>CM046793.1:35249902-35849902 GCA_025617405.1 Perca schrenkii
ATCGGTGTCTTTTCCCGTCCGTTGTCCTGCAGATACATGGGCCTATTTATGAATAATTTTAAACATATTATGTCTGTGTATAGAGGCATTTGTCCACAATAAACAGTTTATTGTCATTAAAATATGTTCAGTAAACCAAAGTCGCCCCCATCAAACGTCAGTTGTCAACAACGCATCACCAACTGGGAAACTCGGGTATCAAAATCCAGCCCGAGTTGATCCCGGGGGGCGTGCCAAGATGGCCGAGTGAGTAGACGCTTTCTACCGAGCTCTGCAAAGAAAAGTTTTGGAAACGGTAAAACTAAATTTATTATCTCGCCAAGCACTACTTTTTTTTTTTTCTCAGAAATACTACAGCACTCGTAAGAAGTATTATTGAGCAATGCCAAACCAACGCGACAGGAACAGAGGTCAAGAGAGCGCCGGACTGAAGCTAAATCCAGATGCTAGCAACGTTACTCCTAAGGCTGGCAATGCTCTAGTTGACAATTGTCACGATTATACCTCCACTCTCCTGCCTCTTGCCACTGTGGAAGACTTTATGGATGAATTTCCACCTCTTCCTAACACTCCCAGTAAGTCGCCAGCACCGAAGAAAATGTTGTATGCAACCGGGTCTGAACAAACCAACACCAACGATATCATAGCCAGCCTCTCAGCTCTGATAAACACGCGGTCAGACAACATTGAAAGCATGGTCAGTGCCAATGCACTTAAAATTGAAGGTCTTAAAAAGACAATTGACTTTGTGTGTGCAATGATCAAGGATGTAAAAAGCAAAGTGTGTACACTCGAGCTGAAAATGGCAAAAGAAGAAAAACGAGTAGACACATGTCAGCAAAGGGTCTCGGAGTTAGAGAGATACTCCAGGAGATGGAACCTTAGACTTTACGGAGTCAAAGAATCAGAAAAGGAAAACATACGAAAGAAGGCCATCGAGGTCTGTCAGGCTGTTCTGCCGGAGGAAAAGAACAGGCTGGCCGACGCTATCGACACCGTACATCGGCTCGGCACTAAGCGGCAGAATGACAACAAACCCAGAGGTATCATCATCATCCAATTCATTGCACGTGTCTGCAGAGACGCCGTGTGGAAAGCTGCGAAGATGTCACCGCACCTGCGCGACAACGGGTTAAGATTTGCGGAAGATCTCTCTAAAGAAGACCGAGAACGAAGGAGCAAACTTTGGCCAGCGATAAAAAAAAGCTCAAGAGAAGGGCAAACCAGCCTTCTTCATTGGTGGTCGCGGATTTGTCAAATGGATCAGAAGTCCCTCTGCCCACCTAAGAAACAGTCTCGCCTGCTACCTGTTAACACAAGGACACCACTGGTTTGATTTGCACTACACTCAGAGTTGATATTGTCATATGTTTTGTTGGTCTGTTTGTAGGACTTTACAAAGGCACTTTAATTTACAAAATCGCTGCCTTTTCTATTATATGTTCTGTTCTTTTAGTCCGTTTAATGAACGAGGCAGCTGATTGGGAATGCTGTGCTTTTTAGTTGGCCGGAACTATATCTTTTTCTCCTTACCGTACTTTTTTATTTTTTATATGAAGCAGCACTCGGTCCCCTTATCCAGTATTACCTTTCTAACCAATTGGTTATTGATCGCTTTCTAGTTTACTCCTTGTTCGTGTTCGTTAATAACTTTGTCTTTATCTATTGTTTCTTTAAATGCTAGGGGACTAAGACAAATTTGTAAAAGGAAAGCCTTATTTTTGTTATGGTTTTGGTGTTGTCTTAGTTTGGTAGTCTGTTTTCTGTGTTGTGTTTTGCTCTGTTTCCTGTTTTATTTTGAAGTCCCTGTTTTTCTGTCTTGTCTTGTCCTATTTACTTCCTGTCTTGTGTTTCCCTCCTTTTTTGATTGCTCTGCCCAGCCTAATGTGTTTCACCTGTTTCCCAGCCCTTGTGTCACCTGTCTTGTGTTTTCTCATTAGTCTGTGTATTTAGTCTTTGTGTTTCCCCTTGTCCTTTGTCAGGTCATTTTGTGTGTTTGTATGTTTCTGTGTGTCTGTAACACTCCCGGTGTTAGTTTGTGTCTGGTTTATTGCTCCATGGATTTCCTTTTGTTTCATTTTTGGGATTGTTGTTTTTGCCTGCTGATGCGCTCAGGACTTCCTTGGTTTCTTTTTGTGTTTCATCATTAAATCCTCGTTTTCAACTTACTCCTGCCTGCCTGCCTGCTCTCTGCATTTTTGGGTCCGCCATTCCCTACTCCTCCCTGCTACAACCTAACAATTTTTATTTGTCAAACAACTTCGTACAGATTTTTGTTTTTTTCAAGAAAGTCATTCCACATCTGCTGATGTCAATTTTTGGAAATCTCAATGGGGTAACGATATTTGGTTCTCTCAGGGCTCAGAAAGATCTGCTGGAGTAACTACGCTCAAAAATACTTTCTCAGGTGATGTCTTACACTCAGACTGTGACCCCCTAGGACACTACATATGTCTTATTATTAGAGTTGACAACATTTCTAGCATTGTTATTAATATTTACGGTTAAGATAACAAACTTGAGAATGATAAATTTCTTGATTCTATAGAAGAAAGAATTAAATTTTGGCTCACCAGATACCCAAACTCTATTCTTTTAATTGGTGGAGACTTTAATATTGCCCTAGATAATGCTATTGACAGGTGGCCCCCTGGGCGGCCTTCCTCCATCAGCACAAACCTTAAAAGACTTATGGGAAGATTTAACATTGTAGATGTATGGAGAGAGAAATTTCCTGATGAAAGATCCTTTACTTGGAGCAACAGGTCAGGATCCAGCCAGTCTCGCATAGATTTTTGGTTATTATCCAGTAACATTGAAAAAAAGAAAGTTACAGTAACTATCCATGCCACATCCCTTACTGACCATAGAGCAATTCATATAAACATCCACTTTAGTGTATCTAATACATTCCATAGATCGTGCTACTGGAAATTAAACAATTCCCTGTTAAAACATGAAAAGGTTAAGACTGAAATGATTAGGTTAACTAATCATTATTACAACAAGGCTAAAAAGGAAAAATCCTACAACACTAACTGGAAACTGCTTAAAGGGGTGATAGAATGCAAAACTGATTTTACCCTGTTGAATAACGACAGTTCGGTGGGTAAATAGGACATACATAGAAGCTCAAAGTCCCACTGACACCTCTTTGCTATGAAAATCTCATATTTTGAAACTGACGCTGAAAACGGGCGAATCCCAACAAAGCTGAGTTGGGCATCTCAAAATCCGGAACCTTAAGAGAACAGTCACGCCCCAACATTTATATAGGCTACACAACTGACCTGAGATCAGGTAGTCTTCTGAATCTAGCTAGGTCACGCAGATCTCTGCTATTCCATTACAAAATTCACTTCTGAAACTTTTTTATGCGAGAAATCAACTATGTAAAGCTCAAATATGGGCCGTTTTACGAAAATGGATGGTTAATTGCAAATGTTGTCCGACTGTGTGTCGGAGTTAAGCACCGGTGCTGCCTGTGTTGTTGCCTCGCCGCCCAGCCTGCCTTCCTTCACACACCCCGGCCTGCTCTGAGGAACTTGGAGCTCTGTTACGGCTTGCAGCCGACAGCACTCCATACCCGCGCAAAGTCACCAGTTTATGGATAATTGATTACTACACGCTGGTGCTCTGACAGAGCTCCAGGGCCTGCAGGCCAGCTCCCCTCTTCCTGCTAGCTAAATGCCCGGTGTGTGTGAGTGAGAGCACGGTCAGCGAGCTTGTTGCACCAGCAATCTGTTACCACAGGTTCCAGTTAATATTGTAATGTGTGTAATTATAATGTGTTGAGTTATTTAACGATTAACGATTTATTTAACGATTGGGGAAATAAACGCAATTCAAAACTGTAAATATACTCGAATTACGACCAAAAATGAAGCTAACTAGCCGTGATTTGTAACTACACATAGATGGGATTGAAGGGACAGTCGCTTCTAACGAAACACCTAGCTAAACTTCACAAATATTAACTTGAAATCGGACACCGTTGATAGCTTTATAAGACCTTTAGGGAGATCTTGTATAAGTGGCGTGATGAAATTCAAACTGTAAATATACAGAAATTACGCCAAAAATGAAACTAACTATCCGTGATTTGTAGCTAGCTACACATAGCTAGGATTGAAGGGACAGTCATAGCTAACGAAACCCCCACTGTTCACAAATATTCATTAACTTGAAATCGGACATCGTAGTTAGCTTTATAAGACATTTAGTTAGATGTGTAAGTGGCGTGACGAAATTCAAACTGTAAATATACTCGAATTACGACCAAAAATGAAGCTAACTAGCCGTGATTTGTAACTACACATAGATGGGATTGAAGGGACAGTCGCTTCTAACGAAACACCTAGCTAAACTTCACAAATATTAACTTGAAATCGGACACCGTTGATAGCTTTATAAGACCTTTAGGGAGATCTTGTATAAGTGGCGTGATGAAATTCAAACTGTAAATATACAGAAATTACGCCAAAAATGAAACTAACTATCCGTGATTTGTAGCTAGCTACACATAGCTAGGATTGAAGGGACAGTCATAGCTAACGAAACCCCCACTGTTCACAAATATTCATTAACTTGAAATCGGACATCGTAGTTAGCTTTATAAGACATTTAGTTAGATGTGTAAGTGGCGTGACGAAATTCAAACTGTAAATATACTCGAATTACGACCAAAAATGAAGCTAACTAGCCGTGATTTGTAGCTACACATAGATAGGATTGAAGGGACAGTCGCAGCTAATGAAACACCTAGCTAAACTTCACAAATATTAACTTGAAATCGGACACCGTTGTAAGCTTTATAAGACATTTAGATGTTGTATAGCTAAGTGGCGTGACATTGTGTGTAACATGTGGTAAGAGATTGCTGGTGTAACAAGCTCTCTGACCGCGCTCTCACTCTCACACAACGGGCCATTTAGCTAGCAGGAAGAGGGGGAGCTGCAGGCCCTGGAGCTCTGTCAGGGCTGCCAGCCTAACGGAGCTCACAGCAGGCCGGGGTCTGTGAAGGAAGGCAGGCCGTGCGGCGAGGCCGCAGCACCGTCGCTGAAGTCCGACACACAGTCTTACCATATTTGCAATTAGCCATCAAATTTTCGTAAAACGGCCCATATTTGAGCTTTATATAGTTGATTTCTCACATTGTAAAGTCTCAGAAGTGAATTTGGTAATGAAACATTGCAGTGTCTGGAATATGAGATTCTGTCGCTTCTCTAATGTGTGTGTATTGGGGATTCGCTCAACCAATCAGTGCGCATCTCTAAGGTCTGCCTATGGCAATTCGCTCAACCAATCAGCGCGCAGTTCATCTAAATATTCACGAGCATACCATATTTGGAAGAAAAGCTCTTGTTTCAAATAGAGCCAAAACACAGGGATGCATAAGGGCCAATAAAATATCAACCAGGCCATTTTCAGCCCAACAAATGTTACATATCCAATTAGGAGACCATAAGGAACAGTGTGAAATACTCTATATAATCATTCTATCACCCCTTTAAGTTCGAGTCAGGAACATTTTTGAGACAGTATGGAACCTTTGTTGCTAAAACCAAAAGAGCAGAAGAAGATGAAGTCATAAATACAATTTCATCATTTTATCAGAGACCACCCGAGGAAGTTTCAGAGGAGGATAGACTACTTCTCTTACAACTCCAAAACAAATTGGACGAATTATATCGACAAAAAGCAGAGGATGCCTTTGTAGGAAGCCTTTTCTAGGAAAAGATGGTTGGAGGAGGGGGAGCAAAATTCTCCTTACTTTTTCCGTCTTGAAAGATACCGATCTAAATTCAATTCCATCCATAGTTTAGATATTAATGGGGTCGTTACTGATGATGCTAAATTAATTGCAAATTTTTGTTCAAAATTCTATAGCAACTTATACAGCTCAAAATATAATAAAGAAGCTATGTCTCATTTTCTTAACTCCTTAAATAATGTAAGAAAGATCGATGTGGCAGACAAAGATTATTGTGACACCCGCTTACATTGGCAGAGGTCGCTGATTCGATTGCTCGACTTAAAAACAATAAATCCCCCGGCACTGACGGATTAACTGCAGAACTTTATAAAGCGTTCTCAGAGCATTTGGTCCCATTTTTACTACAGGTTTTTATGGCGAGTATAGAGAATGATTCCCTTCCTCCTAGCCTCACTCAAGGGCTGGTCACACTGATTCCCAAGCCTAAAAAAGATCTGCTCCCTATTGAAAACTGGAGACCTATTTGTGTGCCTAACAATGATTACAAAATTATGGCATCAATTTTTGCCAGAAGAATTAAAGAAACTCTTGACACAATTATAGATGAGACACAATCAGGCTTTATGAGAAACAGACATATTTCTAATAATATTAGAGTAGTATTAGATATTCTTGACTACTCGGACTTAATATCTGAAGATAGCTTCATCCTCTTCTTAGACTTCTATAAGGCCTTTGATACAATAGAACACCAATTTTTCAATCTTTAGAGAAATTTGGTTTTGGTCACTTTTTCCGCAAAGCAGTTAAAACCTTATATGTTAATGGAAATAGCTCTATAAAACTGAAAAATGGAACTTCCCCTAGATTTAATCTGGAACGGGGTATTCGTCAGGGATGCCCAATTTCCCCTTATTTGTTTTTACTTTGTACACAAATTCTCACAACTTATGTATGTAATAGTACTATACAAGGAATCTCTATTGCAGTTAGGGATATCATCATTAGTCAGCTTGCTGATGATACCACAATCTTTTTAAAAAATGCGAGCCAGATACCTGTTACTATTCAAGTAATTAAGCGGTTTTCAGAGGCCTCTGGTTTATGCCTTAATATTAATAAATGTGAGCTGTTGCCTTTAAAAGACTGTAACATACAAACTATTTGCAACATTCCGATCAAGAAAGAAGTTACATACTTGGGTATTATTATCACTAAAGATCAGAAAATGAGATGTCTCATGTCTCTCCAATCATTAAAAAAACTCAGAACAAACTGAACCAGTGGTTGCAAAGGGACTTATCTCTAAAAGGCAGAGTGTTGCTTACCAAGGCTGAAGGAATATCTAGGCTTACATACGCAGCTCTCTCGTTACACTTGGATAGTAAAATCTGTAAAGACATTGATAGAATGCTTTTTGACTTCATTTGGAAAAACCGTATCCATTATATCAAAAAAAGTGTTGTTATGAATAAATATGAATCTGGTGGGCTACATTTTTTGGACTTCAATACTCTAAATAATACCTTTAAGATTAATTGGACTAAGCATTTTCTTAAAAACCCTTTCTCGATTTGGAATTTTATTCCCCATTATATATTATCTCGTTTTGGTGGTCTGGGCTTTATTTTGAATTGTAACTACAATGTAGACAAACTTCCTGTAAAACTGTCGACTTTTCACAAGCAGGTCCTCTTAGCTTGGTCTCTTATTTACAAACATAATTTCTCACCTCACAGGTATCTAATTTGGAATAACAGAGATATTTTATATAAGAACAAGTCACTTTATTTTGAGAATTGGGTACACAATCAGATTCTGCTGGTGGACCAGCTATTTAATGTAGAGGGGCGACTTTTCTCCTATAGAGAGTTTTTATCAACATATAACATTCCAGTTACACCGAAAGAATTCACAATTGTATTTGATGCCATTCCATCAGGCACAATCATGCTTTTTAAGTATACTGGCAGACTTCCACCTACTGTCTCCCTCCCTGATGTGGCTGAATCACCAGTTGGAAGAATCTGTTTTTCCCAACTTCCTCATAATAATAAGAACATTCGTGCATTATTTCAAAAAGAGATTGTTTCTATTCCAAATGTTACATTTTATTGGAACCGATTTGTAAATGACATTGATTGGAAAAAGGTCTGGATGATGTCCTCACAAATACTTGATAGTTAACAAGGTGAAAGAAGTATCTTTCAGAATAATTCACAGATATTACCCTGCTAATCATTACATGATTAAATTTAAAAGAGACATCAACACATACTGTTCTTTTTGTGAAGACCACCCAGAGACTGTTCTGCACCTCTTTTGGCATTGCCCACACACTAGAACATTTTGGCAAAACCTCAGCAGATTCATCATTGACCATATTTATAAAGACTTTGCCTTATTGTGGAAGGATGTTATTTTTTGCTTTTACAAATATCATAGTAAAGAAAATATATTCTTCATTATAAATTTATTAATTCTTTTGGCAAAATTTCACATTCATAAGTGTAAATTCAGCACTAAAAAACCTAGTTTTGTACTTTTTCTCGATGAAGTTGAACATTATATCAATTTGATTTCTGCCTCAAACAACAAAAAGGCTGTTAATTGTTCTATATCTATGGTTAAAACTGTCAACATATGGTCCTCTTTCTCTTTATAATGACCTATAAGCTTCCCCTAGCAATTCTGTTTTATATTATGTTTATCGTTTTCCTTGTTGTTATTTTTTGCAATATCCAGCCCGAGTTTCCCACCTCTGATTCCCACAGGACGTTACGTGAATGGTGACGTTTTCACTCGGAAAAACGTTTTTCCGATGTCCATGAACGCACGGAGCGAGCGCATAGCTCACATACCAGTTTTTTTTCTTCTTTTTTTTATTAAACACTTATTGACAAAACACAATTTACAAATCTGTCGTTGGGAGACTAATGTGCAGAACATAGTTAAACACAGTGAAATAGAACAAATTACAATAAAAAAAGAAGTAAATACAAATAAAACTAAAATAAAATAAATTAAGCAAAGGCATAAGGCATGTCAAAGTTGTTCACATACATATATTGTCCTCAGTCTTCATATATTCTTAAAATAAAATTACATGGAAGCTTTACAAATTATAATGACAAATATTTTGAGACATCCTCACATAGAGAGTAAATGGAGTCTTTCAGAAGTTTCAAAGAAGCAAAGTATTCCCTCAGTTCAATTTTAAACACCATTAGGGATGGATTTTTGTTTTCCCATTTACATTTATGGATATGGTATTTACCCATAATTGTTATGATATTGTAAATTCTAAAAAGTTCTTTCGGAAGATTTTCACTACCAAAAATAATTTGCTCCAACTTTAATTGTGTAATTTTTTCCATTTTTGTTTCCAGCCAATTCATGACATCTTGCCAGAATCTTTTTATCACTGGACAAGAGAAAAAAAAATTTCAATAGTTTCGCTCACATACCAGTTGGTGGCGGTAAGTCACCAAATCGTTGTTTGCCAACCGCCAATAAACCTTAACGAAGATGACGGAAGTAGTAGTAGAAGAAGAAGAAAACGACGACGAAGAAGAAGAAGAAGAAGAAGAAGAAGAAGAAGAAGAAGAACTGTGACCTGTGAACTGGAAGTTCTTTCATTTTGGCCGAAGAACGAAAATTGTCTGCTTATTTTTCCTGTAAAGTCAGTCTGAGGACCAAAACCATGAAAGGAACTCTAATGTCTGGCCAGAAATAAGTCGTGCCGCACACCAAGAGACAGGAAAAATATCTATTAAGCATTTATCGTGTAGTCGATCAAAACAATTAAACGAAATCGTTTTCTGACCTGAAAGAAGATTTGCTGTGCTATTAGCACTGGGAGGCTAACTTCGCCTTAGCTGCCTAACGTTACCGAACTGTGATCGTGTCGGACTCGTCAGGAATATCCATAAGGACAGGAGGTAATGTAAAGTTATTGTTGTATAATTAGCTATATATGTCTTTTTTTATTGCTGACTGCTTCATGTGGCGTGGTGTTATAGAAGTTAGCTTTGGTAACGTTAACGATGACAGCAAACGTGGACTAAGGCTAGCGATGAGCAGTCAAAACAAACCAAGACGCTAATCAAAGGGATATGATTTACGTTACTGTAACGTATACAGTTTTCAGCTTTTTAGTGCAAATACCAAAACACGGACCAGTTTTCCGTCCGATTGTGCACCTTTACATATATCAACATCTTGCTATCGTTAGCCAGCTTGCTAGCTAACTTCAATTAGGCACCCAGCTAGTTGTTAAAGCTGGATATGTTTTTTTTAATTTATTTAACCGGGTAGGCCGTTGAGAACAGGTTCTCATTTGCAACGGCGACCTGGCCAAGAAAAGCATAAGCGTTCAGGACAACATACATTTTCACATTTAATACAATACAGGAATACAGAATACAAAAGGCTACATAAAGTGCAGATTAAATAGCCTGTGCAAAGTGAGGTGTAACTAAGACGAAGGATATGTGAAAGTGATATGGTAATAACACAATATACATGAATAGACAGTCTATAACACTGCTGAGATGTAGTGTAGAGCCAAACAAAACAAGAACAGTTAGTGCAAATTGTTATCTAGTTAGTGGTGAATCAGTTATAACGCAATATGAATCTATGTCAATGCTGAAATGTAGTGAAGAGTCAATATACAGTTAGTGCAAATTGTGATCTGGATAGTGATATAGGTCAGTTATAACACAGTTAACCGGAATAGACAGTTAATTAATAAACACTTAATTAACCGGTCCCAGGGTGAGTCTGATGAAAACTGCTGTCTTAGCCCGTTCAGCTCCGAAATAGTCTTGCATTGCCAAACCTACTATCTGCACAGCGCTGTGGAGGAAGATCCAAGATTGTTCTGCCTCTATTTAGAAGTGGTGAATGTACAGCTCACAGCAATTTAATACGATAAAGTGTCTGGCTTTTCTTTGATATTTAGTGTTGGAAAATGGCTTTTTTGGAGTTTCCTCTTAACGAAATGCTCTGAGTGAATTTAGGCTGGGCTTTAATTGTAAAGGATATACACGGAAAAGCCAGCATTATTTTGCTAGGTATATCCAACAATCATGTAATGTTGGAAGCAGTGTTACATGATTGCGCTGTACAGAGCGTGTCAACAGCCTGCTGCGTTTTTTTGTAGGGCTGGTCCGAATACCATTTTTTGAGCTTCGAAGCTTCGGTAGTAATGAGTATCGAATATTCGAAGCTTCGGAACATATTATTATCTCTAATAAAGGCAGGAATCTCTATGTGTCTGTCTGTCTGTTTGCATTTTGATTATTTTGAGAACCTTTCATCCAAACGACTTCACAAGGGAGTGCAGCAGTGTCGTATTTGGTGCAATATAGATAGACAGGCCAGACGCGTTCAGAATTAATAAACTTTAAACCTCTCAAGGATCACCGTCTCGTCAACGGGACACTTTGTGACTGGGGCGTCGCTGTAACCTCGATAAAACTTCCATTCATGAGCGTTTTTATAACTTTAAAGCATTAAATCTTTAAAATATAAAGCCATGTACACAACTGTTACAAAGTAAAAGAAAATAAAACAATTTAGCCGTAATCTGCGCAGCCGAGAGTGCATGCATACCTGTTGTCCTTTCAGCTACAAAGTGGTACAAAGTGGACCAAAACTTGATTTTCATAAATCCCCAAGAGTCCAAGGAAATGTAATATCCAAGCTTTATATTCCAAAACGATCTCTTCGCCTCACAATGTTGAAGTTTCTGGCCGAATCACAACGGAAAAACGCGAAACAGTTTTCCATTTCCGCACTTGTTATCACTAGCTTCTCTGCCCAGCTTGCTAAATGCTTGAATGTCAATTTTTAAAATCGAATACCAACCCACCGAACGAATATTCGAATATTCGGGTCCAGCCCTAGTTTTTTGTTTTTATTAATGTCAATTTTAATTTTAAGTTTAGTTTTATTCACACTTTTATAATATCCAATGCTGTCCAAATGCTCAAAAATCCAAACCCCAAGTTCATTGGGTACCCAGGAAACCAAGTGTGAAGTAGATTGGATGAGATATTTCAAAGACAGATCACACACACACACACACACACACACATACACACACACACACACACACACACACACACACACACACACACACACACACACACACACACACACACACACACACACACACACACACACACACACAGGTTTCCTGATTTATTAGATGGATTGTAGTCCAAACGGCCTTATGATGACAATGGTGATTTCATGTGTTTATAATTGCATTTTGCCCCGCGTGTTCATCGTGAGCAAAGTGGATGTGGCATTGATAAAGTGACAGTCAAACGTGACTAAATATCAATGTCGAGAGTAAGACTGGATTGACCGATTTCTACCTCACTGATTCCATTTCTGCCATGCCTTTTATACTTGTGGTGCTCTTCCAGCCAAATGTGACAGTATTCTCAGGGTTTCTTTTTCTATCATTATTTATTGGGTTTCTCAGATGTTTGATGTTCCATTATTAAACAATCCCTTAACCAAACAGTCACACCAGGTTGACACTGGGTTAATACCGGATTTACACCGGTGTTGCGGTTTAATGAGCGACCTACAGGGTGGTTCTGGAAGTAAAAATCTTATTTATTTTCTCCTTAAGGATTTTTATTATCAGCTATGTCTAAATCATCCAAGGTAGACTGACCCCAAGCTGTGAGATCGTGTAAAACTATGGTTAATGTGCCTGTGGAAGCTAGAAGTCCGTATGAAATCAACTTTGTTTTAATAAAAACATGTTTCATTTGCCATGTCAAGTAGAAGTACTACACTACCCACAATCCTAAGCATAACAGCAAAGTCTCCCTTGGTAGAGCTCGTTGTTACCATGAAAATGTTTACGGCACCCGCAAACTTGCAAACGGCTACCACTGAAGTCTTTGATAGTTTCTGTATACAGTCAAAACGGTCCTTTTTTTTGTCATTGTAAAAATGTTCTTTTGTGTCGAATCAAACATTTTATGGTCACAATTCATCTTGTAGCTGTTTGACCTGGTTCCAGGCTTAAAATAAAAATAAATCTTGTTTTTTAAAGGCTGCAACATATCCAGAAAGACACTCAGAGATGTGTAAGTTGAAAGAAAATATCTGTTGAAAACTGCACTATAAAATGTAACGTAATTCTTTTTTAGTGGGCCTTTCATATTTTATTTAAAGTTCAATTTGTTCGATAAAAGTGTTGAAAATGATTTTAAATTCAACAAGCAATTTGTTGTATTTTAGCAGAAAACTGAAAGCAACAGAAGTGTGCACTTTAGTATCTGTTTATTCATCTCACGTTATGTTATTACAGTATTACAATATTCAACAACATTTTGCATATTGCATATTTTCCTCATATCGTGCAGCCCTAGTAGGCATGGCATGAAAAGAACCGATATAGCAAACAGAGTCTCTTAAAAACACATTAAGTTGTGACCACGCTGTCAATGCTATAGGTGGATAATTAGTCAAAAAAATAATCAAAACCGATATTCAGACCCTCTAACTCATGTAATATTGCCATGTCGATTATTTCGGTTATACTCTCCAGAGTCCAACATAACATCTTTTCCCCACTGGCCCCCCAGGCCAGTAGATCGGGGTTTTATTGGTCCCCTGTATATGTTTACTGGCCCTGGAAAAAAAGAGGGAAAAAACTTTTCCAAATTGTTAATTTATTAATCAAATATACTTTGTAATGATTCATCAAAACTAAAATACTATTCTGCATCTACAAATATGAGTTCAGTCAATTCATTGAATTCATTATATTATTTATTGGCTTTGCACTCTAATAATTAATAGTAATTCTACAGTAATGCTTGTTTTAATTTACGTTGAAAGGACAGAGTAAGGCTATAGCTTCACTGGTGCCTTCACTCCCTCTTTGTAAACTCCCAATATGGATGATTGTTATCATGAATCAATATTGTGTATTTTGTAATTATTAGCTAATACTATAGCTATACTAAAAAATAGTATTCTCCTAGAGGCTTCACTCCCAGCCCCTAGGAGAATACTTCACCGGGAGGAGAGCAGACAGCAGCAAACAGCAGTTGTGGCAGCTGCCAGACCGGAGCTGCTGTCCGGTGGAGGGGGAGGCACCGCGACGTATGCTTATATTACTAGCTAGCTCCTGGCGAATAAGGAGAGCAGACAGCAGCTCCGGTCTGGCAGGGTTTGAGTTGCTGCAGCCGCTACTGAAGGTCCAAAGCATTACTCCGCCACTTTCAGTCTGCAGCATACTGATAAGCCAGCTAAGCTGCATTGTTTTGACTGGACCTGAACGCTCTGCTGTATTGGAGTACACATGAAAACCACAGGTGCGCCCATCAGCATTGCCTCCCTAAACCAGCTGAGGGGCGACTTTGTCCCGCTGCAAAAGGAACTCTGTTGCGCCCCATTCACGTAACAGCGGCAGTTAATTTTACACTATGATAGTTCAACTTTGCAATTAATCCGCATGCATACAGAACCGTAGGGGTGGTTCATTACACTACTACTGTAGGCTATATTCAACATCATTTATTGATCAGTTAGGTATAGTTGGGTATCAAACGGTGCCTGAACGGATACTTAAAAAAAGATTTAAAAATAAAAAGTAGAGCACCAAACGACAGTCGGCGACATTAAAGAAAGACTTGTTTATTGCTAAGGCCATATGGTCAAAAGTGAATGATTTATTAACAATGTGATAGTAACTTATAACAATAACTTATTTCACCAGTAAATTGCTGTTAATGACAAAAACAACCACTACATGGGAAAAGGGTATTTTACTTTGAATGCACCATGAGGCTTACCAGTTTCAAGTGAACGCACGCCTGTGTTGTATTTCTGACAATGGCAGCTGCACTGTTGTACCTCCCAGTGTTGAAATCCTCTACAGTGAAATTGTCAAAATTTACACTGTTTAACTGTCAGCATTTTAATCGTGTTTAACCTAGCTACTAGCCAACTGTAGGCTAATGTTACTAGGGTTGGGTACCTTTCGCATCTGAACCAATATCAGTACTGATACCGGTTCCTGGTACCCAATGGTACTTTTTTCGGTACTTTCCCTCTGTAATTACAAAAAAAAATTCTGTTGTAAAAATAATTGCAAACCTGTTCATCCTATTTACTTAGAACATTATGTTATTTATTTAGAATATTTTACACTGACAGAAATTAAATACAAATAAATCCCCTCCCTCTCTCCTCCCAAACCCGTCCCTACAACCTGTTAAATTGAATAATTATTCAACTTTTATTCTTGTATTTGTATATTATTCTTTTTAAGCCTGTTTTATTTTCATCATGACCGTTTTTAATTGCTCTTTAATGTTTCATGTAAATCACTTTGAATTGCCTTGTTGCTGAAAGGTGCTATAGAAATAAAGTTGCCTTGCCTTACAACCTCAGCCTGTCAGTCAGTCCCCAGGGCATAGAAACCACTATTGTGCCTGCTTTTCTCACAGGAAGTGTAACATCAACAGCACCACGACTGCTTTCGGCTCACCATTAATATATCACAGTGAATGGGGTCTGCCTGAAGTTTTGAAAAACTGTAACCACTCTTGAAACCACTTTATCGGTATTGCCGTGACTCACTGACTTAAAAAAACAGCCGAGCTGATGTAGTTTGCTCCGTCCGCACGTGTGTGTGTGTTGGAGCTCTGCTCTCTGTCAACATGCAGAGAGGACAGATAAGCTTGCACTTACACGCTCTCGAAATTTGGCACCGTTAGGTTTTACGTGAACCAATACTCTGTAATACCGGCGTGATTCGGTCAATACCGGTAAAAGTACAGGGTTCGGTACCCAACCCTAAACGTTACCTGCTGCCAGGTATATTGTTAACTAGCACCACAGGGGACATACTAGCACCGGGTCTCGGTACCCAACCCTAACAGTAATAGCAGTTACTTTATGTAAGTCACTTAAAAGTCACTACATTTTTCAATTTAGGAGCAAAAGCTCCTTTGGGAAAAAAGTTACTGTCAAGCCCTGTTCAAATTAATAAAACAAACAGGACTTTGGAGTCACGTGTAGTTGGATCCAGGCAAGGTCCCTGATGTGAAAAGCCCCCTTACTGCATATATTTTTATATTTTTTAATTGTTACCTGCCACCAACATTTTGTGTTTTGATGACATAAAGAAGTTTTCACCATAAATGGGTGCCTATAAATGATCAGAATGCAGAAAATGTCTTTGATGCTCAAACTTTGCTCAAGTCACGCTGTTTTGCGGTATATCAAATAGATTTGAGACATTTTAAGGTGTTTCCATTCATTATCGCACAACTTTCAAGCTAACATTTGTGAACATAGTTTGCTTGCCAAACTCAAATGCGCCATCTACCTACAAATGATTAAAGGGGTGATAGAATGCAAAAACGATTTTACCATAGTTGAATAACGACAGTTCGGTGGGTAAATACAGGGGAGGACTGGCCAGCTGTGTGATCTGGAGAATCACAGAACGGCCGGTACTCCAGGACGGCCGGTGGGCCGGCCCACCACCCGCCACACACGCAGTCATCACCTGTTTTTTTCCCCCCACTAATCTGTTTCACACTCCAGTACTGTAGGTGGCAGCAATGCACCTTTAAGTTGGATGCCAGCTGTACTGGCCGTGGCCACCGTTCTCTTAATACATCCATGGTGGCCACCAAGTAAGGAGAAGAAGAAGTGGAAGAGAAGGAAGAAACAAACAGCAAAGACGTTAGAAGCATAGAAACAAACAAACAATAAGCATAACGCGGCCGCGGGTAAAAAACGGAAAGAAAAGAGAGAAAACAAATTACGGAATTTAGATACTGAAGCCGCTAAATGTCGCAAAGTAACTGAAATATTTAGCAGTACAGCCAGCAGCAGCACCTCGCAGTTAAATATTAGCAGCAGACCCAGCAGTGAAGAAGTGAGCCAGACAGCTATGCAGCAACATGCCACCAGTGATGAGGGACAGAAAGATGAGCTGGTTCCACAGGCAGATACAGGGCAAGTAAGTATGGGACATGAGAGGAGAAATAGAGTTACTTGCTAGGGATGATGTTAGAAAGTGATATTCAGCTTGCTACATTTTTAATGATTACAGTAGTTAAAACAGCTAAACTTCAACATTTTAGCTGTAAAATGCCATATGCAGTAGCTAATATTAAGAAATGTGTTGTGCTTTTACTTTTAAAAATGTTGGTAACGTTAAAGTTAATGCTTACAAACTTTGAAGATTTTGAATACAGAAGTTACATTTGTAATGGTATATTTTCATTTAGATGTGGTATTATTTGTACAGTAAGATTAATTACTGCATAAATTAATTAAGATTATTAAGTAATAAATTCATTTTAAGACAGCATGGAATATATTGTATAATATGTTGTTATAACAGCATATTATATAATTATGATTCTAACCCTAACCCTAACATCTAGTCAACATCAGTGCTATTGCTATAATTTGGATGGTATAGTATCATGATGAGCCACAATTAAAGTCTTGTGACACTCATGCCAGGCGCCAGGTGTTATTGTTGTTGTTGTCGAGTTTCCGCGCGCCAATTGCTTTGGGGCAGGCCTAGTCAAAAACGGGTGAATCTCAACAAAGCTGGAAGTTGACGTCAACCTCCCAAAAACCGGAACCTTTGTCAGCCCATGGGTGTATTAAGAGAACGGTCACGCCCCAACATTTACATAGGCTACACAACTGACCTGAGATCAGGTAGTCTTCTGAATCTAGGTCATGCAGATCTCTGCTATTCCATTACAAAATTTACTTCTGAAACTTTTTTATGCGAGAAATCAATGTAATGCTCAAATAAAATGTAAAGCTCAATTGTATGATCAATGCTTAACGCGTTCCTCAAAGTTATAAATGAGAACGATAACGTAATTTTACTGTTTCCGTAAGGCATTTTTCATTCAATATTATTTAATTTGCATAAAAATGTGTGGATGGAAACTAAGCTCCAGTATATTTCATGATAACACCCAACCCTACACAGTTCCTCCATTAAATGACTATGGCTCTGTTCTGTTTTTCTGAATGTTTTATTTAATGAAAAAATTATTGTATTTTCTGACGGTAGCAGAGGTGGCTCACCTCCACTATAATAAGCTGGGAAACCCCTTCAGGTGTTTGCAGTTGTATGTTGTTGGTTATTGATAAATGATGGCAACTGATGGTAAAATCGCTTGGTCTAAAATTAGATACATGATATAACATTATATGTGATCTCTCACTCTCTGTACATAGTTTATCAGCTGGAGCAGAGGAAGACAGCTGGAGTTGCAGGGATTCAAGCATCCCTTTTCATCATCGGGTCCTGAGATGACATCACAGCAGCCACAGCTTCCCAATGCTGTTATTCCTCCCCAGCTTGCCCAGAACTCCTCTGCTCAGCAGGCCCGACCTCACATTCAGGACAATCAGCTGGACTCGAGTCAGAGCAGTGCAACTGCTGGGGCTCTGGATCCCAGAGCTCTGACAGGCAGGCCGGGCACTTCCGCTGTGGCAGCAGCCAGTGGGGAGGTGGCCAACAGAAACGTCTCAGCCTCCTGCACCAACTCAAGCTTGTCCAGAAGAGATGGGGGCTTTGAGCCGTGGCCTGAGGAAGCAGTGGACAACTCCCATGGGCTATACTCTCTTCACCGCATGTTTGACATAGTTGGAGCCCAGCTAACCCATCGGGATGTCAGGGTACTGTCATTCCTGTTTGTTGACGTGATTGATGAGTATGAGCGTGGCGGCATCAGGAGTGGAAGGGATTTCCTGCTGGCACTAGAGCGCCAGGGTCGCTGTGATGAGACTAACTTTCGACACGTTCTCCAGCTTTTAAGGATTATCACCCGCCATGACCTATTGCCTTATGTCACACTCAGAAAACGGCAGGCTGGTGAGTAATGCAGTGTCATCACTATGTTTACACCTGACTTTAAATACATATTTAATAATTGACGGGTTGGTTTAAATGTATTACTCTTATTAAAGGATTGTCTAGATTTGTTTGGGAATAACTTAATGTAAGATAACGTCTAATCAAAGTTAGCAAAACCAGGTTTAAAATGAGTAAATCCAGATTTAAAATTAAGCATAGCTCTGCTCAGTAAATGCAAGTTTATTGATGCAAACCAAAATTAAACATAGTTTAATCAATATGGAGATGCATACCTAATACCTGCCCAAATTAAAATAAGTGAATAAATAAAAATGTATGCTGTCTGGACCTAGTAAGTAGGCTATGAGGGGGGCCATAAAAGTCAGTTTAGTTAAATGACACATAATAAAAAAAAAAAAAAAACCAATACCAGTTTGATATTAAGCCAAACGCCGACAGGTATACCAAATTCTACCACTAGGTGTCACACTTGTTTTCTCCTGAGTAACACTGTGAGTGAGACTGATGAGAGAGCCCATAATGAGAGTGTAGCAACTCCAGACCACATGGTGGTGGTTATGTACCTTTTAAGCCATGACTTTTTCCTGCAATGAGTTTGAGGTTATAACAATAACCTCTTTGGTTTAGTTGTTTACACTTGCCTCGTCTTTTTTTTTTTAGCTCAATTCATAGTCAGCTTGAAATCCGAAATATTTCCATTACATTCCATTTTATTGTTTTATAAACAAACAATATTATGTTAATCAAGTTTTCATAATGCTTCTGACCAGTGTAAGACAGGCTTTTGGAAAGTTTAGTGACCTCAACTTTAACCTAGGGCTGGGCGATATGGCCTAAAAATAAAATCCCTGATTTTAAAAAAAAAATCTGATTTTAAGATTTAAATCGATTTTTTTCTCCCTCTACTTATAATCAATCTGCAGATGACAAAGAAATTGTTCAAAACAAGTTTTATTTAGTTTTGACTCATACACACACACACACACACACACACACACACGGGGCATGTATACCATTATGATGCCAATTTTGTGGAAATATAAATTGGTTTGAGTGTTTTCCCTACCAGTTTTTTTTTTTTTTGAGGGGGGGTTATATATTCAATAACAAAATGGATGCGTGAGATAAAGCTGTTTTCACACATACAGGTAATTCACTTTTCGTTCCTCGCTAAAAGTTCAAATCATTTTAATGTCATTGCGCAACCTTGCCCCTGTTTTCACCTGTTGCTGAGTAACGTACTTTAACATCCCATGGTCTCTTGAATGTAGCATACCAGTAGCAAGCTGGTAGCAAGCTCCTTCGTAGCGATAAAAACAAACGTCGAAGCGGAGCTCCTTGCTACACAGTGGCGATTGTAAGTTGTTTAAGCCGCTACAGACCTCCGTCACAGCTCAGTTGTGTCAGCAGCATTTAGTAGTTGTGTTGAGCCGCAAAAGAGTTCCTCAACACCGCCTCTGGTGGCCCGCATGGTGCTCCTTCAGGTCAGCGTTAGCTGGTGGTTCAGTTACCAAGAATGGGTGACTCTCCGGGGAGAGCCGGGGACACAGCACTTCATTTCGGCGGAGATTACTGTTAAGTAAGTAATGAAACGACTGGTTAAGAAAATAATTAATGTTAGTCTCTGTCGCTGCCATGTTGTTTGTGTATCTCTATGGCAAACGCCATGTAAAGTATTCTAAATAAATAAAATAATGTTCTAAGTAAGTAGGTTTGGAATAATTTTTACAACTGAAAGAATTTTTTTGTAATTACAAGGTCAAGGTCAAGGTCAAGTTTATTTATAGAGCACATTTACAAGCAGTCACTACTGCCCCAAAGTGCTGTACAGATACTAAATACTGATAAACATTATAAAAAGCAAACTAATTAGCCAAAAAAAAGAAGTAAAAACCCACTAAAAAACATAGTATCCCAGAAACAATAATAATTAAAACATATGTAAACATGATTACAAACAATATTCAAAATGTCACAGCTCAGCTTGTGTTGAAAGCCATGTCGAAAAGATGAGTTTTTAAAAGTGCTTTAAAAGACTCGATAGAGCTAGCTGCTTTAATTACAGAGGGAAAATACGGAAAAAAGTATTGTTGGGTACCAGGAACCAAATTCCCGGTATCAGTAGTGGTATTGGTACAGATGCGAAAGGTACCCAACCCTAATTAGTGCAAGCTTCACAGCAGAGCATTCAGGTCCAGTCAAACAATGCATCTTAACTGGTATATCGGCGCCAGCCACGTGTAAAATGTTGCGGCTGTGGATGAGAGGGGAGTTGACTGCTGGAAGTAAAGACGTTTTGGCACTGGTGATTTTACTTGGATGCTGGCTAAAACATTTTTGGGGAGCACCAAAAAATTTGCTATGTAATATTCTGCAATAAAATGTCTAAAAATGATGGGACTATGTTATATATTGTTTTGACTTGTGTGCACACTAGGGCTTTTGGAATTAATTCTTAATATAATTAATAATAATGATATAATAATATTATATTATATAATTGAATATATTAAGAATATTAAAAAAAAATCAATACTATGCGAATGCTAAAATTACTATTCGAATGTGATTGTTTTATAAATATGTTGGCTAACGTTAGCTTATCTCCCTCTTCTTGCCTTGGCCTACCTGCATGTGAAAATTAAATGCTTTTGTCATGTCACGTCTGATGAACAATAAGTTAGCAGGAGTGAGAAACGCAAGGTCTTAACATCACAGAGCTAACGTACCAAGTAACGTTAGTACAGGGGGGAGTGACAGGCTGCAACAAGAAATTGGAAGAAGGATGGGAAATAGTTTTAACATGACATTAAAATGTACATATACCGAGCCCAAATGCTTATGTTATCATTAGTTAGCTCATTCTTGTTTCCTAACCAACGCAAGTTATAGGAGCTTAGCTGGAATATTGGAGACATGGAGACATGGAGACAGCTGAAGTTTATGTTAGCTGTAGGGATGTCAAGAGAACCGATACTACCGACCCCTTCGGTTCTAAAATGACAAAACACTGACGATGTAACGTTAGAAGTTAGCATGGCGGCGTTAGCCACGGTTATCCAGGACCAGTCGGGATCACTTTACTGGCTTTGTCTCAATTGTTGGTTAATTGTGATTAACCAACTCGGGTACTCTAGCTATATAATTCTATGTGAGTACACAAATGTTGAAATTACATAAAATGACCATCCCTTGTAGCCGTGATAAATTAGCCTGAAGCTAATGCTTAGCTACCTGTTCAGGAGGAAATTAGCCAACTCTGCGTACTTTTGGGCTCTAAGCTGTCTCCATCTTTCAAATACATCTCCAATATTTACCCAGGCTTTGTAACGTCTTGGGTCATGTAACTGTTAGAAACACTGTTATTGTTTTTGCTAGGGGTGCACCGATCCGATATTTGGATCGGGTATCGGCCCCAATATTGACAAAATAGCTGGATCGGAAAAATTAACGATCCAGTTTTTTTTTGTTTTTTTTCACTCCGTCGCAGCACCGGGACCCCTGTTAACTGCGTAGCCTTTTCACTCATGGTAGTAACTTCATAACACAACAATTAATAACCCAGAACTAACTCTCTTAAAAGGATAAAACACCATAGCATATAACAATTTGAGACTTAAACAGTTTCTAACACTAATAATTTTACATTTACAAATGTAGCTACACCGCCGAATGGCATGCTGGGTAACATTACAGCTGCTAGGCTAGCTAGCTAGCCAGGTAGCATAACAGTCTGTTAAGCTGGGAGAGGCTCCGGTCGCTACTGCACATTCAAGAACCGAGAAGAAAGTTAGCTAGAGGATGAAGAAAGACCGTAGATACACCAGAACAACGTGTCCACAAGAGAGGAGCCGTTGTTCCCAAGTTTTTTCTTTCTAACAAATTGGACATAATTTAGCCACTGTTGTTGCCCGTCGCTCTAACGTTACTCGGCCGTGCTAACGTTAGACCTGTCACTTCAAGCATGCAGCGGAGCAACATTATGAACGCAGTCCACCGACGGTCCCGCTACAGACCGTTGATAAAGACGGGTTCAGAGAAATGATTAAAACTCTGGATTTAAGATGTTTCGCCTCGCTGAAATACGTCCGCCAACCTACTAACGTTATTCAAACGGCGAAGGAGGCTGACAGCGAAGCTACGTTCAGTCGCCCACTACAACAACACTACAACCTAACTTACCTGTGGCCAAGGTAGTGGTTATACAGTACTAGCTTACAACTATTTAGTTTTGAAAGGGAAACAATGGGAAAGTTGTTTGTATGTGTATTCATTCGATTTGAGTTTATTTTACTCTTTGCAAAATACAAAAAGTTTAGCTTCTGTAACTGTTTGATGGATTCTCCTTCATATGAAGTTATTGTATAATGTCGTGGAGCCAAACCCTTTAGTAATCAAAGCTTTTAGTAAACATGATGACATTAACATGTTTTTGAGATATTCTATGTACTCCTGACAGTAGAATAAGCCATTATAAACCTATATAAAGGTGGCCCATTATTATTTATTTAAATTTATTTTAAGAAGTTTAATTACATTATATTTTCGATTTGAATGCACAATTGTTTTTTAAATAACAAATAAATCAGAATTCAATACATTACATCTATGTTATTTTGTCTTAGTTAGGAAAGTAATGTTTAGTTAGGAAGGTCTGGTGCCTTTAGTGTCTTCCAAATGGTGGAAGGAAGGTATAAGGTGGAAGGTATACAGTTTATTATTAATTCAGCAACGGTATCGGATCGGTATCGGGTATCGACAGATACACAAAGCCCTGGCATCGGTATCGGGACTGAAAAAGTCGGATCGGTGCATCCCTAGTTTTTGCACAGTACCTTTTTTCAAAAGATGCCTGGAAGTCTGGAATGTGTCTGGGGACACTAGTTGTTGCACTATGACCATTAATTGCACTTTATTATGTTGTTCTATGCTCTATTCATACTTTGCACGTGACGTTACAACTACTGGCTGGCGGGCAAGAACATCATTCTATAACGTATATTTGTTGTGTGAATTGAGTGAATTTGCTCAAGAATCAATTTGTTGGCTGAAAGCCTACTGTGAAATTTAACACAGGTGTCAGCAAAAGACTGGTTAAAACGAGACAGATAAGAAGAGGTGTTGCAACAATGTTTACAAATAGACATTGTAACGCTGGCTGCACAGATTATGCAGACGCAGACTGCGTCGATTGACTGACACACACACACACGCACATACACACACACATTGTTAAAATCATACGCTGGATGCTTTATTAGTCTTTCTACGTGGGTTTAGTAATGATCGGGCTATAATAAGACCACGTCGGTTATGTAATCGCTGACAACCGGGACAATTTCATAGTGTTTGGTGTAAACCGGGATATTTTAGCGTCCCGACACAGCTTTTGTCGGGACTATCCCGGTCAAACCGGGAGGTCTGGTCACCCTACGTGATACATAGCCTAGTGTTGGCAGAGGGTTTAAAAAAATAAACTAGCCTACTTAACAAGCTGTCATTCGCCAGCAGGCAGGGTGTACGTATTCAGATGAAGACTTCATCACACGACGGAACACATTAGCAAACGTTAGCGGGTAGCTAGCTAGCTAACTAACTAACTAACTAGTAACACTCACCTTTGCTTTGATTATGAAGATATTCCTGTTTTTCACCTCTCATACGACAGCGTTGTTAACCCATCCACTCTTGAAAAAAAGATAGCTATCTGTACTTTTGTAGGCTTTCATTTTTTGTGCGGTGTAAAGTAAATATCCCCAAACTCCAAGTCTGGTAGAGACTTTGCCAGCTTCAAAGCAATGAAAACATCAGCGGGTGCTGTGTATGGATCACAAGTTCCGAGTGACATATGGTCTAAATAGTTGATTGATTGTAGTATTGGAAATCTGCAAGGCTGCAATTCCCGTGACTGGCCACTGTTCAGCGCCATTCTATCAGCGTTTCTTGACCGCCAGGTATCCATGGTAATGACATCACTGCAAAGTATGAATTGCACGTTTTGTATTTCTTGTTATGACATTTTGATATTTTTTAAATATTTTAATAAAGAAGTACATGGAATTTTTTTTTTACCGTGGTATCGAAATCGGCAATGAGAATCGTGTAATTTTACTGGTATTGGCACCGACTACTAAATTTTTGGTATCGTGACAACCCTAGTTAGCTGCCCTACAGCTGTCAGAGTTAGCTTCGACTTCATATATTAAGGTTAGGGTTAGGTGGGCAGGCCAGGCAGGCAGGCACCGTAAACTGTATTCCTGATATCTCTTCACTTTGAGCATCCTAAGACTTTGCAGAAGCTGTAGACATGTTATTTGTGTAGATAAAGTAAAAAATTACTCAGTTTTAAAAAAGGGTTTTGTGCTAATGATAAGGAGATGGATGATGAGGGTATCTTGTTGCCTTGAGGCAGATAATTCAAACTACATGCCTATTGCTTAAATGAGGACATTGCCTGAAAGAAGCAAGAATAGACGTAAAAATGTTGACGTATAAATTGTGTATTAAATAATATTTAATAGACAATTAAATATTGTGGGCATGAGAGCAAGTTATAGAGGTTTTAAGATGATTTTCCACTCTAGTGATGTCATCACCCACTCTAAGTCAATGCAATACTTACTCCATTATAAGCATAGAAAAAGCCTGAAAAGAACAATTGACTTAAACAGTGATACCACAAAAACTGGTAAAGGTAGCTGAATACAACTGTAATAGCTAAAGGTTTTGTGAACAGTTTAAAGTTTGAATGAAGTCTGTAGGTAAAAGTATGTGGGAGGAGTAGCCTTTCAAAATGGAAGAAGCCTGAAGAGGATTTGAAGATTGCTCCATTGACTTTATTGTAAAATAAAAATTTGGTTTTTGTAGCTGAGCGTATGCTGAAGTTAGAGGTGACCAAAGAAAGTTGAAGAATAAAGAATCCGATAACAATACTGTGAATACTGCTTAAATCAGCATTCACATCATAAAGTGGCGTGCAAGAAATGCAATGCGCTATGACCCTCAAAGCCAGGCTAATGTTGGAAGTCCCTCTAGTGTGTTGAATATATGATGGATCCGTCATCCGTGCTTTACAATGTGCATAGACAATAAAACATGGTAAAAATAGTCAATAGAATAAAATACAAATACAAAACAGAAACAATTTTCAAATAAATAAAAGACATAGGCTACCCAAAAGCTAGCCTGAACAAGTGAGTCTTCACTTAAAACAAATCCACATCTCAGCAAACCTAATGCTGGTAGGTAAAGCATTCCAGAGTCTGGGCGCCATAGCCTCAAAGGCTCTGTCCCCACATGTCTTCAGACGAGTGCGTGGCGTGGATTTTGATTAACAGACCTGAGAGACTGGGATGGGGTGTGTAAGTGAATTATGTTGGCAAGATAGTCACTCTGTGCAGGCTGGTGGTGTAACGGTGTGGGGAATGTTTTCTTGGCACACTTTAGGCCCCTTAGTACCAATTGGGCATCATTTAAATGCCACAGCCTACCTGAGCACTGTTTCTGACCATGTCCATCCTTTTATGACAAGCCATCCTCTGATGGCTACTTCCAGCAGGATAATGCACCATGTCACAAAGCTCGAATCATTTCAAATTGGTTTCTTGAACATGACAATGAGTTCACTGTAATAAAATGGCCCCCGCAGTAACCAGATCTCAACCCAATAGAACATATTTGAGATGTGGTGGAATGGGAGCTTTGTGCCCTGGATGTGCATCCCACAAATCTCCATCATCTGCAAGATGCCATCCTATCAATATGGGCCAACATTTCTAAAGAATGCTTCCAGCAACTTGTTGAATCAATGCCACGAAGAATTAAGGCAGTTTTGAAGGCGAAAGGGGGTCAGACACGGTATTAGTAGGGTGTTCCTAATAATCCTTTAGGTGAGTGTAGTTCAAAAAGTGGGAATGGGTTTAATTAGTATGAATGCCTTTGAAAAGTTAAATAACACCAATAATGTTTGAAAGATGTGGAATATATTGATATAATATTCATAGTTAATTTTAAGATGAAGCTAAATGGGATTTCTGGCTTCAATTTGGATGAATAAGCAGCTAAAGGAGAATGAATGAGTAGGGCTGGGCACTGAATGTCGATACTTTTATGGCACCGAAAATAATTAATAATTATTAATCTTTCGGTGCCAAATTTCGGTTCCAAAAGCATCTGTTTGCGTCTGCGCAAGCTTATCTGTCCTCTCTGCATACTGACAAAGAGCAGAGCTCCGACACACACACACACAGGTGCGGACGGAGTAAACTACGTCGTCGGCTCTGTGGTTTTGTTGAAGTCACAGGGAGTCACAACAATGCTGATAAAGTGGTTTCAAGTGTGGTTACAGTTTTTCAAAACTTCACGCAGACAGCGTTTGCTGCGATATGATATTAATGGCGAACCGAAAGCGGTCTGTTGACGTTACACTTCCTCTTACAACCAGGCTTTCTTTGCCCTGATGACTGACTGACAGGCTGAACTTGTTAGGCAAGACAACTTTATTAATGTTACTCTGAGTGAGCAGTGTTACCAGAATCTTTACATTTTGATAACTCAATAAATAAATAAAAGTTTTTGAACGATGCCCAGCCCTATGAATGAGTCTGACAAATGGGAATTGTGTCATATTAGGGAATCTCAATCAGCTGTGTTGAATATTTTCACAAAGTATAAATGGAAATTAAAAGTTGTATAAAACTCAGTTAATGAAAGATTAAGGAATAATTGACCATTAGCATAGGAGAGGAAGAAAAGCGAAAAGGATGAGACACGAGTAGGAGAGGAAGAGAGGAAGAAAGGAGGAGAGGCATTACACACCGACAGAGGAGAAGAAAAGGAGAGAAGAGAAAAGGAGGAGCGTAGAGAAAGAAGAGAGGAAGAGGGGAGGAAAAAGGAGAAGAGGTGTTATTTATAAGCTAACATGATGTCATGATGGACTAACTGACCAACTGACTGACTCTAATAAGTGACTTCAGGCCTCAAAACCAGCAGCAGTTCTCACAGAGACGAGGCACAGTAACTTCACAGCAACAGGTTAACATGTCAGGGATCAGATCACATGACCAACTGCAGTTAAAGGTTTCCATGACGACTTCTGTCTCAAAGAGTTTTTCTCACAGTGACAAGGCTCTGGTGCACCCTTGATACTTCTGCTTCTCGCTCAAAAACCCTAACTCCTATCGTTTAATGTTTAATGCCGTGAGAGATATGACACCCTACTGAACATCCTGAGTGGTGTGTGTAGGGTAAAAAATGTGAGGACAATAGCTGTCTGAAAAGGGACCGTTTCGGTTCTCCTGATATTTATGCTCTCATTTAATACAGGTGGCAGTTGGTGGACATGGTTTCACTTGGAAGATCACTGTGCCTCGTGTGAAAGTCTGATTGCCTCCCTAAGTTAGAGTTTAGATTCTCTGCCCGAGCCCGAGCCCAAGCCCGACCCGAGCCGGGCCGTTATTTTCCGCCACTATCCTCGCGCTGGGCCGGGCCGGGCCGGACCCTCGATCAAGCATTTGTGTTTTTTTTTAATCATTACTTTAGCCTAATTGGGTGGGGAGAAAGCTATGCCATAATCAGAACTAGTATCTGTTGGACTACAGTTACAAAATGCAACATGTGTCATGCGTGGAGTCTCCTCCTCTCGCACGCATCACACCGGGGCTGTGGGCTGTATTGTGGAGTTAAGTGCAACATGGAGCTTGAGGATGTAAAGAAAAAAAGAAAAACAGGAGAATTACCTTTGAGCAAGTTTGGAGGAAAGTCGGATGTATGGAGCCATTTTAAACAAGTCGTGGGCAGTGACAACATATGTGTCGGCTTTGTTAAGTGCATTAAGTGCGGCCGCTGTTCGCCTATGACAGCTGATAAAACGGAGAAGTCGATGATGAACAGACACATGGAGCAGGCTCGCCGTGGCAGAAAAGATGATAGTCAGCCTTCAACGTCCTCTTTTGTTAGTTCTCCAAGCATAGACTGCCCCTGAGGGCGAGGCAAGCGGGCAAGCCCTCCCAGAGAAATACGTTGAGTTTTTTTTTTTTACGTTTCTTCATTCAGTTCCATTCTGAATAAACAAACAGCGCAGTTTACATGCTTCGCTCTTGTTGCATCATTCATTAAGATAATTTTAAACAGATTTCTGCAGTTCAAACAACTCTGAATTGTAGTTGAGAACGTCAGTTATGACGGCCCACGGATTAAAAAAGTGTCGGGTTGAAATCGGGCTCGGGCTCATAATTCCAGTTAATGTGCCGGGCCGGGCTCGGACACAACGTGGACGGGCTCGGGCAGGGTCGGGCTTGATTTTTTGGGCCCGATCTAAGCTCTACCCTAAGTACATTGTTAGAAAGGGCACAAGATTCCCTACATTTACAAATTAATATATGAAGAGTTAAAACTGTGGATGGTATCGCAAGTTAAAGAGAATTTTGCTTCTGCCTCTTTCCACTTTGTCAGTTGGGCCCGGCCCTCTGAGTCTGAGCATTCCATCCATAGATATAGAACAACTTGTTTTATATCTATGATTCCATCCCATATAAAAATGGCAGAAGGGCTTTTTTTCTAAGCCTCAAAAAAGACAGAATATTTGAAAAAGCACTTATGGGATTTGAAAGTTGAATACCAACCCTGAATGTATGAAAGATGTTGAACGTTTTAAAGTTTTAATGGCGTTCCTCTGTGACTGTATGAATGAGTAACTAGCAGTTGAAAATGTATGAATTTGTGTCAAGTTTGAAAAGTCTGTCCATCCGCTTTAATGGGGCAAAAATGTCCGCTAAATGCTGAATATTTCGGAAATGATGAATGTTATGAACATTATAAATAGTAGCATAAATGAGCTGAACATTTTGATGTTTGAATTGAGTTTCTATGTCGAAAAATGTTGAAGTAATTAAATGGCAAAAAAAGTGGTATGGAAGAATAAGAAGTAGAATAAATATGTAGAATAACATAGGTTGTGAATACCTTCAGCATTCACACCAATAACAATGTATTTGTGCATTAATTAATATTATTTGAATATTTTTAAAAATAACAAATGATATTTGAATGGTAATATAGAGGAATATTCACCGTTCTAGTGAACACATTATCCCAAATCTTCAAACCCAGAAAAAAATTGTAATTTTAATGAAGGACACACAGTGTGTCATTGGGTCCCCTGTCAATAGTGTCATATAACTTTTAACCCTTTAGTGTTCTTAAATCCAACAAAACAAAAACTCACAACAAAAAACTGGCTGTTGCGACATTGGTTCTGCATTCTGTGTGTGTATGTTCCACAATTAAAAATAACATCAGAAATCAACTCTTGTTTTCAGTGTGCCCAGACCCTGTTGACAAGTACCTGGAAGAGACATCAGTGCGCTACATTTCCCCAAGAGGAGCAGTGCGGAGCAAGGATACTGCGCCTCACAGAAGAACAGGTGGGTGGTTTTTTTCTTGTTTTTCTTTTTGAACTTTTTCAAACTGATTTCTTCAATCAGCAGGATAAAAGTAAGATGAGTAATACATGCAGGCAATGGCACATCCTCAACGATGTTCTGTCATACAGAAGCTTGATTAACATTATAACTAATGTCACTTTCTAGGTCCTCACCCAGTCATTTGCTGTTCTCCGTCAGGACCCCATGTTGGCCCTCCCCGAACAAAGCCAGCTCCTCCTGTACCAAACTGCAAACGAAGGAGAAGCCATTCCTCAGCTGACTGCAGAGAGAAGCAAACATGTGGTAAAAAGAAACACAACATAGATGGATCCTTGTGGCATGGGTGATGTTTGTTGTAATGCATTTGCAATAACTTAAAGGGGTGATAGAATGCAAAACCGATTTTACCCTGTCATAGTTGAATAACGACAGTTCAGTGGGTAAATAGGACACACATATGAGCTCAAAATCCCATTGACACCCCTATACTATGAAAATCTCATATTTTGAAACTGCCGCTGAAAACGGGCGAATCTCAACAAAGCTAGTTGCTTACGTAAGCATCTCAAAATCCGGAACCTTTGTCACAGCCGTGGGTGTATTAAGAGAACAGTCACGCCCCAACATTTACATTGCTACACAACTGACCTGAGATCAGGTAGTCTTCTGAATCTAGGTCACGCAGATCTCTGCTATTCTATTACAAAATTCACTTCTGAAACTTTTTTATGCGAGAAATCAACTATGTAAAGCTCAAATATGGGCTTTTTTACAAAAACCTATGTCTAATTTGTCCGACTGTGTGTCGGACTTCAGCGGCCAGTGCTGCCTGGGTTACTGCCTCGCCGCCCGGGCCTGCCTTCCTTCACAGACCCCGGCCTGCTGTGAGCTCGATTGAGCTCCGTTACGGCTGGCAACCCACAGCACTTCATACCCGCGCAAAGTCACCGTTTTGTGGGCTAATGGACTACTAAACGCCGGTGCTCTGACAGAGCTCCAGGGCCTGCAGTTCCCCTCTTCCTAATGCCAGGTGTGTGTGAGTGAGAGCGCGGTCAGCGAGCTTGTTACGCCAGCAATCTCTTACCACAGGTTCCAGTTAATCTTATAATGTGTGTAATTATAATGTGTTGAGTTATTTAAACAAACGATCGGTGAAATACACGCCTCTTGTCCGCGAGTCTCATTGATAGAGCCTGCGGCTGGATGTGATTGAGCCTGCGGCTGGATGGAGCTAGCTAGCCTCCTCTTAGAATTCCTCTGGAATTCACAAAAATTCATTAACTTGAAATCGGACACCGTTGTTAGCTTTATAAGACATTTAGTTAGATGTTGTATAAGTGGTGTGACGAAATTCAAACTGTAAATATACTCGAATTACGCCAAAAATTTAGCTAACTATCCGTGATTTGTAGCTACACACAGCTAGGATTGAAGAGACAGTCGCAGCTAACGAAACACCTAGCTAGTCTTCACAAATATTCATTAACTTGAAATCGAACACCGTTGTTAGCTTTATAAGACATTTAGGTAGATGTTGTATAAGTGGCGTGACATGTGTGTAACGTGGTAAGAGATTGCTGGTGTAACAAGCTCACTGACCGCGCTCTCACAACTCACACAACGGGCCATGTAGCTAGCAGGAAGAGGGGAGTTGCAGGCACTGGAGCTCTGTCAGGGCTGCCAGCCGTAACGGAGCTCACAGCAGGCTGGGGTCTGTGAAGGAAGGCAGGCCGGGCGGCGAGGCAGCAGCACCGCCGCTTAAGTCCGACACACAGTCTTACCATATTTGCAATTAGCCATCAATTTTCGTAAAACGGCCCATATTGGAGCTTTATATAGTTGATTTCTCACATAAAAAAGTCTCAGAAGTGAATTTGGTAAGGAAACATTGCAGTGTCTGGAATATGAGATTCTGTCGCTTCTCTAATGTGTGTGTATTGCGCATTCGCTCAACCAATCAGCGCGCATCTCTAATGTGTGCGTATGATAAAATATCAACCAGACCATTTTCAGCCCAACCAATGTTACATACCCCATTAGGAGACCATAAGGAACAGTGTGAAAAACTCTATATAATCATTCTATCATCCCTTTAAAAATAATTCAGTATTCGAATACTGATTTGGACGTTGGCTACCATGGCAAAGGCCGAAGCTTCGAAGCATTTGGGGCTGCCCTATTTAAAATTATTGTTCACTCATCAATCTACACTCAATATCCCATAATGACAAAGCCAAAACTGGATTTTTTAGAAATGTTGAAAACTGAAATATCACATTAAGTATGCAGACACTTTAAATATAACTCCGGAATAAGGGTTTTCCTTGCATTTATACGGCTTGCAGCCAAAAACACACCAAGCACGTACAGTGTAGCGCATGCAACACTCATGTTATGAGTGTTGCATAGTTTGCCCACCAGAGGGAGGTCTGCAACTCCCTAGTTGACAACAGCGCCAGAAATCCACTACAGAAGAAAGCTATCAGCCAAGCCAGTGGCAGAGCATTACACCCTTATATACTGTCTATGATTACACCCGGCATGGAGATGTACTGTTTTGACGGTGAGTCTGTCGTTCTTCATTTGAAATGATTGTAGATTTAGTTCATACACAGTGTATATAAAAACGGTGTGGTAGTTCTAGCTAACGGTCCTATCATTATCACTTCTAAATATTCTGTAACATCACTTACAGCCGCTAATGCATTGCTAACTTAGATTAGCCACAAAGCTAACTAATACCATGTTTATCAGTGGAAGAGCGCGAACGTTAATAAGAGGTCAAACTATAACGTTAGCTTTTAACTTTTTCTAAATATATCTGCAGTGTTTTCCACATAATGACCGCGTAACTGTGGCAGGGGGGTGCGTGTAGTCAATGACTAGAAGTTATGTACAGCTGTTATGTTATTCTAACGCAAAATAAAATGCCATGTTACCTCACGTTATGTGCCACTCATAACGTCTATGTTACTGATTTGAAACAATACTTTTTTTTTTTTTTTTTCCCACAATCCCGGGCAGCGGACCCAGCGGTAGCCGGTCAGCGGACCGCTAACGTTAGACCCAGCCCGCTGTTCAGCTCGTTCTCTCGCCACATCGTTGACATAAAACGAGAGACCCGGTGCTAATACGGCACCGGTGCCTTAACGACCGTTATCTACCGGACCGAATAGCAACACAGATCTGTGCCACTGAAATGCCTGCGCTTCTGTCTGATGCTCCGAAAACGGACGTTAGAGGCAACCTAAACATCGCCGCATGCCACGGTAGTAAACACTAGCTACTCTTGGCAGCAAGTAACGTTAGCCTACCGTTAACTAGCAGCTAGAGTAAACACTGTTAAAATGCTGACAGCTAAACGGTGTAAAAGTGTGTCTGTCTGTATTTCACTGGAGAGGAACGTATGACAGTGTGCAGCTGCTGTTGTCGGAAAAACACAGATGTTGCGTTCACTTGAAATTGGCCTCGCCATACTCGTGCTGCATTCGAAGTTGTTGTAAGTTGTCGTTTTTGCCGTTCTATAATGTCGTTTTTTTTCTGCTCCTTTTTGAAACACATAAATATGCGGATTGAATATCAGGTAATAATCAACCCAGCTTCAAGTGGAAGTAAGTAAAAGTGTTAAATGTTTAAAACTAGACTGTTTTTTGATCATTAAAAAATATATACTTTTGATGTGTAATTGTTTAGTCATTGAGACTGTAATCTAAGGCTTTTTTTTTAACATAATCCCTTCTGGAAAGAGGTTTATACAGCCCACATACATAGAACAGGCAGATATTTTGCTATTGAATGTTGTGTAAGTGCAGTTTATAGGAAATGGGTCTAATATCCAGTTTATTTTCAAAATCAAAATATCGGCTTATAAATCAGCTCTTTTCGAGTTAATATCGGCATCGGCATCGGCCCCCAAAAATCCATATCGGTCGGGCTCTAGTAATCACATACAGGAAGACCACAGTGCAGCCGGATACTTTAGAAAAATAAAACATTTCAGAATAAAACACCTAGGTTCATGGTTATTTTGCTGTCTTGACTTCTCACAGCGAGACAGACTGATGGAGAGAGCAACGGACGGACAGAGACTGTGACACAAACAAACACACACACACACAGCCACATATAGGCTACAATTACCACAGTTTTCCCCGCTCATCCTGTCTCTGAGAGAGAGAGAGAGAGAGAGAGAGAGAGAGAGCGCCTAGAGGAGAAGGATTGCTTTGTGACCATCCGGTATGAATGGCCAGGCGCACGATCAGGCACATATCTACGCTCTGTGACACTTACGTGTCCGGTGTGTTCCAGCTGTTAGGCGCAGCGCCTAAATGTTTTTTTGCACTGCCTAGGTGTATGAACTTAAAAAAAAAATCTTAAGAGCATCTGGACAAGCCGACGCACGAAACAGGCGTCAGTACATGTGCCGCCTGACTGTTGGCGTACACAGTGGCACAAGCAGTGTTGGCCACACACACACACACACCTACCTACTCGCCATGCATGTTGCACACACAGTTGAAGCTGCAGCCCATATGTAAGTGAATGTGCGGTAAAGAGAGAAGGGAAAAGAGAGAGGGAAGTGTTTGTCGATTTTACAGTCAATTGATTGGACATGATTTAGAAAGGCACTGTCAGTTGCATTTTCATTGATGCTTTTCACCTTTTAATATTTTAATATGCTCTACAGTAAAGATAAATGGTCAATAATTGTCTTAATTTTTGAGACCCCTCAAAAATGTATTTTGAGGATCTTAGTGGGTCCAGTGTGTTAATTAAAGGGCTCAGTATTTTCTGTGGGTAGCTCCGGAGAACCCACGGTATCGGCGCCTAGGAATGGTGTTGATTTTGGATTGAAAAAGTGAGAGAAAGGAGTTGCGATTGTTCACTGTGAAGGTTATAGAGACTTTGTCAGGTGGTTTAGGAAGTTTGTTTATTGTAGAAAACCAGGGGAGCACGCAAAAGCAAAACGTAACGGTAGGAGGCAAACATCAGTAAATATTGAGAAGTGTGAGCTGCAATGTGGTACATTCCCATTGCAAATATGCCATTAACATTGATTGAGTAAAAGGGCCAAAACTCGTCTACGTTAACTATAGCGTTCCATAATGGCAGATTTTTACCAAATTTGGTACAGAGCCTCATAGCAGCATGCCAAATGAGCATCACAAGTTTTGTGTTGATAGTATTCACTGTTGCAGAGATATTGCAATTGCAAATTTCCCATTAAAATGCATTGAATTATTGGCCAAAACAAATAAACATTGATTATAGTGCCCCCTTAAGGCCGATCTTCGCCAAATTTGGTACAGAGCATCGTAGTGGGATGGTGAACAACGATCAAGTTCATTGCTAATAACATTTAATTTGGCCGAGATATGCTAAGGTTCGTGTTTTGTAGCTAGCTACGAAATTTTGCATGGCCATAAATTGTAACGTTGCAAAATTATTTTTGATAGCTTTTCGTCAGGTCTATCTGGAGATGCTATGTGCCAAATTGGCCAAGGAGGAGTTTGTTTTACGCATTTTGCTACAATACCTATAAAAAGTATTCACCCCCGTTGGATGTTTCACCCTTTTGTTTCTTTTTTACACGAAATCATGGTCAATATAATTAATATACTCTACTTTGCATCTGATTGGCTAGAACTCGTTTCATTGGTAGGTGGAAGTTCGATGATTAAATCCAGCGCATCAAAACAAATGTGGACTTTTTAATTAGGGCCCGAGCACGAAAGTGCAAGGCCCCAACGGTGCCTTGCACTGAAAGTGCGAAGGAACCTATTGTTTTTCATCAGATTATTATTTTTCCGAGTCCTTTGTTGCATTTTTGAGGGCGTTAGCATGCACGAAAACTCACAAAAATGTGCACACCTGTCACAACTGGTGAAAATTTCAAAGTTCTGTAGTGCTTGGCCTCGGGTGTTGCCAGGGGGCTCCATAGCGCCCCCTAACGTGCGCCTTAATTCCGAAAAAAGTAAGAAGTTAATATACCAACTTTTGAGGGAACATAGGTCTCATCTTGAACTCCATGGAGCTATTTTTAGAAAAAAATTATAAAAATCTCATCTTGTCTCCATGGAGCTATTTTTAGAAAAAATTATAAAATTCAAAAATTTCCAAAATCTTGGTTTTCGTGCAACAATCTTCATTACACGAACACTTGTTTGAGGACTTTAGGATGAACGAAAACTCTCAAAATTTTGCAGCCATGTGCAGAATATTAAACTCTTTCATCTGAATACATTTAGGCCTGGGAGTGGTATGGTTGCTCTATAGCGCCTCCTAATTGGTTTTAGCCCTTGGGCACATTTTTGACGGCCTCCATATATACGAAAACTCACAAAAATTGGCGCCCACATAAACACCTGGGGGCTTTGCGAGACTGTACAGCGATTTGGCCCATACCTGTAAGCGGGCTCCATAGCGCCCCCTACTGCGTAGAAGGCCTTAACTTGGACATAGTTGCTCCGATCTTCACCAGATTTAATACCCATATTGCTCTAATCATTGCAGACATATTTCCCATTTACATTCATTAGCTCCGCCCAACCGGGAGGCGGACATTTTTAATTATGCATTTTTCAGGTGTTTTACATTCTTTCGAACTCGTCCTAGGCCGTGACTTCAATCTTCTTGAATCTTTGCAGGAAGTATCTGTTGACCCTGATAATGAAAAGTTATCCAGAGAATTTTGATAGTTGAAAAAATGCGCAAGTTATAGCAACTTACTGTCTAAACAGGAAGTTGCGTTATCTTGACAACAATTATTCCGATTGCCCCGAAACTTGACAAGGATGGCCTGTTTAGCAACTGTGCCAAAGTTGGCTGCAATCGGCCATTAGATGGCGCTGTTTTAATTTTTTTTATTTAATCATCAAAATATTGACATATGGGAAGCCTACTTTGTCTAACTACTCCTGGGACGTGAGTCCGATCGGCACGAAAACTTGCATATACACTCGGAGGACCCTCATGATAAAAATTTATCAAAAGAATATTGCTAGCTAAAACAATGCGCAAGTTATGGAGGACCAACTTCCTGTAGGTGGGAGTGGAAACAGGAATGGTTATATCTTGCCAACGGCTATTCCAATGGACACAAAACTTAAGAAAGTTGTTCCTCATGTGCCAATGAGGCTGTTTGCCAAATATGTCATCAATTGGCCTTTAGATGGCGCTGTTTTAATTTTTTTTTAATTAATTAGCTAATTTGCTTTGAGCGAAACCTACTTTTTTTAACTCCTCCTAGAGCATGAGTCCCATCTGCACAAAAATGTGCATGTAGACTTGGTGGACCCTCATGACAAAAATATATCAAAAGAATTTTGATAGCTAACACAATGCGCAAGTTACAGAGGACCAACTTCCTGTAGGGGGCTGTCGAAACAGGAAGTTGCGTATCTTAACAAGATTTATTCCCGATTGACACCAAATATGACAAAGTTGTTCCGTATAGGGGTTTGAGCATCCACGCCAAATTTATAGTGCATCGGCCATTAGATGTTAGAATTTTTTTTATTAATTATTCACATCGCGATATATGGGAAACATACTTTGTCTAACTCCTCCTGGGCCGTGAGTCCAATCTGCACGAAAACTTGGATATAGACTCGGTTGACCCTCGTGACTAAAAGTTATCAAAAGAATTTTGATAGCTAACACAATGCGCAAGTTATGGAGGAACAACTTCCTGTAGGTGGGTGTGGAAACATGAATGGTTCTATCTTGGCAAAAGTTTTGCGATTTACATGAAACTTAGAATGTGTGGTCTACATGTGATGTTGCATTTGCCAGTACCCCCCAGGGCAAGAAGCGAGGGCCCGTCATCGCTGCTTGCAGCTTTAATTTATTTTATTTTTCTAAAATATTCATATGCCAGAAATCCAGCACCAGGCCCGATGACTTTCAACCCTGCGTTAGCTGTGTTCCTCTTATATGATTGGTAGGTGAAATCAATTGACTCGAAAATATAAAACTGCATGCAAGTTTGTTTGTTTTTTCCCGCACGACCGCATGCCGGAGATCCAGCATGGTGCCGGAATACTTTAAGCTCTGAAAATAAGAGAAAATAATAGACATGCACCGATTAGGCTACAACTTTCTAGGCCAATTTCCGATTTTCTTTGAGTTAGGCCAGCTGATACCGATTTTTTTAAAAAGAGAGAGAGCGGCTGAGATCAGAGCAGACGGCTCATGTATAATTACGACTTTATAACATTTCATAAACAGCTGACTCGTCTATCTCTCCCTTTCTCTGTCTCACTCGTCTATCTCTCCCTTTCTCCGTCTCACTCGTCAGTTTCGCTCCCTTTCTCCGTCTCACTCGTCTGTTTCGCTCCCTTTCTCCGTCTCACTCGTCTGTATTTCTCCCTTTCTCCTTCTCACTCGTCTTTTCCTCAACTTTCTCCGTCTCATTCGTCTATCTCTCCCTTTCTCCGTCTCACTCGTCTGTTTCGCTCCCTTTTTCCGTCTCACTCGTCTGTATCTCTCCCTTTCTCCGTCTCACTCGTCTGTATCTCTCCCTTTCTCCGTCTCATTCGTCTGTTTTCACTCCCTTTGTTTTCTACATGTATCGCTATCTTTTTAATCCAACTTTCTTTTCCTGTGTAACTCTCTCATCTGTCTGCATTGTAGAGTCCCAATGTTTACCGCCCGGAATGCGAAGACTTCATTGGCTGAGTGGTATCACGTGGGATGGCTTAACTCACATGCAATTGGTCTGTGTGTTTCCTAAACCACTACCATCAAGAATACTAAAGCTGCGCATATTATAATAGAAGCGCCCCGTCAGGTTTTAATTCATAATCTTTTGTTTTGGTCCGGGTCCGTATGGGACGGCTTCTAGGTCCGGATCCGGACCGCGGTCCGCCTGTTAGTGACCTATGCCCTAGATGGTACCCATCAAATTTTGTAAAAATCGGATGAGCCGTTCATGAGATATAAACTTTTTATACTTGTAGCGCCCCCTAGTGACCAATTTTCGTAAAACGCGTGGGGGACCTCCAAAGGGTAATGAAACAAACAACAAACAAGAATCTAAAATTTTGCGTTGATAGCATTTATTTTGGCCGAGATATGGCAAAGTTGTTTTTTTCATAGTTAGCTACACAAAATTGTGCGTAATATGCACAATTTTTATCCTATAAAAAATTATTTTAATAACTTTTTGTCAGATCGGTCTGTAAAGCTACCTGCCAAGTTTCGTGCAGATTGGTCGCACGATCTAGGAGGAGATAAAAAAAGTAGGTTTTTGATAAATCGTGATTTTTCACGCATAAAAGTCTAAGCAGAAATGGGCATGGCCTATATCAGGCGATTCAGTTGGATCCAGGGAACGCGTGGATATATGGTTTTTGAATGTCCGGTGTACGGTGTGGGAGTTATAGGGCCAAACAGATTTTTTCTACTATAACGCTACCTATTGGTGGAAGTGGGTCAATTGATGCGCCTCAGGTCATTGCGGAGTTTTGGACCAGTCCTTAAAATGGCATCCCCCCACCATGTACGGTTTAGGCTGTAGTCAGAGTTTTACGCGGAGAAGAAAAATAAAAATTAGAACTGCAAGCAGTTATGACGGGGCCCAAGCCTCCGATGCCATTCGTCTCCGATGCCATTCGCCTCCGATGCCATTCGCCTCCGATGCCAGTCGCCGTTTGATGCACGAGGTCTGCGGTACTCTGCCGTTGCAAATGTAGTGGTTAACAGTTCATCTCCATGCATATACAGACTACTATAAACAAACTTCTTAACCCCCTGACCACAGGGGACAGCAGAGAGAAATGAGAGAGTGACTGAGAGGGTGGAGGGGGGGAGGCAGGTGTGGTGGTTGAAAGAGTCAGGTTGTTGTAAATGATGTCATAGTCGCCAATAGATGTTTTACTCCGAGGGTGCTCAATGGCACACGTCGTTAAAAAGTAGTCAAAAGTTGTTTGCATTTCAGAACCTTAGGAAATGGACAGTGGCCGACACGAACACACGGGCCTATTAACTCGATAATAAAGCCGTAAAGTAGGCCTTCAAATAAGGACAGCGCCACTTCTCACAAATACAGATAGGATTGGAGATGAGAAGTTTAACTGACACGTGACCGCGATTAACTTCGTGGGAAATTAAGAATAAATGCCACCGACATAACCAATCACACTATGACAGACTCTCCACTTAGCACCAACTGCAATGTTTAATTGCGCGGTATCAGTTCAGAGCACCACAAATTTTGTGTTGATTGCTTTTACTGTGGCAGAGATATTGCAATTGCAAATTTCCCATTGAAATGTATTGAGAAAATTGGCGTGAAAAAAATAAACGTTGCTTATAGCGCCCCCTAAAGGCCGATCTTCGCCAAATTTGGTATGGAGCATCGTAGTGGAATGTTGAACAAGGATCTCTAGTCATTTGGTGTTAACTTCAAATTTAACCAAGATATGATATAATACGTGTGTGGTAGCTAGCTAGGACAATTTGTTTGGTTGTCAAATTGGCATACTTTAACATAGCAAAATTCCTTCAATAAGTTTTTATCAGGTCCATCTGGAGAGGCTAACTACTAGGTTTCGTGCAGATCGGTCGCACGGCCTAGGACGAGTTCGAAAAAGTTGGTTTTGCACGTTGCGCGACACTGCGAAAAAACTTTGCGCGGAAATGGGCGTGGCATATATCAGGCAATTCAGCATGATTCAAGGAACACGTGGATGTAAGAATTTCTAATGTGTGATGTGTATTGTGGGAGTTAATGACAAAAAACCATTACAGCGCCACCTAGTGGTCCACATGTGTAATTTTTGGTAGGTGTGGACCATGGCCCATTATCAATCTACCCTGTAAATTTAAAGTTGTTCACATTAGTGTAAGTGGGGAATCTAGAGTTGGGTCACATTGGGTCCCATAGGCCACGCCCACGTTGAACCCTCGGTACTCCATTCTAGGGTTGGCCTCAGGATTGGCCACAGATGGTACCCATCAAATTTCGTATCAATCGGATGAGCCGTACATGAGATATAAACTTTTTGTACTTGTAGCGCCCCCTAGTGACTAATTTTCATAAAACGCATGGGTTACCTCCAGAGGGGCATGGCAAACAATAATCTAAAGTTTGGGGTTGATAGCATTTATTTTGGCTGAGATATGGCAAAGTTGGTGTTTTCATAGTTAGCTACACAAATTAGTTTGTGCGTTATATGCGCAATTTTTATCATCAAATTTCTTTCCATAACTTTTAGTGAGGTCAGTCTGGAGATGCTACGGTCCAAGTTTCATGCAGATCAGTCGCACGGTCTAGGAGGAGTTCGAAAAAGTAGGTTTTTGATAAATCACGATTTTTCACGCATAAACGTCTAGGCGGAAATGGGCGTGGCCTATATCACGTGATTCAGTTCGATCCAGGGAACGCGTAGATGTATTGTTTTTGAATGTCGGTGTCAGTACCCGATCCGGCACGATCCGTTCTGCGCATGTGCAAGATGACACGTATGCCATGACGTAGGCGCAGATAATAATGCTCCGTTCATGCCACCACCACTTCGGAATAGGTTGGAATAACGGCACCGCTTCCACCTGCACGATCCGTTCTGCGCATGCTCAAGATGTTAGTTTAGCTAACGGATAATTTGGCTAACCGCTATCTGATTGTAGCGGTCTGCCGTTAGCCTCTACCGGGAAGCTAACGTTAGTTTAGCTAACGGTTAATTTGGCTAACCGCTAGCTGATTGTAGCGGTCTGCCGTTAGCCTCCACAGTTAAGCTAACGTTAGCGAGTTAAGCTAACGTTAGCGAGTTTAGCTAACAGCTAATTCGGCTAACCGCTAGCTGAGACAGCATGTAAACTTTAAAAGACCCTCAAAATAAAACTTGAAAATAAACGTTAACATATATAACAGCAGTTGCGTCAGTTCTACTTTACTTGTGCTCATTTAAAATACAATCACTCAATACTTGTCTTCATTGTTATTACTGTAAAGTCTTAATTTAGCTGTGGTGCATATTATTCAGGGGGAGGAATGAACGCTGTATTATCATCTGCGCCTACGTCATGGCATACGTGTCATCTTGCACATGCGCAGAACGGATTGTGCCGGTGGAACGGATCGGGTACTGACAGTCGGGTGTATGGCGTGGGAGTTATGGGGCCAAACGCGTTTTTTCTGCTATAGCGCAACTTAGTGGTGGAAATTGGTGAATTTTTGCGCCTGAGGTCCTTGCGGGGTTTTGAACCAGTCCTGAAAATGGCAACCCCCCACGATGTACGGTTTAGGCTGCAGTCGGAGTTTTAGGCAGAAAAGAAGAAGAAGAATAATAATTCTTAGAAAAACAATAGGGTTCCACAGCCCTGCTGTGCGAACGGCGTAGCTATTGCTACCGCCGGTTCTTGCAGACTCGGGCTTGGACCCCTAATAATCCTTAGAAAAACAATAGGGTTCCACAGCCCTGCTGTGCGAACAGCATAGCTACCTGGGTCCCTGCAATCCGACATAGATTGTCATATATCCCAGTCCAAAGTTCCCGGACCTCATCACAGGACCATAGGACATGAAGTAATTTGCCATCGTCTGTCTTACACTTCCAACTATTTGGTGTGTCTTTCAAACCAGGTCTAAACTATCTGGAGGGAGTCCAATAAAAGCAATGCATAATCTTGAACTGAATGAGGTGCTCCCTCACATCAGGTGACACAGATCTAATATTCCTACAGATTTTGTCCCTCTCCTCATAATCCAGTATAATACTCAGGTGCCAATCAGGAAGTTAGATGGGCATCTGAAGCCAATCTCTCTCCGGGGACCACACACACACACACATCGTATTTAGCATGGATACAAAACGTAATGTTAAAAAATGATGACCTAATGAAATTTGAAGTAGGATCCAAACGTCTCTATTAAACGTTTGCGGTGTAAGTGTGCAGGTGTTACTTTTTCTTCAACAACCATCAGCCTTTTCAAATTTGTACCTCCTCTAATCCTCAATAGTACAAACTAGTTCATTTCAAGCATATCCCAGCTTTGAGTCTTTAGGCTTGTACATACAAGGGCAAATGTCTAAGGTCATGCTGGTTGCCAGCTGTTCCTCAGCTATAATTGGAGTCATTTCAGACATAAAATGTTGGTGTTATTTGTTTCTGCTCTGGTATTCAGATTTAAGCTTTCAGATGATCTTTTCAACTCTTACCTTGTGCTCTTCTCCTTTTTAGATATCCGCCTCCGGGTTCGTGCTGAGTACTGCCAGCATGAGTCTGCGCTTCAGGGTAACGTCTTCTCCAACAAGCAAGAGGCAGTGGAGCGACAATTTGAGCGCTTCAACCAGGCAAACACTATCCTTAAATCCCGAGACTTGGGCTCCATCATCTGTGACATCAAGTTCTCTGAGCTCACCTACTTGGATGCCTTCTGGAGGGACTACATCAATGGATCATTGCTAGAGGCCCTTAAAGGGGTCTTTATCACAGATTCCTTAAAACAGGCTGTGGGCCATGAAGCTATAAAACTGTTGGTCAATGTTGACGAGGAGGACTACCAGGCTGGTCGACGCAAACTGCTACGTAATTTGGTCACAAGTGGAGGGAGTCCACCTGGAGCTAGCAAAGACTCTGTATCTTAGACACTCTCCAGGTGGTAGCATAAGGGAGAAACGCTGCCGTGCTTTCCCCACAGGGAATAGAGTGAGATGTGGTTGTGTCATTTGAGGTGCCTGAAGTGTGTGCCTGAAAGGAACTGAAGGACTTCCAGCCACTGCATTAATTCCTAGAGAGCTAAGGTCATAGGATATCTGCTTGGCACCCCTAAGCATAGCATGTGAGGTGATTGGGAACTATGTTAGCAAAAAGAAGAAGGTGTATACAGTTTGACATTATTTTGAATGTTAAGCTGTTAAGCTTATTTTCTTCAAGGAAGAGAATGCTGATTCATTCTTGCATTGAATTTAACGAATTTTTTGTTTCTGGTATGTTTTCATTGAAGCATTGAGCTCATTGAAACACACTGTTACTCTAAAGATAGATGATCTTCACAACCTGTTCAGAGTCCAGTTCTTTTCAATACAACAAAGTTACTCCCAGTGGGAGTTGTACCTTACTGTCAAACTGTTTTTTCAGGTACATTACAGATTGATTGGATAAACCCAATGAGAGAGTGTTCTGTATGTTATATAAAGGCACAGACTGTAGGAGTTAAAGTTAGTTTTTATATTTCTTTCAGCGTGTTATCCTACTTTCCCCACACTTTCCAGAGTTTCCTTGTCTGTAAAGATGGACCCTTTCAGAGCCTTTTTTTATTGGCTCATATTTGTTCACTGTCAACGTTGTGTCTCGGCTTTGTTTTAACAAATTCTTTGTTTTACAACATGGCTTGTTACCAGCAGCTGTGATTCTGGCCTAATGTGAAATTCCAATTGTCCAGTCACTGCCAATATTTAAACTTTGGGGATTATTTTAATGTGTTGAATACTATCCAATGAAACATTGAGTCATTCACTGGTGTTTTGAGATTTGTTTGGATTTGCAAATTAGGGTCAGTTTCATTGTCAGCCTGTAACTCTGCTTACTCATCGTCTCACTCTTGATATAACACTGAACATTTTTTAAATTTGAAATGACCCTTAATAGCTAATTAACAGCAGTTGAAAATCATAGACAGTGTGTGTAGAGTTATCTCAGTTGTGCAGGTAGTAAGATGCCAGATCAAATTTAAATAATTCACAGTTAAGATATTTCACCCAGTTGTTGTTGGACTTGCACATTAAATCCTCAGCAGTCTTCTCTGTGGACTTGTTATGCCTCTGGATGAATGAGGATGTAGTTGAGTCCACATGCTCAGTGTTACAATCACTTTCTTATCCAGTCACTTGACACCCAGTTGGACATGTTAGACAAACTAGGCGTCCAGGTTTCCTCAGTTCCATCCTTCTCCTTCATGGGGTGTGGCATTTCCACAGACATTCACAAACCAAACTGGCGTTCTTTTTATTAAGGTTTTGATGCAGAAAAAACTAAACAGGTCAACATAATAGTAAGGTATATAGCATGTTAATCTTCTACAATTAAGTGCGCAGATCTAGAACAATTATAAGCTTATAGTGGAAGAATAACACTTTTACAGTGTTGTCAGAAATGCTAAATAACCAAATGTAAATTTATATTCATTTCTTTTTGGTATATGGAATGAGGTGGATTAACAGAAGACATTATTTGGTGGGTGCCTGTGACAAACCCGTGTTGACAGTATTACTGATGATAACTTTAATGCAGTACTAAAATACATTCAGTGGCCTCTTTATTAGGCACACCTTTTTAGTTCTGATAAGGCTCCCTAAAGAGGGGATTGGGGATGATGGCCTCACACATTCGTGCTGCTTCAGGAGATCAGTCGCTGGTACACATCCATCCCATACAGCTTATTTTTGAGTAGCTTCAAGCTTCAACCTTTCCGTTTATTAGCATTGCAGTGTAAGCCAGATTCAGAAATTGTGCACATTAAAAGTTCCTGACATACCCAGACAAGAGTCTGCCCTTGTGTGCCCTTGAGCCTCCTGTGGCCAACAGTCGCCCTTATCAACAGCTAATTAATCATGTATTATTAGATGTTGATAATAGATGATGCCAGTGCCCAACTGGCAGTTCACTTGAGTCAATAACTGATGCCACCCATTTAGTGCAGTTTTTTCCTTTGCCATTTGTTTTCGTCTCACAGTGGAAAAACATTGCTGATTGACCGTGCTAGTACAATGCAAAACTTCTCAGTTCCAGTTGCAATTTTTTTGGTAGGCTTGTTTGTTCTTTAATACTTTGTGGATTAGAAATACAGACTACAACTGCCGGCCTATTCATTTTGCAAGTGCATAACTTCCATGCATGTAACTGACTGTAGGCTGTAGTTTCTGTTCTGTGTTGAAGTGCAACTATTCACAAAAAATGTGAGTGGTCAACCAACTTTAACACACCCGACAAAAGTGACAGTATTAGAAAATCCTACAAAATCCTGGATTATATTTAAGACAACATCCTTCAAATTCTTGCTTTCTAGAATATCTGAGCACAGCAACTAGTATGCCATGGGGAGAGAACAATCGTGGTTATGTTTATTAAAGAGGCAAATGTCAATTGCAGGTCTGTGACGGGATGGAATTTCCAGTCTCCTGTACCAAAGTCAGATACACATCTGCCCATCCACTACCCAACCTCCACACCCTTTCTTTTTTGAGTAGCTGCATAAAGGACACACTACTTCCTGCACTGGCACTGAACATTGGCATTTGATGTTAATCGCACGGTGGTAATTGTCCAATATGGACACAATTCCTTGGCATACTGGACTAGAGGCGACACAGATAGAAAGGGGGCGACATAGTCATTCTTTTTAAAACTTTTCAAATTGTAGCTTTAAAAAAAAAAAAAGGAAATTGACATGCTGAAATGTCATCACTGGTTTACCAAGACTGGTTATGACTCAATGCAAACTCAAAGTACCTTTGTATGGAAATGTGTAATATCAGTGATAATATGGCAGTATATCAAAGATGAAGCATAATGCTGTTTTGTGGTGAGATGATTTTGATTTTGTAACAGAGGTAGAAAAGAGACTAAATGTCATTTAAGTAAAATTTGTCATTTGAAATGCCAGTCTCTAATGCTAATATTTGACATGTTTCTGTTATTCAGTGCACATAGCCAAATGGTTGACATAAAGAAAATCTGTGTACCCTTTAAAAGTTCAGTGTATGTTTTTACCAAATATATTCTTCCTGCTTAAAATGCTTATTTTAAAAATCTTATCTCTGCTATCATACCATCCGTGGGTACATATCAGAACACGCAAGTCATGATTGACACGTCACTATTACTGTGAATTAAATAGAGTAGGCCTAAATTTTATATTTTTTCCTCCAGTGGAATTTTATGTTAAGGTTGCAAGGTTAGTATCTATTATATAGGTTGGTGTATGTTATGTCGATTGTATGTTATGTTGTCATATGCAGCTGTCTTTTACGCAAAATTGCATGTAAGCTGTTATCTCCAGAAATGTCATAGAAACTCACAGTGCTAACATTTTGTAAATAACTTTATTGGATGTCAGGTTTTCTTACTTAAATTTTGCATTTCTTTCAGGAAACAGACAAGTAGGACTGTTAATAAATGAAATGGATGGGTTTTGTTGAAGTCCCAGTCCTAGTTGTTTTTGTGTTTTTGTCAGCAGAGTACAATTTTCGGATAAGAGAATATATAGGATATATTTAAACCATGAGAATCCTGATGGATAAAAAAAAAATTTCTGGGCTACACCAACATTTAAAAACATTTGGCCCTGCTTTGACACAACCTGTGTATGATGTGGAATGTTTTGAATTTGTGTTAAAACTGTATGTTGATTTACATTAGACTGGTCCTGGGTGCATCGCATTTTCCCTTCACACACTTCTTGCCAGTCAGCTCGTCTCACTCATAACGTCAGGGAGATATAAGAGGAAAGAAGAATGCCAGCGCATGTTCTCATCAGATATGTTGACAGGCTGCTCTCGACTCCGAACAGGTGGAAAAATTCAGAGCGGGCCAGTGAGCGGTTACTTTGATCGTCGAGTATGACGTACATCTTGATGGAGCGCTCTGGTTGACCCCGGGGGAAGACTCGCACCAGACACACCTTTGAGCAGGACCGTGCGAGGCCGCCTTTACCACAGACCTTGGTACACCGAGATGTCACTTCAAGTGGGTGACTACTTTGTGCTTCTGCAGCTGGCTGTAGAGTGGGTGATGGAGGTGGAGACTGAGAGGTGTCTGGATGCATTACAGAGCAGTGTCTTTCGCTGCCACACTCACCGCATTTCAGTGCTGCCTGGCAATCCTTGGCAAGGTGGTTTGGAGAGCAGCATTTAAAACAGCGTTTGTGTTCTTTTAGGACATTTTTTCATTCCTGCAGTGTTTTCATTGTTAATGACCTACATTTATCCAAGGGATGAGTTTTTCTGTGTACAGGGCAGTATCGTGCTGGATCATTGTCTTTTCTCTCAGGGTCCGTAGCGCTTGTGGAGCCTGTGTCGACAGTGGCAGTCAGATCTGTCTTGTGTACAGATATAGCAGTGTTGAATCCATTATGCTTTGATGGAGTTCTCTCACCTTTGCTGCATGGCAGACTGCTGCTTGAGAAGATGATTCTCGGGTCGTTTCGGGCCTTCGCTTGGTCATACACAAAGTCAACGAAGAATGAAAAAGGTGGAAATGTTATTCCGTGTTGTTCTTTGTATTTCGAGCCAGTATGGAGCCATTTGTCCTGCAGACCTGGAGGTAACTTCTCCACTATGGGCTTTACCCCACGAGGGGTGTCGAGGTAGGCCAGGCCCGGGAGATAGCCATCGTTTTTGGCTGCCAGCAGCTCCATGAGAAGGTCACTGAGGTCTCTCAGCTTTGTGTTCTCTTTAGCAGACAGACGGGGGAAGCTATCTAGTCTTTTAAATAGGGCATTTTCCACTATTTCTGGTGTGCCATAGCATTCTTGAAGTATTTCCCAGGACACATGGAGGGCAGCTCGGGGGTTGGCGACATGAACAGCACGGATCCTCTTCACATGCTCAGATGACTCTTTACCCAGCCACTTCACCAGAAGGTCTAACTCTTCGCTATACGTGAGCCCCAAGCCCTGGGTTGCATTAAAGAATGACGACTGCCATGCTCTGAAGTTCTCTGGTGTGTCATCGAATCTAGTGCGGCCAGTAGTCACTAATTCTCTGCGTGCTAGGAACTTTGCAAAGTCTATCATGGGCGGAGGGTTGATGTCAAGAGGGGAATGCGGACCATACTGTCCATGTAAAATGTCTGATGGTCTTGGAGTAGGTATGCGTTCTGTGGCATGTGCACGGTTATTCACTGGGGGTTTGAAGGCATTCTGTGGAGGCTTCTCCTCAGCAGCTACAGGTGCTGACTGCCATGTGGGGTGTTTTTCATCGTACCGGACTCCATGGTATGGAGAGACTGCAGGAGACTGAAAACTGAGCTGTGAATGGCATTGCACATACTCTTCTGTGCGCTGTCTAATCAAGTGTGGCGGTACAGGGCTTCTCATACTTCGACTGCCTTCATTTTCTATAGCTGCAGTTGCTTCTAAAACTTCAGCTTTTACCCTTGCTGCCTCTGCTTTCTTCTCTATTTCCAATGCTTCCAAATCTGCTTCTAATGAAGCCTTTTTTAAATCTAGCTCAGCTCTCTCCTTTTTCATTTCCAGCTGTTTTTTTAGCATAGGCTACCTTGGTGAGCGCTGCTTCAGCTGAGGCTCTAGCTCTGGCGGCAGCCTCCAGGACGGACTTGGAAGATGAGGAGCGCTTGGAGCTAGCATAGAGTGAAGATTTTGGAGAAGACAGACGACGTGAATTTGCTTCAGACTTCGCCTCTTCATTTTTAACACTGATATTGCAGTTGGTGTCCATGCTTGTCTTTGTATTCCTCTTGCACCCACTGCTGGTATGGCTTTTTCACTGTACTGTTCTCCCTATGTGTTATGCACTTCCAGTACGTTGACACAGTTCAACAGCAAGCCAAACTCAAATTCACGAGCCAGGACGATGAGCGCCTCGCTCCTTTTATTGACTTCAGGCAGGTGAAATTGACGAGTGAAAACTAAACCGAAAGAAAAAGATACTTAGTCTCTTGTACAGCAAGTTGCTATAGCCTACTAAGCTATCTTAAATTATTCATAAACAACACGTGAACAATGAGTTAACTGCCCATTCACACATTACGGGCTACATTAACATCAGAATAGTGTTACTAGCACACAACGTAAATTCACACATTTTGCGCTAGCATTAACATCAGAATAGCATCGCTAGCATACAAACGCGACAGATAACATGAATTCAATGACGAATGAATCAACAACGTTCACTGACTCTACAGCTATATAAAGAATGCAGGTTAAATAATGAGAGAAAGAAGTACTAAACTTACAGCCAATGCTGTCGTGGGAGTGGGAAAAATCGATAATCCAACTCGGAGATTCACCATGTTTCCTCTAGCTTACTTCTTCTTCTACTACTATTACTAGCTACGGAAATGTAAACACGTTACGTGCCATGAATTTCAAAATAAAGGTTCCCTGCAAACTATTCCTGAATATATTTACAATAGCACCAAGTTTAACACCTCAAATTAATTTATATCAAACCTTTTTAAATAAACCAAGTTTTCAATATATCTGTGGACAGAACACTCCCCGTCTGGCATAACTAATGCCACTAAATTCAACCCTTTTTTTTTCTTTTTCTTTTTTCAGTTCATTTCTTTTTAGTTGCATTCTAGGAGAAGGACGATGTCGGAGATGGGGCGCAGGTAAGTCCGGGAGGTGCCCTGGGATGATGTCTTCACTTCAACTTTGCGGACCTTTCCATCACTGCTCGGGAAGGTTGACGTGACCAAAGCCATTGGCCACTCATTCCTTGGTGCTGGACTTTGCTTTAACAGCACAACGTCTCCAGGTTGCAGGTTGCGGTGTGTCCTGTGCAACTTGCGTCTTGGATGGAGAGTGCTCAGGTATTCGTTTCTCCAACGACCCCAGAACTCGTTTGCAAGCGCTTGCACTTGTCTCCACTGGCCTTTCAGGAGATCTTTTCCGGTGAAGTCACCTGGTGGAGCGTGTTGGCCTGGCTTTTGTGTCAGGAGCATGGCAGGGGACAGCAGAACTGGAGAGGAGGGATCTGACGAGATGGGGACCAGCGGCCTTGCATTGATTATTGCTGTTATCTCTTCCATCAGAGTACACAAAACCTCATGTGTCAGGTAAGTAGGTTTGTTTTGCAAAAGCATAAAGTCCAATATTCTGCGTGTCACCCCAATCATCCTCTCCCACACTCCTCCCATGTGGGATGCGTGTGGGGGATTAAACTCCCATGTGCAGCCGTTGCTATGGAGATAGTTCAGGATGCTTGTCTGCTTTCCATTAGGAGGATCCATACCCAGTTCTGCACTGGCAGCAATGAAGTTGGTCCCCCTGTCTGACCTGAGTTGCTTTGCTGGGCCTCTGACTGCAAAGAATCTCCGCAAAGCATTGATACAGCTGGTGGCATCCAGGGACTCTATAACTTTGATGTGTACTCCTCTGGTACCCATACATGTGAACAGAATGGCCCACCTTTTGCTCTGCGCTGCGCCTCCTCGAGTCCGTCGAGTCACCACTGTCCATGGTCCAAATACATCCAGCCCCACGTAAGAGAAGGGTGGAGACGTGTCAAGCCGCTCTGGAGGGAGGTCTGCCATCTTCTGCACTACAAGTTTCCCTCTGAGCTTACGGCATATCACACAGTGATGAAGGATAGAACTGACCAGCCTTTTTCCAGCAACAATCCACAGCCCAGCCGCTCTGATGGCCCCCTCTGTGAACTGCCGCCCCTGGTGTTTCACTTCTGTGTGATAGTATTGCACAAGCAGCTTGGTGACATGGCTATTCTTTGGCAGGATGATTGGGTTTTTCGTCTCTGATTCAAGGGAAGCATGTCTGAGACGCCCTCCGACCCTCAGCAGGCCATCACTGATGTAGGGGTCAAAGGTCAAGATTGGACTTGACTTAGAGACTTCTCTCTTACTCTGTAGAGCCGCATATTCGTCTGGATACGTCTCTCTTTGAACAGTCTCCAGTATGAGTCTCTTAGCTACTGCGAGTTCTTCAGTAGAAAAACACAGATATCGTTCAGCGGTAAGTCGCTTGGCTTCAGTATGGGTAGCTAGAGCAGTCACTTGTGGTTTGATTTCCACATCCATTTCAGGGTTTATCAGTTCAAAGTGCTCACGAACTTCTGGCGTTGGAGGCTTATAGAGGAAGTCAGGTCCCTTGAACCACATTGTGTCCATGAGCTGTGATGCAGCTACAGATCTGGTGGCTAAGTCGGCTGGGTTCTGTTCCGAAGGGACGTAATCCCACTGCTCAGGGGATGTTGTGTGGCGTATGCGATGCACACGATTGTGTACATACACAAAGAAGCGCTTTGAGTCATTAGAGATGTATCCGAGGACCACCTTGCTGTCGCAATAGAATTTAACAGCGTCTGGCTTGTGGTCCAGTTCATCTAAGATCAGCTCCGCCATCTCAACAGCCAGGACGGCTCCACAGAGCTCAAGGCGTGGGATTGTGGGCTCTGGCTGCGGTGATAGTTTTGCTTTTCCAAGCACAAATCCAACCTCACAATGACCTTCAGTGACAGCTCTTAAGTAAGCTACTGCCCCTATGGCCCAGTTTGAAGCGTCAGAGAAAAGACACAGTTCCGTGTACATGGGTCTTGAGAGTGACATTGGAACATAGCAGCGAGGCACGTGGAGGCTGCTCAGCTTCTCAAGCAATACCTTCCACACCTCCCATTTGTTCACCTTTTCCTCCGGCAGTGGAGCATCCCAATCTTGAACCCCGCTGGACAGCTCTCGTAACAACAGTCTGCCTCGGATCGTCACTGGTGCTGCCAGACCCAAGGGGTCAAAGATGCTGTTGACTACTGACAGCACCCCACGGCGGGTGTAAGGCTTGTCAGTGACGGCTACCTTGAAGGTGAACATGTCTGTGTTGAGGTCCCAGCATAAGCCTAGACTCCTCTGAGCAGGCAGAGTCTCATCATCTAGGCCTAAGTCTTTGATGCCGGAGGCCAGTTCTTCAGGTTGAAAGGCTTTCATCACAGCGACGCTGTTTGATGCGATTTTGTGCAGTTTCAAGTTGGACTCTGCCAGTGATGCACATGTACGCTTCAGTAGGTCTATGGCTGCAGACTCTGTGGGAACGGATACGAGCCCATCATCTACGTAGAAGTGTCTTTCAACAAACTGCCTTGTGTCAGCTCCATACCTTTGTTCACCTTCTTGAGCAGCTCGCCGCAGGCCATAGATGGCAACCGCCGGGGATGGGCTGTTGCCAAAGACATGCACCTGCATGCAATACTCCTGGATCTCCTTGGACAGGTCCCCGTCTTTGTGCCACAGGAATCTCAGGTAGTCTCTGTGCTCACGCCTCACCAGAAATCCGTAAAACATCTGCTGGATATCGGCAGTGACTGCGATGAGGTCTTTCCTGAACCGCAACAACACACCCAGGAGAGTATTGTTCAGGTCGGGGCCTGTGAGCAGCACAGAGTTGAGGGAGAGGCCGTGCTGCTGTGCACTTGAGTCAAACACGACTCTTATCTGCCCTGGCTTCTGGGGATGGTACACTCCGAAAAAGGGCAGGTACCAGCACTCTTGTTTCTCATGGACGGGTGGTGCTTTCTCTGCGTGCTTTTTTTCAAACAGCTTTTCCATGAAGGAGGAGAACTGCGAGGTGACTTGAATGGTACAGGAGCTATCCAGTTGTTCCTTTCATCCTGATGGACTTCCTTTTCCATGATTTTCAAGAAGAGTTCATCCTCGAAGGACATGGCACACTTGTTGTCGTTGTCTGTACACTGAAAGGCCATAAGCCCGAGCTGTTCCTCAGCTGGCATAGGTTTTGGCGCGTGTGTAGACCTGTGCTCCCCGCCGTAGATTGGTTTATCTTTTACCCCGATGCTTTTATGGCAAGGAGTGAGGAGTGATGGACGTCCGTTCTGAAGAATGTGGGTTTGAAGACACTTAACGTTGGTTTGTGAGCATTGTCAATACACACTTCACCTATAATCACCCAGCCTAAGTCTAGACGCTGAGCAAAAGGTGCGTCATGGGGACCATTGACTTGCTCTCTCACCTTGTGCACACGTATCATGTCCCTCCCTAACAGGATCATCATCTGAGCGTCAGGATCTAGCTTGGGGATATGTGGAGCAATGTGCTTTAGGTGAGTGTGTGCGAGAGCGACCTCCGGTGTTGGGATTTCAGATTTGTTAGTCATTATTTCGTTGCACTCGATGAGGGGCGGAAGATCCATGCACACACCGCCATTCACTGCTTCGACTTGAAAGCCCGCCGCCTTTCTTCCAGTCATCTCCGTGGTGCCAGCGCATGTTCACATCAGATATGGTGACAGGCTGCTCTCGACTCCGAACAGGTGGAAAAATTCAGAGCGGGCCAGTGAGCGGTTACTTTGATCGTCGAGTATGACGTACATCTTGATGGAGCGCTCTGGTTGACCCCGGGGGAAGACTCGCACCAGACACACCTTTGAGCAGGACCGTGCGAGGCCGCCTTTACCACAGACCTTGGTGCACCGAGATGTCACTTCAAGTGGGTGACTACTTTGTGCTTCTGTGATGGAGGTGGAGGCTGAGAGGTGTCTGGATGCATTACAGAGCAGTGTCTTTCGCTGCCACACTCACCGCATTTCAGTGCTGCCTGGCAATCCTTGGCAAGGTGGTTTGGAGAGCAGCATTTAAAACAGCGTTTGTGTTCTTTTAGCACATTTTTTCGTTCCTGCAGTGTTTTCATTCTTAATGACCTACAGTTTTTCTGTGTACAGGGCAGTATCGTGCTGGATCATTGTCTTTTCTCTCAGGGTCCGTAGCGCTTGTGTAGCCTGTGTCGACAGTGGCAGTCAGATCTGTCTTGTGTACAGATATAGCAGTGTTGAATCCATTATGCTTTGATGGAGTTCTCTCACCTTTGCTGCATGGCAGGCTGCTGCTTGAGAAGATGATTCTCGGGTCGTTTCGGGCCTTCGCTTGGTCATACACAAAGTCAACGAAGAATGAAAAATGTGTAAATGTTATTCCGTGTTGTTCTTTGTATTTCGAGCCAGTATGGAGCCATTTGTCCTGCAGACCTGGAGGTAACTTCTCCACTATGGGCTTTACCCCACGAGGGATGTCGAGGTAGGCCAGGCCCGGGAGATAGGCATCGTTTTTGGCTGCCAGCAGCTCCATGAGAAGGTCACTGAGCTCTCTCAGCTTTGTGTTGTCTTTAGCAGACAGACGGGGGAAGCTATCTAGTCTTTTAAATAGGGCATTTTCCACTATTTCTGGTGTGCCATAGCATTCTTGAAGTCTATCCCAGGACAGATGGAGGGCAGCTCGGGGGTTGGCGACATGAACAGCACGGATCCTCTTCACATGCTCAGATGACTCTTTACCCAGCCACTTCAACAGAAGGTCTAACTCTTCGCTATACGTGAGCCCCAAGCCCTGGGTTGCATTAAAGAATGACGACTGCCATGCTCTGAAGTTCTCTGGTGTGTCATTGAATCTAGTGCGGCCAGTAGTCACTAATTCTCTGCGTGCTAGGAACTTTGCAAAGTCCATCATGGGCGGAGGGTTGATGTGAAGAGGGGAATGCGGACCATACTGTCCATATAAAATGTCTGATGGTCTTGGAGTAGGTATGCGTTCTGTGGCATGTGCACGGTTATTCACTCGGGGTTTGAAGGCATTCTGTGGAGGTTTCTCCTCTGCGGACGGACTTGGAAGATGAGGAGCGCTTGGAGCTAGCATAGAGTGAAGATTTTGGAGAAGACAGACGACGTGAATTTGCTTCAGACTTCGCCTCTTCATTTTTAACACTGATATTGCAGTTGGTGTCCATGCTTGAGTCTTTGTATTCCTCTTTCACCCACTGCTGGTATGGCTTTTTCACTGTACTGTTCTCCCTATGTGTTATGCACTTCCAGTACGTTGACACAGTTCAACAGCAAGCCAAACTCAAATTCACGAGCCAGGACGATGAGCGCCTCGCTCCTTTTATTGACTTCAGGCAGGTGAAATTGACAAGTGAAAACTAAACAGAAAGAAAAAGATACTTAGTCTCTTGTACAGCAAGTTGCTATAGCCTACTAAGCTATCTTAAATTATTCATAAACAACACGTGAACAATGAGTTAACTGCCCATTCACACATTACGGGCTACATTAACATCAGAATAGTGTTACTAGCACACAACGTAAATTCACACATTTTGCGCTAGCATTAACATCAGAATAGCATCGCTAGCATACAAACGCGACAGATAACATGAATTCAATGACGAATGAATCAACAACGTTCACTGACTCTACAGCTATATAAAGAATGCAGGTTAAATAATGAGAGAAAGAAGTACTAAACTTACAGCCAATGCTGTCGTGGGCGTGGGAAAAATCAATAATCCAACTCGGAGATTCACCATGTTTCCTCTAGCTTACTTCTTCTTCTACTACTATTACTAGCTACGGAAATGTAAACACGTTACGTGCCATGAATTTCAAAATAAAGGTTCCCTGCAAACTATTCCTGAATATATATACAATAGCACCAAGTTTAACACCTCAAATTAATTTATATCACACATTTTTAAATACACCAATTTTTCAATATATCTGGGGACAGTACATACAGTATCACAAAAGTGAGTACATCCCTCACATTTTAGTAAATATTTCATTATATTTTTTAATGGGACAACACTGAAGAAATTACACTTTGCTACAATGTAAAGTATTAAGTGTACAGCTTGTATAACAGTGTAAATGTGCTGTCCCCTCAAAATAACTCCACACACAGCCATTAATGTCTAAACCACTGGCAACAAAAGTGAGTAAACCCCTATGTTAAATGCCCATAGAGGCAAGCAGATTTTTATTTTTAAAGGCCAGTTATTTCATATGGAATGCCGTTTTTTCAGAATTAAATAAATGAATAAATACATAAATAAATGAATAAATGCTTTCAAGTTCTTATATGCAAATCAGGGGGGCGTGGCTATCTCACATTCAGAACAAGGTGAATGGGACTTCTTTGGCAGACCAACAACAGGACAATTTTAACAATTTTCGCCATCTTATTCATCACTAAATTCACTTCTGAGAATGTTTTTGGCGAGAAATGAACTGTTTAGATTTCGAATATAGGCAGTCTTGCGAAAATCGTTGCCGAATTCACAATTTGCTTCGAAGTTTTCGGAGTTCAGAAGCTCCATATAGTGACGCGACAGCCAGCTAGTGTCTGTCGGGGCTGCTAGCTCATCGCTCGGAGAACCCGCTGTAATTTGGAGGTCACACACACACACACACACTGCCACAGCACAGCAGGCACAGCCGGGGGAGAGAGAGATACCCGTTTCCCATTCACCTTGTCTCACTTCACCTTCAACAGAAATGTTCAGTTTAATGTGAATTAGAGCAGTCGTTTGCCCGCTAGCTCACTTAACAACGCCTCAGCTGTTGTGTCAACCCGCAGTGGACACAGCACCGCAAACTGCCAGTCATGGTGCGCCGTCAGGTCAGTGCTAGTTGGTGGTCTAGTTACCCCAGAATAGGTGACTGTGTGCTGGGTAAAGAGTACCGCGAACTGCCGGTCGTGTTGGACTCTCACTTCGCCAGCCTTTTTTTGCCCACGGCTCGGTTCTGAATGTGAGAGATAGCCACGCCCCCTGATTTGCATATAAGAACTTGAAATAAATAGAGAGTGAAATAAATAAATGTGGAATTAGGAAAATAAAAGTCTCTTGAAATACATAAATGGGGACTTATGAAATAAAAGTCTCTTGAAATAAATAAATGTGGACTTTATTCATGTATTTATGTATTTATTCATTTATTTAATTCTGAATAAAACGGCATTCCATAATTTCATGGATCCAGGATACTATGCATCCTGATAAAGTTCCCTTGGCCTTTGCAAGTAAAATAGCCCCACATCATCACATTCCCTTCACCATACCTAGAGATTGGCATGGTTTTATGTTGGTTAGCCTAATAGCTGGTTTGATTTGCAGTGATAGATGATTTTATGGAAAGTACCCCATGCCAATCTCCAGGTATGCTGAAGGGCATGTGATGATGTGGGGCTAATTTAAGCTACAGGGCGCTGGCTAGCTACGGAAGCATACGATTTTGATTCCATGGTGTGGAGCCGTGCCTCAAACTCATTAAGCCTCGCCTCCAAAGCAGCGAATAAACTACATTTATTACATGTATCTTTAACACTAAAGGAGGCAGAGGAATAGCTAAACATTTGACACAGAGCAAGAGAGAGCAGGAGAGGGAGAGGAATTAGCCATTGCTAATGGCTAAGCTAAAGTAGCTAACAACATTTTAACAATTGTGAGCTCAGCGAGGAAGTCGCTGTAAGATAAGAGAACTATAAGTGCTTGAGTATAACTCGTGTAGTTTAAGTGCAAACCAGGCAAATAGTCGCTAAATTAAACAATAAAGCAGAGTTGAGTACGTTTTTGCTGGAGCAGCAAACTAGCGTCCGTAACACGGGAACACCGGAAGTGAGACAATACGCTTACCGTAAACGTGACATGACAGATCAGAGACTTCTTCCACCGCATGTGGGAATAGTTGTCCTATCAAAGGTCTATGTTGCTGCAAGGACAGGACTCTTCATTACACCGGCTTCCCTCTGAATACACTTGACTTTGAAAACTGTTCAGTGCTGAAGTCTAGCAGTACTGCTCCCACAATATTCCTGTTATCAATTTCTTTCTACCAATCATCCGTCTTTGTGTAAGTGCAGTGCATGTTGAGTGACCTACCCCTTTAAGCGTGCTGATACTCCCTTGTCAAATTAACAGAGAAGTAGCACTGTATCTGGTGAAATACAGTTGTTTCCAATAGTTTGCTAAGAACAGGTGACAGACTTATTGGTTGGCTGTTAGTGCCGGTGAAGGCAGCCCTAGCTTGCTTGGGTAGGAATATCTTTAGCTTCTTTCCAAATTTGAGGAAAAACATTACTTGCAAGGCTTAAATTGAAAATGTGGCATATTAGGAGTGGCAATTTAGTCAGCAACCATCCTCAGTAGCTTTCCATCCAAGTTGTCAATACTAGGTGGTTTCTCATTATTGATGGACATTTTTTTCACCTGTTCTATACACAATTCAAAAGTACAATTCTTGTCTTTCATTATTTTGTCTTTTATACATAAATATGATGCATTACAACTTGTTGGCATTTCCTGCCTTAGTCACTTTGCCAATAAAATTGTCTTTAAAATGATTAGCAATTTCAAAGGGTTTGGTTAATGAAAGACCCGTCTGACTCAATGAAAGATGGAGTTGAGTTACTCTTTCTGCCCATGATATCATTTAAGGTACTCCAGAGTTTTTTCCATCATACTTTATTTATTTTACTTTCATAATACAATTTCCTCTTCTTTTTGTTCATTTTAGTCACATAGTTCCGTATTTTACAGTATGTCTGCCAATCAGATGTACATCCAGACCTTTTTGCCACTCGTTTGGCCTCATCTCTATCAACGATGCATTTTTTGCAGTTCTAACGGTCATTTTCTTGACTGTATATAATATTTCAATAACTGGAAGCTGCAGTTTCATGAATACTTCAAGTGTAGCATCTGGGTCCATCATTTTACTCACATCAGACCAACAAATATTTTTAACATCATCCACATACGACTCACAGTACAATCGCTTGTATGATCTCTTAAACGCTACTTTAGGAACCGCCTTTGGAAATTTGACTTTCCTGGATATTGCTACTAGATTATGATCGCTAAATCCTATGGGAACCGATATAGTTTTTGAGCACAATTCTACAGCATTAGTGTAAATGTGATCAATGCACGTGGAGGATATAACTCCTGTACTGTTCTTGAAAACCCTGGTAGGTTGATTAATGACCTGAACCAGATTACAGGCACTGGTTACAGTGAGAAGTTTCTCTTTTAGTGGACAGCTTGATGAAAGTAAATTAATGTTCAGGTCTCCCAGGAGATAAATCTCGTTATTCACATCACATACTCTTTCAAGCATTTCACACAAATTATCTAAATACTGACTGTTAGAACTTGGTGGCCTATAACAACATCCCAACAGCAGAGGTTTTAAATGAGGCAGGTGAACCAGCAGCCACAACATTTCAACTTCATTTAACATTAAGTCCTCTCTGAGCTTAAGAGGAATGTGACTCTGAATATACAGTATGATCATTCTTCCACATTATCAGCTTAAGGATATTGTTGTAATTTCCTCAGGAAAAACTTCAGGCACCACGACAGAGTGTTTGACAAAGGTTGCAGTAAAGATTTTAATAAATGTACAACTTAACAAAAAAATTAAACATGCATTAGTAAAGTTAGGCTAACTTTAACAGACTAAAACAGGACATTAATGCAACTATGATCAAATGCCTTTCATTAAAACCAATAACATTTTTTTGGAGAAGGACTAGGATTAAAACTGAATCCAAATACCAGTATTAACAATGTTTAACCTGTTGTTATTACCAGGGTCGGGTCTGGGCCGAACTGGCGGTCATATTTCAATTTTAAATGTCAGTTACAGTCATGGATGTATTATAACAGGTATGGCCCTTAGCCTTGAGATAGGCTGGCATGGCTCTCTCATCTGCAGACAGCACAGCAACGGAGCTCTGGCCTGAGTTTAAGATCTTTAGCAACATCACATATGTGTGCTCTTCACAGGTGCTCATGAAAGGCCACTCCATCCCAAAGTCCCGGGCTGAATTTTTATCCCAGTATATCCTTGTTTATTACACTGAAAGGGCTAATACATTACGCCATCACGTTTTGTGATAAGTAGGTTAACTGGTCTTGTGCAATATGTGTTTAATTTTGTAAGTTACAGGCACCAATGTGTAGACAGTGAAGAAGCCTGGTTTGGTACACCAAGCTTACTCAACGATTAGCTAGTTTATTTAGTGCTTCAGTGGCCTATTAGAACAGTGCTTCATTCATTTTTTTGTTTCCTTGAAGTTGAGGTTCAAACTAGAGCCCGACCGATATGGATTTTTGGGGGGTGATGCCGATGCCGATATTAACTCGAAAAGAGCCGATTTATAAGCCGATATTTTGATTTTGAAAATAAACTGGATATTAGACCCATTTCCTATAAACTGCACTTACACAACATTCAATAGCAACATATCTGCCTGTTCTATGTATGTGGGCTGTATAAACCTCTTTCCAGAAGGGATTATGTTAAAAAAAAGCCTTAGATTACAGTCTCAATGACTAAACAATTACACATCAAAAGTATATATTTTTTTATGATCAAAAAATAGTCTAGTTTTAAACATTTAACACTTTTACTTACTTCTAGTTGAAGCTGGTTTTGAGATACTAAGTCAATATATTGAGATACTAAGTTGATACTTTGAGATGTTGAGTCACTTTATTGAGATTGTAAGTCAATATTTTAAATGTTCTCATTGGTTTGAGATTTTTAGTCAATATTCTGAGTTACTAAGTCAATATATTGAGATACTGAACCATTATTTTGAGATATTAAGTCAATATATTGAGATTATAAGTCAATATTTTACATTTTCTCATTACTTAGATTCTTAGTTTATATTCTGAGAAACGAAGTCAATATTTTGACCAGAGGTAGTGGTGACTTAAACTTGAACTTATACTATATCTAAAATTATTTTGTAGACATAACAATGGATTTTGCCACTAAATGTTGGTGTTAACTTTTTTATTTATTTTTTATTTTAAGAATTTCACAAATTTCTACCCAGCAGAGGATGATTTAGGGATCCTTTAGGTGTAGCTACTTTACAGTTTATTATTACCTGATATTTAATCCGCATATTTATTTGTTTCAAAAAGGAGCACAAAAAAAACGACATTATAGAACGGCAAAAACGACAACTTACAACAACTTCGAATGCAGCACGAGTATGGCGAGGCCAATTTCAAGTGAACGCAACATCTGTGTTTTTCCGACAACAGCAGCTGCACACTGTCATACGTTCCTATCCAGTGAAATACAGACAGACACACTTTTACACCGTTTAGCTGTCAGCATTTTAACAGTGTTTACTCTAGCTGCTAGTTAACGGTAGGCTAACGTTACTTGCTGCCAAGAGTAGCTAGTGTTTACTACCGTGGCATGCGGCGATGTTTAGGTTGCCTCTAACGTCCGTTTTCGGAGCATCAGAGGGAAGCGCAGGCATTTCAGTGGCACAGAGATCTGTGTTGCTATTCGGTCCGGTAGATAACGGTCGTTAAGGCAACGGTGCCGTATTAGCACCGGGTCTCTCGTTTTATGTCAACGATGTGGCGAGAGTTGTGTAGAGGGAGGGTGTAATCATAGACAGTATATAAGGGTGTAATGCTCTGCCACTGGCTTGGCTGATAGCTTTCTTCTGTAGTGGATTTCTGGCGCTGTTGTCAACTGGGGAGTTGCAGACCTCCCTCTGGTGGGCAAACTGAGACTCTGTTTCTCATGTTTCATCGGCCGTTATACACGCCGATGCCGATTTAAATGCAATTAGCTCATATCGGCCGATAATATCGGCCGACCGATATATCGGTCGGGCTCTAGTTCAAACTAATAGAATAAGTTTTGCATATTGTTTATTTTATTAATTGGCAATACGTGACAGTGCATTAAAGTGATGAAATGAGTAATGGCACATTTTCTTTGCTTGTTATTTACTGTTTGCTACACTCATAAATTACTTTATTGCCCATGCTGTCTCTCATTTATAGGCAGGATAGTATGACAGTTCATCACTGGTGCTTCTAGGATCTGAGGTCCTTTTTACTATAGGGCTTGTTTCCCAAGAGGTTATCCACCTCAGATGCAATGGACAGTGATAACTTCGGAAGGACCTGTGGAATGAGAAGAGAGAAACCATTACTGTAATTTCTTGAATTATTTATTTACATCAACTGCTGAAAGAACCAGGCTTTTACTTAGGCAGGTCTTTACTTCTGTTTGCCAGTTTGGTTCAGGTTGTGTTTGCTGGTGTGAAAGCTGCCATTTGATCACAGCTGTAGACCCAACAACTTGACCAATTGACATATTCAGACAATCCATCTGCTGTTCACGTCGGTATTAATTATATAGGTGCTTAGGAGCTCAGGCAATATTGAGCACTATCGGGAAATCATGACATTGGAAGATGTCAAATCACAGTTTTATATGTCTTTATGTTTTTATATGTCAACCTATGTCTATTTCTATATTTACCTTTAGTTGTGTACTCTTATCTTTTTGTTGCATACAGTATACTATGACACACTTTGTATACTGTATGACACCACTAAGTGGTTAGTTATCAAACCACATTTTATTCATCTATTGTTTTTATTTATTTATTTATTTTATTACATTTATATTTATATTTGTGTATTGATAACTAAACCCAGTCTCATGGCAGTTCGTGAAATGCACAAAAATTTAAACTAATGTATTTAAATGGGAAGCATATGTCGTGGTCACAGCACGACTACAATAGTGAGTAGTATGAAATGCCGAAAATCCGCATAAGGAGATTGGTTGGGGTGGTGGATGAGTCAAACAATTCCGGACTTTCACCCCGGAGGCCGGAGATCGCGTCCTGCGTGTGGCGTTTTGTTTCCCCGTTAACCGTCCCGTTATTGGTGCGTTGACCGTGTCCCGGCGTGTGAGGCGTCCTCCACCGTGGCTGTTCCTGCCGCGTGAGGCATCCTTTCCCCGTTGTTTTTTTCCTAAACCCAACCTCGCCATCCTGTTATTATCGTGTGTCACCCGCGGCGTGTGAAGTGTCCTCCCCCGGGGTGTGGCGTTTGCTTTCCCCGTTATCCTCCGTATAAACCATTTTGTGCTGGCCACCACGAAAAAAATGACAAAAACATCCTCGTGAACACGTATCAATAGATTTAAAATAACGTGACCATTTCTCACGAACTGCCGTGAGACTGTGTAGTAACTAAGCACCCAGTGATTGTATACCATATACAAAGTGTGTTAATTTGATACACTTTGTGAACCATTTCCATGAATGCAATTTACACAAGAGCAAAACAACTTTCAAACTGTGGATAGACCATTTAGGAAAAAATAATACATTGTAAGACAGACAGAGGTAGAAGCTGTAAAGATTTGCAGTGATCAGTCACCAAGAAATTGCAAAATCTCTGCACACCTTAATGTGTTTTGTTTATTTGATTTGATTAGGACAATGCACATTAATGAACATTTCTGTAAATGCGCCACCCAGCCAGCAATGACATGTGGGGCCCAGATGGGTTAAAGGTCCCATATGGTGAAAATGGGTTTTTATGGGATTCTGTGTGTCATATAGGCTCGGGGGGTGTAAAGTAAAAGCTGTGAAAATGTGAAATCGCTCACTGCCGCCATTTGTCCACCCCCCACAGAACTAGACCGCCCAGCTAAACGGGCCAGTTAGAATTTGATGTATTTGCTACGTAGAAACCGGGTAACCAATGGGTGTCGTGTTCCAAAATCGACTTAGATCCGCCCCCTTTTCTAACGTTCGCTTCGTGCTGCTGAGAAGATGCGGGATTCATGTATTCCCAGAAAACCGACCATGAGAAATGCATCATTCCAGGGTGGGAGTATGAAATACATCACTGCACTGCCTTCCAAAAGAAAAAGATGTCGCTGACAGGTGGATGGATTTTATTTTTGGAGACTTGCCTCAACCTGTGCCGAGTCAGGATTTTCAGCTAGATACTGTATGTAGCTAGCTAGCTACTGAACTGCACATTTCTCACCGCAGTTTGTACTGAATGAAAGGATCCATTCCCACTATTCAGGACCCTCTCCCAAGCATTGAAACGGTGAGTAAAAAACAATTTAATAAAGTAGATTACTAACAGAGTTGATAATTTCGTTTTTCCTAATGGTTGGTTAGCTGGCTGGTTAGCTAGCTGGCTGTGGCACTGCTAGCTAACACACGGTTTAACCCTGTGTGTTGGGGGGTGGTGACTGTGCAGATTATAACTATATAACCTAGTTGGCTACTGAACTAACTAAAGTTAGTACTGTAGCTAAGTTAACTGTATAGTAACGTTTGCTACAGCAAACAACAGTGATGTCGCCTACTATTATAGTTTGTCTGTAATATTGTTAATCTCGGGCCAAGAGGAAACTAGAGATAGTCTGCGACTGATTGTGTGAGTGCATCGCATCGTCTTTTAGCAAGATGGCGGAGCGCGTATCCTCAGCGTATCGGTGTTGGTGCTCTCGCCGGGTTCAAGTCCGTTTTTTTATGGGCAAAAGCGCCCCGAATTCCCCTGGAGGCGCCAGCAGCTTTTTTGCTCCACCCTGCTGTGAGACAGGACGCGCCGCGGCTCGCCATTTGCAGCGTCTGATATACAGTATTTTCTTGGCGGGGTAATCTGGCAAGAAAGTACTCTAATACTATGTTATAAACGATACAAATAAATGATTACCTTATTGATATACATGAGCGATTCTGTGCAATGCGTCCCCTGCTTGCCAACCCTTTTGATTTTCCTTTCTTTCTCCCTTCTGTCTTCCTTGACAGACAGATGAGGTTACACAGTATATAATGCAATATATGTTATAAGCTCTACATGTGATTAACCTAGGTAGTTACCTATTATTTATTATATCCACATATATCTGTATTGCATCTAACTTGTTAAATACCTTCTTATACTGCACTGTTTGCACTGCCACTGTTTAGTGTTACTTGCCTCATCCAAGTGCCTTGGATGAGGCCATTTGTCATTGTTGTTATAGTAGATAGAGGACTCTACCTCATTATATATATGTTTTTTTCTTGTGTTCTATTGCTGCTGGTCTCTGAGTTACCACACTTTTTGTTGTATGACTACAATGAAAAATTAAATGTCTTATGACTTGCAATACTATCACACTGTCTTATGACCTGTCTCTCTTAGTTACGCTGTTATAGTTACGCTGTTATAGTTCTAGACTGCCGGGGGACTTCCTTCCTTTGACACACTGAGCTGCTCTCTCCTCTACCTCTCTATTACTATTACTATTACTATTTGCGTGTATCCCGTCCCGGAAATGCTAGTTACTAATCCTAGCTTCTGGGGAGTTTCCCCGGAGTCCTTATGTTTTTTCCCCCAGCGTATTTCCTTGGAGAACGTTGGCACCAAGATCCTGGTTCCAGCTGTCGCCGTGGTCCTGCTGCACTCCTTGCTGAGCTCAACGGTGCCCTGCTGCGTCCTGCTGAACCCTGCAGCTTCCTGCTGAACCCTGCAGCTTCCCGCTACATCCAGTCACTGTTCCATTATTAATGTGACTATTATCGCCACTGTTCATCACACCCCCCAACCGGCCCGTCAGACACCGCCTACCAAGAGCCTGGGTCTGTCCGAGGTTTCTTCCCAAGAGGGAGTTTTTCCTCGCCACTGTCGCACTGCTTGCTCTTGAGGGAATTACTGTAATTGTTGGAATTGTTGGTTGCTTTGTAAATTATAGAGTGTGGTCTAGACCTACTCTATCTGTAAAGTGTCTCGAGATAACCTATGTTATGATTTGATACTATAAATAAAATTGAATTGAATTGAATTGAATTGTCTCCTTCCCATTTCCTAACATATCTGAATTTATTCTTAGGGAGCCATTTGACCTGTTTCCCAGGCCAGTACCTCCCGGAGTATTGGCTGCCAGACTGACCCCCTTCCTAAAAGATCTGTTGGAACCCAACGATCCAAGGACACTACTAAGACTCACGTCAGAAGCAGAGGTTTGTGAAATTGAATTTTTGTAAATGTTAGTTTACCTGTTGTTGTATTTTATTTACATTGGTATTTATAAGCTGATAAGTCAAAAGTAATCATTTGAATGATTACTGGTAATAGTTATTCCCAAATTATATATCTATGGACCTTACAGTATATTCCCATTGCAGTTGAAAGAGGGAAAAAAAGAGGAAACAAATATGGGAACCTTATCAGGGCTCCGGACTAACTTTTTTCACGAGGAGCACAGTCGCCCCCTACTGAAAATTTTAGGGGCGCAACCAGACAATTTAGGGTCACACACCGTAAATCAACATGCTAACCAAATATTCACATTTATACTAATTTCCACTGTATTACTAATAAATACTTTGATAATAGATGCAGAAATTACAATGTGCTGTTTCAAATTCAGTGTCACTTTTGAAGATGCAACATAGAAGGCACCATTGCTGTCAGTAAACAAAATATTTAAAAAATATACCAACTCTAGTCTACAATTACAATGAATTCACCTTAAAATTAAACATGTATTGTTTAGGCTACTACCCTTAGGGTTGGGTACCTTTCGCATCTGAACCAATATTGGTACAGATACCTGAAATTATAACGGTACATTTTTTCGGTACTTTCCCTCTGTAATTACAAAACAATTATTTCAGTTGTAAAAATAATTACAAACCTATTTATCCTATGTAGTTAGAACATTATGTTATTTTATTAGAATATGTTACACTCTAAAGAAATTAAACAAAAATAAAACCCCTCCCTCTCTCCTCCCAAACCCATCCGTACAACCTATTAAATTGAATAATTATTCATTTCTTACTCACTCTAACTTGTTTATCCTGTTGTATTTTCATCATGACCGTTTTAATTGCTCTTTAATGTTTCATGTAAAGCACTTTGAGTTGCCTTGTTGCTGAAAGGAGCTGTAGAAATAAAGTTGCCTTGCCTTACAACTTCAGCCTGTCAGTCAGTCCCCAGGGCACAGTTGCACACTGTTGAGCCTGCTGCTTGTCTCAGAGGAAGTGTAACGTCAACAGCACCGTGACTGTTTTTAATATTATATCGCAGCAAACGCTGTCTGCGTGAAGTTTTTAAAAACTGTAACCATACTTGAAACCACTTTATCGGCATCACTCACTGTGACTTTTAACAAAACAGCCGACGTAGTTCGCGCCGATCGCAACTCTGTGTGTGTTTGTGTCGGAGCACCGCTCTCTGTCAATTTTCAGAGAGGACAGATAAGCTTGTGCTTACGCGCTCAGGTACCTACGTTTCGACATTTAACGTGTAAAAAATGGGGGAAAATTTACTGGTCGCACATGTGCGACTGGATGTAAAATTCAGTCGCACACTCTCAAATTTTGGTCACAAAATGCGACCATTTGGTCGCAGTCTGGAGCCCTGCTTATCAGTGAGACAGTACATAATGTGGGCAGACATATAACATTGATCTTCGAGACTGTATACATATATATTGTCCTATGCACTACATGATATGTATTTATGGACCATGATAGTATTTTATGTTTGTTATTACTACTATTTCAAATGAGCCACAGTCTACATATTATCTGACCAGATTATTTAAAAAACTACAAAAATAAGTTTTGATCTGTGCCATTTCCTCAGGTAGCTTAGCACAGTGTGTAGACTTCTCTTTCTTTGTACAATGTATTGGAGTAATAAAATACACACCCATTATATAATTTGCATTGTTGTTGTTGCAGCAGACTCTATCTCTCAGCATTCCACTTCAATGAGAATGCCAACCGGCCACACTCAACAAGTGGTCTGGGAGATCCTGCCTTTAAACTGGCCTTCCCTAAAGCGAAGAAATGGGGATACAGCCTCAAATGAGGGAAAATTGAGCCGACATTCTGTAAGTAAATTATCACAACAACATTCAACGTTAATTCAATTTTATTTTATTGATAGTGTCAAATCATAACAGAAGTTTTCTCAGGGCACTTCATGTAGAGCAGGTACAATCACCTACATCTGCCAGAGCCGCATATTTTACATCAGAAGAGCAAACTATAATTCTACATATGAAGAACACAGACACTATTTTACAGGCAAAACACAATACAGTCGCTGCTTCCTAAAACAGGAGGACAGCTGGCAACAAAAAAGCAGATGCTGTAAACACGCAAATCACAACTCTTATTAATATCACTTCTCCATCAGTCAGGACCAAGATCTGACCATAATTACACTGTGCTTTCCATAAACTGCTTTAGACTATTATTTTAGTTGCAACCCCAACAGTTTTAAGATATCGTGAGAGCAAATAAATTATATAACAACATAATTCAAACCGCAACACACGGCTCAAGAAGCCGACAAATAGCCCTGTACGTAATTACCTCCGCTGAAAATTTATATATTTCATAACAAGTGATCCACAGTCGTGATACACAAAACCCTGGGTTGAACCTGAAGTTACTTCGTTAATGCCAAATCTTGCGTCGTATTGCTATTGTTTTTATTAGTCATATTTATATTACTATCTCTTCCTTTCTTGTTGATGAAAGTTTCTCTCTGCAAAATAATTAATTCATATGTTACACTTAAAATGATTTTACATTAAACATTTATTTCTGTAAAAATACAGATACAGTTCAGGTCAGGATCACTCGTTCATTACGTACTGGCGATTACTTCTACTGTCAGCATTAGCTACTGATGCCCAGTGTATTGTAAAGCCTAGAGCGCCCTCTGCTGACATGCTGAGCTTAGCAGGAACAATCTCACCCATTCAAACACATGTAAATGACCTTGTGACCAGACAGAGATACAGAGAAGTAATAAAATAGTTTATTTATGTTTTGAGTCCTTGAGTTCTAATCAGTTCAATTATTAAAACGGGCTAATATTTGTCTGTCTTGTACAACACACCGGGTCACACATACATTTTGTAAATTGCTATTAAACATTACATGTAAATAAATAAATTAAAACATAATTCTTTCATTCCACAGGCTATGTGTTGTCCCTGACCCAGCACCTTTTACTGAAGAGCTGCAGAAGATCACCATTCCAGAGGATCTTAGCACTGAGCCAGTCAGAGCTCAGGTTGTTGCAACTGTTATTATCAGACTATTTCTACTACAGTTCATATCACTACTGAACAGTAGGTTCTGTCCCAGGTTTCTGCCTGTTAAAAGGAAGTTTTTCCTCGCCACTGTCACACCAAATGCTTGCTCTTGGTGGAATTGTTGGGTCTCTTTGAATAAAATTGAATTGAACATTTGTAAGCTTCTGTTGCCAATTGTTTCTCTGCTGTGGCCCTCACACGTCTTGGTGTTGTAAAACAGGAATTCAACTTCGGGCGGCATCCGCTCACAATGTCCACATGTGCACCTGTAGTAACATTAAACATCAAATGAAGCATGAAACAGGAAAAGCACGTCAATTGGTTTAATTCAATGAAAACAATTTGAATGCATTTGTAAACAAAAATTCACTTTAATACTTGATCTGGGTGTTTTCAAATATTTAGTACTGACTGGAGAATGTATATGAACGTTATGTTTGAATATTACAAATGAACGACTTTGCAAAGACCGAGGTAAGAACATTAATATCTGTAGTAATTTCCTTCATATTCGTAAATTCTGGTACATTTTATGAAACTACAAATAAGGTCGTACTATATTGTCTACCGGCGGTCCCAGGGGACCTTCATGCTGCTGACACCGCTGCCTTCTCAAAGCAACAGCGGTGCACAGAGAGCCGGGGATAACAGTAGGTGGGTGTGTGTCAGGTAACGCTATGTGCCGTGCACCGGAACATAAACACAGACACATCAGACAGTATGATAATAACATGAAAACACATCATTCACTCTAAGTGGTTTCTGTGACTTTCAAAGGTTTAAAACCCAAAAGACGCCAAAAATACACAGCCACCATACGTCTAATATTAGCGTTACATACTAAAATAAAAACACAATCAACTTACCACTCTGAAACGTCCTGCTGACCTCTTCTAAAAGAAGATAATTGGTCCTCTTCGCCTAAATCCTCTGAACTTGAGTATTCAGGCTCTAACTGGGAAGGTCTTGCAGATCTCGCTGCCATGTTTATAGTAGGATTCTAGATCTGTGCTTAGCCAATCAGAGCGTTCTATGTAGATCTGTGCTTAGCCAATCAGAGAATTCTGCTCTTTAGTTGTGGGCTGAACATTCCATCCAGCAGGGAATCCAAGCGTGTGTGAGAGGGGAGAAAAAGGGCTCTCAGAAAAGTTTGGGAAAATCAACCCAACTCTTTTTTTTGGGTAACACTATTAAATTAGTGTTTAATAGACCCATATAAACGGTACAAATAGTAGTTCAAGTTCAAGTGTCACCATATGGGACCTTTAAGTAGGGGTTCCATGGTTACTGTGTGGGCATGGGCTTTGGCTGGGTGAAATCAGCTGGTCCCATGTAGGTTTTGTAGTATGAGTCCCACATAGGAAGCCCATATGAGCTGATTACATGGGCCCCATGAGGGACAGGCATGGGCCAAGTGGGCATGGGTTTGATCTGGGAACACATATATGGGTCTTGAATGGCATATTTATGGGCCGAGTGGGCATGGGTTTGAACTGGGAACACATATATGGGTCCTGCATGGCATTTTTATGGGCCAAGTGGCCATGGATTTGAACTGGGAACGCATATATGGGTCCTGCATAGAATTTTTATGGGCCAAGTGGCCATGGGTTTGAACTGGGAACACATATATGGGTCCTGCATGGCATTTTTATGTGCCGAGTGGACATGGGTTTGATATGGGAACACATATATGGGTCTTGCATGACATATTTATGTGCCGAGTGGGCATGGGTTTGATCTGGGAACACATATATGGGTCTTGCATGACATATTTATGTGCCGAGTGGGCATGGGTTTGATCTGGGAACACATATATGGGTCTTGCATGACATATTTATGTGCCGAGTGGGCATGGGTTTGATCTGGGAACACATATATGGGTCTTGCATGACATATTTATGTGCCGAGTGGGCATGGGTTTGATCTGGGAACACATATATGGGTCTTGCATGACATATTTATGTGCCGAGTGGGCATGGGTTTGATCTGGGAACATATATATGGGTCCTGCATGGCATATTTATGGTCCAAGTGGGCATGGGTTTGAACTGGGAACACATATATGGGTCCTGCATGGCATTTTTATGGGACAAGTGGCCATGGGTTTGAACTGGGAACGCATATATGGGTCCTGCATAGAATTTTTATGGGCCAAGTGGGCATGGGTTTGAACTGGGAACACATATATGGGTCCTGCATGGCACATTTATGGGCCGAGTGGGCATGGGTTTGAACTGGGAACGCATATATGGGTCCTGCATAGAATTTTTATGGGCCAAGTGTCCATGGGTTTGAACTGGGAACACATATATGGGTCCTGCATGGCACATTTATGGGCCAAGTGGGCATGGGTTTGAACTGGGAATGCATATATGGATCCTGCAAAGAAGTTTTATGGGCCGAGTGGGCATGGGTTTGATCAGGGAACACATATATGGGTCCTGCATGGCACATTTATGGGCCGAGTGGGCATGGGTTTGAACTGGGAATGCATATATGGATCCTGCATAGACATGTTATGGTCCAAGTGGGCATGGGTTTGAACTGGGAACTCATATATGGGTCCTGAATGGCATTTTTATGGGCCAAGTGGCCATGAGTTTGAACTGGGAACGCATATATGGGTCCTGCATAGAAGTTTTATGGTCCAAGTGGGCATGGGTTTGAACTGGGAACACATACGTCTTGAATGGCATATTTATGGGCCGAGTGGGCATGGGTTTGAACTGGGAACACATATATAAGTCCTGCATGTCATTTTTATGGGCCAAGTGGGAATGGGTTTGATGAGGGAACACATACATGGGTCCTGCATGGCATTTTTATGTGCCGAGTGGGCATGTGTTTGATCTGGGAACACATATATGGGTCTTGCATGACATATTTATGTGCCGAGTGGGCATGGGTTTAATCTGGGAACACATATATGGGTCCTGCATGGCAGGGGCGCAAAGTAACTATGTAGGCCTACTGAGTTATGTAATTACTTACTGTACAATTTTTAGTAACTTGTAGTACTCTACATTTAGGCTAATCAAGCATGTTGAGATTTAGAAATTGTAACTCAATACATTTCAAGTCACGCTAGTCACCAAAGAACAAACATTGCATGAATGTAGATCTTTCGCTAAAACAATCCATCAGTCATTTTTGTTAGTCGTGCAGAAAATGAAAAATGTAACTTCCCAAAAATGTAAAAAACATCAAAATAGGTCGAAGTTTACGCTGTGTTGAATTATGCTGATTAGTGGACTCTCAGAAAGGTTGCAGGCCTACCGTAACACTTCAAATAATAGCCTAGTCCCAGACGCCTGTCCCTTGGGGCAGAAACACATATTTAGACAAATAACTATGCTCAATATTATCGGCCGATATTGGCTTTAAAATTCAATATCGGTAAATATCGGTATTGGTTTTTGAAATGGTTTAAAACGACTAAAATATGTCATTTTATACCTTATTGGAAAGCTTGTTTCCTCTCAATGCGAATGCAGACAAAATTTGGGTGTAGGTTGTTGGCCAACCAGCATACACACAGGGTTTGTAGAGTAAATAAATTCTTGAGCAGGGCAGATCTAAGCCCCAATGAGTGGAATGAGTTGAATTTTTGTTCTTGTGTGGCTATTTGTTTTCAGTTTACCTCAGTCAAAGAAATGTTCAGTTGGCATCTTCTCTCCAAGGGGTAGTAAGCACCGCACCCCAGTTAGCCTACCGGTTGCTGGCTAGTCCTTCAAACCATTCAAATCCCCAGTTTCAAGGGAGTCATGGAACAGTGGGCAGTAAGCCTATAAACGATCATATGTTTCGGTATCTGTATTGGCTAATATCGGTATTGGAAATTAAGCATTGGACAATATTGGTATATCGGATATCCGTACAAAATCAATGTCAAGCATCCCTACAAATAACCCCATACGGTTATCCACATCCCATAGATGCCTGTCCCAATGGTCTATTTGATCAAATAAAACTCCGGGATCCTATTCAAAGTTTTACGGTACTTCATTTTTGAAGATGACGCCAAATAGCTCACAGACAGCTAGTCCCTTTATGGACATGAATATGATGCATTTATTACCTCTTAGGAAATTGTAATTCAATATTTGTTAGAAAAGGACTTGCAGGAGGCCTCAAAATCAATCTGTCTTCCACTTCCCTGTTGTTAGATGTCCTTGGACCAAGGAGTAGCATGTGTCTCTATCAAGGTGTAGCTCATACACCAACAATGACTGATGTGTTGTCTGTAAAAGGTACAGTAGATCTGGGGTCCATTCTTCGTACGTTGCTTAAAACATCCGAGATCAAATGACACATCCTAGATGATATCATCGTGCTAATCATGATCTGGCTAATTAGGTTCTTCGAACACACCTGCTGTTGATGATTAGTATAGCTGGATTGAGTTAGTGAGATAATTGGGCGTTCATGCGCTTGTTTAAAAGGGGATATGTATCGATAGCAGAAACTTTGATCAGCAACGCTGCTATTGCCTGCTCACCGTGGCCAAAGAGCGCGCTCAGTTTTTCAACGCAGCAGAGCAAGAACTATGACTGGAGTATGATGAGTTTGAAACAATAATTAAAACGCAAGGGAACACGTCAAAGTCTTCAAAAGCCAGGAGAGAGGGCTGGCAAAAAGAAGCAGACAAATTAAATGTTCCATGTTATGGTTATATCACTTATTACAGTATATATTCTTGTATTTTAATAATTTCATAATTGCTTAATGTCAGAGCCAGCTCAGGACCCATTAGAACATGGGAACAAGTAAAAGTGAAGTACAAGAATATTCTTCAAACTGGTAAGCTTTTCTACTTCTACTGTTTAGTCTCTTTTACCCAAAAACATTTTAAATGATGTGTTTGTCTGTTTATAACAGCAACCAAGAAAAAGGCGGAGCATAAAAAAACAGGTGGTGGTCCTGCACCCCCTATACCCCGGCAGAAGAGCTGGCCCTTGGGCTAAATGCGAACCGACCCATTGTGGAGGGCATCCCTGGGAGCAGCTCTTCCTTAGACCTAAAGCCAGGGACCAGTAACAGCAACACCTTAATTACAGGTAAATGAGTTTTAAATCATCTTGCTACAGTGTAAATAATTTGTTGCTGCATTAAATTAAGTATGTCTATAATCCAAATGGCTGGTACAGTCATTCCAACAGATAAATATTGAGTCAATTGCTTTGACTTGTGAAGGTGAAAACTGCATAACTTAATGTAGTAATGTTTTGCAATATGTTATTGATCATATTTTTTCCTAGTGTAGTTCATTGTAATGCCATTGTGTTCTCTCTTTTAACGTGTGGCTCCAACAAGTTGATAATGTAGATGAGACCCTCCCGAGAAAAACGATATCTCTCAATCAGTAGATTATCGCGCTGCGCTAAAGGATCCTGTTGATCTCGCAAAACGGGATTGCTTCGAAAAGCTCTTTGAATTATTCTGGCACCTTCAGCAACAGGTTACTGACGTGAAAACGGACAAGACATGGCTGCGACAGACTTCCCATATCACCTCCGTTTATATAGCCGGGATCTAATCCTGTTGACGTGAAATAAGCCTGCTCGCGAGCAGGTTTAAGATTGCGCACCTGTTGCTATGACAGCAAGTCCAGGATGAGCGTCGAAGAACTAAACAATCCAAGATCATGCCAAATCGCCAACAATCAAATCCAGCTAAGTGAGTTAGCGACGTACGAAGAATGGGCCCCTGTTTGAGAAAAAAAATGAGGGAAAAACACTTGTTTTGTATCTAATCAATTATTAATGATTAATAGATTGTTGGCATTTTAACTTTTGGTAAAGGAAAACCCAGCCCTAGTCTGGAGAAGTGACGGTGGTTAAAAGTAACTAATACTCTGAGTAGTACAAATTGTACTTTTACTTGAGTATTTCTCTAACACCAGTACTTTTACTTGTAACAGAGTAATATTTTAGCAATGTAACAGCGCTTGTACTTGAGTACAGATTTTCAGTACTCTTTCCGCCTGTTATGCACACAACACCTAATTAGGCTCATTCAGAATGAAGCCAGCGGAGCAGTTAACGTTTGTTTATTCTCTCAATTTACGAATTTTACTGTATTTAATTGTTATTTGGTCAGGCAGTTCTTAGGACATCTATAAGGGGCCTGTATGCAAAGGCCTTGTTTCGTGCTCAAAACGTTAGCAGTCCATTCGGAAAGCACTGCTGCTAGCTGTGACTTCAAGGAGAACTTCTATCAGACATTCACAAATTGAGGTAAGTTGAAATATTATTTTGACAGAAAAATAACACTGCAGATTGTACAGTGGTCTGTATTTTTGGTTTGTGCTGTTTAATCTGATGTAGAATCTAACCAAAAGGAAAAACAGCGGGAGAGGTTGGACAATAATTAATATATCACGATAGACGGAGCTCTGAAGCAGACCTGTGCGTCACTTAGTGTTCGCTCTCTCTGGATAAAGACGAGCAGCAGCACAGACACTAGGGGCATCGGACCGGGGGTAAAACCAATACTGATTACCAGGGCCCAAGGGGAGAGAGGGCCCTTGAAAAGTCTGGAATATATTTTATTTTACCTGGATATTTTTATTTCCTAATAACATTTTATAATGCATATCAGATGAAGTGTAAAGTTAGTGTATTGGCAGAATAACTTGGTTGATTGACTGACTATTTTGTATACAAAAATGTCTCACCCCCCCCCCCCTTTGCTAATGTGCCAAATGGTTTAGTCCACCTGCATGCATTACGTTAGCTAGTTCAGTTGAGTGTCTGGTGGAGCGCAAACTTCTGCTGTAGAAATGTCTTTTCTCAAAGAAAGCCAAATCATGCTACCAAAAAGAAAGGAAAGACAGGAGGAGGAGAGAAAACAGAATGAGGGGAAACAATTGGTAACTGACTTCTTTTCAAAGAAAGGTGAGCACTAACTAGAAAACAAAATCCATGGTGCTTGTCAGGGACCAAGCAGTTAGGCATGAGGAGTTGCAAGGAGATTTCAAAAAAGGGTTTTTTATTTTACCCACCAAAAATTCTGACAACAAATAAAGATAAAGTTTGGGCCCTTAAAAGGGGGACTTATATACTGGGTGATCAGACCAGGTTTGACACCCAGGGGGAGACTAACAATAACACTAATATGTAAATTACAAATAACAAAAGAAAACAACTAAACACTGACTCCAAAAGAAATGTAATCTTAATTAACATTAACTGAATAAATGTACTAAAGACAATACAAATCAAAACTCAAATATCTTGAGGACAAATAAAGCTAACTCCCCCTGACATAACAAGTAGTGGTAGAGTCCAATTTAGCCACCACCCCTATAAAGCTGCTGTAGTTCCAGACGCCAACCCCTTTGTCCCTGCAGCCTGCATGCCTCACTCCAGGGTGTGGAATCCGCAACACTGGTAAGCTCAAAGAAAACAGTTATATTAGAAAACCAATCCAAAACTAATAAAGTATATTTGTAAACCAAATCCAGTGCCCAGTAAGTTATTTAAAAACTAAATAAATGTTTACAACAAAATATATAATGTGTCTGAAAAGATATAGAAACCAATCTTAAGGAAAACTGCATGAACTAAGATAAATGTGAGTGTATGAGGTTACCGCCTTTAAGATGGCTGTATGGCCACGGCTGTGGCCATTACAGTGCTAAACTGCTTGAATATCTCCGTGACTGTTAGCGCTAAAAAAACGGACTGAGACAACCCATTGAAAGAGCAGAACATGCACTTGTTGGAGCAAAAAAGAACCTTGCTAAATTGACTTATGCTCCTTTGTTTTTAGGTGCACTGAAGAGTAATGCAATGACTCAAAATGTGAACCGCAAAGAAGTGGAAATGGCGCTGTTGAAGTGGTTTACCGGCGCACGTGACCGTGGAGGGGAGAGGGCTGCAAGAGCCCAAAGAGAAAAAGGAGCGTCCACAGACGCCATGAGTGTATTTTGTATTGATTTTTTGGAGAGGTGTTTTTTTTTCTTCAGATTTAAAAAAAAAAACATATTTTTGATTTATTTGTTTAAATGTTGTGACATTTAAATTGTTTTTTAAAGATCATTTTTGTTGTTCAATTAAACAATTCGTGCAGTTCAAAGTGTCAAGTGTTTTTTATTTATCTTGACTTATATTCATTCTTAATTTTTCTTAGATTGCTTCCTTAAACCATTTGGCATGGTTGGGCTTATGGTGCGTTCTTTTTGTCCATCGAAGTCGTTTTACGAGTTGTTTTCCGGAGTTACGACCCGGAAGTTGCAAAAAGAACGCCCCCGAGGTCGTATTTACAACTCGTCAAGTCATCTGAACTCAGAGGACCCCGAGCTCACTTTCAAAGATGGCTACGTCGTGCATCACACGTAGTAAACATTGTGGTTATCTACAATTTTAAGCACTTTTGTCTTTGTTGTAACCAAATGAAGAAGTCGTACACATAGCACTGTATATTGCTACCTATAGGCATGTCTCTACAGTCTTATTAGGAGTTAAATACCGCCTGATTTAGTTATTTTGTAGCTTGTGCAGCTGAGATGCTCGGTTGCTATATGACAACAACGGCTTTAAGCCGAGCCTTGAGCAGAAAGCAGAGCAGTAGCCGAACGTTAATGTTAATCAAAACGTAATTTTCATGCATCAAACTGTGAAATATAGTTGTGTAATATGTCAATAACTGGGTGAATAGAATCCTAAATGTTACTAAAAATGTTACAAAAATCCATCTTTTCTCCAACTCGTAGTATTGTGTGACAAAAAGAACGCAACAACCCGCGGTAACTCGTTTTCCGACATGGATGTGACGTCACACTCGAGCTACTAGTTGCGATTACAAGACAAAAAGAACGCACAATTAGATAGGCCTTGCATGAATTGCCCAGTTAGGACCAACATAAGATCCTTACAGAGCTTTAAGCCCATCTGGGCATCCACGGCTGGATCCTGGGTGCAAACCCACTTTAAACCCCTTTGGGCAGGTGGGGCCCAAATCGATCTGACATGAATTACCCAGTTAGGACCCACATAAGACCCTTACAGGTCCCAATTAAAACCCTTCTGGGCATCCACAGCTGGCCCCCGTGTGGATCCCGGGTGCAAGCCCATTTTAAACGCCTTTTAGGCAGGTGGGGCCAAAATGGGTCTGACATGAATTACCCAGTTAAGACCCACATAAGACCCTTACAGGTCCCACTTAAAACCCATCTGTGCATCCACGGCTAGCCCCCGTGTGGATCCCGGGTGCAAGCCCATTTTAAACGCCCTTTAGGCAGGTGGGGCCCAAATGGGTCTGTCATGAATTGCCCGGTTACGATCCCACATAACACCCTTATAGGTCCCTTTTAAAGCCCATCTGGGGATCCACGGCTGGATCCTGGGTGAAAACCCACTTTAAACCCCTTTATGCAGGTGGGGCCCAAATGGGTCTGACATGAATTACCCAGTTAGGACTCACATAAGACCCTTACAGGTCCCACTTAAAACCCATCTGGTCATCCACGGCTGGCCCCCGTGTGGATCCCGGGTGCAAGCCCATTTTAAACGCCCTTTAGGCAGGTGGGGCCCAAATGGGTCTGTCATGAATTACCCAGTTAGGACCTACATAAGACCCTTACAGAGCCCATTTAAAGCCCATCTGGGTAGCCATGGTTGGATCCCGGGTGCAAGCCAACTTTAGACCCATTTGGGCAGGTGGGTCCCAAATGGGTCTGACATGAAGTGCCCAATTAAGACCCATGCAGTACCCTTACAGGTCCCACTTTTAGTATGTCTGGGCTTCCACGACTTGCCCCAATGTGGATCCCGGGTGCAAGCCCATAATGGGGCCCACATTTGCCGCCCATGAAGCCCTCATCTGGGCCCCACGTGTCATTGCTGGCTGGGCAGTGTTAGCCAGTCGGCTAATTTTCAACTGCGTGTGTCAGAAGAAAGCACAACTTGAATAAAACTGAAAAACATCCCAACACACTGCTGCTAGAGAGCCGTACATGCACCAGAACTTCCGGGTGGTGTTCCAGAAATCAATCAAACAATCTTCATAACAAATTACATTAAAATGTCTCTACAACACTATCTCAGTATGTCGTGTATGTCAGTATGTCTCCATCCATACATATAGGATGATATTATTTATTCAATATTTCTGTATTTAGAAGCTTTTAATAAACAAATTTCCTTTTGTTGGTTAAACCTCACAGTTCTACAGAAGAGGTCAGTCCTTCAAGGGGACAAGGTTAGTTTACACATCTCTGTGACAGCAGTATGGCAGGGAGTGGATTTGGTTGGAACAATGGACTGTAAAAGTAATGGACAAAGCTTCCATGCCTGAAAAATGAAGCCAATTTGAAGTGACTTAAAGCGACATTCTATCTAACTCCACCGGCTCCAAAAAAAAAAAAAGTCAGTTTCTATAGAAGTCTATGAGAAAATGACCCCTTCTCACTTGATTTATTACATAAGTAAACACTTTCATAATGAGTTCATGGTCTAAATATCTAGTAGTCGTCTTTAGCATAATGTTCATTTTGTAAATTATGGTCCCATTTATTTTAAAATAGATGGTAAAGCAGGGCTGTCACTACCATGTTGTTGCATGTTATTATACTGCATTATTGGTCTGTTTTCTTTTCTGTTGTTCAGTCTCAAGACTGTACCATGTAGTGTTGGCTGTGGTTATGTAACTATTAACTCTAAGTGCTTCCCCCTGCTGCCTGTATGCTTTCTGACCTGTATTGCTCTGATATTCTCCATCAGCTGGTCAGTTCTGGAAGCTCCCAGCAGGACAGAGTTCACCCCCTCATTCCTCAGGCACCATGCTGTGGGAATTTGCAGCACATGAAAAAAGGTAAAACATTTTTATTTAACAGCCATTATTGTGTGGTGGCAAAGAGTCAAGTGTTTTGTATAATTCCCTATTGCTCATTTTGTGAGCAGTTCTTTGAAAAAGAAGCACAAAGCCAAATGTTAATATTGCAGCATGATGATGACCAAGACAGCTGGGATGACTTTGACTTTGCAGACCTGAGACACCTTCAGAGACATCAAAAAAAATGGGGAGTTGCTTGCTAGCAAGTGCTGTACCAAAAGCTTACCCTGTATTGATACCATATTTCCTCAAAAAGTAGCCTTTAGTTACTTAATTGCGGATGGTAAGATACCTTTATTGAAGCAGTACTTGTGTAAGGTCTTGCAGGTCTTGTGTTAGAGGCAAGTCTTTATTTATAATTCCCTCTGTTTGATAAATATATTTTAGCACAAAGCCTTGTTTTGATCAACAGTTACTGCATTACACTGTTAATACAAACTCTTGTATCTGCTTCAAATTAAAAGCCCTCTAGCGTTTCAGTGGGAAGAAACCCTTTACTTCTTGAGAAGGATTTTACTGTGAAACATTTTCAGGAACATGCTGTGGAAACTCATTGTCTTGCAAGGTTCCTATATGGCATGAAGCAACACAAACAACTGCAATGACAATAAAAAATTTACAGCAACATAACAAGGTGTGTTACTGTACAGAACAAGTACACAACAAGGTGTAGAAAATAGTATGATTATATTGTTTAACTAATAAATTAAAAACAACGCTTAGTTGCATGCACATAATATATAGTGCCTTTGGACTCTGACTTGACTCTGACTCAACTGGACAGGTCCGTGTCAAGTCCCGGGTCTGGGACTTGACACGGACAGGATTAAGTTGGTACTGACCAACTTAATCCTGCCTGCATGTATCATGAATGGCAGATGTGGTTTTCTGTGTTTTTTAAATTAATGTCTAATAAAAGAAATACAGTAAAATACTTTTATGTGATGACAATAACATAGTTGCAGGTTACCACAATACATGTGAATTTAAAGATGGTATCTTGGAAAATGAGCATTAAGTTAATCTTGGATAGAATTAGCTGTAATGAAGTGACAACCAAATTCAATAAAGCTATCCTGACAGAGACAGAAATGTCAGGTATTCCAGAAGAAAAAAAACATGGACACCTACAGAGTAGGATACGGTGGACATATAGACAGAACATCAAATTACAGTTTTGTTTTACCAATAGCCAGTTGGGGCAGAGTGCAGCCTAGGTGCTCAGCAATTGCCTTCAACTCTTTTAGCTTCACCTGCTGACGGCTCCCCTCCTCACTCAGGATCTTGTCCTTCATCCACTGATAACCCTGTTGCAGACAACACAATACAGAGCTCAGGGCAAGACAAGGGTTCTGGTAGTTTACCCAACCCTGAACACCACATTGATGACTTGTTTTTTTGTTTTTAGATTAAGCTGTCACAGAAAGAAACTGATACCTAACATAACTACAGTTCCTGCACCAGAAACTACTTGAATTACTAATTACTAATTGAAATGATTACCTCAGTGTTTCCCATACATAGGTTCTACTTGGGCGCACTGCCAAGGTCATTTGAACGTCATTTGTCAGAGTCTGGTAGTTGGAGTCTCCTCCCCTCCATAGCTTTATAATGGAGTAAACAGGAGCTGACCTGTGCTAATCGCTAACCAGTGCTAATCGTTGCTAAACAAGCCTTTAGTTCATCTCCATGCCCGTACCCATTAAGTGTATTTATGGGCTTGAGCTGAATAAATCCTGAGATTTTATTAAGTTGGCTGTAAAAGTTTTGAAATTCAACTCAGTTGTTGGAATGACAGAAATATGTTCAGATGAGATCTAATGAATACAACACGGAAATGTAGACCTATTTTAAAATGCATCTTTGTTTAAAGTGTAAATTGCAGGTTACATTTTTCATGAAGTTAAGCAATGTGCTTATTAAACATAAAGATTAGAGCCGCCCACCATTGTTTTGTATGGCTTTTTATAACAAAATGCTGAATATAATATGAAAAGTTGGTATTTTTTACAGTGGTTTTAAGCACTCCCCCTCCCTTCCACTAGGCGGGGTGTGACGTCATAAGAGGGACTCCAAGAGTCTAATGGCTAGTAGGCTAGCAGTTATATCGGCGACCTAGCTAAAATGGTAAACTATTGTGTTTTTGCGGGATGTACGAGTTCATCAGAAACAGGGCAGAGGGTCCACCAGGACAAACGGCTGATTGGTGCCTGGGTGAGGTTTGTGGCTACGAAGTGGGCTGATTTTACTGCTGCCTCTGTGACCCACTCTCTCCTCTGCCTGCTGCGCTGGCACTGTGGCACTGTGGCTCTGTGTGTGTGTGTGTGTGTGTGTGTGTGTGTGTGTGGCCGTGTGTGGCCGTGTGTGGCCATGTGTGTGTGTGAAAGACGGCTGGCCAGCGAGGTTGTCAGGTGCTTGTTGAGTTTAACCCCGAAAATACAGTTAACCACAGGTTCGTTAATCTTATGATGGACATGCGATATTTAAACAAACGATCCGTCAACGGCGAAATAAAAGCCTCTTATTTACGAGAGCGGTCTGAGAGGCCTCCGGCTTACAGCGGTATGTCCGAGCGAGATTGTTCGAGCGACGAGCCAGCGGCCAGGGCAGGCGCTGCTGGTTCGCGTTACTTTATGGAGCTTCTCAACTCCGAAAACTTTTAAGCAAATTGTCAATTCAGCAACCGTTTTAGGAAGACTGCCTATATTTGAAATCTAAACAGTTAATTTCTCGCCTAAAACGTTCTCAGAAGTGAATTTAGTGATGAATAAGATGGCAAAAATTTATAAAATTGTCCCGTTGTTGGCCTGTCTATGTACCCGCTAGCAAAATTATGAATTAGTGTTGACGAACTGACCGAAGAGCCGGTTAATTAACCCGACTCGTGTCACATGAACCTGACTCACTCCTGTTTTTTTCTTTTACTTCATTCGGCCGTTTGTCGGCATTATGTCAATGGTTGGCCGTTGTGTAGCTGGTATTCTTCTGCTACTGTGTGTGTTGTAATCTAGCTCATTAGCGCCTCCCCTGGACTGGAGTGGTGGTAGAATCAATCAGGAAATGAGCTACTAATGCCTAGACCCTATGCCGAACGAGACCGAATGTAACCGTGCAACCTGCCGGCCGCTCGACTCTAATGTAACCGTGCAACCGGTCGGCTGCTAGACTCTAATATAACCGTGCAAACGGCCGGCCACTCGAGTCTAATGTAACCGTGCAACCGGTCGGCCGCTAGACTCTAATGTAACCGTGCAACCGGTCGGCCGCTAGACTCTGATGTAACCGTGCAACCGGTCGGCCCGCTCAAGCCTAATGTAACCGTGCAACCTGCCGGCCGCTAGACTCTAATGTAACCGTGCAAACGGTTGTCCCGCTCGAGTCTAATGTAACCGTGCAACCGACTCTAATGTAATCAAGCGGTGTCTTGGTTCTCGGCAAGTTTGAGTTATTAACCGAGCCTTGTTTCTGGTGCATCTTAGAGGATTGTGTTCACGGCAATTTACACATTATCGATGGGGAAGTACAGTACATCACATACAAATACACGTCATGTTATCTTGGTAGTTATGTTAAGTTAAATGTTAGAGAAGTGAATGTTGCTACATGGTAGCTAGGCTAGGCTGTCACAAGGAGACCGTAAGGACCGTAACCGAGGGTAGGCTACTGCATGAGTCTATGTAATCAAACGGGTGTCTAGGTTCTCGTTTGACTTATCAACCGATAGCAGAAGCCTTTATTTCTCGTGCATTTTAGAATTGTGTTGATGGAAATTCATATGCTACATTACCAAGGGGAATGTATTAGGCCTATATCACATACAAATACACGTAATGTTATCTTGATAGTTATGTAAAGTTAAATGTTAGAGAAGTGAATGTTACAGGCTGTCACGAGCAGACCGGGCGGGCACCCGGCTACTGCCGAGACCGGGAGTCGAGACCGAATGTAACCGTTAACCGCTCGGGTACATAAGCAAACGGTTTGTCTAACGGTTCTCGGCAAGTTGGAGTTATTAACCAAGCCTTGTTCCTGATGCATCTTAGGTGATTGTGTTCGGAAATTCACACATTATTGATTGGGAAGTGCATCACATACAAATACACGTTATCTTAGTTATGTTAAGTTAAATGTTAGAGAAGTGAATGTTACAGGCTGTCACGAGCAGACCGGGCGGGCACCCGGCTACTGCCGAGACCGGGAGTAGCCGGGTGCCGCAGCCACCCCTCCGCCCTACGAAGCAGCTCGATTGGTTGGGGGATTGGTCAGGGGATAGGACCTGTACATGTAAGCATGGACGGCTGGCCAATAGTAGTGTGTGAACGCATAAAATTATACATGTTTAAACCTACAAAAAGATATAAAACTTTGTTTCCTGTGATGCACGGTCATGTAATTAAAATTCATCCAATCCGTCACTGAGACTGCAAGCCTAAGCACCAAAACACAGCACAGCCTAGTGGTAAACATTGGTGGAAGAAGTACACAGATCCTTCATTAAAAGTCCTAATACAATACTGTAAAAATACTCTGTTACAGTAAAAGTCCTGCATTGAAAATGTTACTTAGGTAAAAGTATCTAAGTGTCATCAGGATAATGTACTTAAAGTTAAACATTTGGACTTAGTACTTCAGTAAATGTACATTCCACCACTGGTACACTGTACACATGTAAGTAATTCTTTGTGTGAATGATGTACAGCCAAAATTCTTATTGTCCTGCATTGTATATAAATGTGACCTTTAGGGAAATGTTGAATTATCTGATTCAATCGTTTTTCAATTTTTTTGAAGTAAATTATCAAATAAATCAAACTTACGTTTTTCCTTTTTTTTAAGTTTTATGCCATTATAACTTTGTTATACTGCTCAAAAAACATTCAGCTATTTCTGGCCATGGTTGTGCTTGTTAATTTGAGATACCAGACTTAGATTTAATTGAAAAAGCTGGTTACACTTCTTCACTTCACATCTGTATCAGCTTTTAGTCTGATTTGTTTAATATGTAAATAGCTATTTCTTTCTAAATTATCTGTTAATGTCAGATGGATGGCACACAATAGAATGACAATGAGAAGTGGAAAAAGTAGGAGTGTTACCTTAAGTGAGGCACGTGAAAAAGAGGGGATCCCACTGTTATACTTCCCTGAGATGATCCCACAGGCCAGTGGAGACCATGTCATAGCTCCAATGCCTGCATGCCCAAAACAGGTCTTGTAATCGATCAAATCTCAGACAGCTAATATGTGCTGTGTTGTTCAATGCCTTGTTTATTTACAGTTTCTTGTAGTTTTACAATATGAGGGACTAGGGAGGCTAGGATTAGCATCAGGATTCAAACTAATAACGTTAAAATTGTATCTTAAAGAATCCAATGGCTTAAATATTAACATTACATGGCAGCCAAACATTGCTAATATCCCAACCATTTGCATGGCTGACTCAGTGTCTTACAAAAAAAAGGATAAAAGATACATAATAAAACTTAATACAAATGAAAAAAAAGCGAGTTTTTCATATTCATAATTATTAAGACAGATTTTCCTTATTATGACTATGGCAGCTGCTTACCTATCTTGTGGAACAGTTCAGGGAGTTGCACTTCAACCTTCTCCCTTTGAAACATGTGGTACTCTGCCTGTTCGCAGATTGGTGGGATCTGGTTGAACTGTCGAGCCACCGAGTACGCCTCCTACAGCAAAAAGAGGGAAATTTTTGACCCAATCCAGTTCAGACCTAATGTGCATAGATTCATTTTTAAAAAGAGAAACCTGATCTGTAATAGACCCAAGGATAATCAAATAAAAATTATTTGGTGCACCCGAAAAGACCCAGACAGATGGAGAACACCAACACTGGCATCACTTGACCTGTTTAGACTGAATAATTTGGCCCTGACACCAACACGTGGTGGGCAGATCGATCCAAATATCGATAATATCAATACCAACGTTGGTATCGATATTGATCAATACCAGTGTAATGAGATTGATAGTTTAGTTTCAGTTTCTCTCCAGTATGCACTGCTGCGGTTTTATCAAAGAGGCGACCTGGCTGTCTGTGTCTGTGTGCCGCTGCTTCTATTTAAAGTGGTGAAGTCCTGTCACAGCGCAGAGCAGGCACACTTTGCTCCTCCTTCCCCCTCTTGGGATTTGATGTTGTACCATCACATGACTCAACGGCACCAGGCAAACAAGCAAGCAAGCAGCCAGGCCCGGCAGCGGCCAGCAGCTCACACACGCACAAGCAGGACAGAGACGGAGCAGAAGAATGGCAGAGAGGAAGAGGAGTGTTGTGTGGCTATATTTCCAGGCCAAAACTGAAACGACGGCAAGCTGTATAATTTGTAAAAATACTGGAAGATTCAGTGTTAACACAACAAATTTATACAACCATATGAAAACTCTGTCCTGGGTTTTAACTTATTAACAATCCAAAGGAAAAATCACAAAACCACTTAAAGGTCATGAAAATTCATTCAGATTTAGCCATTTGATGATTCATCCGCCTTAATTATTAAAAAGTATCGGTATCGTATTGGCATCGTATCCGTATCACTGGCCCTGTATCGGATTAATACGAAATTTTGCAGTATCGCACAACACTACAACACAGGCAGTGGGTCTTTTGGTTACAAGGAACCAAATGGACCACTGAATGCATTTTCATATTTTGAGACTTGTCTGTGAACTCACCATGATCTCCATGGAGGTCCATCGTGATGTCCCCCAATACATGGCCATCCCCTGGTTGATCACATGGGTCATTGCCCTCACCGTCTCTACCAACACAGCCCACATTAGCTAAGTTTCAGCAATCATCAGACAAAAAAACTGCTAGGGGGGAAAAAAAGGAGCAGGGAAAAAGGGGACCAGCTTAAATGAGAAGAAGAAGCAATAGCACAAAAACTGTACTGGCTTATATGTTCTTTATGTATGTTTTGGGTCCAGTATACGGTTGATCAATCAATCTTTACTGGAAGAAGCTGAATGAAGACATGTTTTTGAGTTACGTTTAATTTTTATCATGTGTGTAATATGTATATTAATGTGTTGGAACAATTCAGTCAGAAGTTAGAAAGACAATACTGGGCGAGGGCTTATGGCATAAGCCATACGGTACACTAATAAGACATAAAGCCATAATTTGTATCAAATTAGACCAAAACTAGATATAATGTGGTCTTTATTAGACAGTAAACAAACACAGTTATAGCCTAATAAGACACCATATTCCTATATTATGCTGTATTTGGAAATGGCATGTAATGTTATATTAAACACAACTTATGCTATACTTCAGTGTTTCTCAACGGGTGTTGTACCACCCCCCCAGGGGGCATTCAGAAGATGACAGGGGGCGCTGGAAGCAATATTTTGGAAAGATGAGGTGTCCCTGGGGGGCATTTGTTTGAAGGCTAGGTTAAACCAAAGATTCACAATAACAATACATGTGTACACTTAAAACTACTTGCAAAAAACAGTAGTCTGCAACATTAAAACCTTCTAGTTTACGACACTGTAAGTAAGTAAGTAAGTAAATTTTATTTATATAGCACATTTAAACATAGCGGAGCTATCCAAAGTGCTGAACAGGGTAAAAGCAAAAACAAATAAAACAGTAAAACAGCCAACAAGACAAAAGACAGCATCAGAAAACAATTTAAAATGCCAGGGAATAAAGATATGTTTTCAGTTTAGATTTCAAAATTGAAATTGTAGGTGCAAGACGGATGTCAAGGGGCAATTTGTTCCATAGGCGTGGGGCGGCAACAGCAAAGGCTCTATCTCCCTTAGATTTAAGACGGGAGCGAGGGATCGATAAAAGAGCCTGATCAGAAGATCTTAAAGATCTAGTGTATGCCAAGGGTATAAGACGATCAGAAATATATGAGGGAGCTTGATCATTAAGAGCTTTAAAAACAAACAGCAGAATTTTAAACTGGATTCTAAAATGGATCGGGAGCCAATGAAGCGAAGCTAAAATTGGGGTTACATGATCATATTTCTTAGTCCCAGTCAGCAGTCTTGCAGCTGCATTTTGCACCATTTGAAGACGAGCAAGCGATGATTGAGGAAGACCAAAATACAAGGAATTGCAGTAGTCTAAGCGTGATGTAATAAAAGCATGAATTACTTTCTCCAAATCGTGGAATGACAAAAATGATTTTAGTTTGGAAATTGACCGCGGCTGATAAAAACTATTCTTTACAACCGAATTGATTTGTTTAGTTAGACATAGCTCAGAGTCAAGTATAACACCAAGATTCCTGACCTGCAAAAGTAATGCAGATCTCATTTACAGTCTTTAAATGCTTTAATTAATGTTGTAATCATAGATATTCACGTAACGTTAACATAAGGCCTATTTGTATTCTTCTTGTTTTATTACAAAATCTGCAACGTTAATTATATTTACTCGTATGCTGTACCGTTTGTAACATTAATGTTACTATTTGTACAATCTTTGTACAATCTTCAAGAAAAAAAGGCTCAAAGCACAAAACACTTGTGCACAGACAAACGACGGCCCAGTGTCTCTCTGTGAAAAGACCAGACAAGGCAAACTGCACTAGGCCATACACAAAACCGTATCAATCCATCAATTATTGATGGATTGATACGGCTTTGTTAAAATACCACGAGTGTTTATTTTACCTGTGTGCTAATATATGGAAATCTGTGCATCAATCAGCCATTTTCGTTGTAATGTGTAACTAATTACCTTTTAAGAAAGTATAATAAGATCTAACAAGATCTGACAGAGGGAAACAAGGATGACCAACAGTCAATTTTGGCCTATAGATGTCCTCAGGCCTGGACCCTTGTCAACCTTGAGAAATTTAGGGCAGATATTACAATGTAGACTAAAGTTACAACAACTTCTTTGTTCATCGATAAATGCTCAAAATGGCCACCATGCCACGTCCACACCGTTGGACAAAAAGTTTTGCTTTTAATAAATTTTCATCTCTAAGGTCTTGAGATGGCACAGACCAAATTTGAAGTTAATCGGATGAAATATCTCGGAGGAGTTTTTCAGAGTATAGCACCTTGACTTTTAGGCCTACTTCCTGTTGCCACTAGGGGGCGCTATGACTTTGAGTAAATATCTGTCTCTAGATGTCTAGCACAGAAGTCCAACAACAAACAACCACTCTGGTTTAGATCAGGGAGGCCGTTCCTCCCAATCACGCCTCCCCAGGTGTCTCCATCATTGCCCACGTGTGCGTTGAAGTCCCCCAGCAGAACAATGGAGTCCCCCACTGGCGCCCCATGCAGGACTCCACTCAAGGTCTCCAAGAAGGCCGAATACTCCGAACTCCTGTTTGGTGCATAAGCACAAACAACAGTCAGAGTTTCCCCCCCCACAACCAGCAGGCGTAGGGAGGCGACCCTCTCGTCCACTGGGGTAAACTCCAACGCAGCGGCGCTCAGCCAGGGGCTTGTTAGTATCCCCACACCCGCCCGGCGCCGCACACCCTGCCCTGAGCAACTCCGGAGAAGAAAAGAGTCCAACCCCTATCCAGGAGTACGGTTCCAGAACCGAGACTGTGCGTAGAGGTAAGCCCCACCAGATCTAACCGGTAGCGCTCCACCTCCCGCACCAGTTCCGGCTCCTTCCCCCACAGAGAGGTGACGTTCCACGTCCCCAGAGCAAGCGTCTGCTGCCCGGGTCTGGTCCGTCGAGGCCCCTGACCTTCACTGCCACCAATGTGGCAGCGCACCCGACTCCAGCGGTTCCTCCCACAGGTGGTGGGCCCATGGGCTACTTCTGTGCTAGTCATGGATTGTCTATAACAAACACCATGTTCGAACATAGGGATGCTCATAAGTGTACCTGGTACCGTGGCGGTAACCCACGAACACCGTGGTGGACACCGGTGGTCAGGGAAGCCGTCCGACTGAAGAAGGAGTCTTTCCTGGATATGTTATCCCAGAGGACTCCGGAGGCAGTTGCAGGGTACCGAAGGGCCCGAAGGGCTGCAGCCTCTGCCGTGAAAGAGGCAAAGCAGCGGGTGTGGGAGAAGTTTGGAGAAGACATGGAGAAGGACTTTCGGTCGGCACCAAAGTGCTTCTGGAAAACTGTTCGCCACCTCAGGAGGGGGAAGCGGGGAACCATCCAAGCTGTGTACAGTAAGGATGGGACACTGTTGACCTCAACTGAGGAGGTAATAGGGCGGTGGAAGGAGCACTTTGAGGAACTCCTGAATCCGACTAATACCCCCTCTATGTTAGAGGCAGAGCTGGAGGATGACGGGGGATTGTCGTCGATTTCCCGGGCGGAAGTCACTGATGTAGTCAAACAACTCCACAGTGGCAAAGCCCCGGGGATTGATGAGATCCGTCCAGAAATGCTCAAGGCTCTGGGTGTGGAGGGGCTGTTCTGGTTGACACGTCTCTTCAACATTGCGTGGAAGTCTGGAACAGTGCCAAAAGAGTGGCAGACTGGGGTGGTGGTTCCCCTTTTTAAAAAGGGGGACCAGAGGGTGTGTGCCAATTACAGGGGTATCACACTTCTCAGCCTCCCTGGTAAAGTCTACTCCAAGGTGCTGGAAAGGAGGGTTCGGCCGATAGTCGAACCTCAGGTTGAGGAGGAACAATGCGGATTTCGTCCTGGTCGTGGAACAACGGACCAGCTCTTCACTCTCGCAAGGATCCTGGAGGGGGCCTGGGAGTATGCCCAATCGGTCTACATGTGTTTTGTGGATTTGGAGAAGGCGTATGACCGGGTCCCCGGGAGATACTGTGGGAGGTGCTGCGGGAGTATGGGGTGAGGGGGTCTCTACTCAGGGCCATCCAATCTCTGTACGACCAAAGTGAGAGCTGTGTCCGGGTTCTCGGCAGTAAGTCGGACTCGTTTCAGGTGAGGGTTGGCCTCCGCCAGGGCTGCGCTTTGTCACCAATCCTGTTTGTAATATTTATGGACAGGATATCGAGGCGTAGTCGGGGTGGGGAGGGGTTGCAGTTCGGTGGGCTGGGGATCTCATCACTGCTTTTTGCAGATGATGTGGTCCTGATGGCATCATCGGCCTGTGACCTTCAGCACTCACTGGATCGGTTCGCAACCGAGTGTGAAGCGGTTGGGATGAGGATCAGCACCTCTAAATCGGAGGCCATGGTTCTCAGCAGGAAACCGATGGAATGCCTTTTCCAGGTAGGGAATGAGTCCTTGCCCCAAGTGAAGGAGTTCAAGTACCTTGGGGTTTTGTTCGCGAGTGAGGGGACAATGGAGCGGGAGATTGGTCGGAGAATCGGCGCAGCGGGTGCGGTATTACATTCCATCTATCGCACCGTTGTGACGAAAAGAGAGCTGAGCAAGAAGGCAAAGCTCTCGATCTACCGGTCAGTTTTCGTTCCTACCCTCACCTATGGTCATGAAGGCTGGGTCATGACCGAAAGAACGAGATCCAGGGTACAAGCGGCCGAAATGGGTTTCCTCAGGAGGGTGGCTGGTGTCTCCCTTAGAGATAGGGTGAGAATCTCATCTGTGAGGAGCTCGGAGTAGAGCCGCTGCTCCTTTGCGTCAAAAGGAGCCAGTTGAGGTGGTTCGGGCATCTGGTAAGGATGCCCCCTGGGCGCCTCCCTAGGGAGGTGTTCCAGGCACGTCCAGCTGGGAGGAGGCCTCGGGGAAGACCCAGCACTAGGTGGGATTATATCTCCAACCTGGCCTGGGAACGCCTCGGGATCCCCAAGTCGGAGCTGGTTAATGTTGCTCGGGAAAGGGAAGTTTGGGGTCCCCTGCTGGAGCTGCTCCCCCCGCGACCCGACACAGGATAAGCGGACGAAGATGGATGGATGGATGGATGGATGGGATGGATAGATGTCCTCAGTGCTGGACTCTAATGAATCCTGAACATTTTTGAGCTGATTGGGCAATGTATACTAGAGTTACACCCACTTCCTGTTTCGTTGGCGAAACGCACAAAGTGGCCGCCCCACCACAGCCATGCCCTAAGACGAACAGACAAGCTTCTATGACTGCTGAAGGCTGATGCTGGGCTGCAGCTGCTACCACTGCTGAGGGCTGACTCTGGGCTGCAGCTGCGTGCCGGGACTCATGTCAGACACGCGGGTATGCGAAAGAGCCTGTCGAATCCGGGCTCCGTGAGGGTTACAAACATTTGCACCCGTGTGTACTCTAGACAAGTTAGAGCACCTAAGTCTTCAACCGCACGGCCATGTGGCGACTAGAGCATTTCTGACAGGATTCCATGTTAAGCTCCGCTGTAGGCTACTACTGTTCCCTGTGTACCGTTACATTTGCACGCTCCTCGGTAGAAAAAGCAACACGGACGGAGACAGCGTTGCGTTGTGAAGCACATTTGTTTTTTATTTCCACTGTTACAAGAGAGGGCTGAGGACTGAAAGAGTGTGTGGGAGAACCAAGCTGACAGCACAGCTGCAGAGCACAGCAGCTGTCTACAGTTGTGAAAACCATTTGGTTTTTATTGCATTTAGCGATTAGAGCTACACTCGCCTTTCTGACAGACTTCCATGTTCAGCTCCGCTGTAGGCTATTATGATCCGTCTCTCTATGTGAAACATTTGCACCCACGTGTCAAGTTAGAGCACATACGTCTTCAACCACACGGCCATGTGGCGACCAGAGCTGCACTCGCCTTTCTGACAGGATTCCATGTTCAGCTCCACTGTAAACTTAAAACGCTCCTCTTTGATAAAGCTTATAGTTAGGGAGTGAGCGTTTTCCTAGACTGGCAGGGGAGGGTGTATTTGCTACAGACACGGCACCCCTTCTCTTCTCTGCTTCTCTTCATAGTTGTCAGATTCATCTATTTTTTAGATTTATAGCGCTGACTCAGGTTTGCCTTGGATCAGCTCTTAATTATGCTGTTATAGTTTTAGACTGCTGGGGGACTTCCTTTGACACACTGAGTTCCTCTCTCTTTCCATCTGCAGTTTTCTTTGGATTAGGGTGGCACCTAAATCATGGTTGCAGCTGTCGCCGTGGTCCTGCGCCGTGCCCTGCTATGCCATGTTACACCCTGCTATGCTCTGCAGTGCCTGCTACACCCTGCTACGCCCTGCTACGTCCTGCTATGCCCTGCAGTGCCCTGCTATGCCCTGGTACGCTCTGCAGTGTACGGCTACAACCCTGTAATGCCCTGCTATGCCATGAACTACTACATCTACTATTTCTAGTCATAGTTCCATTATCTTTATTATGACTATAATTCCCACTGTTCATCACACCTCCATCTGGCACCGTCAGACACTGCCAAAAACCTGGGTCTGTCCAAGGAAATTTGAACATTTATTTAAAGGCTGTGTAAAAAAATATTAATTCCAGATCAAAGCTTATATATTATATACTAGGTCTATAGCAAAGCTACAATAGAATGTTTGTTTTGGTGCCGGCCTGTTTTGTCCATCAGCCTCATCTCAGCCACACACATTTACTGTTATCTATAAATCAGGAGCTATTTGAGCTCTACTCCATAAAAGTGGACAGTTAAATAGTCTTAATAATCTCATAGTGAAAGCAGCAAAACTTCATAAAAAATAGATTACTGTGGAAGAAAAAGTTAATTTATGTCCAATTCAGTGGCTAGTTCAGATGAGTTTCATTCGGTGCACAGTAGAGACAGAAGTCCTTAAGAAGCTGTAAAATTCTCTCGAGCCAGGGTTTTATACAAGGTTACAGTAAACAACAGAATAACAAAAAGCTGAGAAGATATTCAACTCACCAGTCTGTCCAAATAGATTTGCATAGATTCAATACTGTCTGCTTCAAAAGTGCTTTGATTAGTTAAAGGTGCCCTGCCACACAAAACCGTTTTTACTTGTATTTTTTTTTTAAATATGTTAGGTCCATATGTGTTTGTGTTATGTCGTGAATGTGACTTGAACTGCTACCTCCTCTGTCAGCTCTAGCCACTGAAAAGAAATAAGCAGAGAAATTGGGCCAATTACAAAAGCTGGTCAGTTTGACGTGGTATGCCTGAGCTCATTACTATTCAGGAGATCGCCCAGTTGCGTTGGGTAGGATGCTGATAGCCAGGCTCTCATTGGCTAGCTGTTAGCCAATCAGAGTCAAGCATCTTAGCTTGTTGAATATTAATGAGAACTGGCACAAATCGAGCTGAGTCTTCCTGCAGGTGTTCTATACCACACTAGAATTGCTTGAAACAAGGTAACCAAGGCATTTTTCCACAAAAAAATCCATGGTAGAACATCACATTCAGACATTACCACAGTAATGAAATACGTGTGGCAGGGAACCTTTAAAATGTGAATTTCTGTGGGAGTTAACCTGGGCTCTAAACAAAAGGTCTCACTCACAGTGACCAAAGTAAAATGCTAAGGTAGAGAAAAGGCAGACAGACTTGATTAAATCAGAGACACTAAAAGTTTGTTGATTGGGTAAAATAAATAAAGTATATAATATATAAAATAATTGGAACTTAATCAGTGAACAGGAAAGAGGATATTAGGATAAAATGAGACTACAACATTACCTATTAACATGAAGAACAAAACTTTAAAAAAGTAAACAACATTTTGAAATCTTACTGATTGTGGACGCCTGGATAGCTCAGGTTTACTTTTTGACGCAGCAGGCCTGGGTTCGACTATGACCTGCTACATGTCTCTCCCCTTTCGCTTCCCTTTCATGTCAAAATAAAGGTCTAAAATGCCCAAAATAAATATAAAAAAATATATATATCTTAGTGATAGCCCCACAGTTGTAATTGTAACTGTGAATTAGGTTATTGTGTGGATATCTATGCTACTACAGTGCCCTCCACAATTATTGGCACCCCTGTTTAAGATGGGGTCATGGACTTCTAAAAATTCTCCTTTTTTTTAAACAACATAGAACCCAAATGCAAAAAAAAGAGAAAAATCCAACCTTTTATTTAAGTACATTACTTTCGTGGTAAAAAAAAAAAAAAATCACACATTTAGAAAAAAAAAACTTGAAATCATGTGTCCCACAATTATTGGCACCCCTGATGTTAATACTTTGTACAACCCCCTTTTGCCAACAAGACAGCACTTAATCTCCTTCTATAACATTTCACAAGATTGGAGCACACAGAGAGAGGGATCTTTGACCATTCTTCTTTGCACAATCTTTCTAGATCATCCAGAGTCCTGGGTCCTCTCTCATGCACTCTCCTCTTTAGCTCACCCCACAGGTTTTCGATTGGGTTGAGGTCTGGGGACTGAGATGGCCATGGGAGGACCTTGAGTTTGTGACTGGTGAACCATTTTTGTGTAGATTTTGCCACATGTTTAGGATCATTATCCTGCTGAAAGACCCAGTGACGACCCATCTTCAGCTATCTGGCAGAGGCCATCAGGTTTTTATTTAAAATGTCCTGGTAGTTCAAAGCATTCATAATGCCATGCACCCTAACAAGGTTCCCAGGGCCTTTGGAAGAGAAACAGCCCCAAAGCATCACAGATCCTCCACCATACTTCACGATGGTGAAGGTGCTTTTCGGCATACTCATCTTTTGTTTTACACCAGACCGACTTAGAGTGTTTGTTGCCAAAAAGCTCAATCTTAGTCTCATCTGACCAAAGCACACAATCCCAGTTGAAGTCCCAGTGCCGCTTAGCAAACTCCAGACGTTTACGTTTGTGAGTGTTAGTGAGAAAAGGCTTTTTCCTTGCATGCCTCCCAAACAACTTGTTGGCATGTAGAGCGTCTGATGTTTTTTTTTGAGACTTTGTGACCCCAAGATGCCACTCTTTGATGCAATTCTGTGACAGTGAGCTTAGGACTTTTTTTTACTTCTCTTACCATCCTCCTCATTGTGCGTTGTGGCAAGATAAACTTGGGACCTCTTCCAGCCTTGTTTTTCACTGTTCCAGTTGTTTTAAACTTCTTAATGATTCCTCTGACTGTAGATACGGGCAAGTTAAGGCGAGTGGCTATTTTCTTGTAGCCATTGCCTGACTTACGAAGGTCGACACACATCTGCATTACTTGAATTGTGTGTTCTCTTGTCTTTGCCATGTTGACAAATGGGTAAGAGAATTAGGACTCTGTGTCGCGTCATATTTATACCCCAGGGAAACAGGAAGTCATGAATTACTATTTAAAAGTTCCTAGATACCCTGACCAACTTTAGCAACTACAGAAAAATATATTTAAAAAAAAATCTATTACATTTTTCAGCGGAATTGTTAGGGGTGCCAATAATTGTGGGACACATGATTTCAAGTTTTCTTTTTCTAAATGCGATTATTTATTTTTTTACCACCAAAGTAATGTACTTAAATAAAAGGTTGGATTTTTCTCTTTTTTTTGCATTTGAGTTCTATGTTGTTTAAAAAAAAGGAGAATTTTTAGAAGTCCATGACCCCATCTTAAACAGGGGTGCCAATAATTGTGGAGGGCACTGTATGTATAAACACTTGCAACTCTGGACATTTTAGACTTCTCTAAGGAAAAGCTCTTGACTGGATAATTTGTAAATTAGTGTTCAGGTCTTATATAGTGTTATGATGCATTCCCAAGTCTTGTTGGACCAGGCAAAACTTGCGTTAATAAGCTTCAGTATAATTTCCCATTCATAAAAAGTAAAGAAACAAGACTGATCCGTCGCAGGATAGGGACACCCACCTTCTATAGGTGTGTTAGGATCTGGTCGATTCGCAAAAACCACGTCTACGTACTCCAGCTGAAGTCTCTCTAGTGATGCCCTTAGACCTGTTTGAGATAGATAATTGCATATTGATTGTATTATTACATACATTCATTCTGATGTTATTATGTGGCTATGGTGACACATGCAGCTACACAAATACTTGTCATGATAAAATTCTAGTCTGTGAATAGTTATTCACAATGGTAGCATAAAATCTTACCTTCGATTATATGTTTTCGAGACAATCCTCTTTCCATTTCTGCTCTGAAAAAAAAACATCTTTCATTTCAGAACTCAAGGTTTGAAAACTATTACATTTCAAAGGAATTCTAATTATCCTTTTTATGTTGGTCATTGCTATATTGAATACATTCAAGCACAAAGCACAGAACTTTTTTGTATTTAAGTCCCTTCTTTATAAAAATGACATATCAGTCAGGCATGCTTGCAAGAGACTGAGCTCCTACACTCGCCTCCATATTTCATTAAATAACCAGGTCTTACTTTTTCTTTGACGCCAAATTGTTTGGTCTGTTGTCACGGTGACTTGGTGAAACGCCTGCAGGCACCAAAGAGCGGGTCTCGTTATCACCTGGGCTGTCTACTCGTTTGGAGAAATTTGCTAGCATGTCTGCGGCTAATGGAGTGGTGGCTAATGTGAACACATTCTCTAATATGGAGGAATTAATCGACCGGGTGTTGGAGAAGCAGCTAAGTGTGCTTAAATCAGTGATCTACAGCGCAGTGAAGGAAGTGCTGGCCGAAATGAATGCCTCACAGCAACACACCGGGGCAGAACCTGAGAAGCAGGAAAGCATGGTATGTGAGCCGGACCAATCTTACTGCGTCACACTCAAGATCCAGTGGCTTTGGCTGCCTGAACGGATACAACTCAACCGGACCCTGCACGCTGAACACAACTCGGACTCGTTCATCTGCCCTGCTGCCCTGGGAACGACCCGCGGGGGGAGAGAATTCGCCTTTGCTGCAGCCGTGGAGCCCAGTGTTTTCTGGCTGGAATTAGAAGAGGAAGAGGACGCGCTGACCGCCCCGCGCCACAAGGAACCGGAGAGCGACCGTGGGACTTTGGGCTGCGACTGGTGGACTCAGCACCTGTAGACTAACTGAGTTTGACTGGAGGACACTGTGTGTAAGTTTTGAAACCAACTGTTGGAGGGACACCTAACCAGACTGTAAGGAATGATGAATGCTGGCTACTCAGTCTACAATCTATAATTTTGAGGACACTTAATCGGGCTGAAAAAAGGGAACATGATGAATCCTGAGGATGTGCTATGTAAGTTTCGTAACTAAGCTTTAAAGAGACACTTAACCAGACTGAAAATACATGACCAATAGGCTACCGGCTGGTAATCCTAAGGATACTGTTTGTAAGTTTTGAAGCCAAGCTTTAAAGGGCCACTTAACCGGACTGAAAATATATGATAAATGCTGGCTGGTCAGTTTACAGTTTATGTTTGTTAACAATTAAGCTAGACTGAAAGAACATGAGGGATAGGGTCTGTTCAGCTCGTAGTCTGCTTATTGCTCCAACTAGATTGGTCTGTTATTCACACAGCTTAGTCCAGAAATAGTTTGAAGGTGTTGTTCATAACAATATTGTTCATGTTTAACATAAGAATTCACTAGACAAGTTTCAATTAACCTGTGACTTAAGACAGGAGGTGTAGTTTTGAGGTGTAGTTTTGATCTAGAATTTTGCGCAAACTGCATTTGATGTGGTCACGCATCTTACAAATAGGGGAGGGGGTCTGCGGTCTCAGAGGGTTAGGGGATCTAGTTTACTTTTTATGCTCAGAGCTAACAGTTCAACCTTTGCTACAGATTTGTCAGCAAAATCCGAGAGACACGTATGCATTTCAATTTTGAAGATGGCTGAGCTTTCAATCCTTTCAGTCAACATCAGGGGGCTTAACTGGCCCGTTCAAAGAGCTAAATTCCTTGATAATTTAAGAAGGAAAAACATAGATGTTGCACTTATACAAGAGTCACAGTTACGTAAAAGATGTAAATCGTCTACAAAATAAATACTTTAAGGTTGCAGCCACATCTGGTGACGACACCAAAACCAAGGGCTCCATCGTGTTGTTGTCGCGGAAATCCGCACTTACTGTAGAAAAAAGCAGCAAATTAGGAGGATATCTTATATACTGTATGTACCACGATAAGGAGTAAGAAAACCTGTCAGTATACTCTCAATTGTACTTCTACCGTTGTACAATTGAGAGTATACTGACAGTTAATATTGTAGTGTGGTGTGGTAGGGCTACTTCACATGACCTTAATCTACTGACAAAAGTGGTCAGGACTGCATCTAAAATCATCGTGGTTCCACTTGAATCGCTCCAACAAATTTACTGGAAACGCAGCACTAAAAAGGCACAAGGTATTATACAGGATTCCAGTCATCCTGCACACAATCTTTTCTCCCATCTTCCATCGGGGAGACGTTTTCAGAGCATCCAAACACGCACATCAAGTTTTAGGGATAGTTTTTACCCCCAGGTAATAAGGTTATTGAACGATAGCACAACAGGAAGGAGGGCTGTGGTTTGAACTTAGTCACTTACGTATATTATGTTGGATATTTTGAGTGCTAAGGCTTTGTATTTCATTGCTGTGGTACTTTGTACTAATATGCATATGACAATAAACTTGAACTTGAACTTGAAAATAGCCTTTGTCTCGGTATATGCACCGGCTACATATGATGAAAGTTTCTTCCCACGCCTAACCAATGAATTGCTTTCTCTCAATGAATATTCACTAATTATAGGGGGATACATGAATGCAGTACAAGATTTAGGCTGAATCCCATTCCTCCCCTTAACCCTACCCTTTCCCTTAATCCTTGTTGTGCGCGTTCACGTGAGAGCTAGTGCTGTCCCAATCCTCGTCTTGATCGAGTGTTAGGGTCTAGTGTTAGGGCCAGAGGTCCCTTCCGACCAAGTAAGGACGCAAGCTCACTTGGCCAGCAAGGGTATCCAGAGATTTTGCGCAACAAAGAACATGGCTGCCTGGTCGACCAGAGAGACCCATAAATGTAAGTATTTTCGGCTTAAAGAATTGATTTAAAAATAACGACAGTCTTGTTTAGTGCTCTACACAGTCCTGTACATACATATTATGCTAATGCTAACGGTAACGGTAACGTTAACGCTGCATTGCATATTTGCACAACAGTCCTGCATTTTTCTGCCTTGAAAGGACTCCATGCATGTCCACAGTGTTAATTAATTTCCATTAGCAGCGAATTTCGTTTGATATCAGTGAGTGCATAACACTACTTGCTTTGGAGACATCGCTAGTGCTTTACATATACCATCCTGTATCACACACAGGGACACAGGAGGAAACCCAGAAGCTGATCCACTTTCAGGCTGAAAACAAGCAGAAGTTTCTAAAATCAAAATATGCTGCAAAGCAACTATGGGAGTGAGTCATGCGTTCATGTTGTAGCCATTCATTATTGTATTGGTGGTACTGTATTATTGTAATCATTTGTAATGCATACCTGTTCATGTACCTGTACATTGTTGTTGGTTATGATACAGGAGGAAAAGGTTACTGGCTAACAGGCATCAGCTGTGGGCTGGAATTTCTGAATAACTGTAGGTTTTTTGTGGTCTTGCGTGAGTGCCTTTTTATGTGTGTGTGTGACATGTAAGTTATGGTTTTAATAGTTGATAATGGTTCTGTAACATAATGTATTTTTATATAATGTTTTTGCCTGTTGTGTTTACTTTATTGGGCAATAAAGACAGATTTTTATTAACAAAGAAAGTGTTTCTGAACATCAATGACATTCAAAACAGTGATAACTGAAACAGATATACAACACACCATGCAGTGGGTTTAAAAATATGTATTGCAGACAAACCTAAGTAGCACACAGATAAGAACATATACACCACCAAAGTGAAAATAAAAGAACTATAAAATATATACGTGCATATGACACTTTTCAAAACCCATGCAATAGACATACACACACTTGCAGACAGTATCTTTGAAGTTTGTGATCATACTGTGTGGTGACATAACTGTAACCAAGTGGTGTCCCATTTCATAGGGGTATGTTTTCACCCCTAGCCCTTGCCACTTGGTTCAAGGGACAAGGGCTAGGGATAAGACAAAGGGTTAGGGTTAAGGGGAGGAATGGGATTAGGCCTTAAACCAGGATAGATCAGGGGTCAATCACATGAAAGCCCAAAAACGCATATCGGACATGTTTAAAGCAGTTGTGGAATCCCACCATTTTACAGACATATGGATCGTACTATAATATAGTATATATTATCCTACTATATATATATAATCCTACTAGCAAGGATTACACCTTCTTTTCCATTTTCAAAATGACCATTTTGGTCATTTTGAAGTTAGAAAGAGATGCAAGGATTGCAACATTGTAAATCGTAGAACAGTCTCTAAAGATGTGTTTTTCTAAATCTACACATACTCTTTTAGTCACAAATCGAGCAGAGCTAAATGATTTGCTAAGAAGGAGAGCTGATTTCATAATGCACAGAGTGAGGCAAAATTACTATTTTAATGGTTGCAAACCAAGTAAATTGCTTGCTCTGAATTTAAAACAAAGCGAATCCAGAGTTGCTATCAACAGCATCCGCACAGACAGAGGTATCTCAACGAATCCTAAAGATATCACCGCCACTTTCCAGTCCTATTATTCAAAGTTGTATGAATCCTCCTGCAATCCGGATCCGACACAGTGCCAAAAGTTCCTGAAAGAGCTAAACCTGCCTCTTTTTGACCAAGAGGAGGCAGAAGAACTGGGTCAACCTATAACATTAGAGGAACTTAAATCAGCGTTAAAAACAGCTAAGAAAGGGAAAACACAGAATTCCATCAGAACTTCTGCTACAATACTTTGACATACTAGTATCTACCATCTTACAAACTTTAACCTCGGCCATAGAGTGGGGCACCTTTCATCAACAAACCAACACTAATTTCAGTCATACACAAAAAGGGTTAAGATCCTACGGAATGCTCAAACTACAGGCCCATCAGCCTCATTGGGACGGATATTAAGCTCTATTATTCCATGTAATAGAAGAAGGCAAAAACATTCCAACAACGGCAGCAGTTTTATCACTGGAAGTGGAGAGGCTTGGTTTGGGAGCCAAATTCATTAACATGGTACCTACTTTATATGCGAATCCCACAGCCATAGTCTCAACCAATGGCCTGCATTCACAGCCATTCCCCATCTCACGGGATGCCCGCTATCTCCCATGCAATTTGCGATCTTTCTTGAACCGTTAGCCCAAGCCATAAGGCAAAAATAAAATATGTAATGTCCAGATTAAATCCAATAACAACTCAATATTGTTATTTGCAGATGATGTTTTGCTGTACATCTCTGACCTTGAGGACTCTTTCCCAAAAATTATTAAGATCTTTAATGAATTTGGCTCAATCTCCAGCTATAAAATCAACTAGAATAAATCTAATCTTCTACTGAACAACGGACAGGTGACATCATCTATTAAAGATACTTTTTTTCATAGTATAGTTTCACTACAACTATGAAACTATACTAAGTATAGTTGCCGGCATCGCTACAGTCCAGGATTGCTGTCGTTAAAATGAACATAGTTCCTCGTGTGAATTTCTTAAGTACAATGATCCCCTTACCCCCACCAATACATTTCTTGAAGAAACTTGATACCGTAATTCGGCAGTATATTTGGAATAATAAACAACCTAGGCTAAAATACTCTACCCCGCAACGTACCAAAAACATGGGAGGCCTGGCCCTCCCCAAACTTAAAGTGTACCACAGAGCTTTTCAGCTACGGGCGCTCAGAGTGTGGATGGACCGCTCATCTACAATCTCATGGTGAGAAATAGAGCAAAACCCCACTGGAAGTCTAAGACTGCAAGACCTTGCCTTTACAAGTGTGTGTTCCAAAAGTGTATGCTAGCCTATAGCCCTATTATCACCAAGTTTTCAGCCAAAGTCAACCACCACATACCAAACTGCATCCATCACAATTTATTGAACTGTATAGACATTCAATTCATATACTATAAATAGCCTATCCAAGACCGTAATAAGCCTGCCGTGGGCTACTGATCCCCAAACACCGGAAAATAATAGACCGTTATCACTATTCAACCAAGTTAAATTTCTTTCATACCCATACTGTCAAGATAAAGACAAAATATCTCTAATTATTAAAACAAAGGCACTTTGTGGTGTCAAAACAGTACTAAGTCTTCGGTAATAAAACTGGAACACGGGTACACACTCCACAAGCGAAAAAACAAAAACAAGAATAAAGTCCAAAATCCAAGACAGAACAAACTAGGCACGGGTAACGCAGGCACACGGCTATGACAATGGTACAGAATATGCCTACTACAAGCTCAAAAACGGAGCCACAAAACACAAGGGTAACACATCACTGAATTATATTAAATCAAATCAAAGTGAAGCAAGCCAGTCAGTCCTGACACAAACATTGAAATGGAGAAATGCCGCCTTAAGTTTTTGTAGGACATCAACAGCAAATTAAAGGCATAAAGATATTGGGCCTAATGTATGAGAAGTTCTTAACACGTGTTAAGCTGGGCCTAATCATTTTATAACAATATGGTAGGATAATTAAAAATAAATCTGACCTCATTCTGGTTTTCCAATACGTAGGCTAAGTAGGCTTTACACGAGTGTAAAAAAAACACAATTATCTGTTGTGATAACAACAATTCTGTTGCTGTTTTATTCTGTATATTTCTGTTCTCTGTTGTGTATATTTCTGTTCCTTATTCCCCTGTTCATTGTGTGTTTCTGTTTATCCTGTTTTAACTGTGTATTCTTGTTTGTATTGTGTATTCCTGTTCGTTGATTGTTTCTGGTTCCTGTTTTTATTTTGATGTCTGGTTTTTTCTGTCTTGTCTTGTCCAATTTACTTCCTGTGTTTTCCCGCCTTTGTTGATTGTCCTGCCCCACCCTGATGTGTTTCACCTGTTGTCCCAACTGTTCCTGGTTTACTCATTACCTCGTGTATTTAGCCTCTGTGTTCCCTTTGTCTCTTGTTAGATTGTTTTGTCTTTGTTCTGTCAGTCTGTCTGTACCCAGTCTCTATCCTGTCGGTGTGTTTTTGGATTCTTCCCTGTGGTTTTTTTGTTGTCCTTGTCTTTGGAGATCTTTTGGATTAGGGACTTTGCCTTTTGCCTGCCTGCCTCAGTTTTACTCGTTGTGTTTGCTGTTTGCCCTTTGGATCCCTTTTGATTGGTTTGTTCCCAGCCTTTTGTTAATAAAGCCTCAGTCTGAACCTTCTCCTGCCTGCTTGCCTGTTCTACCTGCATTTGGGTCCTCTACCTTCCACTCACACAACATTATCTCCAATAATTTGTATAAACTTACAGTTGAACTGTTAATGAACAGTTGATAAATCATGCCAATTTACTGCACAGCGGCAGCATAATAATAAACCAGCATTATTACCTTGTGCTGCTGTCATAACACACACAAAAAAATCCTCATCTCCAAAACGTCTACCAGGAAAAGTGTGACCCTGAGGCTGACAGCACTGAGTTGACGTTGATGTTCCCTCTGCGGCTACTCTGGTGCTGCTAGCTTGGTTTACAAGATTAGCTCCCTTGATGTCTGTTGCTAGCAGGGACGCTACTTCATTCAGTTACAGTTGCAGAGTTTTCTGCCTCCGGTCTTTTACGCTTTTTAGCTTGTTATAAAGAAATCCAAAATGCGCTTTTGTGCCATGGCTAGCTAACTTCTGTACTGTTGACCAGCCGGGAAAGTTTCCACAACTATCTTCATCACTCATGAATGACCGTCAGAGGCGCGCCTAACTCTTGGCAAAATCGGCAGATTCATTCTAATCAAATTCTGTGTTTATCTCTTACTTACCAAATTTTAAAATGTATTACATTTAATTTGTAATGAAAGGGATAAGGTTTATATTAATAATCAAAGTATTAAAAATAAATGTTTTTTTAACTTATGGTTGTAGTAGTTTCTCCTTTCGCTAGGGGTGCTGCAGCACCCTCTGCACCCCTAGTTCCATGGGTCGAGGAGCAACTATGATACACCAATAAGTGGCATTTGAGCGCCCCAATTTGACACAACATACACTTAATGTCTGGTAACAAACCTCTTGTTTATAACCAGTGGAGTGACAGAGGTATTTATACTCTAGACCAGCTATTCAATGATGAAGGTATGTTAAAGGAGAACTCTGGGCAATTTTTACGTTAATCTTGATTGCTATATGTATATGAGTACTGCCGATAGCAAAAAAAACAAGCCGAATCGGTGCTAGCAACACGGAGCTGCTGCAGCTAATGCCGAGAGCTCCCACTCAGCTAAAACGGCAGTTATGGGGGCATAGGATAAAGAGTGCCTTTGTGCCTCTTAACAGACACAAAATGCAATTAAAATGTCTGTGCAACATGAACAGGGACCTTACATGACAACAAGAGGCATTTAGCAACTTAGCCATTGTTTAAACTCACCTACCCTCTTAGCTGCTAGCTGCCGTCTGGGATGACCAGCGGGCGCTTGTTGGATTGTTATCGGGCTCAGCAGGCGAGGGAGTCGGGTAGGAATTAGAAGGATGCCGGTCCGGGCTGCTAGCCTGGCTAAGGAAACTACCACACAATTCGCCACTGCAGAGACTCATATTCACCAACGACACCACACAAATGGATATATATGCTACAAATACACATGGAACTGCTGCGTGATGATTATTACCGGAGCCTGGCTGAACACACTCACTCATCCCAGACGGCAGCTAGCAGCTAAGAGGGTAGGTGAATTTAAACAATGGCTAAGTTGCTAAATGCATCTTGTTGGTCTTGAATGCATCTTCTTCTCTTTCTGCTCTCAACGACGGCGGTCGCATTTCTCTCCCTCTCCCTACCAGGCCTACCCTGCTTGCTATCTTGTCTCGTGTTGTCTGCTGTTACTTGTACTTATAGAGTCTCTCTCTCTGCACTGCTCCTAAACTACGAATTATGGATTTGATCAACTGGTCTCTCAGCGCAATTGACACCATCTTCTCGACGAGAAGCTTGGGTTCGGGGGAACCTGACTGCCCTGCCGGAACGTTCGCAGCTGGCCACACGATGGACGCGTGGGAGAGGTGGCGGGTCGTGTGTCTGGCGGTTCTTTCCGTGGAGGACATTGAAGATATCTACCTATTCGGAACTATGATAACAGGTCTTTTGCTGATTGGCTCAGGCATTACCCTGGTTTATCGAGAAATTAAAGTGAAGACGGGAACAGAGCAAAATGCCAGGCTGCCCGTCATGGTTGAAGCTGTGGGCAGAGCTGTCGGAACTCAAATTGTGACTCTGAACTCCATGAGCCACAAATTGGATACTGTGATTATCATGGGCCCAAAACTGGATACCATCTTGGGGAGACAGTCAGCTCTGGACAAGTTGGACAAGTTGGACGAGATCTTGGGGAAACTCACGGCTTTGGCAAGGAAATTTGATCGTTACGGAGACCAGAGGGGACATTTCAGAGAAGTCGGGAGTGACTAATCTGCCGGCTCCTCGCCCCCAAGACAAAACAAATTCCAACCTTATCTTTTCGGCTCCCGAACAGCGCTGGCCTTGGCCAAGGCCGGTGTTGGATACTCACTCCCCCTCGGAGCTCTACAGCGAGGCACACTCTTCATTTCCCCACCCGACTCCCACTGACACCTGTTGATTGTTGACTCGTACTGGGTCCTGTTTCAAGGCTGACTCCATGGCAACTGGCTGTGTATCGCAATGACAATCGTGCGGACTGAGTAAACCTGATTACGGGGGGCCAGACGTAGCTTGACTAATCAGGCCTACACATACACAAACTTTGACATACATACAGATTTGCAACTACACCCCCACCCCCCTACCCAGCGCCTTCACCGCTTCTTCCCCCCAGTCAGGCGGGCAGGTCTGGGCCAGCGCCTTTGTTTGGCTGCAGGACCAGATGTCTGTTTGCCTGTCCTGGACTACCTCTACTCCATCACCCCCATCCCAATGCACCCAAGATCCCACCCCTACTGCGTGTCCTGTTATAATGTTATGTTGTGTTATGTGCAGCAGTGCAAATGTACTGTTATGTGGTGTTATGTGCAGCAGTGCAAATGTACTGACTGTGTGCTTATGTGCTGAGGTGTTTTTTCCTGTTCCCACACTGTTCTTATTTTATGAGGATAGTCTGAGAACGGCTTTTTTATTCCCTCTCCTCTCCCAATGTCATGCTGTATCTGTTGCGAGGGTTAGGAGAGAGTTGTGATGGCGCCGCATATGGCGACTCGGTGTGTTTGTGTATGTTGCTTTAATGATTTTAATGCGATTTGCACTTACGATACCAAGACACATCCCTCGTGTGTGTAAACATACTTGGCAATAAAGCTTTTCTGATTCTGATTCTGATTCTGATTCTGATTGTCATGTAAGGTCCCTGTTCATGTTGCAGAGACATTTTAATTGCATTTTGTGTCTGTTAAGAGGCACAAAGGCACTCTTTATCTTATGCCCCCATAACTGCCGTTTTAGCTGAGTGGGAGCTCTCGGCATTAGCTGCAGCAGCTCCGTATTGCTAGCACCGATTCGGCTCGTTTTTTTTGCTATCGGCAGTACTCATATACATATAGCAATCAAGATTAACGTAAAAATTGCCCGGAGTTCTCCTTTAAGTTTTGAAGACCTGAGAGCTAGCTTTGAGGTCCCTAGGACATCCTTCTTCCTTTATCTTCGCTTAAGATCAGCCCTAAAATGTTATGGAGTACCATGGGTCTTGAGATGCACCCAATCATTAAATGGCCTGTTGATTCTCCGGTGAGAGGATTAGTGTCCAGGATTTATGCTAAACTGATGCAAGTATCTGTAGGAGAACTCCAAATACTAAAGAAATGGGAGCGAGAGCTGAGTAATTAATTGGGAGACAGTTTGGGACAACATTTCCCACAGTTCCAAGAACCCAAATCACCAGCAGATCCACTTCAACATATGCCATAGAATATTGGACTCCTCAGAAGAGATACGTCTCTAAAGCCATTCCTACTCCCTATTGTTCTGCCAACCTGAACAAATTGGAACTTTCTTGCACATAGTTTGGGAGTGTGAACAGGTACATGAGTTTTGGAATAAAACATCAATAATCTCTGATGTGATAGGTTGTCATATTCCTACTGACCCGATTGTTATGTTACTTAATGACGACTCTAAATTACACCAACTTGGGAGACAGAAGAAAATTTGGCTAGCTGGATCAACCGTGACCAAGAAAATGATAGCTCAGCGCTGCCGCCCCACCACTTGCTTTGTATATAACAGTGGTTGGGGTATTTTCTGGACATAGTTATGTTTGAGCTCTCTACAGCAAGGATTAACAAAGCTTTTTGTTTATTTGTTGTTGTTTTTTTCCTCGAGACCGCAGAGGATGGGGGGTGGGAGAGGGTTGTTGTTCTTGTTCACTTGTGTTTGTCTGTTCTGTATGTTCAAAAATATAAAAAAACAATAAAAAAATGTATCTAAGAAAAGAAAACTGAACACAAGAAACTGAGCAACAGAGGCTCTGATGCCAGACCCATTAGCTTTATTAAAGAGCAGACAACCTTGACCTGGATGATGATAATAATGATAAGCAGCCTCCTCAGTTTTGCCAATGGAGGGCCGTGGTATGCCAATTGACTATCACAAACAATACAGCCCCTCAGAATTCAATTTTATTTATAGTATCAAATCATAAAAGGAGTTATATCAAGACACTTCACAGATAGAGTAGGTCTAGACCACACTCTATAATATACAAAGACCCAACAATTTCAGTAATTCCCCCAAGAGCAAGCATTTTAGTGTGACAGTGGCGAGGAAAAACTCCCTTTTAGGAAGAAACCTTGGTGGTGAGAAAAACTTCCTTTAAGGGAGAAACCTTGGACAGACCCAGGGTCTTGGTAGGCCTTGGTGTCTGACTGTGCCGGTTGGGGGTGTGATGAACATTGGCAATAATAGTCACAATAAAGATAATGGGACAGTGACTAGAAATAGTAGTTGTAGTAGTTCATGGGCAGGGCACTGCAGGGCGTTACAGGACATAGCAGGGCACAGCAAAGCATAGCAGGGCGTAGCAGGACGTAGCAGGGCACAGCAGAGCATAGCTGTTTCTCAATACCAAGAATGCAAAGTACGGTTCTTGCTGGTTGTTCTTGGAAGAATAAACTCGCAAGTTCACAAGCACAGAAAACGCTGTTAACAGTTTGAGACTATGCGTTCTTCCTGTTATTGTTCAACACCCCCAGCACAGAGGCTACCTGCAGGGCTCCAAAATACCAGCTAGATATAAAAACCACAATAATATAACCACTTTGTATTAAAACAATCTCTGGACAAGAAAACCTCATAATGCTACAACTATTGCAATAATATTGAAAAATTTAACTAATTGAGCTTTAATTTTATTGTTTATGGTTTAGCTCCAACACCCTTTACTTATTTAAAAGAGTGGAACGCGATCCCTATTATTAGTGTATAAGTTTAAGTCAGTTTAAATTAAAAATAAATAGGCATATGCACTGGTGTGTCCTATGTGTTCCTATTAGTATTATGTGGAATTATCATTTCTATATTATTGTAGTGCACTGTATATGCCCAGGGAGATGGAAATTAGAAATTCAAATTATAAAGGTTGGTGTCTCCCCTTTAGTCTAGATAACATGTCATAGCATGTTACCACTTTATGTACAACTGTTCATCTATCATACAGACTGAAACTCAACTTCTAATAAATCAGAAAACAAATACACCAAAAATATGAACTAAATACAAAATTGTTGTGGTGTCAGTGTTTTGTTCTGTATTTTGCCCCATTTCTGTTGCCTGTTTGTTCGTTTCTGTTGCCTTGTTGGTTTCTGTATGTTTTCTCTGTATTGTGGTCTGTGTTTTTCATGTTCCCTGTTTGTGTTCTGTTTCCTGTTTTATTTTGATAGTCTGTTTTTTTGTCTTGTCTTATCCATTTTACTTCCTGTGTTTTCCCGCCGTTGTTGATTGTCCTGCCACGCCCTGATGTGTCTCACCTGTTGTCTCACCTGTTCCTGATTTACTCGTCACCTCATGTATTTAGCCTCTGTGTTCCCTTTGTCTCTTGTTGGTTCGTCTTGTGTGCCTCCCCATGTCTGGTGTTTGCTCCTTTTGTGTTCTGTTTACTCCTGCCGTCAGTTTCTGCTTTCTTGGGTTTCCAGTCATTGTACTGCCGCTTTTTGTTACATTAAATACCTCAGTTTGCAACCTTCTGCCTGCCTGCCTCCTCTCTGCGTTTGGGTCCAACTTCCCTGCTCCCACGTCACACAAAATATATTTATGGAGCTCCGCAAACTTTGGAGCAAATTATCAATTCGGCAAAGATTTTCGCAAGACTGCCTATATTCGAAATCTAAACCTTTCATTTCTCGCCTAAAATGTTCTCAGAAGTGAATTTAGTGATAAATAAGATGGCGATTTTTGGGCTGTCTATGTACTGGAAATCCATTGAATGCCGAAATGAATGTTGGGATACAGGTGCTGCGAAGTTCATACAAGTTACCAACCAATGTATCCTCGGTAAATGGGCGTGTCAAGAATACATCTGGGAATTTTAACTGTTCTTGGCGAAATGTGAACTTGTGTATTGGGACAGTACTTTGGCAACATGAGATGATGTTTCACAGGGACACAAGAACACAAGTCAATAGAAGAACACATATTGGGAAACGCCCCTGGACTCCGGGGAATAAGCTCCCCAGAGCTAGGTTAGTAACGAGCATTTCTGGGACATGGATGGAGACAGATGGAAAGAGAGAGGAGAGAGAAGCTCAGTGTGTCAAAGAAAGTCCCACGGCAGTCTAAAACTATAACGGCATATTTAAAGGGGTGATAGAATGCAAAACCGATTTTACCTTGTTATAGTTGAAAAATGACAGTTTGGTGGGTAAATACATACATAGAACCGCAAAATCCCAATGACACCACTTTCCTCTTCAAATCTCACAATTTGAAACTGCTGCTGAAAACGGGCGAATCTGAACAAAGCAAAAAATTGACGTCAACTTCTCAATTCCTCCTCATTTGGCTCTACCTTCTGTCATTGTAACGCCCCAAAATTTACATAGGCCACTAACTGATCTGAGGTCAGTTAGTCTTCTAAATCTAGGTCGCGAAGATCTCTGCTATTCCATTACAAAATTCACTTCTGAGAGTTTTTTATGCGAGAAATCAACTATGTAAAGCTCAAATATGGGCCGTTTTATGAAAATTGATGGCTAATTGCAAATTTGGTAAGACGGTGGACTTTACGAGCTCCACAATCTGCCAGGACAGGTGGCAGTTGCTGGCCGGGTTTGCTGCCTTCCCGGTCGGCCTCTCCCCCTTCACAGACCCGCTGAGCTGGAGCTCTGTCAGGATCTCACACACGAGCTGCGCAGTGTACTTTAGAAAAGAAGAAAGTTTGGAGGTTTTGCAAGGATATTGAAAATGAACCACGGTCGTAAATGTGTTCCTGACTGTACATCGGAATAGCCTACTGGCCAAGAGAAAAGTGTTTAGAACGAGTATATCGGACAATGGAGAGGGAGTTGTTGATCTAACGCAGCGCCGCAGAGGACAGGCTTACTAGCTACAAGGTGAGTTGTGATTCTTTGGTGGAGGTTTTTTTATGTGCAAGAGTAATGTTAGAACAACACTAGTTGTAATGAAAGTGTCAAAACTTTTATTTTGTCTCGGCTAGCCGCTGGCGCCTGGGCATGTAACAGTGTGTCTGTGTGTGCGTGCTGTGCAGCGGTGTGTGTGTGTGTGTGTGTGTGTGTGTGTGTGTGTGTGAAATATGAGACCTGCTGTATTGTCTCCAATGTATTGTGTGAGTGGTTCCTCAACCAATCAGCGCGCAGCTCATCTAAATATTCATGAGCATACCATATTTGGAAGAAAAGCTGTCGTTCCAAATAGAGCCATTACACAGGGATGCATAAGGGCCCTAAAAAATACTTTAAGAGAGACAGGTTAAGGAGATGAGCCTGGTCGGGCTAGACCTTTCCCCCGCCAGATCGGGCTGTACTGGCCTGCCTCCCTCTACTTTGATTATACCATTGATTATACGGTAGATTAATCTGACGACTATGAGGAGAAGCAGAGAAGAAAAGGGGTGCCGTGTCTGCAGACACACACCCTCCCCCACCGCTCTGGCTGAGCGCTGCAACTCCTCACTCCCTAACTATAAGCTTTATCAAAGAGGACTTTTAAGTTTACTCTTAAATGTGGTGACGGTGTCAGAACTTTTCTAAAGGGAGTTATCCTAATGTCAAATCACCAACATCAGCCAGGTTTGCTTCCTCCTTTTTTTGTGGTAACTTTAAAGAGATTTGGAAAAGGACAGGTTGGTTGCTGACATGTTTTTAAAATAACATGAATTATCATTAGCCTGAAAAGATTAATGCTAGTCTAGATGGTGCAGATTTCTCCAGTTGCCTCTCTGTTAGCTTCGTAAAATTTCAGCGGAATTGTCTATTAACAACAAATGTGTTGTGCTTTATGTGGTTGATGTTGGACGGTGATGGCATTTGGCTATGAGTTGCTCATCAGAATGGGGAAATCAACTTGCCAGTTTCCTACAGACTCTGCTAACCTTCTGCCAACTCTGCTGGGCTGGGCTAACTAGCCAGCTGGCTCAAGTTTTTAAATGTAAACATCAGAGTAAACAGAGGAAAAGGTGGAGAAGATGAGCTCAAGCTAGCAAGACCATCTACAGCAATCTCATGACTGAGTCAATCATCAACTCATCACTTTTTTCGTAGTCTGGTTCGACGACAGTTCATTTACTGGATAATCGCCGGATGTCCCTCTCCTTGCAAAACTCGGATTGTACAACAAGGAAGGCTTGCTTGGTTCTTGTGGGGAATTACTGTAAAGCTTTACAAAGAATATGTTTAACATTATGGTATTTACTATCCAACTGGGATGTTTTGGGACCGACTGTGGCAGGATTGCTATGGACAAAGTAACATTAAACAGGGCAATACACTAGTTAGAACAAGTTACATTTATGTATTCATGTATCCAGCTAACGTTACTGTATTATGTTAACTTCATTAGACGATTGTGATTGGTTTAAAGAAATGACAACAACCCAGAGCATTTTTTTCTCCTATCCTGCAATGTATGTGTGGAGAAGCGAGACCTTACTCGACAGTGCTGGGGAGATAGGTCTGGCCATGCGATACTACTCTTTTGCTGACTCTGCTAGTCTGGTCAGTCAAAGTTTTCGAAAAGGTGAAAATGACAGTGATAATCAGCTACGACCTATGGCTACAAGCAAGATCATCTTGAATCTATTCATCTCTACATGAGAGCGGGCACCAAAGCAAGCGTGGAGGAACTCAACACTGACTGTCCCTTCTCTGCTGGGCATCCTGCTGGCCGGTGTGCAGGCATCGAACGGGAGCATGGTGGCCTCCGTGCCTAGGTCGAATTCCAGTGGGATGTCCAAAGCTGTAGTGTCCTTTCACCGAGACTTGGCTGGATCGAGGAGTGCCAGTGCCATTCAACCGTTTTTTTCTGTGTGCCTCCCTGATGGCAACATTCTCCTTTATCATGACTCATGTTGAAGTTGAAGGAGCTGATGGGATAACATTTTACTGAAAAAAGAGCAGCTGTACAGTGTCTATTTTATATTGTTCAGAGTGGTAATTGCAGAGGGAATGAAAAATGTATTGTAAATGTTTTATCTATCTATCTATCTATCTATCTATCTATCTATCTATCTATCTATCTATCTATCTATCTATCTATCTATCTATCTATCTATCTATCTACAGTTCAGATAGGGGGGTTTGAGGTGAACCAATTATCTTACTGCAGTGATGTGCAGAAGTTTTTTGTGTTTGGTGTTGAGGAGGTTGTACTAGGATGAAATGTTAAAGGTGAGAATGGATTAAATGAGTGAACAGTAACCGAGTAAAAATATCATTACTCAGTTTCGTCAGCAGGCGGAGGTGCTGTTGTGCTTTTTTGTACACAGAGTCAATGTGCTGTGCGAATATTCTGATTGGTTGCTGCCATTTGCCGCTGCTTGCCGCTGAACCGCGTCATAGCTCATTACCATAAAGTTGACATACTTTCAACCAGGGCTGGACTGGACAACGGCCCTGGCATTTTTGGCCCAGGTGGCCCACACCCACCGTGATTGGTCAGACGCATTCCCTGCAGACAGTTCTCTTAAAATATGCGTGATATGATATGAGTTGCCTAGTGTTCAGCGTTCATGTGATCGTTTTGGATCCTTCAAGAGGGGTCTCAAGACTTATCTGTTGATCTTACACTTAAATAATTAATTCATTCTTAGAGTTATGATTTGTATATTTATGGTATTTTTATTATTTTTTATTATTCATATTTTATATTGTATTGACATTATTGTTATTACTATTTTGCTTAATATTGGCTTAGCAACTTTAAAAACAGTTTACTGTTAATTTTAACTATTGTAAGATTCATATTTTGTCACTTTGGACACAAGTGTCTGCTAAATACAATAACCATAACTATAACCCTTCCCAAAAGCTACAATAAAGCTGAGATTAGTATATGCCCTGGAAAGGAGCACCAATACAAGAGAAGCTAATTAAGCCATTCAAGGAACACTGATGCTTGTCAACACTGATTTTAAAGATCACACAGACTTTTCAGCTAGCCTACCCAACAGGCTAACCGCTAGCATTTTCAATGTAAGCTTAAGCAGTTAGGTTACCTGACAGCCACTAACTTTAATGTTACAGCCAAACGGCTTGTTATCGTTATGACATCTCACACACACACACACACACACACACACACACACACACACACACACACACAGAGCCTCCCTCCCTTCCTGAAAGTCTGTGTTAATTTACCTACTCCTTACCACATCGTCATCTACTCTCTCTGACATCTTTTCCTCACTCGCTCCCATGGCCCTGTCATGGTCACTCGCCTCCTCCTCGGTTTCTTCCCTGTCATGAAGTTGTTTCTGCTTCTCTGTATAGCCAGCCACCTCTCCTTCTTCCTCTACTTCAGGTAATGCTGATGTTGAAGCAGCTACTACAGCCCCAAACATGTCCGAAAATTTGGAACATTTTGAGGAATCCGCCTGTAGATTCTTAATCTTTTTCTCCCGTAATTTCTCTGCACCTCCCTTGCTCTTTGGTGGTCGTTAGTCCATTTTAACGTGAATGCTAAACTTCCAGCATAACTATTACAGTTTGTGTCTCAGGGCCGGGAGGCGTGGCCATAGTGGGATTCGTACATGTGCGGCCCGGAGTGGGGAAGGGGGTTCCTGGATTTGATTGGGTCAGGCCAGTGCCAATAAAGAAAATTAATCAATGGGCCGCTGTAAGTTCTTTATGGGCCGGCCTGGCAAAAAAATAAAAAATAAGCCTATTTATATCGCCGATTCAGCCCAAAAGTGCGTCGGCCCACCAGGAAAATGCCCGGTATGCCAGATGGCCATTCCAGCCCTGCTTTCAACTTTCTGATTGACGCTCTGGTCGCTCAAAACGCCCAACCGACAGATTTGCCTGCGCAAATGAGCTGAGAGAAGCCAGCTTCCATTGAAAATTAATTACTTTAGAAGCTCAAGTCGGCGGCGGTGTGTACGTACAGTTAGACTATGATATGCTCCGATGAATGTTCAGCAAATGTTTGTACCAGGTTGTTGATTGCCTGCTGGTCCAGTGAGTCATTGTCAAAAGCAGGAAAAAGTCCATGACTAAAAGTCCTTAGCAGGTGTCTTTTTGGGAATTGAAATTACGGTGGATTCACCAGAGGTCAGTTTGAAGAGGTGCTCAGTAAAGTTGGAGTCTGGACACAAGCTATCAGTCGAGCTGAGCGCCTCGCCATTTGTCTGCGGTAAACAATTCAATGTTGTCATATGAAATTATAATGCATCATTTCTATAGTTAGGTTAATGTTCCAATTTTATCATTAGTTAGGACAAAGAACTGTCAACAGAAAGTTCTTTTGTACTAGACACCAAGTACCTTCCTGTAGTTTGTTTGAATTGCAGTAAACTGTGTATGCCACACAGGTTCATATTAGGGATGCACCGATCCACCTTTTTCAGTCACGATACCGATGCCAGGGCTTTGTGTATCTGTCGATACCCGATACCGATCCGATACCGTTGCTGACTTAATAATAAACTGTATACCTTCCACCTCATACCTTCCTTCCACCATGTGGAAGAGACTAAAGGCACCAGACCTTCCTAACTAAACATTACTTTCCTAAAATAACATAGATGTAATGTATTGAATTCTTATTTATTTGTTATTTAAAAAACAATTTTGCATTCAAATTGAAAATATAATGTAATCAAACTTCTTAAAATAAATTTAAATAAACAATAATGGGCCATCAATAATGGGCCACCTTTATATAGGTTTATAATGGCTTATTCTACTGTCAGGAGTACATAGAATATCACACAAAAACATGTTAATGTCATCATGTTTACTAAAAGCTTTCATTAAGGGTTTGCTTGGCTCCACGACATTATACAATAACTTCATATGAAGGAGAATCCATGAAACAGTTACAGAAGCCAAACTATTTGTATTGTGCAAACTGCAAAGTAGTAAAATAAACTCGAATGAATAGCCTACACATAACACACAAACAACTTTAACACTGTTTCCCTTTCAAAACTAAATAGTTGTAAGCTAGTTGTATAAAAACTACCTTGGCCACAGGTAAGTTAGGATGTAGTGTGGTTGTAGTGGGTGACTGAACGTAGCTCCACTGTCAGCCTCCTTCGCTGTTTGAATAATGTTAGCAGGTTGGCGGAAATATTTCAGCGAGGCAAGACATCTTAAATCCAGTGTTTGAATCATTGCTCCTAACCCGTCTTTCTCAACGGTCTGTAGCGGGACCGGAGGTGGATTGCGCTCATAATGTTGCTCCGCTGCATGCTTGAAGTGACAGGTCTTTAATGTTAGCACAGTAACATTAGCACGGCCGAGTAACGTTAGAGCGACGGGCAACAACAGTGGCTAAATTATGTCCGATTTGTTAGAAAGAAAAAAACTTGGGAACAACAGACGGCTCCTCTCTTGAGCACACGTTGTTCTGGTGTATCTCCTGTCTTTCTTCATCCTCTAGCTAACTTTCTTCTCGGTTCTTGAATGTGCAGTAGCGACCGGAGCCTCTCCCAGCTTAACAGACGGTTATGCTACCTGGCTAGCTAGGCTAGCAGCTGTAATGTTACCCAGCATGCCATTCGGCGGTGTAGCTACATTTGTAAATGTAAAATTATTAGTGTTAGAAACTGTTTTAAGTCTCAAATTGTTATATGCTTTGGTGTTTTATCCTTTAAAGAGAGTTAGTTGTGGGTTATTAATTGTTGTGTATAGGCAGACATCATTAACGTAAATGTGCCCAACCTTATTAGTAACCAAATGTGAGACTAATCCAACATAACGTGTGTTTTTCACCTTTTGTGTTGTTTAAGCTAGCTACAGGTCGAGGAAAAACATCCTGAAGATGATTTTCACACTTACATCTGCCTGCAGAAGGAGTCCCTCAGGTGTTTCTTTGAAGTGTGCCATGTAAGTGTGAAATTATTATATTATGAAGTTTTAAAAAAATATATTGGTATGATTTAGAAAAGTTACTGTAAATTTTGAATCCATTTTTCTTTGTCTTTTAGGTGTTGGCAACAGCAGCTGACGTTGAACAAACACTACAGCTTCCTGACTCTTAAAGACTAATTGTCTTAGGTAATCTATTTTTGTAATCAGTTGTAAAACATTGCAAAGACAGAGTCTATGAAGGACACACATTAGTTAAATGTAGATATGTTTATGTGGAAGGCAACAGAATTTTTTTTTTGCATGTAAACCATTTGTTTATTTATATTTAGGTGAATTGCTCACAGCAAGCTTTTGGATGTTGAGCGTCGAGGGTCAGGTGGTTTTGCCTCCACATCCCAACTTCTTGGCTGGAGTGGCAGCTTTGTTTTCTAGCTAAGACAACTTCAATCTGGTGTACCAGGAGCAAGCATCTTGCACACTGGAATTCATTCAAAGGTAACTATGAGCTTGAAGTAGAATGCGGTTGATCATTATTTTGTAAAGTTTGCTATTATGAGTAACAGAGATTTTATTTTGCGTTAAGTGTACTTACAGTAAATACCTTTAACGTGATTTTTGAGTTTAGAAAAAGGGTAAGTTAGCAGTTATTTACCCAAATGCTTTATACCATTGCAGAACCAATTCCTTTTATAATAATGACTATTGCTAAACTGTGTTCCGTTGTTTTTCAAACATTGACAATAAAGATCTATTTGATTATACATTTTGAAAAGTAGTTCTGCATTGGGGTAAACTGAGCATTTAGGTGAATAAACTGCAAACTTGCTTTGTTCTTTTTTTATTGCATTCACAAGAAATCCCAGATGAAAGTTAATTTTACAGTTATGCATGATTTTCTATGCCCACCCAGCCCCCACCCTCCCCACTATGGCACAGTGATGCTCAAAGCAAACACACAAAAAAGGATCTGTATGCATGTACATATACACACTCACGTACATATATTGATACATAAACATACCATACACACCTACCTACCTACCTATGTTTTCTTTTTAACAAAAAAATTATTGAGATTTGCATGACCTTTGACGATAATTCAATTACTTATTGGTAAAAATGAGACTCAGACAAGTTTCAAAGAACGCGCTTTGTTGTGGAAAACAGAGTAGTAGAAATAGTTCATTTAGCTTGACTTGCACAGCCTGATGTATTTTGCACTCTCTTGTAGAACAGTTAAGGCACTTTTTCATGAAGTTTATTTTCATGTGATTTTGTAATTTCAGATGCTTTATTGGACTGAACCCCTCCAGTGGGACCAAGACAACAAAGATGGTAAGACAAAAAAGTGGGAAGGTACAGGAGAAGATGAGAAACCCTCACGTTTCCTCTCTACTCAAGCGGATGATGGATTTTGAATGGCTTCAATTGTAAGTCATATACAAACGACTTCCTCACTATTTGAACGGACATTGTTCTAATCTTCTAATGTTTAATTTTTGCCTGTTGTCGAGGTTATGTTTTAAACAGTTATGGTAATCCAGGTCCTGATATTAAATTGGGTCTTTAAAGGGGTGATAGAATGCAAAACCGATTTTACCCTGTCATAGTTGAATAGTCTTACCAAATTTGCAATAAGCCATCAATTTTCGTAAAACGTCCCATATTTGAGCTTTATATAGTTGATTTCTCGCTTAAAAAAGTCTCAGAAGTGAATTTAATAACGTAATAGCCCGACAAACAATGTATAACTTTGCAGTGAGACCTGCTGTCGAGTCTCCCATGTGTTTCTATGTAGTTTGCTCAAACCAATCAGCGCGTAGCTCATTCTGAATATTCATGAGCATACCATATTTGGAAGAAAAGCTCTTGTTCCAAATAGAGCCATATTCACAGGGTAGTTAAGGGCCTAATAAAATAGCATTCGGGCAATTTTCTGCCCAACCAATGTTACATACCCCATTAGGAGACCTTAAGGAACAGTGTAAAATACCCTATATAATTATTCTATCACCCCTTTAAGCAATGCATATTGTGAATTTTAATATTGCTGAACCTCGTTGCAACTCTTAATTTGAATTCCATTGAATGTTTAATGAGCTGTTAAGAAAAAGAAATGTTACTAATTCTGAAAACGTACAATCTTGTAACACAGTATTGCTTTTTAATAATAAAATTTCATGATTTTGCATCCCGGACTCTGGTTTTACTTAACAGTTGAAGAGAATTTAATGCAATGATTTTTGGATTAAAAGCAAGCCTGGTCTTATTTAAAACTCTTTACAATAGGAATCAGCAAAGCTGTGAATGTTAAAAACAAAAATTAACTGTCATTTTTTTACAACAACATATTGTATTGTGAAATATTACCTGGCAACTCGAGTTGCCAGGTAATATCTGTAATTTGAAAAGAATACAAGATAATGTTGTAAACTAAATTACAATAAAGTGTTGTTTTCCTGTAAAAATAGCAATACATTGCTGTAATTTATGTACAACAATAACCTGTAAACGAAATCCTGTATTATACTGTAATTATTTTCACAGTTATTAACAGCAATTTTACAAGACTTTACTGGCAACTTTTTTGCCAGGAATTTACTGTAAAATCTACAGTCAAATTCGTTACAGTGAAGTTACTACCATAAGTGAGAAGGGTACGCAGTTAACAGGGGTCCCGGTGCTGTGACGGAGTGTAAAACAAAAAACCATTGATCTGTACATTTTTCCGATCCACCGATCCAGCTATTTTTGCAATATCGGGGCGGTATCCGACCCTAATATCGGATCGGTGCACCCCTAGTTCATATGGCAGTGAATACAATGCTAATGCTAGAGTTTAGAGGAAAAATCACTTTCTTTGTAGGGTTTACAAGCCAAAAAAGTTTGTTTAGTCTTTTAGCGATGCATTATATTTTATAATATCATATCTTTCTTTACGTTAAATCCCTAACCTATATATATATAGTATCGTATTTCAAAACGATATCAGTCCCCATAGAATGCTGTTGTCACTGAAAACTAAATGTCCAATATATCAGAGAGAGAGAGAGAGAGAGAGAGAATTGGCAGGGCAGCTGATTCTGAGGGAGCCAAAGTGATTGAGTTCAGTAGTAGTCTACAGGTGTAAGAAAATGTTGGGTGTTTTCTTTTCTTCTAACAATACATTTTTTAGCCTAAACTAAATTATTTCATGATATTTATTATATATGCTATATTCTTACCAACTTAACTTTCTGCATTCATTGGCTCTAATAAATTAAATAAATATGTAGATAGGCTATATATGAGCAACCCTACCCACAGATACACACGTGAAAATATAATATAATAAAATAAAACCAATCATACATACATACATACATACATACATACATACATTCATTCGTACATACATACATATAGTAATCATTACTCCAAATCTGTCTTTGGACAAGAATTCACCTCCTGAGAACTATTATGTTATTATGACAATTTAAACCTTTCAGTGGCACAATTGCAAATTAGGTTACATTGCAGGTCAGTTCGCCCTGGCCCATCACTGCGATCTCGCTCAATACTGGACCAATTTCAATGATCTTTGGTCACATCAGTCTAGGCGAGACAAGAGCCGGCTGAGGTGGCCGGGCTGGACTGTTAAAACCATTATGGAGACGGCCTGTCGGCTTCGGTGGCCGCGATAGCCATTACTGTCGGGAAGTCTCTGCGGACAGATGCCCCCAGTGAACTTCCTCAAACTTCATGCTGTTGTCATGATCCTCCTCTGCAAAGGAAGCCGCCGGCTCGGCGACGATGGTCATCAGCGGGGGGTTCTCGACGTCTGCTCAGATTCCAACTCGCTTGCATCGCAGTGAAGCATTACATTGGAGATGCGGAAGTGATCCTGCCTCTGCTGGTATCTGACCATGGGCTGGGCTAAGCAGGCTTCGCAGTCCGAATGCAAGTTCCTGCATTCCGACAAAAATGACATTCACATTTCCAGGGGCCTCATTTATGAACGTGGCATACGCACAAAAGAAGACGTACGCCACTCTCTACGCAAGAATTGGGATTTACAAAAAGCAAACTTGACGGAAAAATGTGCGGTCCTCCACGGACACTCTGACCCAGGCATACACACATAACCGTGGTTAACAAAAAAAATGTGTAAAACTGATGCTTTTCAGAGGGAATTGGTTGACAGGTCAGGGATATCTCAACGAATCCTTAGCAGTGTTACGCCAGACGAGTTAGCAGGTATAATAGGTTTGTCGCATCTCTACATAACGTTTCGTTACACGGCGGGTGAACAGGTAAACATAAAAGCGCAATTTGCAGCAAGGTCCAGTTTCCCAAATGTAATTGGTGCTATTGAGTGAGAATGAAAATGCTTTCATTAATCAAAAGCATTTTCATTCAATCAATGTCCAAATAATTTGTGATGCAGACATGTTGCTCACTAATGTAGTGGCTTGGTGGCCTGGGTCAACCCATGACTCATTTATTTTAAGACAAAGGAGTATTGGGTGAAGACTCAAGGCCAGAGCTGGCTGGCTTCTGGGTAAGTGTGATTAATATAGACATCTTTTACATTTGTCTGTACTTCAGTGTCTAATCCCTTCACTTTCCTTGCAGGGGGCAGTGGCAATCCCCTTAAAGGTGTCCTGCCACACGTATTTCATTACTTTGTGGTAATGTCTGAAGTTCTAACATGGACTCTGTAACATTTTTTTGTGGAAGAAATGCCTTGGTTACCTTATTTCAAGCCATTCTAGCGTGGTATAGAAAGCCTAAAGGAAGAGTCAGCTCGATTTCTGCCAGTTCTCATTAATATTCAACAAGCTAAGCTGTTTGAATCTGATTGGGTAACAGCTAGCCAATGAGAGCCTGGCTGTCAGAATCCTTTACCTAGCCCAACTGGGCGAGCTAATGAATTACTATTCTATACTATACTATACAAATTACTAAGCTCAGGCAATATGATGTCAGACTGACAAGCTTTTTGTAATTGTTTGTAATTATGATTTCTCTGCTCTGCCCTGCTATCTCCAGGCATTTGAACCAAATGCTGCTGCTGTGCGCCAGTGTTTAGAAGTGATGAAACACAAAAGGTATGGAAACATAATACTATTTAAATGCCTTTATTGTGCAGTTGATTTCAGACAAGACAGACTTGATTTCTCTTAATTCCTTCGCCACCTCTCTAACAGACTCTATGGTTTCCCTCTGCATTTGCAGGACTGCACTTGTGACACAGCCGCTGCTGGAGGGTTGGTACACACGTGCTGTGGAGACGCTGGGCCCACACGGCTGCTCGGCTGCAGTACCGGAAAAACTGGCCCCGCTGGAACACCCCGTGACTAAAATAGAGATTGATTTTGTGAATAAAGTGTCAATGTGTGTAGTGGAGGATAAGCCCCACTATGTAGGGGTGTTATTAGTATAGTTCTGCTCTGAACGACTGGAAGAGTACAAGATCTGTGTCTGTACGTCCCAGTGCAATTGTCCCCAGTACCTAATTCAGTAAGTATGTTGTTACCTATCTGGCTGATCTCCCTGATCAACGTGGAGCAATAAAAGTATGGTAGGATGGGCTTTGTCTGTATTCCAGAGAAGAAAATAAACACCAGTTTGCAGTCAACAAAAAACCAAAGCACAGTTTCAGTAAATTATTGACAGTTTAACAGAGCATGCTAATTATCCTTAAATGTCCAGCAATCAATGAGTTCAACCAGAATCACTTTAGATTACACTCACTGTACCTCCAAAGGTGCAGATTTGAGTCCGCTGAAAATTGCTCCCAGAGTCTTTTGTCCGTGACAGTATTACAGCCTTAGCTGCTGACGCTCCCAGTCCACGGTCAAAGTAAGGAAAAAATAAACCATACCTCAGTCTCTGGTGTGAGTCATGAACAAAAACCCGTGACGACAGAATGTTTAGAACGGTGTGCCGCAGATAAAACCACAGTGGATCGCTGAGATGGCGTCTGGATGGCAGGGAATCCTAACTCCAATATTCACTCACAGGTAAACTCTAAGTTGCAGGTGCGGGTCTGTGTTAAGGCGATTGCTCTTCAACTCCTTCCAGTCGCGAAAACTCTCCTTTAGAGCTTAACTGGCCGCTGAGTAAGATTTGACAACGCTCCTTTCCCAACTCTAACCTTTCACCATCAGGGCCACACGGAAGGCGGCTGACATCAAAACGACTCTGCTAATAGCTTCGCCGACCTTCGCTCAGCTGAGGCAATGTGTCCTAGTCGACGCGAACAGATTCGGCCCTTACTTAAAGCTTAGTAACTCAAACTTGTTGTCCTTCCCTCACACAATAGTTTGTTTCTTTTTTTTATTCCGTTCAAGCGAGAGTGGGGCACTTCAGTAAACTTCGCCGTACCTTTTTTCTTCGCTCCCCGACTACGCACACTCTCTTCCTGTTTTCCCCCACCTCCCTCACACCGGATAGGCTATCTTGACCTTAAATCTCTACTCCTGATAGGGTGATACACCCGTCACAAGTGATGTGGGGCATTAACTATCTGTACCGTTACATGTGTACATACATGTGACTTGACTGCTTTATTTTACTCATTTCATGTGCCTGTGTCATCCGGTGCATCTTGCGCGTCAGTGTCCGCCTAGGTCACCACTTCACTTAAAAGGGATTCCCCGATGATAGCTGCAAGTCTCTCATCGAGAGACTTGCAGCTCCGGTGTCCCCTACCCACCGCACGTAGCTGACACACTTGCACGATGTAGCGCTAGCCTCTTTTTTGCATCGACCTTGATGTCAGACCATTTCTTTTTTATTTCGGCCACAGTCCGACCTTCTGAGGCTGCAGCATTAACAGCACCTTCCACATTTTGCCATTCTAAAGCTTTTTTCGCATTAGTGATGCCCACACCAACTAACCTCCTTTTTTTACACCTCTGCAACAAGAACTTCTACTTCACATTGGGTAAAGTTTCTTTTTTTGCTTTTCCTCTCTACGTTTGCCATGTCTCAATCAATGAATATTGATTTGGGGTGTTTCACTGACTATTTTAGGCAACTATGGGCGTGACATGAAGCCGTGAAAGCTGCGCTACTCACATCCTACAGTATGTTTCATCCGTACGCCACTTCTGACACAAATTTGCCGCACAGTTTTATAAATGAGGCCCCAGGTGTTAAAAAATGATCATGCATTGACCATTAGCTGTTGTTTTAAGCCTCTTTATTTGTCTCCAACTCTCTCTTTGCTCAGCTAATGTAATGATGCACACGCCCCTTGGACTTAGTGGCAAAAGAGCCTGACAGGAGTTGGTGTTACTTTATCAATCTGCAGATCTAAAAACATTTTTCCTTTTTGAATTTTACTGGACAATAATAAAATGACCTAGAACATTGCTGTAATGTTACCTCCTTATAATACCCTAGCATATGGCCAATATGGAGCGTATTTTATCATAGAAAGAAAAAAAGATAGCTTATACATACTTTCTGCCCCAGAAGATTTTGGTGGTGATGACTAAACTGGAACGCCTGCATATGAGAACATATGTAGAAAAAGAAATCAGACTTTGGAAATATATCCTTTTAAAAATGACACCTGAAAACAATATATTTCAATGACTAAAAGCATTATAGAATATTATAATGAAATTCAGTATTCTTTTGTATTCTTTATTTCTGACAATCAAATACCATCATCGTTTAGAACAAGAATGTACAAAAACACAAACAAGGGACAACTACCCACAGGCCACCACCCTGATAAACCCATTAACATACAATAACAATAAAACAAATGTTGCCAGAGTAGAAAATAGTTGTCCACACATGCCAATCTGCTGTATCTGTAAGAATGCAGTGAGGACCTTAGCGCAGTGAGAGTTTAAACAAAAACCCATCAGTGAACATGGCTATCTAACTATCTTACTTGGTGACTCTGGGTGTGAAGGGCATCTAATTCGTTTAATTTGAAAATGTAAAGTCACAATGAAAACAGTGACATTTAAAATAAAAAAAAACTATTTTTTTTATCATTTTACTATTTTTTTGAAATTGCTTCCACTTGATGAAAGTGTTATTAATGTGGCCTTTACACAAAGTTACCAGTGACAGAACTAAGGAGTGTAAACAACTCCACCACAGTTCCCTATTGGTCTGATGGCGAGAAAGCAGCGGACAATTTAATAGAAACGTTAAGAGGCTAACTTAAGCAAATAGCTACCATTATATTAGCCGTTATTTGCTGGCATGCCTAATTAGTTACTGTATACCATGTTAACTTGCGAACGGAACACAGGCAGTATCAAGTCATTTATGTCATGGTTGCAGCTGTTGCCGTGGTGCTGCTATGCCCTGCTCAGCCCAGTCTCATGCCAGGTCGTTATATAGTCACGTTATTGTAATCTATTAAGTCGTGGACAGGTTACGTAAATGCCGTTTTTTTCGTGTGGCGATTACGAAATTGAAAGCAATGCATTTTAATGGGAAGCATATTTCGTGATTCCAGAACGAAAGCGAGTAGCGAGTAGTTGATAAGGCGAAAGTCCGCGTAGGGACATAAAACACAGGACTTTCACGCCGGAGACCGGGGTTCGCGCCCTGCGTGTGGCAGTACCTTTGTCCCGCGTGTTGCAGTTCCTTTGTCGCCGTGTCCCGCGTGTGACGGTTCCTTACCCCGTTCTTTTTTTTTCCTAACCCCAACCGTCTCGTTATTGTGGCGTTTCATTTCCCGTGTCTTGTGAGTGGCGTGTGGCGCCGCATTTCCCCGATTGCGAGTGGCGGCCCGTGCCGTTGTTTTGGCCGGCGTGTGGCGCCTCATTTCCCCGTAGTCGCGAGTGGCGGCCCGTGCCGTTGTTTTGGCCGGCGTGTGGCGCCTCATTTCCCCGTAGTCGCGTCAGGATTTCCCCGATCGCGAGTGGCGGCCCGTGCCGTTGTTTTGGCCGGCGTGTGGCGCCTCATTTCCCCGTAGTCGCGTCAACATTTCCCCGATCGCGAGTGGCGGCCCGTGCCGTTGTTTTGGCCGGCGTGTGGTGCCTCATTTCCGCGTAGTCGCGTCCCCCAGAGCAGGTTCGAAAAGCGTGACCTGTACACGTTCAAAAGTCGTTGCATATACACGAAAAAAACGTCAAAATCGTAACCTGTCCACGACTTAATAGATTACAATAACGTAACTATTACACAACCTGGCGTGAGACCGGGTTGCCCTGCTACACCCTGCTACGCTCTGCAGTGCCCTGCTACATCCTGCTACACCCTGTAACGCCATGAACTACTACAACTATCTTTATTGTGACTATTATTGCCACTGTTCATCACACCCCCAACCGGCACCGTCAGACACTGCCTACCAAGAGCCTGGGTCTGTCCAAGGTTTCTCCCTAAAAGAAAGTTTTCCTCATCACCCAAGGTTTCTCCCTAAAAGGGAGTTTTTTCTCGCCACACAAATGCTTGCTCTTGAGTGTGGTTTAGACCTACTCTATGTGTCTAGAGATAACTATTGTTATGATTTGATAATATAAATAAAATTGAATTGAATTTAGGGAAAAATCTGCTTAAAAAAAAAAAATAAAAAAGACAGTGAAGACCAGCTGATTGGGCTAACGTAACTTAACCTGGCTCAAAGACGTATTTTACTGATTCAGTTCTGTCATGCCTGATAAACGTGTGAGCGTTTTGGACTTCCTGTTCTGGTAGCATGGACTGAATTTGCACACATGGTTTCTAATCCAAACAATTGAGTTTAACAATAAGGTGAACTCCGCAAACACATCGTAAAAGTTTACACTATCTGAAGGATATTGCAACTTTACATCTGCTGTCAGCTTATTGTTTGAGATTGCAATCTCCGCACCTGCTGTCAGCTGACTGTCAGCACAGGCTGCATGGCCACCAGAGAACTACGAAACCTCAGGAAAGACCAAACTTGGGTTGGTTACAAGGTAGTAACGTTATGGACCGCCAATAACTTGCATCTATTGTCAGAAAGGTCATACAGGAAGAAATTGGCTCAGCATTTGACTCAAAATTGAAGCCAATCCTCTCTGGACTCACTTCTCAGTGATATGGCTTCTAATACAATCAAGGTGAAAGACCCCAAGGTCAGCCGCTAATGAGACGGAACGCTGGCTCGCTGATATAGAACAGAAGCTTGCTTATACACATTCGGAGAATATGTCACTGAAACAGAAACTCAAATCTCACAGCCACAATTTTAATATCTGAGTGCTGGAACTACCAGAAGAATGCAAGAAAGGCAACCCTACTGCATTCATGAACTCCCTGTTGCACGAGGTGTTCGTTGCAGACAAGCTATGACCTAAACCCCCCCATATATATATATATATATATATATATATATATATATATATATATATATATACATTTTAAGGGGTGTGCATTTCTCCTTTATAAAAAACGAGCTGATACATATCTAGATACATGGGCTATGAAACGATTCAGTGTAATTCTATGTTGAAATGATTTGGTGCGATTCAATGAGATACAATTCAATCTGATACCGTTAATTTTCGTTAAAACACATTCATGTTGTTTTTCATGTTAAAATTAGCCAATTCTATAAAAAATCTTTGCCTACCTTCAAATATATATTTTGTAAAAGGGACCAGGGATTAGCTTAACTTTATTAGCTAGCTACTTAACCAAATAACATACATATCAGCTCCATATTAAATTAAACAACCTCCTTCCTGCTGCAGAAACAGTAAAAGTACACGTTACATAGCCTCTGTGAGCACTCCAATAATTATAATATTATGTGAGTAAATATTTGAGAGCAATACTGTTGTGACCGTTAGCATGCGGCTAGCGGAAATTTATGATAATGTAATGTTTTGTAACATATGTATATAAACAACGGCACTGATTGACTGATCCCTATCACCCTGAACATGAATGACTAAGTCTTTCATCACACAAATGGCAAGGCATTTGTCCAAGTTTCCCTTGCAAGCCGCACACATACATAAACACACCCGTTTCTTTCAACGGCTTTGCAGCTCCAACGAATTGACAGCAAAGCTTCAGTCAACTGATTCCTCATGTTAGAATCGGGATATGAATAGGCTATACGTATATGATAGTGAGCTGCTAACCAGCGCAATCAGACTGAATAGCAGTTCAACCCCAATAAATGTGGCATTACCCTGCAGATGACAATGCAATTAAAAATAAGTCTGAAAAAAATCAGTGTTATAAGTTAAACTAAACTGTCAAGTATGATGCCCCTAGTTTTGCAAAAACAGTCTGAAAATGTTTACCTCCATCCTTTCTTCTTTATGATATTTCCCAGGACAACTTCAGCCCTGGGAAAGGAAAGCAGGGAGAAAGAAAGAGAGAAAGAAAAGTATTTTTGATGTTTCTTTAATTTATAAAATAAAATGAATTGTTAATGAAATGTAATCCATTTCATATGCCATATGAAGTTGCATTTGACTACATAGGAATGTACAAGATTAGTTCACCTTTCCTGATTCCCAAAAAAACCTTTTTACAAGACCTCTCATGCATTTTTCCCTTTCGAGTTACTCAAAAACCAGTTATCTAGACACACACTCAGCTAATGAACAGAATAATAATTAGCAATGTAAACTGTAAACAAACCAACATTAAATAAAGGCTAGGCAGCATCATAGCAATTTGCCATTTTACTGTATGTAGCTTAAGACCTTAGTGAACTAGCCAGTGGTTTCATATGTATTGGTCCCTTCGCTCCAGAATATGCTAGCAATGGAAAAGATCCTCTGGTGCTTCAATTTGCCCTGCTAAATGACAGCTAAGGTTAATATAAATATGATGGATTATGTCAAGGAATGTTACTAGAATATAATGATGGGATGGTATGTTCTACACACCTTTGTTGGGACATCGTACTTTGCAGTTTAAGATAAAGATATCCCACACTGGGGAAATTCCCTTGTTACAGCAGCTCAAAAATTCAAACATAACACAATAAGAAAAATAGGTACTACTTTACTTGAGGTCAAAGAATGTATTCATTACATAATGGTATCATGACAGCCAGTCTTATCCTTCCTGATATCTTAATGACAAATCAAAATGGTACCACTTTACTTGAGGTCAAAATATTTATTAGTTACACTGTCATAATGTTTTCATGACAGCAAGTCTTATCCATCTTAATGACAAATTAAAATTGTACCACTTTACTTGAGGTCTAAGAATCTGTCCATTACACTGTCATAATAGTGTCATGACAGCCAGTTTTGTGAAATATCCTTTCACACATCTATCTGACCAAGCGCTAGAATTCGTCTCTAACCTTGCACATCTAATTATAATAATCAAGATGTCATACAAAAATAGGTGGATTTTCTGTTTATGTCAAGTTGTCATGACAAAGACATCCTCTGGTATTGTCATCCTGTTTAATGTCAAGTAGTCTTAAAGGAGAATTCCGGCCAATTTTTACGTTAATCTTGATCGCTATAGCTACGTGAGTACTTTCGAGAGAAAAAACCCCGACCTGAATCAGTGCAAGTAACACGGAGAAGCTGCAGCTACGTACTGCAAGCGTTCCCTGAGCTAAAACGGCAGTGGTCGGGGCAAGTTTTAGAGTGCCTTTGTGCCTCTTAACAGACACAAAATGCAATTAATATGTCTGTGCCACGTGAACAGGGCCCTTACGTGTCAACAAGATGCGTTTTCAACTCAGACATTGTTTAAATTCACCTACCCTGGTCCCTGTCTCGATTCTGCCGGTAGCTAGCTTGCCCTGCTAGCTGATAGCCGTTAGCTGCTAGCTGCCGTCCGGTGAGTGTATTCAGACAGGCTTCTGTGATAATCATCCCAATAACAATCCACGGAGCGGCGGTGGTGTGGCTATGTCCTACAGAGGACAGGTCATGTCACGTCTTGAAGTGTATTCCCCCCTAAAAAAACAGTAGTGTGGTAGTAGCTGTTAGCTGCTAGCTGCCCTCCGGTGAGTGTGTAAAGCCAGATAGCTGTTAGCCGTTAGCTGCTAGCTGCCGTCCGGTGAGTGTATTCAGCCAGGCTTCTGTGATAATCATCCCAATAAAAATCCATGGACACATACGCATTATGTTAATTTTTTTATCAAACATTATTGCAGAAGATCACCTTTTGAAAGATGCCTAAAAGCAATGAGACCTATACAAAAGTCATACCTCTCAATCATCACTTATGATCCACTAGAAGAGTGTGGGGTGTTTTTTCTCTTTTCTTCTTATTTTTGTGAGTGCGGGATGTTTATTGGCCTCAGCAAAGAGCAATTGGGCCCCACACGGTGTTCCAACCGCTACTTTGCCCCTCACCACCTCATACCGAATCAAAAGTTTAACTGACACAGACATGTTTCAGCTTTGGATCATAGATTAAAATGTGTCTTATTTGTAGGAAAATTGTATTTCTTTCCTCAATTATCCAAACTTTTAATGAAAAAAGTTTCCACTATTTTTCCAAACCAGTCTCAGTTCTTCATTATCTTCATGGTATCAGTTTCAGTCTGTATCACCAAAGGATGGAGTAGAAGCCAGACAACAACTTTCAAATTTTATTTTGTGAATGACATATTGGATGCCAAAGGAGACTTCGTTAGCTATGATTATTTAATTTTAAAATACATGGGTATGTAAAAGGTCACTACTATGCATAGCGGTTGTCTGCATTACCTTTATTGTGGATAAATATAATCCAAAAAAAAAATCACAGCATAATTTACATGTTTGGAAATGTTTTTTTCTTTTTTAAAATTGCTATTTTTATTTTGCAAAAACAGTGAAGATATTTCATACGTATAAAGAAGAAATCTTATTCCTCTTATTTCAAGTCCTTCACAATAGGACAAAACAGACAAGACATGCAAAAACATAACATAAAAATAGAACAAAATAAATAAAAACACAAAACAACAAACAAACAAATCAAACAACATAATAAATGCACTCCGATAACATAGTCCCTAACATTAATGTAAAAATTCATTAAATCATGAGATTGACAATCTTCAAAAAGTCGGAGGTTCTGTCTTTACTCTTACAATAAATAACAAAGTAGCTTGAGAGTTCCTTCCACCAGTGGACTATTGCTAGGGTTTTGGAAGCCTTCCATTTTAAAGCTATGCATTTCCTATAAAAGAAAAAAGTGGCAGGAGCGCTTCTGGTATTTTTTTTACCACCGGTGCTCATGGAAGGGTATACAATTCACCAAAAGGAAGAAGAATTATGACCAAGAAAGTGTAAAAAAAAATCAAGTCCCTGCACTTAGGTTGGTTACAAAAAGTGATAAAAAGGCGAAAAGACATTAAAAATACACCTAAGCATATTGTGGAATGTGTTCTGTATGTCTGAATGATAAATGGTGCTAATCTAAATCTAAAAAAAATTTATCTAAAAAAAAATTAAAAATGTGTCGGCTTGAGCCTTCTTTAGGGAGTAGTGACACAAAGGGGTCCCTTTCTGTCTCTACACCTTGAGTGCCTGAACTTAATTTTTTATGACTTTCTTGGTCATAATTCTTCTTCCTTTTTGTGATCGGCATTTCCTAGCTGCCATCAAGGCAAAATCTATGTACATACTTTGATATTTATTCCACTTGTCAGACATATTAATTCCCAAATGACAAACAGGGTGAAAAGGGAACAGATACATTTAAACACATCAGCTTGGTAACACATTTCCAAAATAACGAAAGTTGTTCACATGGCCAAAGCACATGCAAAAAAAGTACCTTTATATTTCTTACAACGCCAGCAGAGGAATGCTATCTCACTGTTCATTTTATTTAATTTCTCTGGAGTATAATAAACCCTGTGCATTATCTTAAAGGGGTGATAGAATGATTATATAGGGTATTTTACACTGTTCCTTAAGGTCTCCTAATGGGGTATGTTACATTGGTTGGGCTGAAAATTGCGCGAATGCTATTTTATTAGGCCCTTAACTACCCTGTGAATATGGCTCTATTTGGAACAAGAGCTTTTGATCCAAATATGGTATGCTCATGAATATTCAGAATGAGCTGCGCGCTGATTGGTTTGAGCAAACTACATTTTTGTCCTCTAATCATCATCCTTGATTCTCTGACAAGGGTGCTGTTTCACAAAAATAGAATTTATAAATCCAGGATAACCAATAAAGCGAGACTTGACCTAGTCTAATCTGTGCAGCCTGGCTTGGTGCATTTCATGAAGGCCGAGCCTGGCTGAGGAGGAGCCGGTCTGAAGTAATTCTGATAGATGCTTTCCTTAACAGACCGTGAGTTTGATAACAGATTTACTGATGCTAGAATGGAGAATACGCATTGTTCATACTTTATGCAGAGTGAGGAGCAGCTTCTTGTGGAAGTATGATAACGTGAAACACATTATTTGTAAAAAAGAAACACAGACGCTGTAATGAAACAGCAAGAGAAAGCGAGGCAGACGATCGCGGACCGACTGAATGCGTAAGTAGCCTAAATATATACATTAACTGACCACTGCTCTGAATTGAAACCGTCATAATCAAACCAATCAAGGAGTTAGGCTACTAATTATTTGCACAAATTAACCGTTGCACTCTTTTCCTTAAAAGTGAGCAGAAGATAATGTTACTCAGGAAATTTACCACGAAGATCAATTTTCTACAACGCTAGAATATGATGCATAAATATCTCTTTTTCTCTGTTTCGCCCTCTCTCTGTGGTGGTTGGAGCCCGGCTGGCTGTGAGTTTCTGTTTTTCTTTTTCCTCATGTTTTGCTGTCAGTTTGTGTTGCCTCTGTTTCTCTCTGTGTTCCCCCCTCCCTTCCTGCCTGTGCCAGCCAGCTGATTGCGCACACCTGCTCGCCTCCTCACTACCACTCTTCCCGCCATACACACCTGCCGGCCATCAACTCCAATCAAGCCCAGTATATAAACGCCGGATTGACTCACCACCTTCGCTTGATCGTTGCTCCTGCCTACCTGGTGACACACGTCTCAAGCTCCTGCAATTTCTCCTGAATGTTTTCCTGCTTGTGCCTTTGTAATCCGTTTTCTGTCTTTTTGTTTCAGTCATCACCTTCCTCGTCACTCTGCCTCCAGTCAGCTGGCTCCTCCATCCAGTCCCCCCCTCACGGTTTCCTGCACCAGCCTGCCTCAGCCCTCGCCTCTCCGCGTCAGTACTTCCCCGTCGAGTTCTCAGACCCGGTCTCCCCGTGCCTCTGTTCCCGGTTCCGGCCCCGTGCCTGTACTCGTCCCTCTGGCATCCACCTCCCCACTTCCCCATTCTCATACCCATTTTTCCTAATAAAGTGATTTGTGCTGAGCTCTGCGTTTGGGTCCGTTCTGTCCTAACCATAACACTCTCTCATGGGCTTAAATATAAATGACCTAAGTCATATTAACTTCCACTGCTGCGCTTTTAATGCAAACTGTATAACTGTTCGTTTTTGCAAATGACAAGTGGCTCATTGAATGGTTTCAGTTAAGAGCAGTAGTTCGTAAATGTATATTTTTAGACTAGCAAAATATAAGGTCAAAAACCATCGGGGGTGTCCTCTACCTATGTAGGTTTTATAATTGCACAATCCTCCAAAATTATAGTCCCAGTTTACTGGACAACCCAAATTGTGTGCTAAGAGTGCCATTTTATTGAATTTGTATAATACAAAAAAATTTAACAATGACTGTCACATGAATAATTATGAAAAATAATGGTCAAAACTTTAAATAATAACAGTACTTAAATAAACAGCAATATGCACATGTTGTATTTTAATGCAGGTTGTTAACAATAGGTTAAAACCATTGCTGAGTGATCAGAAAAGGCTCCAGGATTAATAAATCCTGGCTGTTAGCCTGGTCAGGAGCAGGCTAGCTGTAGGTGCCTCTGCTTTTGTGAAACCGAGTCATGGCTAAATTGAGCCAGGATAACTGGGAAATCCCGGCTTAATACCTTATCTTGGTTTTGTGAAATAGCCCTCTGGCTTTGTTACAGTAGTATTTGTTGATAGACAGTTGTTGTTTATTATTGTTACTAAACTGCTGAAGTGCACAAATTATATTTCGTCTGGGTTTTCAGCTGTTAAAACAGCTTCATGTGTATTGTCACTGGGAAAACCAAGACAGACACATTCATGTGGCAAAGCATATACAAAATTGCATTAAGTCTTGATTTGATCTTGGAAATTATACACAGCCATACTTACTTTCCAGCATTATACACTTCAGCGGTGTCAAACAGATTGATCCCATTCTCATATGCCAAAGTCATCAGCTCCTCTGCCACCTTCAAACGCAAAATTTGAAATGATAAAGATGAACAAAGTTTGAAACTGTTGTATTTACTTTCTCACTGACCTATGAAAAGTTTATTTTTTTGCTGGCAAATTGAAGAGGTTCTTCAAAAAAAAAGCAGTTGCATCAAGAATGCTTCACTATTTAACCTATAAAACAGGATTACACACACGCACACACACACACACGGAGAGGTGCGGACGGAGTGAACTGTCAGCAGTTTTGTTGAGGTCACAGAGAATCACGGTTGGTCTCAAGTGTGGTTACAGTTTTTTAAAACTTCATGCAGACAGCGTTTGCTGCGATGTGATATTAATGGCGAGCCGAAAGCGGTCGCGGTACTGTTGACGTTACACTTCCTCTTAGACAAGCAGCCACAACGGTGGTTTCTCTGCCCTGATGACTGACTGACAGGCTGAGCTTGCAAGGCAAGGTACTTTTATTAATGTTACTCTGAGTGAGCAGTTTTACTAGATTTTTTTAATTTTGATAACTGTTTTGGTTCACAATTAAGGTGGAAAATAAAAGCTTTGTGTTTAATGTATTTTTGTTGATGTTGAAATGAATTTTAAAACATATGGTATCGAAAAAAGTATCGTTAGGAATCGGTATCGAAACTGAGGTATCGAAATTGGCACTGGATCGAAAGATTCTGAACGATACCCAGCCCTAGCTGAAACATCTGGAAAATGTCAACAGTAACATTGTACTTTTTTTTTTGGCATTTTAGGCCTTTATTTGACAGGACAGCTGAAGACATGAAAGGGGAGAGAGAGGGGGGAATGACATGCAGCAAAGGGCCGCAAGTCTGAGTCGAACTCCTGCGTTGAGGAGTAAACCTCTATATATGGTCACCCTCTCTACCAACTGAGCTATCTGGACGCCCTTGTACCAAATTAAATCTTAAGTCATTGCGGACATGCTTGACATTTCCATCTGTAAGCAAACGGGATAAAGGACTAGCTGTTGTCCGCTTTAGTAAAACAGGGATTGTTGTCAGCTGGTGTGGGCATGGTTTCTCTGCCTTATCTGGCTCGACAAAGCCATGAAGCATTAATCAGAGATCAGGCACTATGACAGTGGTTTCTTTTTCAGGCTCTCTTCGCATTATAAAAAGGAGTGTTTAGAATGTCATTTAAACTCTTTAAACGCACAAAAAGGGCAGATTGCAAGCCGTATACTTCTGCCTATGAAAAAATATAAAAATAACACTGTTGGTGCAAATATAAACTCACAATTTGATATACTTTTACTTTTACAATTAGCATATTGAATGCATGTTGCACAAAACATGCACACAGTGGCAGTACTATATTGTTTTATTTCATCATAGGTAACATGAAATCCAAAATGTTCCCACACACCAGACTATAAACGACGCTGGCGCATCCTCCAGCTCCGGGCAGCCTCTCTCCCACCTGACATTTCTGCATGTGATGTGACGTGACCTGCAGCGGCACCCCACTCGGCTCGGTGCCTCTCAAAATCTGACGAAAATCTTTTAAACTGACCTTTGTCGATCTGAAATGAAGACAGATTCAGCAACTGCATGGCCTATTTCTCGTTTAAAATGTTTTCAGAAACACGTTTCGGTGAACTATTTTAGTACAATATGAGATCGTATTCTGAACGAGCCACCATGACAGTCTCTTTTGAAATTAGGGACCAGCCAGACCCATGTGACGCAATCGTCCAATCAGCTGCCATGGGTTGCGTTTGTCACGCCCATCCCGCTCGTGATTTCCAGTAAGTGTTTTAACACAGGTGTCGAAAGTGGGCACTACGGCAGTAAGAGGTTAGTGACCATTAACAGTGTACTGACGAACCGTGCGGTACACACACGCTCCGAACCGAGACTAGCGAACCGAGCGGTTTTTTCATGAACCGTACAACCCCTAATATATATATATATATATATATATATAGGAAGTCTGAGTGACAAATGGAAGAAAGCCTCGATGTCTGATTTCCCATGGAAACCGGACTCACGCAGGTCCCGTGAAATGTTGTCTATAGGCTATTTTGCAGTGGCACCGTGGCTCTGTTGGGCGCTTAGTGCCGCTAATGACGATTGTGATTGGTTTAAAACCAAAGCACGTTTTTCTCCCATCCCGGAATACTGTGTGGACTAGCCAGACCCTCCTCCACAGCGCTGTGGATGTAGAGCTGGCAAAGCGAGACTACGTGAAATATGACAGCTAAAGTAGCTTGGAAAATAGGGTTACCGGCACGGACTTTGATGAATTTATTGTTTTTCAAACCCCTAGATGAACGAAGAAGTTAGTGCACCCTGTGGCCCACTTGCTGCAAGAGATGTTGTATTTACGCAACACCGAGTATTCACTTTACAGTTTACTATTTTTTCAGCATATTGTTTTGTTGCCAAACTTTTTTAAAACAAGCAGTGTTCTTTGTTCTAGATTTTTCCGTAGCGGTGGTTAGCTAGCAATTAAGCTCAAATTTTCGTTCAAATTCAAATTTTCTCACAATGTTTAATATATGTGACAACCTTGGCCAAGTGATGGATTTATTTAGAATATGGACTCACCTGCTCATGACAAGTATAAAGCCAGAGGGAATGCTTGTATAATCTGTATCTGTATACTGTAGTGGTCATAGTGAGTGAAAATATGATCTAAGATGCACATTGCAAGATGTGTTATGTATCTGGAATTGTTCATTAGCTATGAGTGATATTTGTCAAGCTGAATGGATTACCTGTAGTAAAACAGATTATATTCTGGACTAAAATAGAATTCTTTCTGTGAGAAAAAGGGCACACTATCCTGCATTCTAATTTTAAGACGTGATGCTTTTGCAAAACCTTTGCAAATAAAGAAAACGGTTGCTAAAAAGGAACTACACGCTCTATTCACTTAGGTAACATTTGCAACATTGTCCAGAATATTCTGTTCATATGGGAACCAGTCATGACCCATAAAATGTTTTATGTAAAGTGTTTTGAATTGCCTTGTGGATGAAATGTGCTATAGAAATAAGGTTGCCTTGCCTTACAACCTCCAGCCTGTCAGTCTATGACCAGGGCATAGAGAATGCTGTTATGCCTGTCTGTCTTTGAGGAATTTTCTCCTAAAGGGGCACAGTTACTCTGCTCAGCTAAAGCGGTTGGGGTTAACAACACTTCAAAAGAAACACAATTTTGTCAACATTCATGGGAAGTGATTATTTAATCAATGACTGCTTAGCCCTTAGTGGTAGTAGTTGTAGTATAATTATCACATGGACAGATTCTCCCATTTAAAATGCATACCTTAGAGCAGGGGTGTCAAACTCATTTTCACTAAGGGCCACACTGGAAAAAGAGAATCACGCCAAGGGCCAACATTTCAGCCGTATTGTTTCATGATAAAAGTATTTCTGCCCAAAACCGAAAATGCCCTTTTGGGCCATTTTCGGAATATTCGGTGCATCCCTAATTAGTGGGCTATTCAATCTTTGTGTACAAGATGTCCATATATGTTACTTGGTAAAGCTATTGTGATTGTTATTATACATCGTTAAACCTGAATTACCTGAGACTGTATATGTGTTCAGGTACTTTCTCTTACCTCATTTGTTATCTGGCCTCCAAAGGTAACCCACGTGCCTGCACAAAAATAAAATGATTACATTTTGTGTGTGTGTGTGTGTGTGTGTGTGTGTGTGTGTGTGTGTGTGTGTGTGTGTGTGTGTGTGGGGGGGGTTGTTACAACAAAGGGATTGAAACAAATTTGAATTGAATTGCAACAAATTTGAGTATTGTTCAGTTTGCAAGCCAATATTTGAGAATGTGCAGTCCAGTCAGATTTGTCAGGGCACTCTGAACTGTAGTGATATTATCAGTGATATAAATCAGATTTAAATTGATTTTTTTCTCCCCCTACATAAAATCAATCTGCAGATGACAAAGAAATTGGGGCATGGGGCATGTATACCATTATGATTATTCATGCCAAATTTGTGGAAATATAAATTGGCTTGAGTGTTTTCCCTACCAGTTTGTTGTTGGGTTTTTTTTTTGGGGGGGGGGAGCATATTCAACAACAACAAAACGGATGCGTGAGATAAAGCTGTTTTCACACATACAGGTAATTTACTTCTCGTTCCTTGCTGAATTCAAATCATTTTAACGTTATTGCGCAACCTTGCTCCTGTTTTCACCTGTTGCTGAGTAACCCGAATCAGAATCAGAATCAGAAAAGCTTTATTGCCACGTACATTTTTTACACATACAAGCAGAGGTGGGTAGAGTAGCCAAAAATTGTACTCAAGTAAAAGTACTGTTACTTCAGAATAATATGACTCAAGTAAAAGTAAAAAGTAGTCATCCAAATAATTACTTGAGTAAGAGTAAAAAAGTACTTGGTGAAAAAAACTACTGAAGTACTGAGTAACTGTTGAGTAACGTCTGATTTATTTTTTTAACACAAGCATTCAATCAGACGGACAAAAAATAAAAAATAATCATATTTAGACAAATTATAGTTCATCCAATCAATTAAATTAATTTTAATTAATTAATTAATTATAAAATAGCTTAAATTAAAATAATCCAGGTAAATTCAAGTACTTAAAAAATAATATCAATAAAATAATAATACATAAAAAATAAATAAGCACAAGTAACACAAATTTCCAAACCTTTACACTTTTTTACCAGACTCTGCAGGCAGAACTAGAACAAGGTAATGGAGCTGCTGTTTGGTACTTTTACTAAGGTAAACATGCTTTCAATCACAAAGGTGGATCACTTGTTATCGGGTTCAATCGCCGTGGTAACTTATGCTGGACGCCTAACCTGGTCGGGAGCTAAGTTGGAGATCAGAGATCAACTGGTGTGAAAGCACGCCTACTGACCGATCAATACTCCACTGATAACGGCTTCACCGTTCTTAGAAGATCAGGTGGAGCTCGGTGCGCGGAGAGAGAGGGGGAGAGAGAAAAAGAGAGGGGTGTGCTCATACAAAAATATTTAGAGACCGACAGCCCCGTTAACATTCCCTGATGTCGATATTTGCCGTGTGTAATGCGCACAGCGGTTTTATGTTTTTTATATTTTTTATTTGCTCTCACGATCGCTCTCACTGCCATGGTTGCAACTGAAATAAAAGGCTAAAGCAACGACAGTTTATGGAAAGTACAAGTGTAATTATGGTCAGATATTGTGCCTGACTGATGGGGAAGTGATATTGATAAGAGTTGTGCGCATCTACAGCGTCGGCAATGCCAGCTTTCCTTCCCGTTTTAGGAAGCAGCGACTGTATTGCGTTTTGCATGTAAAACCATGTATGTGTTCATATTTATGTAGAATTATAGTTGGCTCTTCTTATGTAAAATATGTGGCTATTGTTGGTCACGTTGTGCAAACATCACCTCTTTTATGTGAACAGGCGCCGCTGGATTGGGAAACCCTGGGTTGGTTGAACTAGTTGATAACCACCGTCATGACACAGTTTATGCAGGACCGCGGTGGTTAGGTTAGGTGAAGCCGGGTAACTGAAATAAATCCAGGGCATGTTGATCTTGCTTCGTAGTACAGGGCGCGGTTCCCCCTCGTCTGTGACGTTTCTGACATTGCCATTTTCGTTTTGCTGCGACTGTAAAAGCTAACCCATCCCGCTGCTAGGTTTGAGGAAGGTGACGGGACTGCACAACTACGTTTGATTGGGTGAAACACAGTCACGTGGTAGAGGCTTTAGCGGAAGTCTCTCTCTCTGTCAAAATAAAACATTAAAATGAGGCGTACGCGGGGGGATAAAAACAATGACGCGTAGAATACCAAAGAGGTAAAAAGAAAAGTAACGAGCTCATTGTAGCCTAATGTAGCGGAGTAAGAGTACAGTTTCTTCTTCACAAATCTACTCAAGTAAAAGTAAAAAGTATAGTGATTTAAAACTACTCCTAGAAGTATCATTTTTTCAAAAACTTACTCAAGTAAATGTAACGGAGTAAATGTAACTTGTTACTACCCACCTCTGCATACAAGGAATTTGTTTTGGTGTCGTAGGTGCCTGTCACACATTAGCAGTGTTGGGAAGGATACTTTCAAAACGTCTTTCGTTACAGAATACAGAATACATGCCCAGAAATGTAATTTGTAACGTATTCAGTTACGTTACTCAATCTGAGTAACGTATTCTGAATACTTGGATTACTTCAGGATTACTTCCACATGGAATTGCGTTTTATAAGTGTAGAATGCGGCTATCACATCCAGCTTACTAAACAGGCCTATAATGGTGTGTTATTTTTATTCCAACTAGCTGAATGTGTACCTGAACAAGCAGACATATTATTGTATTGGTATTCCCAAACTGCATCCTACAAAAATCTAACCGCGGTTTAAGCTACCACAAGTTAATTTTAGCTAACATTAGTTAGCATGTCAAACGGGGCTAATCAGTCTTTAAACGGCTCTGGAGCTAGTAAATCAGCACCTAGGAGAATGTAAAGTCGCACGTCAATGTTAAAATAGCAAGGTGACCAGTAAAACTACAGCAGACGACTACCCTTGGCTTATTAAAAAAATAACTTACTTTAAGATGCTTCTTAAGGTTGGAAGTGGAGTAATTTGGACGCTGAAAGGTTGCCCGCAAGCAGAGGCTGCACGGCACAGTAATATTTCATTCTCCTTGTTCGTTCTTTAATGTGAAATGCTGTTTAAATTTCCAAGATAGAAACTTATTGCTGCCCTGGCTCTGTCGTGCCGTTTCCGACTCCATTGTGACTGTTCACGCAAATAGCTAATTTTTTCATTTCATATCGGGGCTTCTGGAAAATGCATTAAGTTGCCTTAATTTATTCAGAGTGAATAAACTCGTGAGCAGAGAAGTATCGCCATGTAATCCATTGATTTTAACAATGTAACTGTATTCTAAATACCACCTATTTAACTGTAACGGAATACAGTTACTCATAATTTGTATTCTGAATACGTAACGCCGTTACATGTATTCCGTTACTCCCCAACACTGCACATTAGTACGTTAACGTCCCATGGTCTCTTGAATGTAGCATACCTGTTGTAGCAAGCTCCTCCGTAGCGATAAAAATAAACGTTGAAGCGGAGCTCTGTGCTACAGAGCGTCGATTGTTAGTTGTTTAAGCCACTATAGACCTCCGTCACAGCTCGTCGTATCAGCAGCATTTAGTAGATGTATTGAGCTGCAACGGAGTTCCTCAACACCGCCTCTGGTGCCCCGCATGGTGCTCCTTCAGGTCAGCGGTAGCTGGTGGTTCAGTTATCCGAGAATAGGTGACTGTCAGCCGGGGACACAGCAACGCGAGCTGCCGGTCATTTCGGCGGAGATTTCGGTTAAGTAAGTAATGAAACGACTGGTTAAGAAAATTATTAACGTTAGTCCCTGTCGCTGCCATGTTGTTTGAGTATCTCTAAGAGGTGGCAAACGCACGGGGGGGAGGGCTGAGCCCGTTCGAGCTACGGGAGCCCAGGGGGGAGCGTCGGCAGATGTTAAGGAGAAAATCGATTTTCATTTAAACAAATCAACGTCAACTACACATTTGAATTAATCGATAAAATCGATTGATCGCCCAGCCCTAATAAAGGCCTAAAAATGCCCCAAAAATAATCTTAAAGGGAAACTTCACCGATTAGCATTAAGCTTTGTATCAGTAGAACCCCGGTAGTATTTTTTAATGACCATGCTTCCCTCCCTCATGTCCCCCTGAGAGGGGAGATCTCTGTATTGAGGGTCTGGAAAAAAGCCTCAGATGACGCAAAATGACGATTTTTGCATCATCTGAGGCTTTTTTGCCCAGAGGCAAAAGACTACAGCCTGTATTCATTGTGTATTAGGAGCCACTTCCGCATAGCCCAAAGGGGGTTGGACCGTCGGCTTTTTCCGGAGATTGTCGAGGTAAAAACGAGTTTCAGCCATCTTGAATCCTCGCTTAGCTTCTCAGAAACTGTTCATCCCGACGGAAATTTTGGGACGCAAGCTTTTATTTTGAAAAGTAGACGGGACGGCATGATATGGGACGCATGGCTGCAGCCATACAGTCTTGGAAATCTTAGAACAACAATTATGTTCATTCAACCCCAGACCGCGAGTGGCGGCCCGCGAGTGCGCGAGTGGCGGCCCGCGACTGCCGGGACCGCCAGTGGCGGCCCGCGACTGCCGGACCGCGAGTGCCGGACCGCGAGTGGCGGCCCGCGACTGCCGGACCGCGAGTGCCCGACCGCGAGTGGCGGCCCGCGAGTGCCGGACCACGAGTGGCGGACCGCGAGTGGCGGCCCGCGAGTGCCCAGGGGCGCCGTATAGGGGGGAAAAGTTAGGACAATTCCAAGGGCCCATGACTGACAGGGGCCCCAAAAAATAGGTAAAAACTTATATAAAATTATTAAACCATCATTATTCAGTATATATATTTCAAATATAATAGTAAAATTGACGATCTCTTTGTTTTTACTTGTTTTTGGCAGTAAAAGTTAAATATCCCCAGTGACCAAAAAGTAAACATCCATATTGACCGACCACCCCCCTGTATCTGCATGAAATGGTTTGGTCCTGCCTTAGCGCACTGGTGTTTAGATGCAGTCAGTTGATGCGCCAGAACTACAGTGACCACAATGTTGCCAAGTAACGTTATATCAAAATCTGGTTTTCAAAAAAGGAAAGAGAGAAAATAGAGAGAGGAAAGACAAAGGAAGAAAGGTGGGTAGTAGTCTGTGAGTGGTATTAACCTGTTGGCTTAATGTCCATAGTGAAATAAGCTACAGACTAGTGCTAGCCTACATTTAATCACCATTTAATCAGTGCAGGGAAACGTTTAGCAAGATATTCTTATTAAATCATTGTCCCCGCCCCTTTTAGCAGACTTAACAACAGATGAGTCAGCAGGACTCACCTCTTCATTATTCCCATCATGAAGGGCAATTTATTTGAGAAGCTTGCACAAAAACACACACAAACACAAAAAAATCTATCGTATCTAATATAATCGTATCTCCGTCGGTAGGATTAACAGATAAAAGTCCTTCTCCTAAAGCTAAAAACCCTGTTAATGTCCCTTTAGTGTCTCCGTCGGTAGGATTAACTGATAAAATGCGTTCTCCTAAAGCTAAAAACCCCGTTGGCAGCGGTGGAAGCCCGGTGCTCGGAAGCTCCACCGGCCGCTACGAGTTCATGTCGCTGACCAAGCCGTTGAACCGGTCCTCACTGTCGCATCTCCTCCAGTGGTTCGCATCCGAGCATCGGAGAGCCCCACTTGGTGCCGTGTGTGTGTGTGTGTGTGTGTGTGTGTGTGTGTGTGTTGTAGTTCAAGAGAGAATGGGAGAAGGAAGTTTGTGTGAAGTGGACCTGGTGACCACAGACCCAAATCTTCTCAGCTGTTGCTACTGTCATATGCTGCACTGTCTCTTCATGTGGCACATTATGTTTGGCACATTGTATGGGTCACTTCTTATATCATAACAAGGTAATATAATGTATAATCACGTGATGACTGATTAACAGTAATGTAAATGCTAAATGCCCTAATACCTGTTGATACTACAACAATGCAGAGTATAGGCTCTTAACCTTGCAGTTTTGCACATATCATGTAAGACTCAATTTCTCCATTTCTTTGCACAAAACTCTCCAGAAAGTGCCATTTAACGGTTTATTTTTCAATTTTTTTCCCGGGGGTGCATACCCCCGGACCCCCCTAGAGAGAGCCCCTCCACATAATTAATTACAATTTAACCACTGCTTGCATGCATGTACAAATCACCATCCGTAAATATTGTGCTAGTACTAGTATTGAACTACAAGCAGCAAGACAGTTGCAAGCCTTTAATTAGAGTTCTGTAAAGCTTTTGATGGGACAGTTAGGTCCTAGAGATGTGGTGACAAAAGCTGCGCAGAGGGGGCCCAATTGGATTTCTTTTCATGGGGCCCAAAATTCCTGCCGGCGCCCCTGCGAGTGCCGGACCGCGAGTGGCGGCCCGTCCCGTTGTTTTGGCCGGCGTGTGGCGCCTCATTTCCCCGTTGTCGTGTCCCCCAGAGCAGGTTTGAAAAGCGTGACCTGTAGGCTACACGAATTTATGAATCAAAATAACGTGACTATTACACGACTTGGCGTGAGACCGGGTTGGTTGCCATGCATAGCAGAGCGTTGCCATGGACACAGTTCTGTTCACTCTGGAGCTATCAATCAATCCGCTGAAAGAAGTGCGGATAATGTATCAGTTGTGGCCAAAAAAAGCATGTTTTAAATGTGTAACACCACTTGAGCCACGGTGAAACGTTTGTTCGTGTATATGGTTGAAATGACAATAAAACACGCGTTGAGTTGATCATCTCACTGTCTGTCTGTAAAGGGCAGGCGTGGCTTGGGAGTGGCCTCATACAGCAGCAAAGCAAGTGCATTCTGGGATTTGGTGTCTTTCATCCATATGAGCCAAAAACACATTTTCTGTCTTATCTTGGCCTAGAAGGCACCAATTTCAATTTTTTTTTCACATTTCTACTACATAAGTGACCCAATTTCAAGATATATTCAGCTTCCCAGCGGTGAAATTTCCCTTTAAGAAATACCATGAAGAGACCACAAAGCCTGTCTTGATTAAAAATACTACCTAATAGTATAAATACCTATGTTCACTGTTTTTACTGTTGTTTTCTTTGGACGAATTTTGGACTAAGGCAAATTGATGCTTGGGTTGGCTTCCCAACAAAGTAGTCTCCTAAACATTGCTAAACAAATTCCTAGTAAACATTGCTCGGACATATTCACTCATGTTACTACAATATCAACACAAAGAGGAAACAACACTTGTTACCAAATGGCTTTTGTTAAAAAAGAAAGCAGGTTTAGTGAAAACTCTGAGTTTGAGTAGAGCCATTAAAAAGAAATACATCATTATACATTATAGTTCTGTTAATGATATGGTGCTGCAGCCTCAGAATGGGATTAGTATAGTTTACTCTTTTCGCCCGCAGGACTGCACCTAAATGAAATTATAGGTGTAATACAATTCCAGTTTTCACCAGTAATATTATAAGTTAACTGTGATTAAATATGAAATGAATACACTGTGAATGCGTACGCAATGACTCGAGCAGCAATTTTCTCCGACACCAATTCTCTCTCTTTTGCATTGGGTCCAGTCCAGTGTGTACGCACACCTGTAAGCAATGTTCCCTTTATAAATCACAGATTACCTACAAGTGTGTGTATGTGAATCAGCCTCTTATCCCGCCCTGTACACGCCCATTTTTAACCATAAATAGTAGATCCAAGAGCGCAGCTATATTACTATTAGTATTACAGCTATATTAGGGAATTTAAATCAGCATATTAGCCAGTCATGGTCATGGTCCCTGAAGTCTCTTTCTCTCCTGATTCTTCCATTGGGGGTTAGTCCTCCTGCAGGGTCATGCAGCATTACGCACGGGTTCACCGCAGAGTTTATGTTTACAACAATGTGTGATTGTTAACACCTTGCTAAAATCACAGCATCAACTAGTTGTATCCCCCACCCCGAGATACAATTTGAAGAAGTTCACCACCTCACCATCTGCGTCGCCGAGTCCTATTTTGTCTCCAAAATGTGCGTACGCATGGATAAAGTTTGTTTTTTATAAATCTCAACCTTTGCGTGGGAAGTGGCATACGCACATTTTCAGCCCCGTTTTGTGCGTATGCCACGTTTATAAATGACACCCCTGGCCCGTTATGAGTGTAACACCCCAACCCCCATAGAATGCCTAACCTGCAATAATTGACTTTAGACTGGGATGATGAGGTGTTTGGGTTTGTTTCCTTAAGGTAGCTACCATGAAGGTTTACCTATTTTGGGTTAGTATACACACCACACTACTGTTACACATGCAGTATATTGTAGCCTACTATATTAAAATAACTGACCCCAGACAACTCTTTAACAAAAAAAAAACTGTATATTACTGGACGACAACTTAAAAGTACAAATAATAGTCAGCAGTTATATTAAATAACAAACAAAGAAATATATAGTATATAACACAAATCACACCCTTACAGCAGTGTCAAGGTGTGGCTAACTTATTCAAACCCTACTAACTAGGTGGTACCACAGTCACTCACGCACACGCACGCGCGCACACACACACACACACACACAGAGGGAGAGAAAAAAAAGAAACAAGTGGCAGGCCTGATAGTAGCTCGCTTGCGTTCCCGAAACCCTTAAACATACGTAACCTACGTACAATTTCACCAGACTTGATGCGACCGCCAAATTTGGTGAGTTTTTGAATATGTTAAGTCCCTCAAACAGCCAATTCATTTGACGGGAAAATAATAATAGAAAGAAATTAAAGCTGCAAGCAGCGATGGACGGGCCCTCGCGCCTCTGCGCGCGTCGGGGTTACCGGCGGACGCCGCTCCTTGTGACCGTGCATTCGCGCGGCACTCAGACGCCGCAAATCGTCAACAATGAAAAGGGAACTCCCCGCCGAGTTCAACGATAGCTCACACAAGACTCTACGTCATACTGTTCATTAGCTGTGAAAGGGGGCGTGGCCAAAGCATAGGGGGCGGGCCAAAACATCACCAATAAAAAAGGAACTCTCTGCTGGGTTCAATGACACCTCACACAAGACTCTACCTTAAATGGTTCAAATGTTATGAAAGGGGGCGTGGCCTGGGTAAGGGGGCGTGGCCATATTTTAGGGGTCGGCTCAGTATCACACGTAGACCACACATTCTGAGTTTCATGCAAATCGGATGATGTTTGTCATATAAGGCAGATTTCCTGTTGCCAGCGGGGGGCGCTATGACCAAAAGTAAATTTTGGCCTGTGGGTGTCCTCAGGCCCGGACCCTTGTCCATCGTGAGAAATTTCGGGCAGATACGACAACGTACACTCAAGTTACAGCAACTTCTTTGTTCATCGCTAAACACTCAAAATGGCCGCCACGCCACGCCCACACCGTCTGACGAAAAGTTTTTCTTTTAATAACTTTTCATCGGTAAGGTGTTGGGATGGTACAGACCAAGTTTGAAGTCCATCGGATGAAATCTCTAGGAGGAGTTCGTTAAAGTATAGCACCTTGACTTTTAGGCCTACTTCCTGTTGCCACTAGGGGGCGCTATGACTTTAAGCAAATATCGGCCTTTATTTGTCCTCACGGTTGGACTCTTATGAATCCTGAAAAGTTTCGAGGTAATCGGACAACGTACACTCGAGTTACACCCACTTCCTGTTTCGGCGGCGAAACACACAAAATGGCCGCCCCGCCACGGCCACGCCCTATGACGAAAAGTTTTTCTTTTAACAAATTTTCATCTTTAACGTCTTAAGATGGCACAGACCGAGTTTGAAGTTGATCGGATGAAATCTCTAGGAGGAGTTTGTTAAAGTACAACATGTGGAAATGGCCAAAATCGCACTAATTTTGAACTTTGAAATCAAAATGCCGGACTTCCTGTTGGGTTTAGGGTATGGCTCTGATGAAGTTATTTGTACATCTTGACATGTTACATATGTGTACCAAGTTTCATGAGTCTACGTTAAACGCACTGCAGGGGCTCAATTTTCTTAACTTTTTAGGGGGCGCTAGCGAGCCATTTTTGTGCGCCTATTCCCGAAACCCTTAAAATACGTAAATTTTCACCAGACTTGATGCGACCGCCAAATTTGGTGAGTTTTTGAATATGTTAAGGCCCTCAAAAAGCCAATTCATTTGACGGGAAAATAATAATAGAAACGATAATAGAAGAAAGAAGAAAGAAACAATAATTCCTTCAGTTTCTATAGGGCCTTCGCCGCTGTCGGCACTCGGGCCCTAATAATAATTCCTTCAGTTTCAATAGGGCCTTCGCCGCTGTCGGCGCTCGGGCCTTAATAATTCCTTCAATTTCAATAGGTATTTTCTTAACTTTCTAGGGGGCGCTAGCGAGCCATTTTTGTGCGCCTATTCCCGAAACCCTTAAAATACGTCAAAAAGCCAATTCATTTGACGGGAAAAAGAAAAAAAGAATAGAAAGAAAGAATAATTCCTTCAGTTTCAATAGGGCCTTCGCCGCTGTCAGCGCTCGGGCCCTAATAATTCCTTCAGTTTCAATAGGGCCTTCGCCGCTGTCGGAGCTCGGGCCCTAACGAGAATGAAAAAACATCCACCAGCGGCAGCATAGTCCTCAGCAGAAACACGCAGTCGTCCTCAATCAGCACTCCCCGCCGTTAGCTCTAGCTTCAGCCATGAACACTCACACAAAGTTTGCTTCACAACAGCTGCCAAACAAGTTTAGTGCCGTAGTGTCCACCTCTCCGTCCTCGCCACTCTCGTGTCTCTCAATGTATCTCCTTCTTTTCTTTTACTCCTCACGATTTACCGTTCTCTCTCCGTACTCCCCCTCGTGTCCGCTTCGTTCTCCTCTTCTTCTTCCAACCAAACCAAAAAAAAAAACTCATTCACTTCCTCACTTTCAACCATTCACCACACACGACACTGACTGACAACAAAACTGACTAATCAATAAAACACTTCAAAATAAAGGCACAATATGTGTAAATATTATTCAGTTTACACCACTGTTAAACTTCAAAACCATGTAGAACGTGTATATTAACTTTTAATTGTTAAAGTCTGAAATACTAAGTAATGTTTAATTCAGAACTAAAGTCTCTCAGTTAACACGTTTTTATTTCTCGTTTAAACTAAAATACTTTCAGTTCAATTACATTACTAAAATTTTTCATACACATAGGTTATACATAAAGTAACCGGTTTAAATCCCTCAGATTTACACCAGGGCTACACGAGAATTAATCAGCACATATCTGCGTTAATCAACCCTCAGAACCGGACTGTTTGTGTGTGCGGGGGGAGAGTGAGCAAGAGATAGATGGTGTTGTCTCGTGTCATATGATCGTTAATGAATTTAATACTTCAGCAGAGGTGTTAATTTCCATACAGGTTAAGTGGCTTGATGGTTAACGGTGAAGTAGGGGATTTGATTTGCGGGGGTATTTTGGCGATGGTAATGTTAGTGTTGTAAGTTAGCAGTAGACTTAATTAACCCGACCCAGGGTGAGTCTGATGAAAACTGCTTATGGCCCAGTTCAACTCTGAGATTTTCTCGCATTGCACAGCGCTGTGAAGGAATAATCTCTGAGATTAGGTTATGTTCTCCCTCTGTTTAGAAGTGGAGAATGTAGGCTACAATTTAATAGTATATAGTGTCTGGCTTTTGTTTGATATTTAGTGTTGGCAAATGGCTTTTTATTGAGTTTCCTCTTAGCAAAATAATAGAAAATGAAAAGCGTAGCGCCTACCTTTTGCCACACAACAGTCGCGATGTTCGTTTCAGCTAACGTTATCTGCTTGTGCTCCAGGAAAATGAAGAAAAATAAGTTTGGTACATTCCCCCCATGTTACCATCTTCACATTCTCTGTTCTATGTTCTTAGTTTAATGTGTGTGTTTTTATGTTTGCACCATAGAGTAGCACTTTTGATTTTTACAATGACAATAAAGTAAATTATGATTCTAATTATGATCTTCAAGTTGTGCTCTGGAATGTTACTGAATAAAATGGAGAATTGACAAAACAGCTGGAGAAAATAGAGAGAGCTCATAGAAATGTGTGCAAACATGACAGCTCAAAAATGTTGACTTACAGACTAAAAAGTACTCAAATTTGTTTGGTGCTCATTCTGTTCCTTTGGGTCTATATATGGTTCTGTAGATATTCATGGTTTTATTGGCATTCTAGATGGGCTTGTATTTGCACGCCACACTCACCTAATCCAAGACAGGACACCCGCAGCCCCGATTTGCCCAGATTTCTGTTGACAAAAAACGCAGTACAATGAGAACAGCATGGGGCCTATTTCACAAAAGCAGAATATATAAATCCAGGATAACCAATAAAGCAAGCCTTGACCTAGTCTAATCTGTATATCCTGGCTTGGTGCGTTTCACGAAGCCCAAGCCAGGCTGACTAGGCGACTAGGTTGAGCCAGGCTGAAGTAATTCAGATAGATGCATGTCCATGGCTTTCCTCAAAAGACTGCAAGGTCGATCACAGATTTACTGATGCCAAAATGGAGAATACGCATTGTACGTACTTTATACAGAGTGAGCAGCAGCTTCTTGTGGAAGTATGATAACGTGAAACACATTATTTGTATGAAAAGAAAAGAAACACGGCTGCTTAATGAAACAGCGAGAGAAAGCATAGCAGACGATCACGGATCGACTGAATGCGTGAGTAGCCTAAACATAAACATTAACTGACCACTACTCTGAATTTAAGCCGTCATAATCATTCCATTCAAGGATTAGGGTACTAATGCGTAAATATCTCTTTCACTCTGTTCCTCCTTCTCTCTCTCATGGGCTAAAATATAAATTTCCTAAGTCATATTAACTTCCACTGCTCGCTTTTAATGCAAAGTGTACAACTGTTCGTTTTTGCAAATGATAAGTGACTCATTGACTGGTTTAAGTTAAAAGCAGTAGTTCATAAATGTATATTTTTAGACTATCATTCAGTCTGTCAGCTATTAACTGCCACGCTTTTTCTCGCGTTTTTTTATTTTTTATAGAGGACGAGTTTCCTTCTCTACATATTATATGCCTTGCTCCCTCATATACAGTATATGGACATAGAAAATAAAGACACTGAAGAAATTGGACTCTAAAATCTAGAAATTATAAAGATAATTAAGTGATAAATTCCATGCACACTGTAAACATGAATGGGACAGAGTATATTCATCAGTTATTTCCCACCAGCAAAATATAAGGTCAAAAACCATTGAGGTGTCCTCTCCCTGTTGTTACATGAATGTACAGTAGCCTACATCACTACATAGTTACTGGTCCAATGAACTAAGACTATAATTTGGGAGGATTGTACAATTAGGATGTCTTCTTAAAATTGTACAATCCTCCCAAATTATAGTCCCAGTTTACTGGACAACACAAATTGTGTGCTAAGAATGCCAAATACAATGCACATGGAAGCGGAACAAACATGATCCTTATTGTTAAAGAATAAAAAAAAATTATCAACTAAAATAATTCAAGGTGCATTGGTCAACTATAGAAATGTACAGCATTGTATGTATTGCCCTTAGTAACAGACTTCATTTAAAACACATTTGAAATGTTATCAGCCTTTTCTAATTATCTCAACAACTGCCATAATAAATTCATCAAACTTCTAACAACAATATGACAGCAGTCTTCATACAGCAATATAACAGTAACAATGACTGTCACATGAATAATTATATAAAAAAAATAATGGTCACAACTTTAAATAATAACAGTACTTAAATGAACAGTAATATGCACCTGTTGTATTTTAATCCAGGCTGATAACAATAGGGTAAAACCACTGCTGGGTGATCAGAAAAGGCTCCAGGATTAAATAAATCCTGGCTGTTAGCCTGGTCGGGAGCAGGCTAGCTGCACAGAATAAATCTCCATGGTGATTTATGTGCCTCCGCTTTCGTGAAACCGTGTCAAGGCAAAATTCATCCAGGATAACGGGGAAATCACGGCTTAATCCCTTATCTTGGTTTTGTGAAACAGGCGCCAGATCATAAAGTATATATCACATTATCAATACATTCTATTTTCTGTATAAATAAAGTGCAGTAAGAGGGATATCATGTTTTGACTGTATGACAAAAATCTGTTGAAAAACATATAGCAGTAGCATTTGCCCAAAATGAACACCACTGAAACTTCTAATAATCAAATCAAACTTTTAAACCTTTGACCAGCCACTAGTCAAACTTTTTCACCACCTCTAACAGAACCTGACATTTTTACAGAACAGTTAGTTGGAGGAGCAGCAGCTCTCTATAGGATTACTAGGAGATGCTGACAGGGGAAACGAGCCTGAGCACTTGTTAAACTGTGACAGCTGGGATTTAAAAACTGCACTCCCGTCAATTCATCTGACGAACACCTGGCCAACAAAATGAACAAGCTGCTGCTTCTCGAAGGACTATTCCAGATCTGCTGACCTGTACTTGACTGAAACCTGGCTTAGTGAGCACATCCCGGACACTTCACTTCATCTGCTGGGATTCCAACTTTTCCGAGGGAAGGCGGGTTCTGCTTTTATAATATGAAGGTTGGTGTACTGATGTCACAATGTCGAAGAAAACATGCAGTCTAGAAACTCTTTTTATTAACTGCAAACCCTTTTATTCACCACAGAGTTTTCCTCCTTTATTCTGGTCAGTGTTTATATCGCACATCAGGTCTCTGATATTGAGGCATATCACAACCCAGTCTCTGTCAGTTTGTGAAAAAATCACACAATTTAATCTATTGATTTTTGTACAGGACACGTTTTCCCTGTTTTTTCGTGATGCTCAGCACTTTTCTTAAACTAATGTATTTCATGTAACATTTAAACATTTATTTTCCAGCCCTGACCAACTACTGTATATCCAGGTCTTACTCCTGCCTCTGCCTCTTCCATCAAAGTGTCTGATCTACAGGAGTTATTGTTTGAGTTGAAATAAGATCATTGTTATTATTTAACGTACTTTAGCTTCGTGTTAACATACCTCAACCAGTGCCATTTATTCAACAGCTCTGCCTCATTCCATGTTGTTTCTCGCACCAATAAATATACATCTATACATTTTTAGAAGTCACCGTTGCTATGGGAAACAGACTGTTGCTACAGACATAGTTTTTGTATCACTTCCTGTCATATCAATCCGCTGTTAGAAGTCTACAAACAACACAACTAGCCTATCCACTTATTCTCGGGGGGGCTACTGTAGAAATGATTATGGGTGCAACTTGAGATACAGGTGAGATAGTGGAAGTAGCCGTTTCCTAGGAACGTTAACGTTATCCCCAGCCAGCCGTCAACAGTGTTTCTTTCTAAAGTAATTTCAACTATAATTTAACTGGTTTGTGTTTAAACATTTTGTTATTATTGCTGTACTAACAACCAGACTAAACTTAATCTGTGGCTTCAACAACAGTGTGTTGAACACACACCCGCAACAAAACGGGATTGTTGTTGTGACAAACAGTACAGTTTCCATCGACCTGCCAACAGATGAGAATGTAAAAGAATGTGGTTGAAAAACCTAGCCTTGAAGAGACCACCCAAACCCTGTATGTGTGCTCATTTCATTTTATGGACATGATGCTTGACGGAGGAAAACCTGCATCCTACTTTGTGGTTGGGCTAGGAAAGAAGAGACGTCGGGTCCTCAAAAGGATTGAGTGTGCCAGCAGTGCCAGAAGAACATCAGGTACCCAGTAAGCACACATACGTCGCCACGACGTATGCAAAAGATCGCATCGTTTATTGAGCATCTGGACATCTTATTTTGATGGAAATCTATAGCTACATCGCAGCAACGTATTAACTATGTATGGTAGATGTTATTATAAGGTCCTCAGTTGTTCGCGGGTCATTTTGGAGCATTGTTTAATGAGCGTCTGGGCGTCTTATTATTGTAACCAAACGTTTCTTATATTGTCTAGACTCACTGTTTGACTCTAAAATAAAGACGCAGGCTTCAAGAACCAAGACGGAACTGCACGTCTCACTTTATTTTTCCCCAACAGTCAAAGGTCAGAAAATACAACGCTTTTTCCACTTCCCTTTTTTCTGTCAAAATAAAAAGCTGTTTACTATAACTTCCTCTTAAGCTTCCACTGAGAGGTTACACAATAAAATCCCTTACATTATGATATAAATATATACATCGCAGCAACGTATTAACTATGTCTATTAGATGCATTACAAGTTCCTCAGTTGTTCGCGGGTCATTTGGAAGCATCGTTTATTGAGCGTCTGGATGTCTTTACTCTACACACACACTGTTGACGTGATGGACATTGAATCTGAATTCTGCCCAGCAACATATTCGCGCCACAGTCGATAAAGGAAGGAAACAAGTTGCCAGACTACTGAGGGGTTAGGATGGAGACTGCTTCGTTGCTGCTGTCAAACCCCATGGTAAGCATTATTTCATCTTAACGTAACGTTAATACAAATATTTCGAAATTTTTTCATGTGGAAGTTGGTGTTCATCTGACAAATAACAAGATGTGTTAGCTTAGTTACGCCATGTCATGGTTTAAAGTAACTTTAGAGCCGTTGGATAAAAAAATAAATAAAATTAAAGATGCGAGCAGCGATGGACGGGCCCTCGCGCCTCTGCGAGCGTCGGGGTTACCGGCGGACGCCGCTCCTTGCAACCGTGCATTCGAGCGGGACTCTGACGCTGCAAATCGTCTACAATGAAAAGGGAACTCCCCGCCGAGTTCAACGATAGCTCACACAAGACTCTACGTCATACGGTTTATTACTGTGAAAGGGGGCGTGGCTAAAGCATAGGGGTCGGGTCAAACCATCACCAATTAAAAATGAAGCCTCTGCTGAGAAGAATGACACCTCACACAAGACTCTACCTTAAATGGGTCAGCATGTATGAAAGGGGGCGTGGCTTGAACATAGGGGGCGGGCCAAACCATCACCAATGAAGAAGGAAGTCTCTGCTGAGTTCAATGATACCTCACACAAGGGTATACCTTAAACGGTTCAAATGTTATGAAAGGGGGCGTGGCTTGAACATAGGGGGCGGGCCAAATCATCACCAATAAAGAAGGAACTCTCTGCTGAGTTCAATGACACCTCACACAAGACTCTACCTTAAACGGTTCAAATGTTATGAAAGGGGGCGTGGCCTGAATAAGTGGGCGTGGTCATATTATAGGGGCCGGCTCAGTATCACAAGTAGACCACACATTCTGAGTTTCATGTAAATCGGATGATGTTTGTCATATAAGGCACATTTCATGTTGCCAGCGGGGGGCGCTATGACCAAAAGTCAATTGTGGCCTGTAGGGGTCCTCAGGCCTGGACCCTTGTAAATCGTGAGAAATTTCGGGCAGATACGACAACGTACACTCAAGTTACAGCAATTTCTTTGTTCATCGCTAAACACTCAAAATGGCCGCCACGCCACGCCCACACCGTCTGACGAAAAGTTTTTCTTTTAATAAGTTTTCATCGTTAAGGTGTTGGGATGGTACAGACCAAGTTTGAAGTCCATGGGATGAAATCTCTAGGAGGAGTTCGTTAAAGTATAGCACCTTGACTTTTAGGCCTACTTCCTGTTGCCACTAGGGGGCGCTATGACTTTAAGCAAATATCGGCCTTTATTTGTCCTCACGGTTGGACTCTTATGAATCCTGAAAAGTTTCGAGGTAATCGGACAACGTACACTCGAGTTACACCCACTTCCTGTTTCGGCGGCGAAACGCACAAAATGGCCGCCCCGCCACGGCCACGCCCTATGACGAAAAGTTTTTCTTTTAACAACTTTTCATCTTTAACGTCTTAAGATGGCACAGACCGAGTTTGAAGTTGATCGGATGAAATCTCTAGGAGGAGTTCGTTAAAGTACAACATGTGGAAATGGCCAAAATCGCACTAATTTCGAACTTTGAAATCAAAATAGCGGACTTCCTGTTGGGTTTAGGGTATGGCTCTAACGAAGTTTTGTGTACATCTTGACATGATACATATGTGTACCAAGTTTCGTGAGTCTACGTTAAACGCACTGCAGGGGCTCAATTTTCTTAACATTCTAGGGGGCGCTAGCGAGCCATTTTTGTGCGCCTATTCCCGAAACCCTTAAAATACGTAAATTTTCACCAGACTTGATGCGACCGCCAAATTTGGTGAGTTTTTGAATATGTTAAGGCCCTCAAAAAGCCAATTCATTTGACGGGAAAAAGAATAGAAAGAATAATAGAAAGAATAATTCCTTCAGTTTCAATAGGGCCTTTGCCGCTGTCGGCGCTCGGGCCCTAAATAAAGCTGCGAGCAGCGATGGACGGGCCCTCGCGCCTCTGCACGCGTCGGGGTTACCGGCGGACGCCGCTCCTTGTGACCGCACATTTGCGCGGCACTCAGACACCGCAAATCGTCAACAATGAAAAGGGAACTCCCTGCCGAGTTCAACGATACCTCACACAAGACTCTACATCATATGGTTCGTTAGCTGTGGAAAGGGGCGTGGCCAAAATATAGGGGGCGGGCCAAATTATAGCCAATGAAAAAGGAACTCTCTGCTGAGTTCAATGATATCTCACACAAGACTTTACCTTAGATGGGTCAGCATGCATGAAAGGGGTCGTGGCTTAAACATAGGGGGCGGGCCAAACCATCAGCAATGAAGAAGGAAGTCTCTGCTGAGTTCAATGATACCTCACACAAGGGTGTACCTTAAACGGTTCAAATGTTATAAAAAAGGGGCGTGGCTTAAGCATAGGGGGCGGGCCAAACCATCACCAATGAAGAAGGAAGTCTCTGCTGAGTTCAATGACAACTCACACAAGACTCTACCTTAAACGGTCCAAATGTTATGAAAGGGGGCGTGGCCTGAGTAAGTGGGCGTGGTCATATCATAGGGGGCGGCTCAGTATCACATGTAGACCACACATTCTGAGTTTCATGCAAATCGGATGATGTTTGTCCTATAAGTCACATTTCCTGTTGCCAGCGGGGGGCGCTATGACCAAAAGTCAATTTTGGCCTGTAGGTGTCCTCAGGCCCGGACCCTTGTCAATCGTGAGAAATTTCGGGCAGATACGACAACGTACACTCAAGTTACAACAATTTCTTTGTTCATCGCTAAACACTCAAAATGGCCGCCACGCCACGCCCACACCGTCTGACGAAAAGTTTTTCTTTTAAGAATTTTTCATCGTTAAGGTGTTGGGATGGTACACACCAAGTTTGAAGTCCATCGGATGAAATCTCTAGGAGGAGTTCGTTAAAGTATAGCACCTTGACTTTTAGGCCTACTTCCTGTTGCCACTAGGGGGCGCTATGACTTTAAGTAAATATCAGCATTTATTTGTCCTCAGGGTCGGACTCTTATGAATCCTGAAAAGTTTTGAGGTAATCGGACAACGTACACTCGAGTTACACCCACTTCCTCTTTCGGCGGCGAAACGCACAAAATGGCTGCCCCGCCACGGCCACGCCCTATGACGAAAAGTTTTTCTTTTAACAAATTTTCATCTTTAACGTCTTAAGATGGCACAGAGCGAGTTTGAAGTTGATCGGATGAAATCTCTAGGAGGAGTTCGTTAAAGTACAACATGTGGAAATGGCCAAAATCGCACTAATTTCGAACTTTGAAATCAAAATGGCGGACTTCCTGTTGGGTTTAGGGTATGGCTCTAATGAAGTTTTTTGTACATCTTGACATGTTACATATGTGTACTAAGTTTCTTGATTCTACGTTAAACACACTGCAGGGGCTACATTTTTTTATCTTTCTAGGGGGCGCTATTGAGCGATTTTTGTGTACCTATTCGCGAAACCCTTAAAATACGTAAATTTTAACCAGACTTGATGCGACCGCCAAATTTGGTGAGTTTTTGAATATGTTTAGCCCCTCAAAAAGCCAATTCATTTGCCGGGAAAAAGAAAGAATAATTCCTTCAGTTTCAATAGGGCCTTCGCCGCTGTCGGCGCTCGGGCCCTAATTAAAGCTGCGAGCAGCGATGTACGGGCCCTCGCGCCTCTGCGCGCGTCGGGGTTACCGGCGGACACCGCTCCTTGCGACCGTGCATTTGTGCGGCGCTCAGATGCCGCAAACCGTCACCACTGAAAAGGGAACTCCCCGCCGAGTTCAACGATAGCTCACACAAGACTCTACGTCATACGGTTCATTAGCTGTGAAAGGGGGCGTGGCTAAAGCACTTTGTAATTGCATTTTTTTTTGCTTTGTAAGGCAGATTTAACATAGAAACACAGTTAGTGGGTCAGTGAGAGGAGGAGAGTTGTCACATTTTTGTTTTTCATTGGGAGGCCACAGTTCTGAGACAAAAGGGTTTTAAAGGGGATAACAGCAATAAAAAAGGAAGTCTCTGCTGAGTTCAATGATACCTCACACAAGGGTCTATCTTAAACGGTTCGAATTTTAAGAAAGGGGGCGTGGCTTAAACATAGGGGACGGGCCAAACCATCACCAATGAAGAACGACGTCTCTGCTGAGTTCATTGATACCTCACACAAGGGTATACCTTGAACGGTTCAAATTGTATGAAAGGGGGCGGGGCTTAAGCATAGGGGGCGGGTCAAACCATCACCAATTAAAAATGAAGTCTCTGTTGAGTTCAATGACACCTCACACAAGACTCTACCTTAAACGGTTCAAATGTTATGAAAGGGGGCGTGGCCTGAGTAAGTGGGCGTGGTCATATTTTAGGGGCGGGCTCAGTATCACATGTAGACCACATATTATAAGTTTCATGTAAATTGGATGATGTTTGTCATATAAGGCAGATTTCCTGTGGCCAGGGGGGGGCGCTATGACCAAAAGTCAATTTTGGCCTGTAGGTGTCCTCAGGCCTGGACCCTTGTCCATCGTGACAAATTTCGGGCAGATACGACAACGTACACTCAAGTTACAACAACTTCTTTGGTCATCGCTAAACACTCAAAATGGCCGCCACGCCATGCCCACACCGTGTGACGAAAAGTTTTTCTTTTAATAACATTTCATCGTTAAGGTGTTGGGATGGTACAGACCAAGTTTGAAGTCCATCGGATGAAATCTCTAGGAGGAGTTCGTTAAAGTATAGCACCTTGACTTTTAGGCCTACTTCCTGTTGCCACTAGGGGACGCTATGACTTTAAGTAAATATCGGCCTTTATTTGTCCTCAGGGTTGGACTCTTATGAATCCTGAAAAGTTTCGAGGTAATCGGACAACGTACACTCGAGTTACACCCACTTCCTGTTTCGGCGGCGAAACGCACAAAATGGCCGCCCCGCCACGGCCACGCCCTATGACGAAAAGTTTTTCTTTTAACAACTTTTCATCTTTAACATCTTAAGATGGCACAGACCGAGTTTGAAGTTGATCGCATGAAATCTCTAGGAGGAGTTCATTAAAGTACGACATGTGGAAATGGCCAAAATCGCACTAATTTCGAACATTTAATTCAAAATGGCGGACTTCCTGTTGGGTTTAGGGTATGGCTCTTACGACGTTTTTTGTACATCTTGACATGTTACATATGTGTACCAAGTTTCGTGAGTCTACGTTTAACGCACTGCAGGGGCTCAATTTTCTTAACTTTCTAGGGGGCGCTAGCGAGCCATTTTTGTGCGCCTATTCCCAAAACCCTTAAAATACGTAAATTTTCACCAGACTTGATGCAACTGCCAAATTTAGTGAGTTTGTGAATATGTTAAGGCCCTCAAAAAGCCAATTCATTTGACGGGAAAAAGAATAATAGAAAGAAAGAAAGAATAATTCCAAAGAATAATTCCTTCAGTTTCAATAGGGCCTTTGCCGCTGTCGGCGCTCGGGCCCTAAATATCCGTGCTCTAGCTAGTATATGTACTAATCTGACTGAATCTGAATGTAAAGTTAACGTTAGCTATGTCAGTTGCAGTACAGGCCAGTAACGATAGCTAACGTTAGGCTGCTAGATAGCTAGCTAGCTAATTGAACGTTACCCGATATCCTTAACGTTAATTTTAGCTAGCTAGCTAACAGTAACTGAGTGTTGCACAATACTTTGCTCATATCGGTTAAGTTGATTTTTTTGGGCTTAAATGGAACTGAACCTCAACTGGGAACATTTAAAGCTGAAGAGTTGTTATAGAATAAAAATGTAAAGGTAAATTCGGCATGTAGCGTTAGCTAGCTGGCTAGCTAATCTGCCAACTAACGTTAAATCATATTTAAAAAAGTGAAGAGGTTCAGGGGCCGTCTAATGGCAGGCTAACGTTTGTACTTATTACATTGTGATTATAATGTTTTATTTTTACCCTGCTTATTGCCAAATTAACACTATGTAAAATTAGTTTTAGGACAGTTTAGCTAGCTAGCTGGTAAGAATGTGATTCGTTTCTGTACACTCAACATTAAATCTGGTTAACGACTGATTTTGAAAACAGGGTTCGGAGTGCCAACGTTCATAAAACATCAGTTATAATGGTGCCCATTTTCGTTGGCTAACGTTAGCCTTCAAAACACCCCAATGAGCATCGTCACCTGTTACCATCATTTTCTTACTGATATATCACTAACGTTGATTAGATACTTAAAATAAAAACAATTTACCTTGCAAGCTAGCGTTAGCTTAATGTAGTTACTGCCCAGTCACTTAGCTAACTGTATGTTTTACTTTTTGTTGAAGCTAAATTGACCATAAGCCTAGCTAACGTTACATACAACTGACATTAACCTATGCTGTTATAGTTCTAGACTGCTGGGGGACTTCCTTCCTTTGACACACTGAGCTGCTCTCTCCTCTCCCTCTCTATTACTATTACTATTACTATTTGCATGTATCCCGTCCCGGAAATGCTTGTTACTAATCCTAGCTTCTGGGGAGTTTACTCCCCGGAGTCCTTATGTTTTTTCCCCCAGCGTATTTCCTTGGAGAACGTTGGCACCAAGATCCTGGTTCCAGCTGTCGCCGTGGTCCTGCTGCACTCTCTGCTGAGCTCAAAGGTGCCCTGCTGCGTCCTGCTGAACCCTGCAGCTTCCTGCTGAACCCTGCAGCTTCCCGGTACATCCAGTTACTGTTCCATTATTAATGTGACTATTATTGCCACTGTTCATCACACCCCCAACCGGCCCGTCAGACACCGCCTACCAAGAGCCTGGGTCTGTCCGAGGTTTCTTCCCAAGAGGGAGTTTTTCCTCGCCACTGTCGCACTGCTTGCTCTTGAGGGAATTACTGTAATTGTTGGAATTGTTGGGGCTTTGTAAATTATAGAGTGTGGTCTAGACCTACTCTATCTGTAAAGTGTCTCGAGATAACCTTAGTTATGATTTGATACTATAAATAAAATTGAATTGAATTGAATTGAATTTAATTAGCGGTTTATAATCGGCTTTAACAGGGACTAAACACGTTCGATGGACATATTGAATCACATTTGACTTTGAGATCAATACAATTATCAATATCACAATAATTTGATTGGTACTTTTCCGTTTCATGTTTATAGGAAGGGTAACTTTGGTAAACTGTTAGTTGATGTTTGTTTGCTTGTTTGTTTCACTAGTTATCCCTCATTAAAATGATGGTTCTTGCTAAGAATATCAACATCTTCTACAAAATATCAGAAATACACCGTGTTCATTGCAAAACAGTAGTTTGCAATACTAAAAATACAGCATCTTCACAAAAGGCAGTATTTTTTGATAGTAGCTTTCACATAGTGTGTTATGTCTTTTTATGTTGGTATGATGTATAGTGGAAGATCAGAAAACGTGGGCAGGAGTTGGGAGAGAAGGCAATGCAGAGATGAAGGACATCATACCACAATAATAGTTGTGTGTATAAGCCTGATCAACAAGTGAAAAGAGTCAGGTATGTTATTGTCATATTAGTTTGTTGCATGATGCAAATTACACACCTGTAATCCAAATCTATCTAGTATTTGGGGCAGGCGCAGTGCCACTCATAATTCTAATGTGTTGCTCTATTTTTCAATCCCCTGTGTGTTCAAGGGGTCCTAGACTTTCTCTATCTATTACATTGTACTTGAATTATTAATTACCTCTGTATATTAATCTCTTTCAGATAAGAGGAAAGAGTTTGAAAACTGATTTGACGACCACTGCTGCTCAGAGGAAGAGGCACTAATGATTCCAGAAGAGGAAGCCAAAGAAGAAGACCTACACAGACTTTGAAATGGGTAAGTAATAAACTATTATTAAATAATATCCATCTATCAACAGTAAATATTTTAACCCTTTGGAAGTTGTACTTGGGGTTACATTTTGTGGGGTTACATTTTGTATTCAAATGTAACCCTAATGTGCAGTGAAGGAGAGATACCACACGTCCTTCCTGCTGCTGTCAGACTTTATAATCAACACTGCTCCAAGTAGACCACACTATCTGACAATTTACTCACGTGCAACATCAATGTACACCTTATTATGCAATATCAATAACTCCTCTGTGCAATACTGTGAATACCGTATTATTAAACTTTCTGTCTGAACTGAACAGTTTTAACTGCTTTATTCTTGCATTTTTACTGATGCTTTTGTCATTGCACTTTCCTTTTGGTGCAGTATCACTGAAAATGTCCTCCATTGTGTGTTAATTAAGGATCTTATCTTGTTTTACATTTTTATATGTTTGTATTTTTCAGATCTCTCAATTGCCATGATGACCAAGATATTCAACGGGCAAATGTGGAAAGCTGCCATATTCCCAGTCATTACTTTAAGTAAGTTTACAAAATCGTAATTGAAAATGGGGGTAGGAAGTAAAGAGAGGATAGCATAAAATGGCACCTTTGGTATCAAAAGTAAATACTTTTTAAATAATTGTGATTACTATGAAATCTTGATGTTAGCCCTTTTAGAGAGAAAGTCATGGTATATTTTATGGGACGATTTATAACATGCTATTTAAAGCTTTAATTTACAAAGTGATCTATATTGTCAGAATGGCACTTTAACAGCGGTTGAGGCTAGATGGGATACAGCTACGGTGACAACAGTTAAGTTTAGGCACCAAAACGATCGTGGTTTGAATTAAAACTCTAGAGGAACGAAACACATGTTTTCCTGGATGAAAGTATAACAAATATATAATTATATTAGTCTAGATTTTGCGGGATTTTTGCGTAACTTTTAGCCGTAGCTGTATCCCTTCTACCGTAAACAGCCCACCTGTTGTGGCTCTTGAACTTCATCCAAAATGAAACTGCACAGACTGCAGCGCCCCCTACTGACCAAATGGCCTTACTGTTCAGTTATATTTAAAGGCTGAATTGGAGCTTCTGAGTAAAATTTTGCAGAGAATTTAACTACGTTAACGACATTTGGCTTGCCATATTCTACTTGATGAAACTGGTCTTCTATTCACATTTGCAAAAAAAAAAACATTTCTCAACCATTTCTTAAAAACAAAGGGAGATGAAACAAAAAATGTATTAAAAGATACTTCTTCGAATAACGCAAAACCCCAAATCTTTTGTTCTTGTCACAGCAGCAGCACCACTGAGGATCCTTCTTTCCTGAGTAAGAAGCCGGCCATCAAGGACTTCCCCGACTGGCAACTTCTTTTTTGCTACTGAAATAATTTACATTATGATAGACAGTGGACAATATAGTGTGACAATAAGTTTTTGTTCTCCAACATGTACACACTGCTGTTGTGAAGCAGTGATATCAGCTCACGAGTGTGTAGTCAAAAGTGAGAAATACTGTATATTGCAGCGGGAGTATTTTCGTGGAATCAGGATGGGAGCGACAATTGATTCCCGTGTCACCCTCTAATCGTTACCCTCAGATGAGCCTGACGAGATGGATCAGGATGAGGAGCAGTGCTCTACATCAAAGCCCTCCTGTGATGCCCAAACACAGTGGTCAGACCCAGAGGAGGACCACACCTATTCAAAAAGGCCTACCATCAGGTGCAGAATGAGTAGCCTACTACATCAACCCCAGAATTACCTCGTCCTGTTGCAGCAGAACTAAAGGCGATTGACCTAAGTACGTAAGCACTTTAGACACACTTTTGCACCAGGGAAGCAAGAAAGGGGAGGAAAATGTATTCTTAAAGGAGAACTCCGGGCAATTTTTACGTTAATCTTGATCGTTATAAATGTGAGTACTGTCAATATAAAATAAAATGAACAGATCTGTCTTAGCAAACTGGAGTTGCTGTGGCTAATGCCCATAGCTCCCAGTGAGCTAAAACTGTAGTTTTGGGGGCATAACATAAAGAGTGCCTTTGTGCCAACAGACACAAAATGCAATGAAACTGTTTGTGCAACATGAACAGGGCTCTTATGTGATAACAAGATGCGTTTTCAACTCATACCTCCTGCTGGTTGCTAGCTCGCCGTTTTGCATTATTTGTTTAGGAAGTAACCTCCTTAAATGTGCATATGACAATTATTCACGTCAATGATACATTAATTAATTTTAATGAATTAATAAAGCCCTGGACTGTAATATTTCAGATTTGTTTGAGCAAGATTTCTGCTCATGTTCAAAACTTTGTGCACATTCAAAATATATCTGTGTTATCTGAGTTTTGGAGGAGTCGTGATATTTTGAGAAAAATAAAGTTATAATAGTCAATATATTTCACAAAAAAATCTACCTGCACCATAATCTGCTGTGCATTACGTGATTGATCTGCTGATACGGTAGATCTCAGACCTTCTGACAGACACAGAGCCCAGTTTTGGTCTCTGGTCTCTGAATGAGCGAATATTTAGGGAAGTGTCTGTACGCTGCTCTTTGCTTTTTTTCATTGGTTGTTGCGTTAAATCTTATTAGCTATTGTGTAGCTCCTTTCTTTTTTTTGATTGGCTGAAAAGTGGCAGGCTCGACTAACATCTCCAGGAGAGACGCGCTTCATTCCTGCCAGTTCCATAGTGAGAGCGTGTGTGGCGGGAGTGCGTGACAAAAGACCAAAATGAGTGACTGTCACGCTCAATTCGTGACACTTGAGAGCCCTGCAGTCACTTAACTCAAGTGTTACAACAGCGGATTCACAAACCTGCACCACTTGTCCGCGATTCGTCTGACACTGCTTCTGAATCACTCTCCGGCCGGTGAGGTCTGTTACTATGGTTACTATTGTTCCTGTTCCGTACTATAAAAAAACTTTGTTATATCCATAACTTAAGCCGGTTAAGCAGTAAGCTCGCGACACCGATGAAACATACAACATGCATGACAACAGCCCGCCAGCCCCTGATGACAAGTTAACGACGAAGAAGAAGATTTATATTCTTCTTCGTTAGTTTTTATTGGCAGTTGGCAAACAAGCTGAGTGATGCGCGATGCATTACCGTCCGCCACCACGCACGGTAATAGAGCTGTTGTTTCATTTTTTGCCGCTCCAGTCACAAAGACTGAGAGAGGAAATTAAACAAAGTTGAAGTTATTTTAAAAAACCTAAAAGATTCAGGGCTTTTGACAAAACATTCGGGGCTTAAGCCCAATTAGCCACACCCCCCGCTCCGCCGATGGAGCAGACCGATGTTCTGTCTTACAGCATACTGTAAAAAACTATTCCTACAATTATTTCAGTTTGAATACATTGTTGTACAAGATCAAAACTTGATCTTTTAGTTTAGATTTTTTTTCCTTAAATGATCCAAACTTTTGGCTTGGATTTAGCTCCATACTAGACGAGCAGTTGAAAACAAGACGTAACGCCAGGGACACACAGTCCGCAAAGTGCTGGGAAGTGTAGATTCGTGACCGATCGGGCGCCTGGCTGTTCACATCAGACGTGCATTTCTCTGCGCCAGTCACACAGCAATCCTGCTCCTCTCCATTCTACAGAAAGTTTCTCTCTCTCGCTCCCTCCCTGTATTGTTACAGAGTTATAATTGCAATGCTTAGTTGTGCCACAAGGTGGTGCCTCCCTCTGTGTAGGCTTCTCTCCTCGGACCAACACACACAAAAGAGACTTCCATAACAAGTTGACCAGATGTATTCTGGCCTCATCTTACCTGTAAATCATGCCAGTGGAATAAGATATGCTGTCCCTGAGGGAAACATGGTTTATCCGAAGGAAATCCTCCAGATTTTTTAGCTGAGCAGCTGCGCGAACCTCTTTCAGGCGCTGAAACTCTGCTAACTGGCTACTGCGCTGCTGCTTTTCTTCCTGCTCCAGTGCTTGATCTGACAAGAAACAGCTCAGTCCACTGTTCACACTCTCACTCATGGATGACAGGGACAGTATCTTGCCTCCAGACAAGCCATTTCCACTGCTGATGCTGCTGCTTCGACATATCCCACTGCTGTCTCGATTCCCAGGTGGCACCCCTCCACTGCCCCCAGGCTTGGGCATCTAGAAGTTGATGACAAAACAAAATCTGGAGTCACAATCAAACAGATTGTGATAGTGCCAGGACTATACACTGCATGAAAAGTGGGATTTCCAAATTTCCATAATTTTCGGCAGATAACGACAATTTACAGACTGTGAACGTCGCGTTATGTGCCACATATTGTCCGACACGAACCATGACGTATGTGGAGAGCTCCCACGGAGGTGTGAATGGCTCTAATTAGCATATGAATAGCAGCAACTGCTATGGCTGGCTGGACTGGCTGGAATTTCCTCACTCAGTATTGGATGAAATCACTACTTTTAAACAACAAAAGTCACTCCTGATTGGTTGGCAGGTATGTCATGGGTTAGGCTATTGGTCACCCTGGGTCATTATTATAATAATACTAATAATAATAACAACAACAACAACAACAACAACAACAACAACAACAACAACAATAATAATAATAATAATAATAATATATATATACACACACATATATATATATATATATTTTTTTTCATATATGCTGTGTTGCATATTCATGTCATTGTTATCCTAAGGAAAATGATTTGCCAGGAATGTGCTGTTTATTCAAAGAAAGAGCTTTATTAACACAAAACACAAACGCAATCAGAAAAAAACTATGTACAAAGCATAGGAGACACAGCACACACAACAAAAATCCCACGCTCACGAGAAGCCAAATCATACAGCACCGTCAACTGTCTGCCTGCCGCGGCCGCCTTGGAGCTGTAGGTAACCGGCGGCATTCTGTCTGAATTCGGTCCATTTTGCAGACGTCCGTGGTGCGTTGTCCTGTATTTCGGATCATCAGGTCTATGGTGGCGCACTTCGAAATGCCCACCTCACCCGCAGCTAGCAGCTGTAAAATCAATCAATAAAGACAATCAGTACTGCGCGATGCTTACGGACACATCTATGAATGCACCTGAATTAACCAAAAACTGATGTAATCTTACCCTCTTTTCTTCTCGACCGACTCCGAGCTGAACTAAAAAAACATAAGTCACAGTAAAATTAAACGAGGAAAGATGAAAATACATACACACAATGCCATCATTATCAGCGTCATGTAAATCTGGACTTGCAGACATAGCTCCAAGCAAATATAGGTCACGGCCTCGTTATGAGGCGAGGTTAGTCTGTAAAAAAAAAAATGTACGGTTAAGATTGGTATCTATTAACATATCTATGTCCTTATACAGCAGAATGAATGATATTCATTCAATGAAAGCATATTCTTTAAATCTTACCCTTGCTCCGGTTCGTAGCGCCTGCTACAATTTATTTCCAAGTTGTGAAGACGGCGTACTGCTTCCTGTAAATTACAAGACCAAAAAAATACACTTTTATTTTATTATTTTATTTTTTTATAGCAACTCACCAGCTTAGCTCTGCCTCAATGAATTGCGCTGAAAGCAGCCAGGCACACATCTATGCTGCTCGCGTTTAAACTTGCGTGCATGTTGCGGGGTTTAAAACATTACTGCCAAGTCTAAGTAGCCTGTTTAACATCCAAAGACAGGCATTGTACTTCTCAAGAGTTAATAAACACTAAAGACTAGCTCGCTGTTTCATTAATAATCGTATACTTACATTGTCTTTTCCTTTTCTGTGGGCGCATCTTTACGGAGCACTGGAGGTGATATGGAGCATGGATGTATTAAGAGAACTGGATACAGTGATCGGCGGGAAGCCCCGTACGTTTCAATGAGAGTGCTCAAAAGCGCATTAAGACAACATGGAGCTCGGCTCTTCCGCATTCTTGGCCCATGACGTCACGATGGACATGCGCACTAGCAACAATTTGTTTGTGTTGTCTTAGCAACCGTTAGCAACATGCTCGTTCATGAGAGTCTCTCTCGTCTCTTTTACAATTGGCGAACTCAGGAACTCGCCGTTTTGATTGTATAAAATATTCAGTAACGTTAAACACTGTGTGTTCGTTGTTCCCAATTGTTTACATCCATCCATCCATCCATCTTCGTCCGCTTATCCGGTGTCGGGTCGCGGGGGGAGCAGCTCCAGCAGGGGACCCCAAACTTCCCTTTCCCGAGCAACATTAACCAGCTCCGACTGGGGGATCCCGAGGCATTCCCAGGCCAGGTTGGAGATATAATCCCTCCACCTAGTCCTGGGTCTTCCCCGAGGCCTCCTCCCAGCTGGACGTGCCTAGAACACCTCCCTAGGGAGGCGCCCAGGGGGCATCCTTACCAGATGCCCGAACCACCTCAACTGGCTCCTTTCGACGCAAAGGAGCAGCGGCTCTACTCCGAGCTCCTCACAGATGACTGAGCTTCTCACCCTATCTCTAAGGGAGACGCCAGCCACCCTCCTGACATGCTTAGCTAAATAAACGATAGATGTATTTAGACAACCAAGGACATTTAATACTTATGTCGTGCTACTAGCTAGCTAGCAGTTACGCCGCCTTCACACTGGCAGTTAAAATCAGCTCCGTAATACGCAATACGCCCCCAGTGGATGTCGTACTACACCGTTGAAAAGCTTCGAAGCGATTTAACAAAAATGGCAGAACAACTAGAAGGACTGATAAGTGTCTGAATGTCCGATTCTCTCTGACGTCTCTTATACAGATATAAATAGAAAGGCTGCTGCGTGGAGTAAAGTTGCCCAGGACGTTGACATGTCACGTCGGTTAAATGTGATATAGCGGTATAATGTCAATAGTTAGACGTCTGTTGCTAGCTAACCAATTAGCATTAGCAGGTTTGTTTATCAGTACCATGGCAACGCTAACTTTCGTCGGATAGGAACCGTCCGTAGCTTTTCGCAAGAGTTACATTTTTTGAATGCATCCGGATGACCAACTGACACGACTTTTTTCGCACCGCACTCGTTCAGACCCGGTTTGGACCCATTCGCATGCGGTCTGCGAATCTCCATAGGAAATGAATGACTTCCGGTCATTTCGTAGCCGTATCGGAGCTGATTTGAACTGCCAGTGTGAAGGCGGCGTTAGCCTGCAGTTTCGTGAACAGAGCTCATCCATGGCTTCATCTCTCATCCACGTTACAAGCTTTACAGCATACAGCCCTCGGATGTATCATAAGAGAGAACCAGGGCGATGTAATCACTATGTCTGTAGTAACGTTATGTAGGCATGATCTTAATACAGCCATTGCTAGCTAAACCTGATGTTAGCAACTAGCTAGCTAGCCGATAGCCCCGCCAGTTTGGGAAACGCTAATGACGTTACATCCACATAACAGGCTTTACAACATACATACATCCCTCGGATGTATCATAACTTCATAAGATAATACCACGGACGTATTAATATAACACATGATGAATTACAACCACTAGCTATATCCATTATTACAGCTAGCAACATGAGCTCGGCAGAACAGTCATGTGAGCGGGCGTGCGCAGTCCCGTGGGTCTGCTCGCGTCCATTATGCACGTTCATCATTTCAAATTTAAGAATTCTGGATTCGCTTCTAGTGAATGTTAAAAATTTAAAAAATGTAACGTTTTAAACCAGGACCCTTTCATTGTTCAAGCTGGTAAGTTATATACCCCGAAACAAATGATCCGCTGAAATATAGACGTTTCTTTCGCCATGCATTGTCTATGTGAAAAGTCTTTCGTGGCCATTGGGTGCAGTACCACCATTATCCGCTAAGCCCATGTTGGCATATAGACATAACGCTCCTCCTGGGGGTTTGATATGGAGGAGAAAAAAAACGCTCCATATGTCTTGAACAACTCCTGTGTGTTTCCAAGTGAAGTTTGACAAAGTGTACAGACAACTCTTTTTGACCTGAAATACTCCCATACTTTGGAAGCTTTTGCTCTAACTGTCGGACTCATCTCCCTCCACTATTTTTCAAATCAAAGCAGTGAAGCGGGGGTAGGGGGCGGGGCAGAGTGATAGAGAAGAAAAAGAGGAGCAGATTAACCAGCAGGGCGCGCGCACACACTGGTGTGGAGGTGAATTACAGTGAGTTTTAATGGGATACTGGGAAAGCTTAATAACAATAGGACAATTGAAGTCTAGATTATGACGCCATTTCAGCAGAGCCAACAGCTTCATATGCCATGGACATGTGAATATGGTGCTGAATTTGCCAGTATTTTAAGAAGACAAATGTTGGGACTTTGTCATGCAATGACAAAGCTGATATGCTTTATGTGAAGCACAGTGTTTTGGTGTCAGCAGAAAGACTTCTCTTAAAAAAAACTGTACAGTTGTGCCTCTGTCTCCATACCACCAGACAATGTTGGATGAGCAAGACCAAAGAAAGGTCACTGTAGTCATGCCACTATGCACAGTGGTTGAGCTCTAGGAGACTGTGAATGAATCATGGAATGCACATTTTACCTTTGTGGCAAAGCCTGATTAAAACTAATTGTTGAAATAAATTATTTTGTGCATCTTTTTTACATAACATTGGTCATTGCTAATGACATACACAGTAATTAATCTAGCATGCTTTTATTAAATAAATCAATTTACTAGATTTTCTTAAAATGAAGTTAATACCTTTAAAAAAAATGTCACCTGGGGTAAAACTCCCCCTGCTGCTACCCTGATTTGCATTTGTATAGCTCACAGCATTTTCATTTACATGTTAAAGCCTCCCCTAGAATTAGTGGGAGGGGGGGTCATGGGGGGACAACTGCCAAGCAAGGCCCACGTCAATTTCCGACAATTCACAGCAGTTTTGGGTTGTTGCCTGTAAATTGCCGTGTGCACTCGTAAACCTGAAGTTCCATGAAAATCTACAGTGCCACTTACTGACGAAAATTCCAACTGTTCCTCTGCTGATCTGAATGGGTTGGTCACTCATCAGGTTAATCTTAACACTCCTCTCAACTGTTCCCACTGCCATTTGCATCGTGGCTTGACATAAGCACAGTTGTTTTATGGTCTCTGCTCCGTCTCTGCTGTCTGCATTATTGAAGTATAAACACTGAATAATTTATGGGTGAGTGAAGTATGTGAAGCTTTGCTGTTTTGTCTGTGTGGAGGAAAAAATTATTATGCACACAATGCTGTGTAGGACAGAGAGCAAGATTTATACTGCTGACATGCATAGGTAGACATCTGTGGAACTGTGGCATGCATGAGGATAGTTCACTTTGTGGAGAAGTACCAATGTTGGTTAAGGGTGGAATTGAAAGACAAGAACTTTTGACAGCAGGGATGTACTTGGACAAAATTCAGCTCTGGACTTTGGGATTGAGTGGACTTTCATGAGAGCCCGTGAAAAGCAAACATATTTTTTGGAATTAATTTTAATAGTAATAATAAACTACATAATGTAATACAGAAACAATAATAACCAATATAGCCTTAGTGGTATAAAGATAATCTGATGTTGCTAAAGATCTTCAACTCAGGATGTTTTGACATTTTTTCTTTTCTCTGTGATCATAACTACAGAGGGAAGGCCAATCAGATTTAACAAATCGTGAAGCAGTCCAAGTTGGGAAGGGCCGTTTGGCTGTTGGAACCCCCCTCTAAATTGACAGTATTACAGCCCAAACACAACGGGCGTATATAGCAGCGTAGCGCAGCTACTTTTATTTCGGCACCCATGATCTATTTCAACCTCACTCAGACCGTCACCATGGTTTTACCTTAAATGATGCAATCCTTCAACCTATCCTTGAGACATTATGTCAACAAAGTCATGTGACTGACCTTTGGAGGCATAAGAGCACCCAGGTGGCCACACCTCTTCCTTTTTGCTTTACTCGCCTCATCCGAGACCAGGTAAGTTAAGACGCGACATTTGGGACTCAGCTGTTGACACTATTGACCATTCAATCCTGTTACAGAGATTGGAACACTTGGTTGGCATTAAAGGAATCGCACTAAGCTGGTTTAAGTCTTATTTCTCTGATCGATCTCAATTTGTTAATGCTAATGATAAATCCTCCAAGTACGTTAAAGTTAGCCATGGGGTTCCTCAAGGCTCAGTGCTTGGACCAATTCTTTTCTCCCTATATATGCTTCCTCTAGGCAATATTATTAGGAAACACTCAATAAACTTTCACTGTTATGCAGATGACACCCAATTATACTTGTCAATCAAGCCAGACGAAACCAGTCAGCTAGCTAAATTTCAAGCATGCATTAAAGATATAAAATCCTGGATGACATATAATTTTCTGATGTTAAACCCTAACAAAACTGAAGTTATTGTACTGGGACCTAAACACCTCAGAACCTCATTATCTAAAGACATAGCTACTCTGGATGGTATTGCCCTGGCCTCCAGCACTACTGTCAGAAATTTAGTAGTTATTTTTGATCAGGATATATCCTTTAATGCCAATCTAAAACAAACCTCAAGAACAGCATTTTTTCATCTTCGTAACATTGCCAAAATTAGGAATATCCTGTCTCAAAACGACGCTGAAAAACTAGTTCATGCATTTGTTACGTCTAGGCTGGACTATTGTAATTCCCTACTGTCAGGTTGCTCAAATAAGTCCACTCTCCAGCTGATCCAGAATGCTGCAGCGCGTGTTCTCACAAGAACTAAGAAAAGAGATCATATCTCTCCTGTATTAGCTTATCTGCACTGGCTTCCTGTAAAATACAGGATTGAGTTTAAAATCCTTCTCTTGACCTACAAAGCTCTAAATGGTCTAGCACCATCATATCTAGAAGAGCTCCTAATACCTTATTGTCCCACTAGAGCACTGCGTTCCCAGAATGCAGAGTTACTGGTGGTACCTAGAGTCTCTAAAAGTAGAATGGGAGCCAGAGCCTTCAGTTATCAGGCTCCTCTCCTATGGAACCAGCTCCCGATCTGGGTTCGGGGGGGCAGAAACTGTAATCGCTTTCAAGAATGAACTTAAAACTCTTCTATTTGATAAAGCTTATAGTTAGGGAGTGAGGAGTTGCAGTGTTCACCTAACTGGCCCAACTGCTTCTCTTCATAATTGTTAGATTAATAATACGTAACAAAGTAGAGGGAGGCAGGCCAGCCAAGCCCGATCCGGCAGGGGGGAGAGTTCTAAGCCCGAAAAAGCTACCTCTCCTTATGACCTGTCTCTCTTAGTTACGCTGTTATAGTTACGCTGTTATAGTTCTAGACTGCCGGGGGACTTCCTTCCTTTGACACACTGAGCTGCTCTCTCCTCTCCCTCTCTATTACTATTACTATTTGCGTGTATCCCGTCCCGGAAATGCTAGTTACTAATCCTAGCTTCTGGGGAGTTTCCCCGGAGTCCTTATGTTTTTTTCCCCCAGCGTATTTCCTTGGAGAACGTTGCTTTGTAAATTATAGAGTGTGGTCCAGACCAACTCTATCTGTAAAGTGTCTCGAGATAACCGATGTTATGATTTGATACTATAAATAAAATTGAATTGAATTGAAAAAAGCTGTTGTCAATCTATCACTTTTGTGCAGGTGCCTTGTGTCCCCGAGGATTGTTTGTGGTGTTTTCCCTTTTTTGCATTTCATAACAGAGAGTCATTGCATGGTTTGTCTTAACCTTTTCTTTATTTTACTAGCGCCAGTTACTGTGGCTTGCAGTTTTGGGTAAGTGCTGTGTGTAAGTGCTTGTACTGTTTGTTCAGGTTGTTTTTTCTCTACAGGAGTAAAAACCTTTAATTGATTTGAGGTGTGTTTTTTGCTTACTGATTTTTTTCTGTTGGAAAAAGTTGTTAATCTGTGAGCCCCATTTTCCCTGTGGGTGCCTCAGGTCGACTTGTTTGAGTTTTTTCTTTCTCTTTTTTTTAAGATACATTGGGAATTTGAGTTTCTCATATAATGACACTGCTAAGTTGGCAGCCAGCCTACTTAGTTAATTAAAACATACTGTGTGTATTGCCCTTAGCCCCTGTTTGCAGTGTTTGGGTACCTGATTTCCTCCCCCCCTTTTTTGCTGTTGAGAAGTGTGTTGCATTTCTTTTCTGCTTTACTTTTAAGTAGTAGGCCAGTTTTGGGGAGCGCCCTTGTTATTTGTTACCCTTGCTTTTCCAGCTCACCTAGCTGTTGAGCTATGATATTTGTTTGTTTTTTGTTCGCAAAAACTACGTTCGCATGGCGTCACACTCATGCCGTTTTTGCCGGGGGTGTCATGGATACCTGTGATGTCCATTGTGAATGCCCCTCTTGTTTGGGTGTGGCACTTTTATTGGATGACATTGAGAACCCCTGTGCAGCTGCACTGGAGCTGCTTGTGCAGCCTTCACCGGATGACGTGGGACACGTTTCTAGGAAACGCTCACGGAAACACAGACGTAGACAGGGGCGGGGCTCGGGTACACAACACGTTCCCCAACGTTCTCATAGCCTGGTTCGGTCCACAAGGGTTCTGGGTGACCAGTGTCAACAACTGGACTCTCAGTCACAGATCCACAGATCCTGGCTACCATATGTGGTTTGTCTGATAGGTTAGGTAAGACTGAGGCTTAGCATTCTGTGGCGAGAACCGCGCCCCCGGGACCCTCGAGGGATTCCTCCCTTGACGGGTTGCCCTCCTATCAGCGGGATGATGGTGATCACCCTGACGCCCTCTCCCTTTATGGCTCAGCCTCCCGTTTGGGAGTGGTGGGCGGGCTGAGGATGCAGCTGAGTCTGATCAGTTTGACTCCTTGCGGTTAGGTGGGCTGTCCACTTTGACAAACATGGGTGACAGTGAGCCCTCACCCATGGGTATTACCTCCAAGGTCATGAGTGCAGCAAGAATTGTGGGTCTTGATGTCCCGACTGTGCCTCCTGCTCCGGTGAATGGAGTGTGGGCAGGCATCTCCCAGTCTCAGCAATCGATGTCGGTTCCTGTGGCTGGGATTATTTGCAGATGCTCAGAAGGGCGTGGAGCGCACCTAGTGGGGCCCCTCAATTCAATGCAGGCTGCCGGAGATTGACTAAAGTACAATATGCTCCTGGCACTTGTATGGGGGATATGCCTCCTGTTGAATGGGAAATAGTGGCATTGACGTCTCTGGGTCCGGAGCGTGTATAAGACTGACCGTCTGGTGTGTCGGACCTACAATGCAGCCACACGAGCGGCTCGTTCTGATAATGCGCTTTTCATTTTATTGGCGGCCCTTAGGAAGACTGCCAATCCCGATGACAGGGATAACATGAATCTCATAGATTCCATCCTTGTTACCCATTCTCAGCTAACGAGAGACATTGGGTCTACTATGTCATCGGCCATGATGTCACGCAGGTTTGGTTAGCGCTAACGTCTCTGCTGGAGAATATCCGCAAAGAGCTTTTGAATATGCAGATTGTTCCGTTGTACAGAATTCAGTTTCGGCGCCGTCCCCCTCCTTTCTTGCGGGTCCGTATGACCATCGTCAGGGACCCGGTCCAGGCTAATTTTTTAACAAAGGAGATTTTGATCCTTCTGCAGAAGGATGCAATCATGAAAGTCAATCCCAGCGAACAGCTGGCTTTTATTCCACGTATTTCCTCATTCCGAATAAGGATGGTGGGTTGTGCCCCATCTTGGACCTAAGGCGGTTAAACGCCTTCATAAAGGTTCTGCCTTTCAAAATGCTGAACACAAATCAGGTCTAAAAAGCCATAGAAAAAGGAAAATGGTTCACCTCCATAGATCTGAAAGATGCGTACTTTCACGTGCCCATCTGCCCAGATCACTGGCCTTTCCTTTAGTTTGCCTTCCAGGCTCAAGCGTACCAGTTCAAGGTCCTGCTATTTGGCCTATCCCTCTCACCAAGGGTGTTTACCCGGGTGGTAAAAGTCCTTCCTTATTTGGACAACTGGCTGATTTGTGCTCCGTCTCCCAGCCAAGTCGCAGAGGACACAAGGACACTTGTCTCACACGTCCAGTCCCTGGGATTCACGGTGAATATGAAGAAAAGCAACCTCGAGCCAAGGCAGCTTTGTGGGTCTTTGCCTGAATTACATCACAATGTCGGGCATCTCTCACCGCTCAGAGGGTGCTGTCCATTCTGACCCTCCTGGACCGATTCCAGCTGGGCAGGCAGGTGGAGTTGGTTCAGTTTCAGAGGCTGCTGGGCATGATTTCGGCTGCAGTGGCTGTTGTTCCACTGCAGAGATGGCTGAATGCCTTCAAACTCCACCCAAAGTGGGACAGGCATGTGAAGCTTTGTGTGTCGCGTACATGCCTTAAAGCTCTGCATCAATGGCGGGACCGGGCACTTTTACTCCAAGGAGTCCCTCAGGAACATTCCTTCACGACGGGCTGTGGTGACGGATGCCTGACCGGGAACCCCTTTGGGGGGGGGGGGAGCACACATCAATGTTTTGGAGTTGAGGGCGGTTAACCTCTCTGAAAGGTCACCTCCCTTTTATTCTGGTGAGAACAGACAGTTCCTCCACTGTGTATCACGTAAATCACCAAGGAGGCACCAGGTCTCTGCGCTGCCTCCAGGTTGCACAGGAACTCTTGTTTTGGGCTTTCCGGTGTCTGGCTTTGCTAAGGGCGATTTACATTCCGGGAGTTGTGAACCAGGCAGCGGACCTCCCATCCAGGACTGGTCCTCCCCCAGGAGAGTGGAGACTCCATCCAGAAGTTGTAGCCCTCCTATGGACTGTTTTCATCAGTGGAGACTACCCACTGCAGGACCCTGCTGGGTCAGGGAGGTCCCCTGGGTCTGGATGTACTCTCGAACCTGCTTCCCCAGGTTCTCAACAGGCCATACATAGGCCATACAAGGTGCTGTTGATAGCTCCTCTATTGCCAAGGAAGCATTGGTTTCCTGCGCTCCTACGCTAGGTTTACACTTTCTCAGGTCAGGGTCAGATATAGCACCCGAAGCCGGCCATCTTGCAGCTCTGGGCTTGGCCCCTTGTCAGTCCCTCTCCCAGGGGCTAGATGAGGCAGTCCTGCACACTATAGGTAATGCCAGGGCTCCCTCCACTCGTTCTAACTATGTGCAGAAGTGGAGGGTGTGTTCGGGATGGTGTGGTAGTAGGCAGGAGGATCCAGCCACTTGCTCCGTCCAACTTGTTCTCCACTTCTTTCAGTCGCTTCTGGACTCGGGGAGGGCTGCTAGCACCATTAAGGTGTACACTTCTGCTGTATCCATCTTCCATGAGGCTGTGGGTGGGTGGTGTTACAGTGGGGAGACTGAAACTGAAATTGTATTTTATCTTAAATAACAAAAAATGTAAGATTAAAGAATTGCTTGTGTATTGCCAAAGTCCAATTTAAATCATTTATTGAATTTATTTAGTTATATAAAGATTATTTTTTGGGCTTTTCCACCTTTATTTGATAGGACAGCTAGGTGAGAAGAGATGGGAAAGACATGCAGGAAATCGTCACAGTTCGGATTTGAACCCTGGACCTCTGCATCGAGGCATAAACCTCTCAATATATATGCGCCTGCTCTACCCACTGAGCAAACCTGGACACTATTTATAAAAAATTTATAACAACTTATTTATTTTTTCACCAGTCATTGGCTGTTAAACGACAAAAATGAAGAAGCACTAGATGGCAGAAGGGGTATTTTACAACATTGAATGCACCACAACCTTATGAGCTGAACTGAAACACACCATGAAGTCCTGTCTCTGTATCTTTTCTGACAGCAGCAGTATCCATGCTGTTTCACAGTGCAGCTAATCACAAATTCAGGGATATGGAGGGAGTTTGGATGTAAACATTTAGCTCGATAATTCATCACACCTAAAATAAAAAGTAAACAAACAGGTACACAACAAGTATGTTGGCAGATGTGTGGAAACAGATGCAAACCACACACACATTTTTGGCAATGTAATAGACTACACACATTTTGGGAAAATGTACATGCATGTTAAAATTAAGGATGTTCTGGGATATGCAATGCCTGGAATGTAAAGTCATGTACCTTGGAAATATAAATGATTAAATCATGGGTAATGATACATATTTAGCCAAGATACTATTAATCACAAATAAAAAAACAATTACAAGAAACTGGCACAAGATTGAACCCCCAACTATAAAACAATGGTTAGAAATTAGGGACTGTTCATTATTTATTCGGAGTGTCTATTTGCACCCCCGGTACGAATAGCCTCGGCCACACAGCTGAGCTATTTACACCCTGTGACGTAACAACAAAAAAACGTTGCTCGCGTGCACCGAAATCATGGCGGACGTTCATCTTCCATGACCGCAGAAACTGGCATATTAGGGAAGTTTTGTCTCTAAAGTTTATAACAATTGAATTTCTAGCAGAAAATGGATACTACAGTTGCGCTTTCTGTCTTCAGTGTAAGCATACAACCGTTAGTTTGTTAGTTAGTACTTATTTTTTTTGTATACAGTATGGTTACCTAGCAACCGAGGCTTGAAGAAACGAAGTGGTAAACAGTTGTTCAATTTCCTGAAAGAACTGCTAGGTGAGTGGTTAGTACGCTTACCTTTGGGATGGGAGCTTGGAGTTCAATTCCCCTGTGTGGTGATCTTATATTTTTAAATTTGGATTGGATAATTTGCATGCAATTGCGCAAGTCAGGACCCGCGAACGCAGGGTGGTAGGGGAAGACTCATGAATATGCCTGCTCTGGTTGGGTTGGTTAGGTTTAGGCAAGATGAGTGGGATTGGTTATGGTTAGGGTAAGAATGTCAGGGCGATAATATTCCAAAAAGGTGTAATACATGAGTAGTATGGATAACTGTGTGTAAATATATGCCAAGGTACTGTAAATGCACAGGGGTGCAAATAGCATACACTGCTAATTGTACCAGGGGTACAAATAGCATACACTTCTAATTGCACCAGGGTACAAATAGCATACTGCTAATTGTACCAGGGGTGCAAATAGCATACACTGCTAATTGTACCAGGGGTGCAAATAGCCTCACCCTTATTTATTTCAATATTTCCCCCAGGTAAATATTTGAGATGTATTTGAAAGATGGAGGCAGCTTAAATCCCAAAAGTACGCAGAGTTGGCTTATTTTCTCCTGAACAGGTAAGCATTAGCTCCAGGATAATTTATCACAGCTACTAGGGACAGGCATTTTTTTGTCATTTCAACATTTGTGTACTCACATTGAATTATATAGCTAGAGTACCCGAGTTGGTTACTCGCAAAAAAAATTGAGACACAGTGCTTGACATTAACTTTTTGAGGCACTTGTCCTTCGGACAAGTACATTTACGTTTCACTTGTCCATGCACAAAAGTCACTTGTCTGGATAAAGATTCATCATTTTATAAAAATAATTGTGTTTTGCTAATGCAGAATTTGAACAAACCGCTCAAAGCATCCAAACACTATCAACATTAATACTATTCTGTTGAAACAGTAGAAACAAACGTGCCCCAACAATAGATTTCCCCTTCAACAAGAAAAAAGGATCTCCAGACTCCATAATACAAAGTAATATGTTGCACGCCGGTGTGCTGAAGTTAATATATATATATATGTATATATAAGTCAGTATTTTAAAGTTTGTCATTACTTTCAGATTCCTAGTCAATATTCTAAGTTACTTAGTCAATATATTGAGATACTAAGTCGATACTTTGAGATAATTGAGTCAATATATTGAGATTGTAAGTCAATATTTTAAATATTCTTATTGGTTTGAGATTCTTGTCTTCTTGTCAATATTCTGAGTTACTAAGCAGAGGTGTCAAGTAACGAAGTACAAATACTTCGTTACCTTACTTAAGTAGACATTTTGGGTATCTATACTTTACTGGAGTAATTATTTTACAGCATACTTTTTACTTCTACTCCTTACATTTTCACGCAATTATCTTTACTTTCTACTCCTTACATTTTAAAAATAGCCTCGTTACTCACATTTCAGTTCGGCTTGTTTTCATTCCAGCTCGTCATCGTTCAAAATAACCATAGACAGTATATAAAAAAACACAAAAAAACCTATCCAAATCGCTCCATCCGGAGGGAGTGAATTTGATTTTGGTTGGATGAGAAGTATAAACATAGCTATTCCGACACCCTATTGGTTTGTACGCGATCCATAACACCTGTACAGACCCGGTGCTAATACGCCACCGGTGCCTTAACGACCGTTATCTACCGGACCGAATAGCAACACGGATTTCATCCATCCATCCATCTTCGTCCGCTTATCCGGTGTCGGGTCGCGGGGGGAGTAGCTCCAGCAGGGGGCCCCAAACTTCCCTTTCCCGAGCAACATTAACCAGCTCCGACTGGGGGATCCCGAGGCGTTCCCAGGCCAGGTTGGAGATATAATCCCTCCACCTAGTCCTGGGTCTTCCCCGAGGCCTCCGCCCAGCTGGACGTGCCTGGAACACCTCCCTAGGGAGGCGCCCAGGGGGCATCCTTACCAGATGCCCGAACCACCTCAACTGGCTCCTTTCGACGCAAAGGAGCAGCGGCTCTACTCCGAGCTCCTCACGGATGACTGAGCTTCTCACCCTATCTCTAAGGGAGACGCCAGCCACCCTCCTGAGGAAACCCATTTCGGCCGCTTGTACCCTGGATCTCGTTCTTTCGGTCATGACCCAGCGTTCATGACCATAGGTGAGGTAGGAACAAAAACTGACCGGTAGATCGAGAGCTTTGCCTTCTGGCTCAGCTCTCTTTTCGTCACAACGGTGCGATAGATGGAATGTAATACCGCACCCGCTGCGCCGATTCTCCGACCAATCTCCCGCTCCATTGTCCCCTCACTCGCGAACAAAACCCCAAGGTACTTGAACTCCTTCACTTGGGGTAAGGACTCATTCCCTACCTGGAGAAGGCATTCCATCGGTTTCCTGCTGAGAACCATGGCCTCCGATTTAGAGGTGCTGATCCTCATCCCAACCGCTTCACACTCGGCTGCGAACCGATCCAGTGAGTGCTGAAGGTCACGAGGCCGATGATGCCATCAGGACCACATCATCTGCAAAGAGCAGCGATGAGATCCCCAGCCCACCGAACTGCAACCCCTCCCCATCCCGACTACGCCTCGATATCCTGTCCATAAATATTACAAACAGGATTGGTGACAAAGCGCAGCCCTGGCGGAGGCCAACCCTCACCCGAAATAAGTCCGACTTACTGCCGAGAACCCGGACACAACTCTCACTTTGGTCGTACAGAGATTGGATGGCCCTGAGTAGAGACCCCCCTCACCCCCATACTCCCGCAGCACCTCCCACAGTATCTCCCGGGGGGACCCGGTCATACGCCTTCTCCAAATCCACAAAACACATGTAGATCGGTTGGGCATACTCCCAGGCCCCCCTCCAGGATCCTTGCGAGTAAAGAGCTGGTCCGTTGTTCCACGACCAGGACGGAATCCGCATTGTTCCTCTTCAATCTGAGGTTCGACTATCGGCCGAACCCTCCTTTCCAGCACCTTGGAGTAGACTTTACCAGGGAGGCTGAGAAGTGTGATACCCCTGTAATTGGCACACACCCTCTGGTCCCCCCTTTTTTAAAAAGGGGAACCACCACCCCAGTCTGCCACTCCTTTGGCACTGTTCCAGACCTCCACGCGATGTTGAAGAGACGTGTCAACCAGGACAGCCCCTCCACACCCAGAGCCTTGAGCATTTCCGGACGGATCTCATCAATCCCAGGGGCTTTGCCACTGTGTAGTTGTTTGACTACATCAGTGACCTCCGCCTGGGAAATCGACGACAATCCCCCGTCATCCTCCAGCTCTGCCTCTAACATAGAGGGCGTATTAGTCGGATTCAGGAGTTCCTCAAAGTGCTCCTTCCACCGCCCTATTACCTCCTCAGTTGAGGTCAACAGTGTCCCATCCTTACTGTACACAGCTTGGATGGTTCCCCGCTTCCCCCCCTCCTGAGGTGGCGAACAGTTTTCCAGAAGCACTTTGGTGCCGACCGAAAGTCCTTCTCCATGTCTTCTCCGAACTTCTCCCACACCCGCTGCTTTGCCTCTTTTCACGGCAGAGGCTGCAGCCCTTCGGGCCCTTCGGTACCCTGCAACTGCCTCCGGAGTCCTCTGGGATAACGTATCCCGGAAAGAGTCCTTCTTGAGTCGGACGGCGTCGCTGACGACCGGTGTCCGCCACGGTGTTCGTGGGTTACCGCCCCTTGAGGCACCTAAGACCCTAAGACCACAGCTCCCCGCCGCAGCTTCAGCAATGGAAACTTTGAACATTGTCCACTCGGGTTCAATGCCCCCCAGCCGCCACAGGGATGCACGAAAAGCTCCGCTGGAGGTGCGAGTTGAAAGTCCGTTGGACAGGGGCCTCCTCAGACGTTCCCAATTTACCCGCACTACACGTTTGGGCTTACCAGGTCTGTCCAGAGTCTTCCCCCCACCCCCTGACCCAACTCACCACCAGATGGTGATCGGTTGACAGCTCTGCCCCTCTCTTCACCCGAGTGTCCAAAACATACGGCCTCAGATCAGATGAAACGATTATAAAATCGATCATTGACCTTCGGCCTAGGGTGCTCTGGTACCAGGTACACTTATGAGCATCCCTATGTTCGAACATGGTGTTTGTTATAGACAATCCATGACTAGCACAGAAGTCCAACAACAAACAACCACTCTGGTTTAGATCAGGGAGGCCGTTCCTCCCAATCACGCCTCTCCATGTGTCTCCATCATTGCCCACGTGCGCGTTGAAGTCCCCCAGCAGAACAATGGAGTCCCCCACTGGCGCCCCATGCAGGACTCCACTCAAGGTCTCCAAGAAGGCCGAATACTCTGAACTCCTGTTTGGTGCATATGCACAAACAACAGTCAGAGTTTTCCCCCCCACCACCCGCAGGCGTAGGGAGGCGACCCTCTCGTCCACCGGGGTAAACTCCAACGTAGCGGCGCTTAGCCGGGGGCTTGTTAGTATGTTAAAGAAGCCCACGGATTTCGTTGCCTTATTTAGGTGCCACTTTAATGCCTGCGCGATGCTCCGAAACCGGACGTTAGAGGGAACTGAACATCGCCGCACGGGACGCTAGTCAACACTACAGTTGGAAGCAGGTTAGCCTAGCGTTAGCTAGAAGATGGAGTAAACATGATAAAATGCTGAGAGCTAAACGGTGTAAAAGTGTGTCTATATTTCACTGGAGAGGAGTCTGACACCAGACTGTAGCTGTGAAAAACACAGAAGAGATGTAGCTAGCCTACGTGTCACCATTTTCAGCCCTTCTGAGTTTGCAGGTATGATTTTAATAACATTAATAACATTATTATAGTCATATGATTTTGTCCCCGCGTTTTAGAGTTAAGCTGTTGTCCTTAATGGCATTTCCCCCCCTTACATCAGGGTTCTTGAACGTTTTTTAAGCCAAGGACCCCTTAACTTAAAGTGAGATGTAGCAGGGACCCCCTACATATTGTATGAAATTCAGTTGCATATTAAACTGGGCCTACAATAACTGTTAGGGTAACCTAAAGCCTTCTTACATACCTTTTTTTCATAAGCTATTAAAATATTAATGGTTGGCATGATTTTATAAATCATATTTTAATGTTACATATGTGGCACAGTAAATCTAGGATTAACTGTATCTGTGGGCTGATATCTTAGTGACTTCCTTACCTATAGGCCAGTAAGCCTATCATCAGTGGGAATTTATATTTGCTAATAATATGTTGGAATTATGTTAAGGCATTTTATTTTTTATTTTTTTTAAAGACTCAAAAATGTACAATAATTTGGAGGCCCCCCTGCAATTACTTTGAGGACCCCGTTGAAGATCTCTGCCTTACATTACTTTTACTTTTATACTTTAAGTAGTTTTGAAACCAGTACTTTTACACTTTTACTTAAGCAAAAAGCTTGAGTTGATACTTCAACTTCTACAAAAGTCTTTTCAAACCCTAGTATCTATACTTCTACTTGAGTAATGAATGTGAATACTTTTGACACCTCTGTTACTAAGTCAATATATTGAGATACTAGTCAATATTTTGAGTTAAATCAATATATTGAGATACTGAACCAATATAGTGAGATATTAAGTTAATATATTGAGATACTAAGTCAATATTTTGAGATAAGTCAACATATTTAAATACTAAGTCAATATTTTGAGATAAATCAATATATTGAGATACTGAACAATATAGTGAGATATTAAGTCAATATTGAGATACTAAGTCAATATTTTGAGATAAGTCAACATGTTTAGATACTAAGTCAATATTTTGAGATAAATCAATATATTGAGATACTGAACAATATAGTGAGATATTAAGTCAATATTGAGATACTAAGTCAATATTTTGAGATAAATTAATATATTGAGATACTAAACCAATATATTGAGATTCTAAGTCAATATTTGACATTTTTTCATTACTTTGAGATTCTTAGTTTATATTCTGAGATACTAAGTCAATATTTTGACCAGAGGTAGTGGTGACTTGAACTTCTTCTATATCTAAAATAATTTTGTAGACATAACAATGGATTTTGCCACTAAATGTTGGTGTTAACTTTTTTTATACAATTTCACAAATTTCTACCCAGCAGAGGCTGATTTACCGAAAGGATCCTTTTTTGTTGCGTAACAACAACTTATAACAATAACTTATTTCACCAGTAAGTTGCTGTTAAACGACAAAAACAACCACTGGATAGGAAAAGGGTATTTTACAACAACTTTGAATGCAGCACGACGCTGGCGGGGCAAATTTCAAGTGAACGCAACATCTGTGTTTTTCCGACAACAGCATCTGCACACTGTCATATGTTCCTCTCCAGTGAAATACAGACACACTTTTACACCGTTTAGCTGTCAGCATTTTGCTGTTTACTCCAGCTGCTAGCTAACGCTAGGCTAACGTTACTTGCTGTTGAGTGTAGTGTTAAGCAGCGTAACATGCGGCGATGTTTCGGTTGCCTCTAACGTCCGTTTTCGGAGCATCCGAGAGAAGCGCAGGCATTTCAGTGGCACCGCGTTGCAATTCGGCCCGGTAGATAACGGTCGTTAAGGCACCGGTGCCGTATTAGCACCGGGTCTCTCCTTTTCTGTCAACGATGTGGCGAGGAGGTAACGTTAAGGCGGAGTTAGCAAGCTAACGTTAGCTAACTAACACCGGCAGGTTCACCGTGCTTTCATGCTGCATTGCTTACAAAGAACGAGCTGAGGTCTAACGTTAGTGGTCCGCTGACCGGGATTGCGGGGGAAAGAAATTATCGTTTCAAATCGGTAAAATAGACGTAATGAGTGGCAGATGACGTGAACTTACATGGCATTTTAGTTTGTTTGAGTTTTAACTTGTCCAGTGGGACAAGTAAATTTCTCTTCCACTTGCCCTACAAAAAATCCACTTGTCCCGGACAAGCGGACAAGCCTTAATGTCGAGCCCTGAGACATAGCCAGTAAAGTGATCCCGACTGGTCCTGTTAACGTTACCGGGAGGACCAGGCAAGCAGGCCATGGCTGTTTACAGCGTGTAGCCTCTTCAGCGGCTGGAGCCGACAACGGTGAGTTATTTTGAACCACGAGAGGGGGGCTGTAAATCGGAAAGAGAGGACTTTCCATTGTGTTTAGCGATTGTTGCCGTAATTCTAAGCCAATGAAGTGTGTTCCGTTGGCAAGGTAGTGGTATTTTTAGCGGTTCATACTGTAATTTTAACCCAAAAAAGTGTGTCTGTCAGTTGGTTACAGAGCTCCGCGTGAGCATGGGCTTTTATGACTGTCAATATAGCCAGCATCTAACATTAGCTACTCCGCTGTGCTGTGGAGTAATGTCTGGCTATGTGAGAAAAGTGTCTAGCATCATTGTTGTGAATGCTGCGGTCTCAGCCTGGCAACACCCGTGAACTTCGAGTCTGGGCAGGAGGGGGCGGGGGAAACGACTCTCCAGTATTTTGAATTGGTAGTGCAGTAACTATTTTTAACCGCTAGCTGCCAGTATTACATACAATATTACATATTGCACCTTTAAACCACGTTAAGCTTTTTCACGTTACGACTTATAAAGCCTATGAGAACTGCAGGGAGTCAACCCACAGCCGCTCCGCTGCCCTGCTGAAAATGTGAAGCAGAAACGCGTCAGATGTCAGATAACGTCCATAATAATTGGACTTTTTAAGAGAAAAAAAAATTAATGCATCATTGTACCCAGCACTTCTGGAAATGTACTTCCAAATATGTCTCTGTCCCCAGCACATTTCAAACCAAACTGAGCCCATGATTCCATTCAATTTTTAAACAATGCAATAATCCGTTTCAGCAACCAGGGGGGCAGCTCCCTCTGCTCCATATAGCAACTCATGGGTCAGACCCATCTGGTAGCGGGGGCCAAGACTACATGGAAAAATATGCACCAAATAAGCCACTTTGAAATTTAGCTGTTTCATGAATACAAAAGTTGGGTGACCCCCCCCCCTGGACTGAAAAATGTTGGATGACCCTCCCCTCAATAGAGAATAAAAAGACATGACCCTATTTTCCTCCGGTGGTCCATTCCATAAATACCGAACGGTCCCTGTTAGAAGAAATTGACACTATGGAAAAAAATGACTTCCAGCTAGGAGTAAGATAAATGTTTTCATTATAAATGGAAGAAAAGTATGATTTATGGCTGTGGAAATATACCTAACTGAATTGTAATTTGATAGTGGAAACTTGTAGCCATGACTGTTTTTTAGTTTTCTTTAGTATGACTGTTTATTTCCCTATATATATATATATATATATATATATATATATATATATATATATATATATATATATATATGACTCTGGATTGAACAAAAGATTTACTTATTTAGTTTACTTAAATGTTTAGTCAGCATTTTAACTATGTTCAAGCCAGCTAATGTTACTAGCTATCGGTAGGCTAATGTCACATGCTGTTTGTTAACTAGCATCACCACCTAATAATAATTAATGAATTACATTCATAGAGCGCTTTATCATAGACACTCAAAGTGCTTCGGGGGGGGGAGGACTATTCTCTAACACCACCAATGTGTAGCACCCACCTGGGTTACGACGCCAGACGCTCACCACACATCAGCTTGGTAGAGAGGGATGGGAACATATTTTTAGTGTTGGGAAAAAACGGAGCACCCGGAGAAAACCCACGCAGACACGGGGAGAACATGCAAACTCCACACAGAAAGGCCCGGCATGACCAGCGTTCGAACCTGGTACCTTCTTGCTGTGAGGCCACAGTGCTAACGATTGTGCAACCTACGTTGTTTCTAATTTTTTATCTTAACCTGATGTAATCTTTACACATTTAAATCAAGTTTTTACTCATTCACATGTAGCAATTATTAGGGGCTGCTATGGCTCAGGTCTTTGGCGGTTGTTTACCACAGCAGGTCGGTGGTTCTATCGCTTGCCCTGCCTGAGCAAGACACCGAACACTGAAATACTCCTGCTGCTGCGGCATGATCAAATCGTATGAACTTTTTGTAAAGTCTGATTGTAAAGTCTTAGGAGAACAATTTTCAGAGGAAAAACATCTTGTTCATTATTGGTTTCTGTGTGATTTCAAAACATTTCTGTGAGATTCAATTTCCATTTATATTTTTTGCTTTTGTCTTTATAATCATGTACCAGTTTATGCATTCATGTGACATTCTTGCAGCATGCATATCCTGATAGCCCAGCTTGTTCTAAAAAAGACATTACAATACCATACATACCATACAATTTATATAATTTCTCTCCACTTTCCTAACCTGCAGAAGCGCATATACCAGAAAATCCCCAACTACTCAATAATTTAAGACACTCTTTTTACATGCTGATGACGAAGATGGAACATATCATCTAGCTACATTCCCTGAGACTGAACAAAATAACAGCTGTGACTCAAGAAAGAGTAGATCAAGACATTTTAGAGAACCAAATCTTCTTGGACCAAAAGGATTTTTTACCTTTTCATGGTTCCACATAGTATTTTACACATGGACATCATATCTATGCAACATCAATCCTTTCATCCCATTATAAGTCAATTCATCCTAAACACTATTAGCTACTCACCCGAGTGTTTGGCGTTCGGCCGATGTAGGGGTTCTGGACTACACTGCTCATGATAGAGCTTTGTGATGGCCAGGTAGAGCAGTACTGTATGTCTTTTACTCAGCCTTATGCCTAGCAAAGCAGCTTCTGGATTGCTTTCAAAGTAGTTGGTGGAGGAGTTAATATGGCTTTCCACTCCCTCCTACTTGGTCACACGGCACACAAAGAGCCCTATCAGCAACCCTCTCTGCACTGCAGAGGCCAGAAAATAGTCATACAAGTAAATTATTTATCTTGACACTAAAACTAGCATCTGCACTAAAAGCTTGTGATTGTCTGTAACAGCAGAATGTTACTTAAAGCCTGTCATCTAGCTTGTTTCATCAGTGATGTATTTCTTTTTAGACTTGTATGTTTAGTTATTAAAGAATAACAGTACGCATACACGTATTTTCCAACCAATATAATTGTTCCAACCAATATTTCTAACAATCTCAATCTTGCTGCCATAAATGGCAAAGCTCCTCCACCACTATGTACTTTTATTAAGCAGAAAAATGTACATATACATGATACATAATAGACATGCTGCTAAACAGAGAAACGGGCCCTTGAGACTGCTTTAGGCCAAAAATAAAAACAGGCCCTTTCTTACACTCTCTCTGTGTTTTCTCTGCACATCCTTCTTACATTTTTTTTACCCCTGATCAATTGGCTTGCCTGTCTTTCAGAGCAACAGAAAGTCATGGCACATCTTGACACATCATTAATCATCATGGACAATAAACACGGTAAAAAACGGGGGCATTTTAACACTGTTTTAACACGTTCAAAAATATAGGTTCCCGAGTTGTCTCTAGCTCCACCCAAAGGATTTATGTGTTCCCACTGTTCATCATTGGGTTCAAACTGGTTGGAGGGAACATAAACTGTTGAAAACCGCAGTATAGTGTCAAGTCATTGACAGGTACTTGACACTATACTGCTGCCGCTCATAAGCTATCTGCTGCAGCAACACCTATGTCCTCTACAGCTGCCCCCTGATCTTGCCTTGAAACTGGCAGCCTATCCGCTCCAAATACATCTCAACAGCAGTGTGAAATTGCAACTGTTATGCCAGACAACCTTGCACTGTTCTAGTGATGGCCTGGCAGTCTTCAGCCGGTGGTGGTTCCATTGATTATGTGAAGTCACGATTTACGCCAGGTAAACGAAGTGAAGATTCCTAAGGTGCATTTAATTGTTGGGGTTCATTGTCCCTCTGTTCTCCATATATGTAAATAAGCAATGGTAAACATTTGTTATGGCTCTCCAGATATCGCCCCACAGTCTTTCAATGGGCTTGTTTCTCCCTCAAAAGGCATTTCCCAGGGTTGAACCTCAGAAGACATCCATAAACCGACAAACAGCATTGTTTTTCCCTCCATGGTCACATGGAGGGAATGGTCCCAGCCCTCGTATCACCTGCCTCTTGTTTCCTCGTTACCTAGTTTATTTAGCTCCCTGAGTTTCCATTGTTCCTTGGCAGATCGTTTTGTAGCCGTACCCTTGTGTTTCCTCCCTGTGCCCTGTGGTCATTCCTGCGTGTGCCCGTTTTGCTCCTGCCTATGTTTTGCCTGTTGGTTCATTATTTTGTGAGTGTTCCACTCTTTGCACTGCCATTTTTTGTTAATAAATTCCTGAGTTCGACCATCTCCTGCCTGCCTGCCTCCCTCTCTCTGCGTTTGGGTCCACATTCCCTGCTCCCACATCGCAGAACGATCTGACCACATGGACCCAGCGGAGAAGCTCTTTTTTAAGAAGAAGGTGTTGGAGTTTGGCTGGACTGTGCAGTGTTTGCTCTGCTCTGAGCCAGACCGGCGCCCTCCTCTCCTGGAGAAGCTCGCCATTCAGCGGCAGTGGTTGTAAGAGAGACCTTGGGTGAGTCACTTTGTTCCCCAGCTGGAGGAATTCAAGCACTGGCTAGAGTATTTTCTACAAGCCACCCCCAGTGACTCACCCACCACCAGACTGCCTCCTCCCCAGTCGGCCAACACTGTGGCCGTCGGTGCATGCTTTGTCAGCCAGCCTGCCCCTTTACCGGCTTCCCCAGAACTCTCGTTGGACTGCTCAACCACCAGGAGTCCTATGAGGGCACCCGCCTGGCAGTCTTCTGTGGGACCCGTGGAGGCCGTAGATGGGGAAAAGGCCGCTGTGGCTCCAGTCGCCATGCTCCGCTGTTCACCCCAGAGTCCTCGCTCCCTAGCGACCCCAAGCTTACCTGCAACCCTTCTGACCCCAGGGCTGACGTGCGGCTCTCCTGACCCCGGGCTGACGTGCGGCTCTCCTGACCCCGGGCTGACGTGCAGCTCTCCTGACCCCGGGCTGACGTGCAGCTCTCCTGACCCCGAGCTGACGTGCAGCTCTCCTGACTCTGCGCTGACATGCAGCCTCTCCCCAGACTCCCGGCCTGCTAGCGGCCTCTCCCCAGACTCCCGGCCTGCTAGCGGCCTCTCTGACTCTCAGCTAGCTAGCATCCTTCCTGATTCCCCGCTAGCTAGCGATCTCTCTGAGCCCCAGCTAGCTAGCAACCCCCTTGAGTCCAGGCTAGCTAGCAACCTCCCTGATCCCAGGCCAGCTAGTGATTCCCCTGAATCCAGGTTAGTTAGCAACCCTCCTTGATCTAGGCTAGTTAGCAGCCCATCAGAGCCCCAGCTAGCTAGTAACCTCCCTGAGTTCCAGCTAGCTAGCAGTCCCCCAGAATCCAGGCTATCTAGCAACCTCGCTGACTGCCCGCTAGCTAGCAGCCCCCCTGACTCCAGGCTAGCTAGCAACCTCCCAGATCCCAGGCTAGCTAGCAGCCTCCCTAATCCCTGGCTGGCTAGCAGCCTCCCTGATTTCCCACTAGTCAGCAGGCCCACTGACTCCACCCTAGCTAGCAGCCTCTCTGAGCCCCGGATGAATAGCAGTTCCCCAGAGTCCCGGCCGTGTAGCGGCCCCCCTGAGTCCAGGCTAGCTAGCATCTCCCCTGAGTACAGGCTAGCTAGCATCTCCCCTGAGTCCAGGCTAGCTAGGAGCTCCCCCATATCCAGGCTAGCTAGCAGCGCCCCCGAGTCCCAGCTAGCTAGCAGCTCCCCCGAGTCCCAGCTAGCTAGCAGCTCCCCGAGTCCCAGCTAACTAGCAGTCCCCCTGACTCCAGGCTAGCTAGCAGCCCCCCTTATTCTCAGCTGGCTGACAGACTCCCTCGTGTTCCCGAGCTCTCTAGTGTTCCCGAGCTCTCTAGTGTCCCCGAGCTGCCCAGTGTCCCAGCACTGCCCAGCGCCCCTGAGCTTCCTAGTGTCCCTGAGCTCTCTAGGGTCCCTAAGCTGCCCAGTGTTCCAGCACTGCCCAGTGTTCCAGCACTGCCCAGCGCCCCTGAGCTTCCTAGTGTCCCTGAACTTTCTATTGTCCCTGAGCCTCCTAGAGTCCTCGAGAGTCCTAGAGTCCCTGAGTTTCCTAGAGTTCCTAGGCTGTCCAGTGCCCCTTATCCCCTGCTGTCTAGCAGCTCTCCTGATCCCCGGCTGGCTAGCTGTCCCCCTGAATCCCGGCTTGTTACCGCCCCTGAGACTATACCGGTCCGTCCCGTCTGAGTCCGTCCCGTCTGAGTCCGTCCTGTCAAAGTCTGTTCCGTCCGCGTCTGTTTTGTCCCGGTCTGTTTCGTCTGAGCCTGTTCTGTTTAATTCTGGGCTGTGTGTATTTATGTTCCCTGTGTCTTCCTGTGTTCTCTGCTCTCCCTTGTGTTTAGTGTTGTCAAGTTTCTGTATTCAGTAGATTTCATGTCTTCTGTTAGCTGTTCCCGTTTCCTGTTTTATTTTGATAGTCTGTTTTCTGTTGTGTCATGTCTAGTTCTACTTCCTGTGTTTTCCCGCTTGTGTGATTACCTGATGTTTTCCACCTGTTCCCCAGCCCTCGTATCACCTGCCTCTTGTTTCCTCGTTACCTAGTTTATTTAGCTCCCTGAGTTTCCATTGTTCCTTGTCAGATCGTTTTGTAGCCATACCCTTGTGTTTCCTCCCTCTGCCCTGTGTTCATTCCTGCGTGTGCCCGTTTTGCTCCTGCCTTTGTTTTGCCCGTTGGTTCATTATTTTGTGAATGTTCCAGTCTTTGCACTGCCGTTTTTTGTTAAATTCCTGAGTTCGACCATCTCCTGCCTGCCTGCCTCCCTCTCTCTGCGTTTGGGTCCACATTCCCTGCTCCCACATCACAGGTTTGTTAGTTTCGCTGTATGTTCTCTGTCGTGTACTTTCGTGTCGTGGCTTGTCTTCCGTGTCTGCTCCAGTTGTCTCGCTTCCTGGTTTTCCTGCCTTGTGGATAATTTTATGAATAACTTTTTGCCTAACTTTGGACACTTTTGGTAGTGGTTTTGTAAATAAATTCCTTCTATCTGCATTTGGGTCTAAGCCTCGCTAATTCCGTGACAGATCCCTGAAAGCAGATGATGATTCCTGTCATTCGCAGTGTGTCACAGAATACCACAACATACATTGCTAATATTATATATATAATATGCAATTTATTTTCATTCAAACTGACTTTCAAAATAGTCTTTTATGAATTCTATTGATTAACAGTCCTAAAAACAGTCCTAAAAAAGTGCCTTCTGCTGTAAATAAGATGGATAATAAGCGCTCACCGTTGTTGAAAGGCTTGAATGAGTTTTTGGTTTTGTATCAGAGTGAGAAACGTAAAAGTAATGTCATCAGTTAAAATAAACACAAGTCTGTCTCTCCTGACACCAATAACGTCTCTCAGGTGTGCAGTGTCCTCAGTGTCTCATATTCTAGTTCAGGTAATGTCTTCTTAATTACATGTTGTGGTTTTTAGCATCCATATATGTTATGGTTTAATAAGAGCGTAATGATAACTTTAAGGACTTAAGCTTGATATTTATTTATTTGACAGGGACATTGCACAACAAATGTGTTGCAAAGACCAGAGATAGCTACAAGCTAATTTTCATCTGTAGTCCCTGGGCAGAGGCAAAGTGACAGCAGTTATATACAGTGGATAATGAGCATTCCTGCTAATGAGTTCATTCAATATAAAATACAGATAAAATACAAATCCAGCACCTACACAAGGGATCACCTCAACAGACATGCAATGTCAATATTTACAGTATGTACAATTATTACAGTTTTTTGTGTTTTTATTTTTTTTTTAATTTTATTATTGCCTACCTAAAATTTAAACAGTACCCTAATTTACCAGTTTTGTATTAATGATCACAAATCTGACCGTCTTTCAACCACTTCTTGAGGTTAACTGGCAACAAATTCCACATCCCTGCGGCTTTCACAGAAAAGCAGTTCTGCCCAAAAGTAGAGGACCTAAAGTTAACATAACAATCTCCTCTAGAAGAGGCTCGCGTAGTTCTAATACCTGCCTCTTCACAAGGTTTCACAAATTTTCTCAGGGACTATGGGGCCAAATTATGAAGAATCTTGTATACTAAACTGACATTTGAAAACACAACGAAATTGTCAAACGTTAATAATTTATATTTCTTCACAATGTTAATGGTATGAAAAAGGTTTTTTATTTAAAATTTTAAGGGCCTGCTTGTACAAGCTTTGAAGCGGCTGTAACACAGAATTGGTTGAAAGAGTCCAATTTGTGATGCAATAAGTAAGATGAGAAAATATCATTGCATGCATGTAAAGCTTAGCAGCATCTGTGCTCATTTGAGGACGAATATATCTAAACTGTGATAAATTAAATTTTACAGTTTTTATCAATTTTGAAATATGCTTTTTAAACGATAGTGTCCTATCCAATACTACGCCTAAATACTTGACCGACTCAACTTCCTGAATCCTTGTACCTTTTACCAAAATTTCCGGCGCATCGTGAAACGTATTCCTTATTGAAAAGAACATGCTGACAGTTTTACTAAAATGTAATGTCAAGCATGATTGTACCATCCAATCTGAGATTTTTTCCATCGCTCCCTGGAGCACAGCTGCTGCTTTTTGACCTAATTTTGCATGGACATATATCACCGCGTCATCGGCATACATCTGTACATGAACGTCAGGACAGATAGCTGGAAGATCATTAATAAAAACACTGAACAAAAGAGAGCCTTGTGGCACCCCAACTGGGCAGTCCAGAAAAGAAGACATAGTGCTCTTAATTCTTGTGCAGTGCTTCCTATTCTCTAAATATGATTTAAACCATCGTAATGTCTTGTTAGAAATATTATGATTGGACAATTTAGATAGCAGGATGTTATGTTTTACTGTGTCGAAAGCTCTTTTCAGGTCTAAAAATATGGCACCCACCACCCCCCCTTTGTCCAACCCGGCTTTAAGTTGTTCAACAAAATAACAAAGTGCCGTTTCAGTTGAATGATGTTTTCTAAAACCAAACTGAAGTGGATTCAGGGGGTACTCTCCATAATTCAAATGATCCATCAGTTGCCTGGCCACTACTTTCTCAACTAACTTCGATATTACAGAATCAGAATCAGAATCAGAATCAGAAAAGCTTTATTGCCAAGTACATTTTTTACACATACAAGGAATTTGTTTTGGTGTCGTAGGTGCATGTCACACATTATCTAAAATAAGTTAAACAAACAGGTTAACAGAACAGACAATATAAGTATAAATATATAAATATATGTGTATATGTACACACACAGGATGTAACATAATAAAATAAGAGTAACAGTTAAGATAAAAAAAGAGCAGATTAAGTACAGTGGCATGTAGAGCCAGAGGTGGGTGTGGAGAGAGTCAGGGGTGGATTCCGGGCCTTGTTAATAAGGCTAGTGGCGGAGGGGAAAAAAGCTGTCCTTGTGACGTGAGGTCTTGGTCCTGATGGACCTCAGCCTCCTGCCAGAGGGGAGTAGCTCAAAGAGTTTGTGTCCGGGGTGGGAGGGGTCAGCCACAATCTTTCCAGCACGCTTCAGAGTCCTGGTGGCGTAAAGGTCCTGGAGCGGTGGGAGATTGCAGCCAATCACCTTCTCAGCTGACCGAATGACACGCTGCAGTCTGCCCTTGTCCTTGGCAGTGGCAGCAGCGTACCAGATGGTGATGGAGGATGTGAGGATGGACTCAATGATGGCTGTGTAGAAGTGCACCATCATTGTCTTTGGCAGGCTGAATTTCTTCAGCTGCCGCAGGAAGTACATCCTCTGTTGTGCTTTCTTGACGAGGGAGCTGATGTTCAGCTCCCACTTGAGGTCTTGGGAGATGGTAGTTCCCAGGAAGCGGAAAGACTCCACAATGTTAATTGTGGAGTCACTGAAGTGTGATAGGGGGCAGGTGGGGCAGAATTCTTCCTGAAGTCCACAACCATCTCCACTGTCTTTAGAGCGTTGAGCTCTAGGTTGTTTGCTTGCACCAGGTCACCAGGTGGTCAGCCTCCGACCTGTAGGCGGACTCGTCTCCATCAGAGATGAGTCCGATGAGGGAAGGTGTCGATCCGCGAACTTTAGAAGCTTGACAGACTGGTGACTGGAAGTGCAGCTGTTGGTGTACAGGGAGAAGAGTAGAGGAGAAAGAACACAGCCCTGAGGGGATCCGGTGCTGATGGTCTGTGAGTCGGAGATGTCTTTCCCCAGCTTCACATGCTGCTTCCTGTCAGACAGGAAGTCAGTGATCCACCTGCAGGTGGAGTCAGGCACACCAAGCTGGGAGAGCTTCTCCTGGAGCAGAGCTGGGATGATGGTGTTGAAGGCAGAGCTGAAGTCCACAAACAGGATCCTGGCGTAGGTTCCTGCAGAGTCCAGGTGCCGGAGGATGTAGTGGAGGGCCAGGTTGACTGCATCATCTACAGACCTATTGGCTCTGTAGGCAAACTGCAGGGGGTCCAGGAGGGTGTCGGTGATGGCTTTTAGGTGTGAAAGCACAAGGCGCTCAAAGGACTTCATAACCACAGAGGTCAGGGCGACGGGTCTGAAGTCATTAAGTCCTGTGGTCCTTGGCTTCTTGGGAACGGGGATGATTGTTGAGGTCTTGAAGCAGGCTGGCACGTGACATGTCTCCAGCGAGGTGTTGAAAATGTCTGTGAACACCGGAGACAGCTGGTCAGCGCAGTGCTTCAAGCTGGATGGGGAGACAGCATCCGGTCCAGCAGCTTTCCTGGGGGTTCTGTCTCCTGAACAGTCTGTTGACGTCTTTCTCATTGATGGAGAGAGTCGTCGCTGAGGTGGGTGGGGAGGTGGAGGGGGGACCTTTAAGGTGGGGGGAGGTGGAGGTGATGCACTGTAGCTGTAGCTGTTGGGAGGTGTCGGGGGGGATGGAATCAGGGAAGACCCTTTGTTGGGAGGTGTTGAGGGGGGATGGTTACAGGACCGACCCTTTGTCCTTCAAAGCGACAGTAGAACTCATTAAGTTTGTTGGCTAGGCGTCGGTCGTTGGTGGAGTGGGAGACTTTAGGCTTGAAGCTGGTGATCTGTTTAAGCCCTCTCCAGACAGAAGCAGAGTTGTTTGCTGAGAACTGGTTTCGGAGTTTCTCAGAGTACCGTTTTTTAGCCTCTTTTACCGCCTTGCTAAACTTGTACTTTGCTACTTTAAGTCTGTTTTTGTCTCCACTCCTGAACGCCTCTGCCTTGTCCAACCTTAGCCTTCTGAGTTTGGCTGTGAACCAGGGTTTGTCATTGTTGAAACTCACCCTGGTGCATGATGGAACACAGCAGTCCTCACAGAAGCTGATGTATGACGTCACAGCCTCTGTGTACTCATCCAGACTGTTGGTAGCAGTCCTGAACACATCCCAGTCAGTAGAGTCCAAGCACGTCTGTAGATCCTCCACAGCTACACTGGTCCACTTCCTTGATGTCCTCACAACAGGTTTGCAGAGCTTTAGTTTCTGCCTGTAGGTGGGGATCAGGTGGACCATGACATGGTCAGAGTGTCCAAGTGCAGCACGGGGGGACGGCGTGAAAAGCATCCCTGACTGTGGTGTAACAGTGATCCAGAATGTTCTCCTCTCTAGTCGGGCATTTAATATGCTGTCTGTATTTAGGTAGTACATGAGTGAGGTTTCCTTTGTTAAAGTCACCAAGGACAATAACTAGGGAGTCCGGGTTGGTCCGCTCCACACATAGTATCTGGTCGGCAAGCATGCGCTGTGCGACCTGCACGTTGGCCTGCGGCGGGATGTAAACATCGACCAGAATGAATGAATGGAACTCACGGGGTGAATAAAAAGGCTTACAGTTTATGATGTAAGATTCCAGTTCAGGAGAACAATACTGTTGGATCACTGTCACGTCGTTGCACCACCCGCTATTGATGTAGAAACAGATTCCTCCACCTTTAGTTTTGCCGGAGAGGTCCGTGTCTCTGTCCGCTCTGTAGAGTTGGAAGCCTGCCAGCTGCAGCGCAGAGTCCGGTATTAATCCACAGAGCCACGTCTCCGTGAAGCACAAAACAGCAGATGAAGAAAAGTCCCTGTTTCCAACCAACAGCAGTTGTAATTCCTCCAGTTTGTTGGGCAGTGAGCGCACGTTAGAGAGAAATGTGCCCGGTAACGGTGTGCGTAAGGATACTCACTGGTCTGTAGTTGGCCAGCTCAGCTTTATCTCCTCCCTTATGCAAAGGTGTAATCACTGCCTTTTTTAGACAGTCAGGTAAGACCGCTTCTCTGATGGATCGATTGATTAGCTGAGTAATAGGTCGACATAGGGTGGCAGCATTCCTTTTAATCGTACACGAATCTAAACCACAACAATCCTGTGACTTTGAAAGTCCTTGTAATATTTTGAGTACTTCTTGCTCCGTGACCTCACTTAAGTGAAGCACTTGTTTAGTTGAATCTACATATTTCGTTTCCATTTTTCTATAACCAAAAACAACAACCAAATCGTTAAAAGCACTAGCTACCTTTGATTCTTCTTGCGTTAAGACATTGTTTATTTTCTTTTCATAACATTTCTGAGATGTTTTTGTCCGAGAGATAGTATCAATGTGCTTCCAGACTAAGTGATTATTTCCTTTAGCTTGTGTTATCAAATCAATAAAAAAGTTTGTTTTCGAGGTCCTTAGTTCTTTCACTACTTTATTCCGATAATCCCTAAATAGACACATATCATTTTCAATGTTTGATTTTAAGGCTTTTTTAAGCTGATAATCTCTTCTCATCGATTTCCAAATGTCTTTTGTCAACCAGGGTAAATGTGCCTTTTTGCACAAGTTAACACATTTTTTAATAAATTTCACCTTGATGTTGTTAATTAGATCTAAAAAGCTCCCACAGAAGGAGCCTATGTCATCATCAGAATTCAAAACATTCCAGTCTACCTTCTCTAACTCTTGGTCAAAGTGTGCCAAATCTTTATTAGGTATTTTTAAAAATGTCTCTTTCTTATTTATTCTGAATGTAAATCTACTTTTGTTTAATTTCCGTGCTATCAGAATCAAATTATGATCTGACATACCTGTAATGAAATTGAAAGATTTTATTATTCTGTCAGATTTATTTAAACATACCAGGTCGATTTGTGTTTTAGAAGTTTTGGTTATCCTTGTCGGTCCTTTTATTAGCAGAGGGTAGTAATCGCATAAACTGCCTGCCTGAACACACATGAATCTTTCTTTACTGAAGCATGTCAACAACTACGATTTTTCCAAAAACCAAGCCATGTTCATTGTCAGTCATAAAAACAAGTCCTCTACTTTGTCCCTTTGTAGACCACTGCTGATATCTCAGACAGTGCTTCTTTTGCAAAGCCAGCTGCCCTCTTGAGTAGGATTACAACAAAGCTCTCATCATATTTACTGGATTCACCAAAAGCTTAAACTGTAGGAAGACATTGAGCCACTGCAAAAGTAAGCTTGAAGCAAATGGTGCCTTTCTGCTAGTGTTTTTGCATAGATGTACCAAGTTGTGGCATTTTATGGCACATTCCTTAAAATATGAATGCTTACTCTCAAATCTGAGGGTCCACAAACAAATAGGGGGGCCAAAGTGCAGATTGAGGTCACTGTAGTGAATTAAATACCATATTTTATGGACTATAAATCGCTCTGGAGTATAAGTCGCATAAGTCAAAAAATGCGTCATGAACAGGAAAAAAAACATAAGTTGCACTGGACTATAAGTCGCATTTATTTAGAAATTTATTTCACAAAATCCAAGACCAAGAACAGACATTTAATCTTGAGTTATTATAAGTGTATTATAAATTAACACATTAACAGTTATTAGACTATACAATACAACACAGAACAACAGGCTGAATGTGTATGTTAATGACACCCATAACAGTTATTCAGCTATACAAAAGCATAAAGAACATACCTGGGAGGCTGAATAGGCCAAATTAACATAACAAGCCAGCGAGTCCAACAAGCAAGTTACCGGTAAGCAAGTTCACCAAGCTCCCGATCTCATTCCACATCACTGAATCCATTGAATTCTTCATCCTTCTGAACAACTCAGCCAACTCCGGAGGAAGATGAAGCACCGTCTCCTCTTTTGCAGGGCTGTGGTTCCAGTTATTCCAGCCTTTCTGAATCCCGACAGGATGGTTTCGGGTGTCACTGAAGTCCATGCTGTGTCGATCCATCCAAGGACTTGCTGTAAAGTTGCATGGCACATCCTCCCGGTTGCCATGAAGCTGTGCTCTCCATCCACTCCTCCCACAGGCAACGCAAGACTTAAAGCTCCGTTTCACTGAGATGTCGAGTGGCTGGAGTACTTTGGTTAAGCCTCCAGCAATGATGACAGGAATAGGAATTTTTTACTTTGAACTGTGGCGTTATGTGTGCTCGCATACTGTCCATCACAAGCAGGGCTTTGCGTGTTTTAAAGAAGCCATCAGGACATTTTGTGTAGCACTTTGTAAGCCAAATGTTCATCATTTCTTGATTCATCCACCCTTTCTCATTCACAGCCACGACAACTGTGGGGGGAGATTCGTCTTTTGGCATGGTTTTCCATTTGAAAATGACCATCAGTGGCAATTTAGATCCATCTTCACAACATGCCAGCACCACTGTGAAGTGTGATTTCTCATGACCAGTTGTCACTATATTCACACTTTTCTGCCCTTTCTCTGCAACACTTCGGCCCGTGGGGATGTCAAACGTGAGGGGGACCTCGTTCATGTTGATAATATGATCTGGTGACACGTTGTGTTCAGTTACCTGCTTTTCAACAAACTCAAGGAAACTGTCAACATTGGCTTGGAAGTCTGCAGGCAGTTTCTGACACAACGTTGTCCGTGCTCTGATAGAGAGGCGGTTGCATTGCATGAAGTGGTCACACCAAGAAAGCCCGCCTGCAAAGTCATTTACATTCATCTCCTTGGCAACTACCAGGGCGTGGAGACGCAACTGCACTGTTGACAAGCCTCTCCCGGCAGCACGTTGTTCAAGCACCCATCTGTGGACTCGTTCCTCCAGCTCTGGCCATCTTGCTTTCAGCCCACTATTAGCTTTCTTTGTTTTCTTCATTACAGTTAGAGTAACCTCTGCTTTCCGCCAGTCCCTAACAAGTTTCTCACTCACTCCAAACCTTCTTTCTGCTGCTCGATTACCATTTTCGGCTGCATATTTTACTACCTGCAGTTTGTAATCTGCATAATAGGATTTTCTTTTTGGGGGCATTTTTTTTGTGTTCAGTTTTTCTCAGTTGTCTTTAAATTAATGTTTCAGTTAACAATTTTTCAGGGGTAGGCTACAGAAGCAGCATATAGTTGTCACAAGCCTAGAGCGCCCTCTCGCGGCTGTGGATGGTAATTATTTCTCTTGGTTCATGTCAGTCAGTAGTTTTGATATATAAGTCGCACCTGACTATAAGTCGCAGGACCAGCCAAACTATGAAAAAAAGTGCGACTTATAGTCCGGAAAATACGGTAGTGATGTTTCGGCGTCAGTGAAGAGGCTTTGTTTTAAATTCAAATATTCTTTAGTGATTGTCTTCAGTTAAGCAACCCGATTGGTCTCTGGTCTTCTTGCATAAGTTGTGACAATCAAAACAGGTTGGCGGTGTTGTACCATATGACCAATTGAAACATTGACAAGTCTACCAGAGACGCATATTTTACAAAAGAAGAGCAAACGATAATCCTAAAGAAATATGAAAAACTAAGACATGTAATACAGGCAAAAAGCAGAACATTTGCTGCTGCTAAATCCAGGAAGGAAATCTGCCAAAAAAATAGCCGATGCTGTAGGTTCTGGGGTGGCTTTATGGATGGGCCTAGATGGGCACATGCCCACCCAGATTGACATGTGGCCCACTCAATCAGATTCATGAAAATAATAATATAAATGAATGCATTGAATTGTTTAGTCTTGAACATTTAGAATTTAAAATATGTACAGTCGCTACTAAAAAGAAGGAACAATATTCAGAAATTTCTCATGTTTCAGTCAGTCAGTCAGCTTTTACGCAACATCACGTCGGTGCCAACAAATTTGCAGTTCTGTGCACTGTTAGCTAGCAGCCTAACTGAACTATGGCTAAACAGTTATCTTTGACAAACTTAAAAAAAAAAAAAAAAACACGTAGATGAAATACTTTTGGACCAGGCCGTGCTTGAGGAAACTTTGCACTGTTCGCAGCAGCAGGATGGCTGTGAGACGTTTGGTGGCATTGGGAATGCGGGAGAAGCGGCCACATCAGGTAGAAACAACCAGATCTTGCATCACAGGCGGAAGCTGTGATGAGTTCAGCTCAGAGTCCAGCGAGAAGAAAGAGGGTAAGATTAGATCCGTTTTGGTCAATGTGACTATATTTTTCAGGTGCATTAAGTTGTGTGTGATATTCCTGCACCACCCTCAGAAGTGTTGTTGCAGACACAAGTCAGCAGAGAAATACAGCTTTCCTTAGGTGAAACTGAATATGTGAAATATATACATAACCCAATTACTCAGTATGTTTGTGTATTGTTGACAGAGATGGGAAGTAACGAAGTACAAATACTTCGTTACTGTACTTAAGTAGATTTTTCGGATATTTCTACTTTACTTTACTATTTTTTTTGTGGCGACTTGTTACTTTTACTCCTTACATTTTAACACAAATATCGGTACTTTCTACTCCTTACATTTTAAAAATTGGCTCGTTACTTTAGTTTTGTACAAGAGGTCGTAATGTCGAACCTGATCTCACAGAATTCCGTAAAATGGGCACGGACCCTTAACTCAAAATCCGTGGCAGTTTCACGGAATTGCAACAAAATCCGTTAAACTGTCACGGAATAATTCCGTTAAATGAACACGGATCGCCAACGGATCGCCAAATTCCGTGATGGGCCCACGGAAGAATTCCGTGTAATGAACACGGATCGGCGAAAACGGAATACGGGCTTACATGACACGCGGATCGCCAAAAAAAAACGGTGGGTGGGCTTACGGTTCCGTGACACACGACAAGAACGGGACGGTTGGGTTCAGGAAAAGGTCGTGGGTGGGCTTACGGTTCCGTGCCACACGCGGGACATGCTTAAAAAAAAAAAAAAAATAAAATAAAAACAACCAACAAACGCCACACGCGGGACGCGAACTCCGTTCTCCTAAGTGAAAGTCCTGTGTTTTACCCATCCACCACCCCAACCAACCTCTTTATGCGGAATTCCGGCCTTACATACTACTCACTACCGTGCCACGTCATCTTCTCATTGACTTTACATTGGCATTGTTTTCCGTGGTGGCCACACAGGATTAACAAGAATAACTCTTGATAGAGAAATATTGTATTAATACAACATGGAAAAATTCATACACCACCAGTTGACATAAGAAAAAGCAGATAAAATGTATCAAAGATCAGAATAACAAAACCCAATGTTTCCATCAGGTAACCATGTTATTTACATGCTAACAAGGCACCAACTTGACAAATTCTAGAAACAGCTACATCCTCAAGTATTGCAATAAAAGGTAAATGTGTAGATGCTACACAGACAATGAGATTACTCTCACAAGGGCCTTACAGATGATCACCTCATAAATCTATAACAGGGTTTTTGGGTAAAGACAAATATAGTTAGGACTAACCTCTCCAAAAACTTGGCAGCTACATCTTCTCCAAACTGCAAAATGAAGTCTTGCTCAATCTGCAAAAGATAAATGACATACCACAAGTTAAGACATAAGTACTGCATTTAAAAAAAAAATTATTTTACTTTGTTTGACATAATGGACATTTCTCTGTAAAATATTGAATTACCAGGCCTTTGACATCTTTGAAGCGTGGAAATTCAGTCAAGACATCTGAGGGTTTCTGTTTGTCGTAGACCATACATCGACGATATTCAAATGTCATCTTCATTTTCTGCTTGATAGTGTCCTCATCAGATGAAAACTTCATGAAGGATATGGCCTCCTTGCATTGCTCTTCACTCAGGGTGATCTCAGGCTTAAATGAAGCATATCTCCTAGCTGACGGCCCTCCACCAGTCAGCTATGTGATGAAGCACTATTCCTCTGTATGGTTTTGAGCCTCCATGCCAAGTAACCACTGCCACTTTCACCATCATAGAAATGCTCCTTTAAATGATAATAATAGGATAGTTAATTATTAAAACAGCACGAGTTGGTTAAAATGATGAATTCTGGAAAGCATTTTACCATTCCTGCTATAGGTACAGTACTTCCTACCTATAGTAGGAATAATAGTATAATAACTAGAACAAGTGAAGACTTACATATCCATTTTTTGAATATGGATCCATCAGGTAAGGGAACATCTCAACTATGCCTCAAGCATACATCTCTCAGGACATCACCAACACGGGATGTGAGAGAGATGTATGCTTGAGGCATAGTTGAGATATAGTGAAGTAAAGAAAGTGAATACAATTTATTTCAATGCTTATAACAAATGTCAAGAATTAAATAATGTCACTTGTTTTCCCAATAAAAAACATGGAAGAAATGTTCTGCTTGAAACAAAAATATCTATATTACCCATAAGTTTCAGTCATATCTGCTGTGAGGATGTTAACCATCTGTCGCTGCGAGGAATCAGTCAGGCCTTTTGTCCAGTTTCCTTAGTAATACGGTCTCCACCTGGTTTCTTGGGCAATGCTGATTCAACCACCTGTGAAAGGACAGAATAAAAGACAAGCCATTATTCACTAAATTTAAATAATCTTGAACAATTGACAGTCAATACATCTAAAGATAACAAAAAAGTATGCAATGCACAAATTGAATGGCACAAAATATGTTCCACATTGACTGACTAGATGATGAAAGGGCCAATGCTGAATTGGTCTGGACTGGTGGACTGGCAGATGAAGCGTTCCCCTGCGAACCTAAGTGAGAAGAAGGGAGGACAGATAAAAGATAAACACGAACCATTTGTCAGTTTTTCACAACCGAAGTGTAAATGAGTCTTAAGTCCATGCATTTTGCTGAAAGAAATTGAGAGAACAAGTGTACCATTGTTAAACTGAAGAGTAAATACACTAGCATTGGGCAGCTGTGCCACTTCTGCAAAGACATCTGCATCCACCTCAGTTCCCGTTTCATCATAAACTTGATGCCTTCACTGACGGGTGGGATGGAGAACTTCATGGAAGCTTGGAAAAAAAAAATTATAATACAAACATGCATTAGGTAAAACAAACTAAAAAAAACATCACGAGGCATCCCACACCCAAAAAAAGTAAAAAAAAATAAGTAGAAAATTCCATTTCTCTTTATGCACAAAATAACCCTGAACAATTTGTAAAAGTCATAAACTGACAATTACTTTAATTTTGGTTTTATAGTGGTGTGTGACTGATGGCTTACCGGAATTCAAGAATTTATCCAGACTTGGTTCACTGATCTTGACATATTTCTTTTCATTATTGATTTTTGTTTTACAGTTTTTCTGAATTGCTAAGACACATTTCTTGAAACCTGCTCTCCTTTTCTCTAAACTGTGAACACAAAACCCAATTTTCAAGCTACATTCACAAAACCTCTGACTCCTCTTACAAAACCAAACATTTGACCCAAAACCATTTTAACTTTAATCAAAATCACTCACTACCATCAAAAACCACACAAAACCAGCTAATGTGCAAACACAACTTAGCAACCATTACACACTACATAAATAAATGCAAAACACTGTGGGATAGCGGGAATAATTTTATTCTTGTACTTAGATTTAAACAAAAAGAAACTGCAGCAGAAAAGAGAAACAAAAGTTATGGGTAACACTTTATAATTAAAGCTGCAAGCAGCAATGGACGGGCCCTCGCGCCTCTGCGCGTGTCGGGGTTACCGGCGGACGGCGCTCCTTGCGACCGTGCATTCGCGCGGCACTCAGACACCATAAACCGTCACCAATGAAAAGGGAACCCCCGCCGAGTTCAACGATAGCTCACACAAGACTCTACGTCATACGGTTAATTAGCTGTGAAAGGGGGCGTGGCTTATGCATAGGGGGCGGGCCAAACCATCACCAATAAAGAAGGAACTCTCTGCTGAGTTCAATGACACCTCACACAAGACACTACCTTAAATGGTTCAAATGTTATGAAAGGGGGCGTGGCCACGCCCTATGAAGAAAAGTTTTTCTTTTAACAACTTTTCATCTTTAACATCTTAAGATGGCACAGACCGAGTTTGAAGTTGATCGGATGAAATCTCTAGGAGGAGTTCGTTAAAGTACGACATGTGGAAATGGCCAAAATCGCACTAATTTCGAACTTTGAAATCAAAATGGCGGACTTCCTGTTGGGTTCAGGGTATGGCTCTAATGAAGTTTTCTGTACATCTTGACATGTTACATATGTGTACCAAGTTTCGTGAGTCTACGTTAAACGCACTGTAGGGGCTCAATTTTCTTAACTTTCTAGGGGGCGCTAGCGAGTCATTTTTGTGCGCCTATTCCCGAAACCCTTAAAATACGTAAATTTTCACCAGACTTGATGCGACCGCCAAATTTGGTGAGTTTTTAAATATGTTAAGCCCCTCAAAAAGCCAATTCATTTGACGGGAAAAAGAATAGAAAGAATAATAGAAAGAAAGAATAGAAAGAAAGATTAATTCCTTCAGTTTCAATAGGGCCTTCGGCGCTCGGGCCCTAATTAAAGCTGCGACCAGCGATGGACGGGCCCTCGCGCCTCTGCGCGCGTCGGGGTTACCGGCGGACGCCGCAACTTGCGACCGTGCATTAGCGCGGCACTCAGACGCCGCAAACCGTCACCAATGAAAAGTGAACTCCCCGCCGAGTTCACCGATACCTCACACAAGACTCTTCGTCATACGGTTAATTAGCTGTGAAAGGGGGCGTGGCTAAAGCATAGGGGGCGGGTCCAACCATCACCAATTAAAAATGAAGCCTCTGCTGAGATGAATGATACCTCACACAAGACTCTACCTTAAATGGGTCAGCATGTATGAAAGGGGGCGTGGCTTAAACATATGGGGCGGGCCAAACCATCAACAATGAAGAAGGAAGTCTCTGCTGAGTTCAATGATACCTCACACAAGGGTGTACCTTAAACGGTTCAAATGTTATGAAAGGGGGCGTGGCCTGAGTAAGTGGGCGTGGTCATATTATAGGGCGCGGCTCAGTATCACATGTAGACCACATATTATAAGTTTCATTTAAATTGGATGATGTTTGTCATATAAGGCAGATTTCCTGTGGCCACGGGGGGGCGCTATGACCAAAAGTCAATTTTGGCCTGCACATGTCCTCAGGCCTGGACCCTTGTCCATCGTGACAAATTTCGGGCAGATACGACAACGTACACTCAAGTTACAACAACTTCTTTGGTCATCACTAAACACTCAAAATGGCCGCCACGCCACGCCCACACCATCTGACGAAAAGTTTTTCTTTTAATAAATTTTCATCGTTAAGGTGTTGGGATGGTACAAACCAAGTTTAAAGTCCATCGGATGAAATCTCTAGGAGGAGTTCGTTAAAGTATAGCACCTTGACTTTTAGGCCTATTTCCTGTTGCCACTAGGGGGTGCTATGACTTTAAGTAAATATCGGCCTTTATTTGTCCTCAGGGTTGGACTCTTATGAATCTTGAAAAGTTTTGAGGTAATCGGATAACGTACACTCGAGTTACACCCACTTCCTGTTTCGGCGGCGAAACGCACAAAATGGCCGCCCCGCCACGGCCATGTCCTATGACGAAAAGTTTTTCTTTTAACAACTTTTCATCTTTAACTTGTTAAGATGGCACAGACCGAGTTTGAAGTTGATCGCATGAAATCTCTAGGAGGAGTTCGTTAAAGTACGACATGTGGAAATGGCCAAAATCGCACTAATTTCGAACTTTGAAATCAAAATGGCGGACTTGCTGTTGGGTTGAGGGTATGGCTCTTACGAAGTTTTTTGTACATCTTGACATGTTACATATGTGTACCAAGTTTCGTGAGTCTACGTTAAACGCACTGCAGGGGCTCAATTTTCTTAACTTTCTAGGGGGCGCTAGCGAGCCATTTTTGTGTGCCTATTCCCGAAACGCTTAAAATACATAAATTTTCACCAGACTTGATGCGACCGCCAAATTTGGTGAGTTGTTGAATATATTAAGCCCCTCAAAAAGCCAATTCATTTGACGGGAAAATAATAATAATAGAAGAAGAAAGAAAGAAAGAAAGAAAGAAAGAAAGAAAGAAAGAAAGAAAGAAAGAAAGAAAGAAAGAATAATTCCTTCAGTTTCAATAGGGCCTTCGTCGTTGTCGGCACTTGGGCCCTAATTAAAGCTGCGAGCAGCGATGGACGGGCCCTCGCGCCTCTGCGCGCGTCGGGGTTACGGGCAGACGCCGCTCCTTGCGACCGTGCATTTGCGCAGCACTCAGACGGCGCAAACCGTCCCCGATGAAAAGGGAACTCCCCGCCGAGTTCAACGATACCTCACACAAGAATCTACGTCATACAGTTCATTAGCTGTGAAAGGGGGCGTGGCTAAAGCATAGGGGGCGGGTCCAACCATCACCAATTAAAAATGAAGTCTCTGCTGAGATGAATGATACCTCACACAATACTCTACCTTAAATGGGTCAGCGTGTATGAAAGGGGGCGTGGCTTAAACATAGGGGGCGGGCCAAACCATCACCAATGAAGAAAGAAGTCTCTGCTGAGTTCAATGATACCTCACACAAGTGTTTACATCAATCGGGCCATTATAATAAAAGGGTGCGTGGCTTGAACATAGGGGGCGGGCCAAACCATCACCAATGAAGAAGGAAGTCTCTGCTGAATTCAATGATACCTCACACAAGGGTATACCTTAAACGGTTCAAATGGTATGAAAGGGGGCGTGGCCTGAGTAAGTGGGCGTGGTCATATTATAGGGGCCGGCTCAGTATCACACGTAGACCACACATTCTTTCACACAGTTTCATGCAAATCGGATGATGTTTGTCGTATAGGCACATTTCCTGTCTCCAGCCCCCCGCTGGCAACAGGAAATGTACCTATATGACAAACATCATCCTCATCACAACTCATTTGTGCTTGCATGGGTATTGGGCTTTTGAAAAGAACTGTTTTCACCTTGGGTAAAAGTTTGGATTGCTCAAACCAGGCACGGTGTTGTGGGTGGGCCTGATGGGCCTAGGCCCACCCACTTTTCAACAGGCCCACCCAAAACATTTCATCAAAAAACATTAATTAATAAATATATTATAATTTGTTGAATAATTATTAAAAATCGGCAAATAATCTCATAATTTGTGCTAAACTTGTCTAAATGTTTAGTTTTCAAAAACAATTAAAAAAAAATGGTCATGTCTATTTTGATGTTTCTGCGCAAGTTCAGCAGACAGTGCAGTTTGGATTGGATGTAGCTTGTAGGTATGCTTGGCTAGCTCCCAGTGATCTGAGTGTGAAAATCTTTTCCAGTAAAGTACAATGTTGCAACAGTCGTTGATTAGGTACCTTAAACGTGCACAAACGGTCTCAGAGTCATCGCTGCAACCAGGAGATAAAGGAGAGCTGAGATCCACAACGCCTAGCACATATTTGTCTCGGCCACCGCAGGATGCTCGCGATGCTAGCGCGGTTAGCACGGCCAGCGCGGCCTGCGCCGGTGCTAGTGCCTTTGGCTCTGCCTCGCGAGTGGATGATATAGCCCCTATGGATAGGTCTTCCGTGGATGAGCCCGCAACTCAGCCGTGCTAAAGTATCCGGTCACTTCTTCTTTAGGGAGTTTAATTGTGTAGGACCGCCAGAGGATAACAGTAAGGTATGTGGCTACTCTGCCTGTATTGTATTATGTCGTTATATGAGATGTATGGATTAAAATAATCAATTCATAACCCGCTACAGAGCTGCAGGCGCAGTTCTATTTCTATAACAGCTTGTTACTGTTGTCAAGTTGTTTTTCCCCTCATGGTTTTCTCTTGTTATGGCCAATGATGCTTTAGGGCTTGTTAATGTGATTTATTTATTTTTGTTAAACATGTTTATAACATTAATCATCACACTAAAGTAAGGAAATTACTTGAGTCTTGTTTTACATGACAGATGACGTTGTCAATGGACACGTTCTTTGGCCGAATATTGATTGAAACTGTCGGGCAGTGTTGTTGATTTGTATATTGTTGAAAACATAAAACAATTGAAAAGAATTGTGAAATATTCGGCCTCATGTTATACGAGCAGAACTAAACTATGTTTTGGGGACATATTAGATTCCTGACCACTTTTACAGTCTATAGGCCTTAGGTTAGGAGAGATGCGCTATACTGTAGCACAGCCAGGTATGGTGCGTAATGGAGATTCCAAAGCGCTCTTCTTTTGGGCAGAACCAATGAGAGCGATCGCGGATAGGTCCGTCCTTTGCACCGAAACTTTTTACAATGCAACTACATATAAATAGCATGAAGCTATTACAATCTTTATTATGTAAGCACATATAATATATATAATATAACAGTATATTAGCCAGTCATTTGTATTAGGTTAAACAGGGATTTGATAACGTTTTTAATTTAAGGCCCACCCACAATTGGTCTGGCCCATCCAAAACTGGAATCCTGGCACCGTGCCTGGCTCGAACAGAGCATGTTCAAGCAAAGCTCAACTATTGCAGAGGATTCCTGGCTCATTATTAGGTATGAAGATGGGACTCCTCTTCCAGTTTGATTGACAAGTACAAGGGCATACAGGGCATACCCATATGATGTCAAACCTTTGTAGGAGGCGTCCATAAAAAACATGGGGTGGGGGTTCTCTTAGAGTAGAGCCTTCTGTTGTGGTGTCTGGACAGCAATTACCAGTGGCTGGTCTTTTCAAAGGTTGAAAAAAGCTAATTTTTTCTTTCACTTCAACTGTCACCAGCTTTTCCACACTCACAGCATCATTGATGTCCAGCAGAGTGAAGATACGGAGTTGGCGTTTTACCAACCTCACATCTTCTGGAGTTAAGAAGAAACGCTTGTCATGCTTATCGGTGTAACCACGGCTACATGCCCAATCACAACTTTTTATGACAATCTGTGATATGGATAGGCCTTGCGTGTGCCACATCTCAACAAATCCTAACAATTCCGGATTAATTGCATTTTTCTTCCTCTCTTCAGCGTTTAACAAATCATGTCCCATGTATGTCAATTGCTGCCACACTATTACCGCAGTGCAACCTGTCTCCTCTATAAATTTAAAAGACACATATGCTTCACAGGAATTGGCCCTTGTTTTACATGCCTTGCCCATGCTTTTCCTGTTGGTTTGTTGCCTCTTTCACAGGCAAGGAAAAAAAAATTTTAGTTGTTCTGTTTTGGTGCCAAGAAAAAGTTTTTCTGCTGTAGTTCTTCTACATAGTTCTCCATAAACTCCGTCTTCTTGTCCCCATGAACAATTTGATATCCGTGGAAACACAGGAATATTTTTCTTTTCTCAGTTGTCTTCGGATGCCCTCGATCCATAGCTGCTCTATAATCTCCATAAGAGTGCAGTACAGAAGTGTGCATCAGGGTGAGATGCTCAGAGCTTTCTTTGCTGGATCTTGTACTTGAGTTCAAAGCGTGAAGTGAAGTTCAAGGCTCTCCGGGTGTAGGGATTCTGTGGTGCAAATTGCAAGCTCACAAGGGCTTTGCTGGGCACCCTGGTTCCTTCAGGGCATTGGGACTTCACCTGTTCAATGAGATCCTCTAGCGACAACCACTGTGACAGGTGGGCAGTGCCATGTCTCCGATCATCTGCTGCAGTGAGTTCATTGACTGCTTCTTCCATCTTAGAGAAGAATTTCTCAAAGTTTTCACCAGGACAACTGTTAAGGGTGCGCAAGTCGACAATAATGCCAGGCTCTCCCAGGAGAGCCACTTGGATGCGCTGGTTCATGAGAGGATTCAATGGGGCTGAAGAATCATGGGAGATTTCCTGATAGATTGCCTCTACAATGCTTGGTGTCACCCTAGCCACGTTCGCTACCTTCCTCTTTAATTCTTTCTTCATGTACCTGGTGTGGTACTGTGGGAGAAATGGCTGCAGAGAACTATAAACTTGAGTGGTCTGGGTCAACTGCTTGTCCTGTGTTCTCCTTTCCACTTTCCACAGAAAGATGATGCCATCTTGCTGCCCCCAGGTTGGTATTTTAGCACATTGACAGGTACAGACAGCTGGATTCTGTTGATGAAGTCAAATCTGTGCCATGAACTTGCGAACGGTTCCAGGTGTACAGTCTCATCCAGAAGCACAGGCGTTAGTGTATCTGTTTGACACATAACATTGTCCAGCAACTGGTACCTTGCAGCCACCTCGGGGGTGATTTTGTGGTGCGTCACGGAAATGTTCTCAGATACAACTCTTACAGGTTTACTTGAGCTATGATTTGCAGATGTAGTATCACTCTTCCTCTTAAGGTACTCCACATAGTTGCGAAGGCAGGTGGCAAGACTAAAAAGGTCCTCCTTCAGTGCTCTCCAAGCATCAGTTGAGCACATGTATGGTCGGTCACACAAAGACAACAGGGCTTGGAAGTGGCTCTTCAGAAAGGCAGCACACATGGTTTGCTCCTTAATTTTCTTTCTCTTCACTTCATTGTATCCTTCAAAGCTCCAGCATGATGGAACAGGAATCACATCTCTGTCATGGTGAGACACATCATGTATCACAGTCTGCTGGTTTGTGATGTACCAAAGGCAATTTGTTAGCTTCTGAAAATACAAAAAAACAAAATCGTGTCAGGTATTTAATATTAAAGTTGTTTAATATGACTTTTATACATTTAATTTTAGTACAAATACAACAAAGATATAGATATGTTTAATACATGGCTCAAGAGTGAAGTAAGTCTACTGTAGGCCGAGAAGGATCAGATGAATGCGTGAAGCCTATTTAAGTTAACATTGTGACTAACACGTAGCTTCAAACAATTGAAATTTTTTAATATATGTAGCTTTTATGTGTAGGCCCTATATGCATAAAAAATGATTATGATATGAAAAATAGCTTACAAGAGCCTTTGGCTAAAGTAGAAAAGTGGAACTCTTTAACAAATGTCATAATACCACAGGGCTGTAGTCAAGACCACCTTTGTCGAGTCCAAGACCGAGTCCAAAAAGGTTCAAGTCCGAGTCCAGGACAGAAAAAAAAGTCTTATGCATAACAGTATCAAGACAATCATTTGGGGTTATTTGTTGATCTAAAAGCAAAAACAGTGTCACAACACTCTTGACTTGTAAGTATAGCCATTCCCCTTGATGTCATATAATCTAAAGAAAACAGAATGACGATGGTGATACCTCATAATAGCAGTGTTAGAACCAGGCCCGTATTAAGACAATGTGGTGCCCCTGGGCGCTATACCTCAAAAGGGGCCCCCCCCCCGTCCACTACCCCCTTTACTCGTGCTGTCCTCCTGGCAAAAATATCAGACATAATCAAGGGGATTTCTCAAATGTAATTTACCATTTGTCCAACTAAATACATGTAGGCATATGAGCAGTGAGCACTAGGCCTATATTCAAATGTCTCAATTCAAAATGTTGAATTCAAAAAGCACAGCACTCAATTCAAACTGTCAAAATCAATATACATCAGTACATCAGCCCAGCAGACAAGCCAAAAAAACTAACAAAAAACAAGGCATTTTCATTATGCAATGAAAAACCAACACTTGCTTTCCCCCTGCCAAAAATAATCAAGGGGATTTCTCAAATATTAATTAAGTTATCCAACTACATACATGTAGCATATGAGCTGTGAGCACTATATTCAAATGTCTCAATTCAAAATGTCTATCAATTCAAAAATCCAAAATCAATTACTATATATTGCAGCATTGTGGGTCGGTCAGATATGTATTTTTCCGACTTTATTTCACTGGCCCTGAAAGCAACTCCTCTGATTGTTCAAAAACTTTCAAACGCATCATGGGAAAGCTAAAACTGCTTTAGCATCACAGCTAATGACAATAAAATGACCTAAAGTGAATAAGATATGGAAAAAAGACTATCAATATTAGATCGAAGAATATGGATTTATTGAACAAAGTCCTCTGGAAGAAATACAAGTTCTAGGAAAAGAAGCGCAGACTGTGGACTGGTCTTTTACACTTCTCTGCATACTGAATAAACTCACGAAGCGCCGTGCTGGTCCATTGCTGGCTGTGCTATGTGCTTGAAAAACACGTTGAAGGGTTGGGCGCAACCAAGTCTCACCCAGAGGTGGGGGTGTTTGTGTGAAAATTTTTTTTCTTTGCTTGCCAATTACATTGAATCACGAAAGCCAACCACTTATCATTTTTTATACTGTTATATGTATGTTAAACTGGCCACTTTTGATTATTGTTAAACCCCACCCCTCATCCCCCAAATTATACATTTGCGCGTACCTGTGGACCAACTCAACTTTGACAGATTGGGGAGGGGGAGTGATAGTGGTCATGTAATATTGATTTATTTATAATTTATTATTATTATTGTGAAATTAGTGTTCATAAACGAGTAATGTATGGTCTTTCAACAATTTCAAGTGAATAATATAACAATTTACGGAAAATATTGTTAAAGCTTGTGTCATGTGGTTCACTGGTTGTGAATGGTTGGTGCCCCTGGGCACTGGCCCAGGTGCCCTTATGGATAATCCGGGCCTCGTTAGAACTGATACAAACACCAATCCACTACTATTACCACTGCTAGGTACTAGTACTGAACATTTGAGCAACTAAATGACAATATAGCTTCACTCCAGATGTAGTGTAGAAAAGAAGTGACCAGTGTTAGAGTGTACCTCTATGGTGGGTTTATGCCTTAAAATAATAACCAGGATCTCTGGGAAAAGGCACAATTTGTGTGTCTCCATTTCAAACATCACTGCAGGTTGACTGCTTTTAGCAGCAGAGGTTGATTGTGGGCGACAATACTGTCGTGGTTAGCATCGCCGAAACTCTACTGTCGAAGTTGCTAGCTGGCTCGGCAACGTTAGCTAATGTCCGCTAGCATACGTACAGGCTAACTATAGCCAATAAGCTTTGTGTGTAACGTAACAAAAACCCACCCATCTCATAGGAGCGAAGCTTAATATTTCATTCAATAAAATTATGGTACATAAGGCGCACAGGTGTTATGATGACAACGTGGACGCAGATATAGGAAACTCCGAAGGCAGTCGTAATATTTACCTAGCAGGCTAAGGCTAACGCTGTTGCGCTAACGTTTAGCTAACATTTAGCAAACGTCAGCATAGCGTTAGCTAGCTAGCTGTCTAAACTTGTGAAAAGCAACAACATCCTCGTCCAAGCTGTGTTTCACTTTCCCTCCAATATTATTATAAACATAATAAAGACACCAGGACTCGCTCAAGACCAAAAGCCATATTTGGCAAGACCAGTGGCAGAGACCGAGACAAGTCCAAGTCCATAGAAAAACTGTCTCGAGTCCAAGTACAGCCCTGTAATACCATCATTAAAATATAATAGTTCACTTACCGTCAGCAAAAATGAGCCTTGGTTTGTGCTCTCTGGAAGAGAAAAGCCCTCTCCCCGGGTCCGCAGGTTCCCCAGAATGTCATTTTTCAGCTCGTCTTTTTTGGCCTGTACAATTTTTGGCGGGGACAAATTAGTAAGTTGCTGTGCACGAAACAGTATGTCAAATGCGGATGGACTCTGGGTACTTTGAGCCATGGAGGGCACAGATTCTGGCTCTGGGGCGCACTTGAGTGCTAAATACCTGAACTGAAATAAAGACATGACGCCACTGACAAGCGAACCAAGCTGCTGAGTGGGGGTCGACACCCTTTGTCCACTCTGTCAACTTTGCCGGCTGCTGATACGAACATACAAGGGCACTGTTTGACTTCTTGAAGCACGTTTTCAAATTATTTTAAACCCAATCTCTCAATTTTGGTTGACACGCTAGTGTTAATCGACACATTACACATGTCCATCATTGTAAAAGAAAAAATAACTCTTACTTACTCTCCTTCTACACATTACATATTTACTGTGCATATTGCGTTCTCGCCACCTACTGGCGACTATTCAGAACACAACAAAAGTTACCAGTGCCTTAGTTTGTACGAGACGACGATTATCTTTGTGAACCACCGTGTTGTATTTGTATTATTTCTTACCCAAGCTCATAAAATAAATTTGGGTCACACATAAATTGACCGGTCGGTCGGAAACTGGAACCAAACAATTAATTTAGTTATGCCCAATGAATGTTGCATGGAGATACAGTAAGGTGACCTGAGAGCAGTATTAGAATATATGCAGTGAAGTTGCCCTAAGAGCAACCAATTCATGTTTCATGCAGATACTACAAGGTGCCCGGAGAGCAGTATTAGAATATATGCAGCGAAGTTGCCCTAAGATCAGCCAAATCATGTTGCATGGAGATACTACAAGGTGCCCTGAGAGCAGTATTACAATATATGCAGCAAATTGCCCTAAGAGCAGCCAATTCATGTTGCACTTAAATACACCAAGGTGCTCTAAGAGAAGTATTACAATATATGCAGCAAAAATGCACTAAGAGCAGCTAATGTTGCGAGCTAGCTTACTTACATTAGTTAGCCAGCTAGTTAAATAACAGGTCGATAGAAAAACAAGCTTTACTTTAATCCAAATACTTTAATATCTTGACATTTTCTAATATAGTTCAACATAAAACATACCATTACCTTGACTGCAATGATCTCCTTTTGTTTGCAACTCTCCTTTTGTTTGGGAAGAGTGATGTCTCCTGAGTCCTTAGAAAAAATAGCCCCGCCTCCTAAAAATTTCAAATAATCCTCCTGCTGTCACTGATTGGACAGCTGAGAGAAACAATAAGATGCAATCCTGCCCTGAGAACATATTTTAATGACTAAAAGTCCAATGTGCTGAAAGTACCCTCTGCTTCTGACACAAGCAACAGTCTTTCCTTGGATAGTTGGGTTCCAACCGATCTTTTTGGAAGGGGGTCAGTCTGGCAGCCAATACTCCGGAAGGTATTGGCCTGGGAAACAGGTCTAATGCTCCCTAAGAATAAATTCAAATATATTAGGAAATGGGAAGGAGACTGCGTGATAATATTGCAAGTCATAAGACATTTTTCATTGTAGGCATACAACAAAAAGTGTAACTATCAGAGACCAGCAGCAATAGAACAGAAGAAAAAAAACATACTGTATATAGCCTATGACAAGGTAGCGTCCTCTATCTACTATAATGTAAATGACAAATAAAGGCACTTGGATGAGGCAAGTAACACTAAACAGTGGCAGTGCAAACAATGCAGTATAAGAAGGTATTTAACAAGTTAGATGCAATACAGATGTGTATATAATAAATAATAGGTAATCACATGTAGAGCTTATAACATATTGCAATGCTATATATATTCTGTATAACCTCATCTGTCTGTCAAGGAAGACAGAAGGGAGAGAGAAAGGAAAATCAAAAGGGTTGGCAAGCAGGGGATGCATTTCTTATCATTTGACATTTGTCATTTATATCAATAACGTAAACCTTTATTTATATCGTTTATAAAGGATTATCAATGTACTTTCTTGCCAGATTCGCTCGCCAAGAAAATACTGTATATCAGAAACTGCAAATTGCGAGCTGTGGCGAGTCCTGTCTCACAGCAGGGTGGAGAAAAAAAGCAACTAGCACCTGCAGGGGACTTCGGGGCGCTTTTGCCCCTAAAAAACGGCCTTAAACCCGGCGACAGCACCAACAATGATTCAGTGAGTATAAGCACTCCGCCATCTTGCTATTAGATGGTGTGATGCACTCACAAAATCAATCACAGAGTATTTATAGTTTCCTCTTGGCCCAAGATTAACAATATTACACAATATTACAAACAAACTAAAATAGGCGACACCATGATTGTTTGCTTTGTAGCTTACGTTACTATACAGTTAACTTGGCTACTGCACTAACGTTAGTTAAGTAGCCAACTAACGTTATGTTATAATGTGCACACATGTGTCCCCCCCCACCCTTTCATCAACAGTACTGATTCAGCACGAACTGCGGTGAAAAATGTGCAGTACATAGCCGTAAAGCCTGACTGGGCACAGGTTGAGGCAAGTCTCCAAAAATAAAATCCATCCACTTGGCCGCGAAATCTTTTTCTTTTGGAAGGCAGTGCAGTGATTTATTTGATACACTGCAGTCTGGAATGATGCATTTCTCATGGCCGGTTTTCAGGGACGAATTAACTCCCGACTTGACTCCCGATTCTTCTTAGCGGCATGAAGCGAACGTTGGAAAAGGGAACGGGGCTAGGTCGATTTTGGAACACGACCCATTGGGTTACCCAGTTTTCACGTAGCAAATACATTAAATTCTAACTGGCCCGTTTAGCTGGGGGTGGTCTAGTTTTGTGGGGGGTGGAGAAATGGCGGCAGTGAGCGATTTCACATTTTCACAGCTTTTATTTTACACCCCAGAGCCTATATGACACACAGAATCCAATAAAAAAAAATTTTTCACCATATGAGACCTTTAATCTTCAACCTTGCCCTCTGACTGCTGTTTTTGGTGTCCTTCCGGATCCATCTCTATTATCCCACAAACAAACAGATGTCATTGCTTTTACAACCTTGTTGGCATGATGCAGAATTCTTCTTGAGTGGAAGTCTGCACAGCCTCCCTATATTTCCACCTGGCTTATGGATGTAATGTTCTTTCTCAAGCTTGAGAAAGTTAGGTTTTCTTTAAGGGGTTCCAACCATAAATTCACCTAAATTGAATTTCATTCTTCAATGCCTTACAAACGCTTCCCTCAGATGACGAGCTGTAGCTTAAAGGGTAGTAGTACCACCTCCCATCAAGTTAATACTAAATGGTTCTAGCTATAGGCCACTCTGTTCTACTTATTTATTCAATTATTTTTTATGTCTCAGCTTTATATTTCTATTCTATTTTATCACACAGTAATCTTTGCCTTTCTTCTTATGTTACTGGTATGCCGCACTGTAGCCCTACCTTTACCGTCCACTGGTGACTATAACACTGTAACGTCTGTTTAATCTTTTCGTTTTTATAAAGCTTTTTTTTATAATTATTATTATTATTACTACTATCATTATTCTTGTTGCTAATTTCATTCTTATTCCCCTTCTTTCTCTTTTATTATTTTATTTTGTATGGATCTTATTGTTCTCTGTATTGTTCTCTTAATTGTCGAAAAATTCTAATTAAAATCATTATAAAAAAAGAAAAATGTCAAAATAACAACTTTGACCATTCTCTTGGTTTTTGTTGTCTCTTGTGCATGATATACAGTCAATGCTCATGCATGACATACACTTTAGTGATGATTGGATCCACAAGCCCTTAAGGAATGTACATGAATTTAAATCGGTTTATGCAAACAGCCATTATTCTATTTCCTGACTTTGAAAAAGTACCGGAGCATTGTTCCGGTGTGCTCCCGCAGCACTACTCCCCTGAATGGAATATATTCAAACCTATGTGTTTTTTTAGAACGAATATTCAAACGTCATTTTTGGCCAGTTTTGACAGCCCACGGCATAATGCCCGGTTGCCAACCCCACTACCTCAACCGGTGAAAAAAAAAACATCATGTAATGACAAACATAATAGAAAACAAGGATAGAAACTCACTCGCTCCTTAGACTCTTACACTCACGCATGCGCTCAGAGAGAGAGAGAGCAAGAGAGAGAGAGACACGTTATAATCCTCCAAATATAAACCCAAGCCGCAGAGTGGGGCGGCCTCAGTGTGAAGGATGGGAGATAAAACGTCCACCGCTCTGAAGACAGATGGAGTATCCTTTGTTCTGAGCAGCACCCAGCAGGATGACTGGTCCTCTCACACTCTGCTGCCTTCTCTCTGCTCACACTCTCAGTCTAACAGTTGGTAAGTGGATATGACCCACAAAAAGCAGCTTCTCCAGAGACTTCTGCACTGTTTAAATGAGGTAAATACTAGGGCAGAAAAAAAGGAGCATCTTAAATACTTCAAAAAGCTTTATGGAATAAATTCAGGTTGTTTTTATGTGGAAGTGACAAGGTACGCTTGCTTTTATGATTTCTTCTTTGTTTGATATTGGTGATGTCAGCCTTATAATAATCACTGACTATTTAAGAAGTTTTCTGGGTTTTTTCAAGATGGAGATTTTTGGAATGTAGTCCATAATGTGTTTAATTGTGGTTTAAAGATGAGATAATTGTCACCAACAGTGGCCCTCATTTATGAAACATGCATACGATGTAAAACAGGCGTAGTACGGGCGTACGCCGATTCCTACGCAAAGCTCGGCATTTATCAATTTGAACGTCAGCGTAGGCTGCGATAAAATCTCTCGTCTGGTCTGAACATGTGTACGCAGGTTTCCGAGTCAGTGTGGACTTGCGGTGCAGCGTATAATCAGTTTAACAGGAGAAAGAGTAGTCATCAGTTGATCACTTATCAGCAATGGCAAATCTGGCTCTTTTAGAAGACCTTTATGCACCGGTACAACAGTGCACACGTACGCACATGAGCCACGGTGGAGCGCTCCATCGGACTGATTAAGGGCAGATGGCTCTGTCTTGCATCAGCGGGGGGGAGGGACCCATACACGGCAGAAAAAGTCTGCAACATTGTTTTAGCCTGTTGGGTTCTGCACAACATCGCACAGGAAAACAAGGGTGCCATAAATGTAGTGATGGAGCCAGATGACCCAATGCCCAGAGAGGCAGTGTCCAGCACAGCCCTAACTGGGGGCTATACGAAGGAGACAGGATATTATTCCTCACTTTTAAAAGGTATAGTGTTATGTTTGGCAATGATATTCAATACAGGAAACATGACGATGCACAACATTTTTATTTATTTTTCAGGTTTTCGTTTCTCTTTTAAAGTGTCATTAATAGCCACAAGTGAACAATTTATTTCTGCCATTGACCGACATATGTCGGCTTGTTTTCCCAGCCCCTCTGCTGTCAGGAGACAGGGTCGGGGTGGTGGTCCAGCACGGGGGGCGGAGGACAAGCGTTCTCCCTCACAACTGTTGCCTGGTTCTGATTCATGAAAAACAAGTAAAATAAAAGACACTGCATACACTCCGCTACTGTGTGTTTATTTAAATATAGGTACACCATGTAGGCCTAAGATATTGCAATATAAACCTGTATATTACTACTTAGACTATAGGATACGTATGTCAAGGGTGTATAAATTAAATAAACTTCAGCTAGAGTCCGATTTACTACGGCAACACTGTTGACCCCATCAGTGATCTCTTTCCATTCCGCATTCTTTCTACAGCCTTTAATACCAGTTTTCAGGCTGCCAAATAGTACACCCATTAATGCAAATTAACCTGAGATATCAGGGTTTCAATTTCCACTTCTGAGAAGTGTTGCTTCTTAGCCGGATTACGTCTCGCCATTGTTAGGTGCGCGGCCTTAAAACCGAGAATATATTGGGGCGTGATATTTAAATGACAATCGTTTCCAGCCACTGCATTTATCAATGTACGACCATTCTTACGCTCTGATTGGTGTGATACGAACGTTTCATGAATCACACGTGAAACCTGTTGTAAGATGATTTCTGCGCTCATATCTGAGCTGGTTTCTACGTTAGGTTGATAAATGAGGGCCTGTGTGATTAACTGGACTGATCTCTGTGCGCGTTTGTGTGTTTCTCCCACATGCACAGTACAGCAACGGGGGCGGGGAGTTGCTACACCAACGTAGAGCCCAAGCATGTCTTTGCAGTGGGTGACAGGTGCCTTGCTAAAAAGTGATCATCTGCCAAAAACTGATGCTGTCTACCCTACATGCAAATGATGAAATTACTGGTACAGAAACACAGTCAGACAACCGCCCAGGCTGTTGGGCTCTCCAGTACATTGTTTTGTTGCCGGTGGTTGCACACATTTCTCTGGCCGTTCTGCATGCTGTAGCAGCATTACCAGCAGGCTAAGCAGGACTTCCTGCTTCCCTCACCCGGCCCACATCCTTACCTGGATGTGTGACTGCTAGACAACAAAAAAGGAAACGCTGAATCGCGCTTGGTTGAACCGTGTGTGTAGAGCGAGAATGGCCTGTACCCAAACATTTTTAAATTACATTTCATTAAATTATGTCATGGGACAACAACTAGGAAAACATGAGATGCAGTTAAAAGACAAAGTTAGTGAGTGGACCTTGATATTACACATTGTTTTTATTCCGCTCATGGATACAGACAAATTTTATAATCAAACTACAATTCATTTGCCTTATCACATTAATATCCATGATCGGAAAGGAGCTGGATGAAGAATAAATCTTATTTTCCCAGCCCCTTTCCAAATAACAAACAAACAGAAATAGATAGACTATAGGTCAGTTAGTAGTTGATTTTACATAGAAAAGAGAGAGAGAGAGAAGACCAAAAAAGAAAATAATAATAATAAAGAAAATAAATGCATCTGGCAATTTCATATTCTCTAATTTTGTTTTTGTCTTATAAATGTTCTTAAACTTAAAGATATTAAACTTTAAATCATTATCCAATGAGTTCTACAGCTTGACACGGCATACTGAAATACACATTTGCTCTAATGTTGTTAGTGCATACTGATGTTTAAAACTGAATTGAATATGATCCTTATTTTCCGATCTAAAAACCAACATTTATTGTATATTTTCTGGTAATACTTTGCTTTTTGCCTAAAACATTACCAACAAAGTCTGTAATTCAACAAAGTGTTAATACTGATTTGTCCATTGGTGTGTTCTCTAAAATCCACTTATGTAGAATTCGTACTGCTCTTTACTGTAAAATGAAAATTGGCTCTATGTAAGTTGCGTATGTGTTCCCCCACACTTCCACAAAGTAAAGTAAGGCAAGATAATTGAACAGTACATAATTCACATGCCTTGTAATCTAACACATACTTTGTTTAGAACAGAATGTTCTATATGGGATTTCCATGTCAATTTATCATCCATTATCACACCCAAAAACATCACTTTTGTTTTCAGTGGTAACTTGTTCATGTTTCTCATGTTTCAGTTTGAACAATAATTTTTCAATACTTTTTGCTTTGGTTTTCGGATCATCTCCTTTTTTGTCATCTGCAAACAGCACAAATTGCTTTAATGTTGACATCTCACACATAATAAATAATAAATAATAATAAAAAATAATAAATAAATTAGGTCCCAAAACTGAACCTTGAGGGACTCCACATTCAATCTTCCTTCATTCAGATGTATTACCAGCTAACTGTACGTATTGTTGTCTATTGCCTAAGTAACTGCTTAACCATTTTAAAACTACACCCGTATATTTGTGTCGAAACCTTTTTTAAATCCATAAATATCTGTATCGTATATTTCTTATATTCAATTGCAGTTGTAATTTCTTCTACTATATTCATTAATGCTAGAGTTGTAGACCGATTTGTTTGAAAACTATACGGACTCTAACTAAGCAATTTGTTTTCAAGAAAAGCATCAGTTATTTTTTTTCAAGAACCTTTTGTTGTGAAAAAAATTGCGAAAGCATTTGTAGTTGGTCAAGCTATGTTTATCGCCAGTTTTAAAAAGAGGGATGACCTTTGCTGTTTTCATCCTATCAGGAACTATACCTGTACAGAAGGAAAGATTGAAAAAATAACTCAACAGGTTCGAGTATAGTCAACATTCATTTTCACTCAGTTTATTCATTTCCTGATCCTCGTTTTGCGTCCTGTTCTTCGCCATATGTCTCTTTTTTTGCGCTGCAATAATATGCGCTGCAGAAAATGCCTTAGATGTAGCCTAATTAAAGCATCTTTTGATGTGATTTTTTTTCCCTTTTTTTTTTATATATATTTTTTTTTAGGAAATTGTTGCGCGTTGCGCGTTGCTCTCTCTCAGTGCCTGACAGCAGCCATCTTTCCTTCACTACTGTGTGTACATTTGTTGTCACATTTCTTCCAAAGCCTCTTGTAGGTTTATTATAGTCTATTTACCACAGATTTCCTATCACAATAAAAATCAACTTGCACAGACTAAATCTTGAGTTGGGTAATCCATCACAGGAAACATCATGTCTGGTTGTATTGTTGCTATAGTTACTGTATAGTATTGTTGAGTGGCAATGCAGTGGAGATCTTTCAAAATTGTAGTCCTTCAAATATACTGTAAGTGTGACATGGGAAAAGCAGTCATGATGCACACTGTGATGGGATGTGTAGCAAGTATATCTCTGCAAGTAGATCTTCATATAAGAGTTTAATGGAGACTGGATTACTAACCACACAATATAGACAATAAACTCTCTGTTTGGTGTGACTTGGATGTTATCAAGGGGGTAAGTGTGCATCTGAAAAGCGTACCTCATATGGGGAGGCTCTTAGGCTACAAGCCATCACCTGCCGTTATATAACTTTACACCAGAAGCGTTTAAAGACTCTATTTGTCCATTGTTTATTTCTAAACAAACATGACAATGTATAAAAGGCTCCATTACCTTGAATCTCACGTTATGGCCCCATAGCAGCAGTTTTTGTAAAAATAGGCTAACGATTGTGTCATAACCACCTGAATTTCTGTCACATAGTAGAGAAATTACCGTATAGTCAGGAGAAGCTCGCTGGCAGTTTTGACTAACATAAGCTGTTTAAGTTTAATTACTAATGTTAACTAGCATTTTAGTTAGCAATAATTAGCCTGTGCCTATGTTATCGCCTTACATATACCTACGCTCTCCGTCTCTTCAAGATTCGGAATGATTGAGATTTATCTTTGCACAGCTACCAGAAGACTTACAACTTTTCAGACAGGTTGCTCACGTAACATGTACGTCGTCAAGCTCAGTTTGAGGCTGTGCAGCACGCTCAGCCATCACTGGAAAAGTGCTTAACTTCACATTCCTAAATAAAGCTGTGTTAAATCAATAGATAAATATAAATTAAATCATCAGTGACGTCAACCATTGGTTTGGGGACTGCTGTTTTAAAGCCTTGAGTTTGGCAATTTTGTTGTCGCCATCTTGATATTTTGGGAAGGATGACGTGTCTAAGCCAGTGTCTACATGGTTTCAATGGCGTTGCACTAAGTTAATTGTTGTTGTCTTTGCTGGAGGAGATAAAGCTGTTTTATGCAGCCAAGTCACTTTATTCTTTGTATATTACTCCCAGTAAATAGACTACAACAACTGTTTAACTTGTGGTGCTACACTGTGCAGTAGGAATGCTGGGTGTCAGCGTTTGATCACAGAGCTCAGTTTTATATTGAGGACAACTACATCATTAATCTGGCTAATAAGCTACCCATCTTCAGACCAAAATCCCACCTGTTAACATAAATACATTTGACCTTTTTTCACACACATCACAATTTATAATTAATCTTAACAGTTGTGAGGTACACATATGTAGTGCCTCTCTAGCGTGGCTGGCTATAGTGAGAGGTGGCTATCCTGAGTTCTTAAAACTTCTATCCAATTACTCAAATAAGCGGGGTTTCACTAATAACCTTATCAGTGTTTAACTTGTGTGTGTGTGTATTCACTAACTTATTGTATGAAATATTCTTTCCCTTTGAATCACCATTTAAGCATTACTATTCACACTTTAACATGAAATGAAATGTATATGAATTACTATTAACCTTTAAGCACTTCCACTTTTAAACCAAAAATACTCTTTTCTTAATTAAAATATCAAAATAGTCACTAACCACAAATGTTTTATAAAAAAACAATATAAAAGATTTATTTAGAAAAAAGTAGGTTAGTAATTAAATGTCCATCCATCCATCCATCTTCGTCCGCTTATCCGGTGTCGGGTCGCGGGGGGAGCAGCACCAGCAGGGGACCCCAAACTTCCCTTTCCCGAGCAACATTAACCAGCTCCGACTGGGGGATCCCGAGGCATTCCCAGGCCAGGTTGGAGATATAATCCCTCCACCTAGTCCTGGGTCTTCCCCGAGGCCTCCTCCCAGCTGGACGTGCCTAGAACACCTCCCTAGGGAGGCGCCCAGGGGGCATCCTTACCAGATGCCCGAACCACCTCAACTGGCTCCTTTCGACGCAAAGGAGCAGCGGCTCTACTCCGAACTCCTCACGGATGACTGAGCTTCTCACCCTATCTCTAAGGGAGACGCCAGCCACCCTCCTGAGGAAACCCATTTCAGCCGCTTGTACCCTGGATCTCGTTCTTTCGGTCATGACCCAGCCTTCATGACCATAGGTGAGGGTAGGAACGAAAACTGACCGGTAGATCGAGAGCTTTGCCTTCTGGCTCAGCTCTCTTTTCATCACAACGGTGCGATAGATGGAATGTAATACCGCACCCGCTGCGCCGATTCTCCGACCAATCTCCCGCTCCATTGTCCCCTCACTCGCGAACAAAACCCCAAGGTACTTGAACTCCTTCACTTGGGGTAAGGACTCATTCCCTACCTGGAGAAGGCATTCCATCGGTTTCCTGCTGAGAACCATGGCCTCCGATTTAGAGGTGCTGATCTTCATCCCAACCGCTTCACACTCGGCTGCGAACCGATCCAGTGAGTGCTGAAGGTCACAGGCCGATGATGCCATCAGGACCACATCATCTGCAAAAAGCAGCGATGAGATCCCCAGCCCACCAAACTGCAACCCCTCCCCACCCCGACTACGCCACGATATCCTGTCCATAAATATTACAAACAGGATTGGTGACAAAGCGCAGCCCTGGCGGAGGCCAACCCTCACCTGAAACGAGTCCGACTTACTGCCGAGAACCCGGACACAGCTCTCACTTTGGTCGTACAGAGATTGGATGGCCCTGAGTAGAGACGCCCTCACCCCATACTCCCGCGGCACCTCCCACAGTATCTCCCGGGGGACCCGGTCATACGCCTTCTCCAAATCCACAAAACACATGTAGACCGGTTGGGCATACTCCCAGGCCCCCTCCAGGATCCTTGCGAGAGTGAAGAGCTGGTCCGTTGTTCCACGACCAGGACGGAATCCGCATTGTTCCTCCTCAACCCGAGGTTCGACTATCGGCCGAACCCTCCTTTCCAGCACCTTGGAGTTGACTTTACCAGGGAGGCTGAGAAGTGTGATACCCCTGTAATTGGCACACACCCTCTGGTCCCCCTTTTTAAAAAGGGGAACCACCACCCCAGTCTGCCACTCCTTTGGCACTGTTCCAGACTTCCACGCAATGTTGAAGAGACGTGTCAACCAGGACAGCCCCTCCACACCCAGAGCCTTGAGCATTTCTGGACGGATCTCATCAATCCCCGGGGCTTTGCCACTGTGGAGTTGTTTGACTACATCAGTGACTTCCGCCCGGGAAATCGACGACAATCCCCCGTCATCCTCCAGCTCTGCCTCTAACATAGAGGGCGTATTAGTCGGATTCAGGAGTTCCTCAAAGTGCTTCTTCCACCGCCCTATTACCTCCTCAGTTGAGGTCAACAGTGTCCCATCCTTACTGTACACAGCTTGGATGGTTCCCCGCTTCCCCCTCCTGAGGTGGCGAACAGTTTTCCAGAAGCACTTTGGTGCCGACCGAAAGTCCTTCTCCATGTCTTCTCCAAACTTCTCCCACACCCGCTGCTTTGCCTCTTTCACGGCAGAGGCTGCAGACCTTCGGTACCCTGCAACTGCCTCCGGAGTCCTCTGGGATAACATATCCCGGAAAGACTCCTTCTTCAGTCGGACGGCTTCCCTGACCACCGGTGTCCACCACGGTGTTCGTGGGTTACCGCCCCTTGAGGCACCTAAGACCCTAAGACCACAGCTCCTCGGCGCAGCTTCAGCAATGGAAACTTTGAACGTTGTCCACTCGGGTTCAATGCCCCCAGCCTCCACAGGGATGCACGAAAAGCTCCGCCGGAGGTGCGAGTTGAAAGTCCGGTGGACAGGGGCCTCCTCCAGACTACACGTTTGGGCTTACCAGGTCTGTCCAGAGTCTTCCCCCACCCCCTGACCCAACTCACCACCAGATGGTGATCGGTTGACAGCTCTGCCCCTCTCTTCACCCGAGTGTCCAAAACATACGGCCTCAGATCAGATGAAACGATTATAAAATCGATCATTGACCTTCGGCCTAGGGTGCTCTGGTACCAGGTACACTTATGAGCATCCCTATGTTCGAACATGGTGTTTGTTATAGACAATCCATGACTAGCACAGAAGTCCAACAACAAACAACCACTCTGGTTTAGATCAGGGAGGCCGTTGTCCCAATCACGCCTCCCCAGGTGTCTCCATCATTGCCCACGTGTGCGTTGAAGTCCCCCAGCAGAACAATGGAGTCCCCCACTGGCGACCCATGCAGGACTCCACTCAAGGTCTCCAAGAAGGCCGAATACTCCGAACTCCTGTTTGGTGCATATGCACAAACAACAGTCAGAGTTTTCCCCCCCACAACCCGCAGGCGTAGGGAGGCGACCCTCTCGTCCACCGGGGTAAACTCCAATGCAGCGGCGCTCAGCCGGGGGCTTGTTAGTACTGATACCACTTTGCCTTGGGAGACCTTACCAGGAGCACAAAGCTCCAGACAACACAGCCCTCAGGTTCACAGAGACACACAAACCTCTCCACCACGATAAGGTGATGGTTCACGGAGAAGTAATTAAATGTATCTTGCAAAAATCACTACACAAATCACACATGCATTCACATTCAAAACATAAGGGCCCAAGAAAATAAAATAGCTGGCAATAACCTAGCCTAATTTGAGATACCCTTCCAATGTCCAAATGATGCAGGCCTGTATGTAGCTCGGGTACGTTGTAGCCTTTAGCAGAATGGCAGCCTCACCATGCAGGCCAAAACAAGAGAGTACCTGTACTCAATGGGAATGTAGCCTCACACAGGATGAAAGGCGACAGCAGCAGGAGATATGACGAGAAGATCCACAATGAAGAGAAAACGGTTGAAGAGAAGATGCACAGGGTGACGAGAAGACTCACACAGCTGACGATCTCGGCAAAGTCCACACTCAGAATCAGAATCAGAATCAGAAAGGGTTTTATTGCCAAGTACGTTTTTTGACACATACAAGGAATTTGTTTTGGTGTTGCTGGTGCACATCACACATTCTCTAAATGTAATATTAAACAATATAAGTATAGGTAAACAATATAAGTATATGTACACAGTATGTATTAAATTAAAAATAAAGATAGAAATAAAATAAAATAGATAAATAAAGAGCAAAGAGCATTAGAGCAGAGAGAACAGTGGCATGAAGAGCCAGGTGGAGAGTCAGGGTGGTTTCCGGGCCTTGTTAATAAGGCTAGTGGCGGAGGGGAAAAAGCTGTTCATGTGGCGTGAGGTTTTGGTCCTGATGGACCTCAGCCTCCTGCCAGCACGCTTCAGAGTCCTGGTGGCGTAAAGGTCATGGAGCGGCGGCAGATTGCAGCCAATCACCTTCTCAGCTGACCGAATGACACGCTGCAGTCTGCCCTTGTCCTTGGCAGTGGCAGCAGCGTACCAGATGGTGATGGAGGATGTGAGGATGGACTCAATGATGGCTGTGTAGAAGTGCACCATCATTGTCTTTGGCAGGTTGAATTTCTTCAGCTGCCGCAGGAAGTACATCCTCTGTTGTGCTTTCTTGACGAGGGAGCTGATGTTCAGCTCCCACTTGAGGTCCTGGGAGATTGTAGTTCCCAGGAAGCGGAAAGAACTCCACAATGTTAATTGTGGAGCCACAGAAGGGTCATGGGGGGGCAGGTGGGGCTGGGTTCTTCCTGAAGTCCACAACCATCTCCACTGTCTTTAGAGCGTTGAGATCTAAATTGTTTTGGTTGCACCACTTCACCAGGTGGTCAGCCTCCGACCTGTAAGCGGACTCGTCTCCATCAGAGATGAGTCCGATGAGAGAGGTGTCGATCCGCGAACTTCAGAAGCTTGACGGACTGATGACTGGAGGTGCAGTTGTTGGTGTAGAGGGAGAAGAGCAGAGGCGAAAAGAACACAGCCCTGAGGGGATCCAGTGCTGATGGTCTGTGAGTTGGAGACGTGTTTCCCCAGCTTGACATGCTGCTTCCTGTCAGACAGAAAGTCAGTGATCCACCTGCAGGTGGAGTCAGGCACACCAAGCTGGGAGAGCTTCTCCTGGAGCAGAGCCGGGATGATGGTGTTGAAGGCAGAGCTGAAGTCCAAAAACAGGATCCTGGCGTAGGTTCCTGCAGAGTCCAGGTGCCGGAGGATGTAGTGGAGGGCCAGGTTGACTGCATCATCTACAGACCTATTGGCTCTGTAGGCAAACTGCAGGGGGTCCAGGAGGGTGTCGGTAATGGCTTTGAGGTGTGAAAGCACAAGGCGCTCAAAGGACTTCATAGCCACAGAGGTCAGGGCGACGGGTCTGAAGTCATTAAGTCCTGTGGTCCTTGGCTTCTTGGGGACAGGGATGATGGTTGAGGTCTTGAAGCAGGCTGGCACGTGACATGTCTCCAGTGAGGTGTTAAAAATGTCTGTGAACACTGGAGACAGCTGGTCAGCACAGTGCTTCAAGCATGATGGGGAGACAGCATCTGGTCCAGCAGCTTTCCTGGGATTCTGTCTCCTAAAGAGTCTGTTGACGTCCCTCTCGTGGATGGAGAGAGTCGTCACTGAGGTGGGTAGGGGGGTGGAGGTGGAGACCTTTAAGGAGGGCATTGGTGGGGGGGGCCCAGGGCCCTGCTGAGGTGGGTGAGGTGGAGGTGATGCACAGTGGCTGTAGCTGTAGGGAGGTGTCGTGGGGGGGATGGTGTCAGGACTGACCTTTTGTCTTTCAAATCGACAGTAGAACTCGTTCAGGTCGTTGGCTAGGTGTCGGTCATCGAAGGAGTGGGGGGGTTTTAGGCTTGTAGTTGGTGATCTGCCTAAGTCCTTTCCAGACAGTTGCAGAGTCATTAGCTGAGAACTGGTTTTGGAGTTTCTCAGAGTATCGTCGTTTAGCCTCCTTCACCGCCTTGCTAAACTTGTACTTTGACTCTTTAAATCTGTCTTTGTCCCCACTCCTGAACGAGTCTTCCTTAGCCAGCCTTAACCTTCTGAGTTTGGCTGTGAACCAGGGCTTGTCATTGTTGTAACTCACCCTGGTGCACTCGGTGAAGCTATCCGGCTCCATCAGGGTCTTTGTCCGCCGTCCGTCTCGCAGTTCCACACAGGCTAAGCCTGGCTGCTAGCCGCTAGCTTGTTAGCAAAGTCCATAGGAAAGCACTAGCCACTTAGCCAACAGCTAACTTAAACTTCTTTCTTACCCCTTTTCCACCAAGGCAGAGCTGGTGCTGGTTCGGAGCCAGAGCCTAGTTTCCAATCGGTTCTTTGTTTTTCGACCACCAAAGCACCAGTTCCGAACCAGTAAAAGTGGTTCTTAAGTAGCACCAAATCATTGCTGGGCCAGAAGTAAGAACAGCTTGCGTCAGTGGCTGGGGGCGGGGTTGCCGTGACCAACAAGACGAACAGAAACTTGTGACCACCATTTTTGAATTAGCAGATAAACACGATAGACGCGATTAAACAAAAACTTGCACTATAAAGGCGAGCCACGCGAACACGTTGGATCTGCCGAGTTTGGATGCCGATGTAGGTCCACAAAGCAATCAATAGCAAAGCAATGTCCGCCATTGTTGATGGTGTGTTTGTGTTTGGCGCCGCCACACTAACGTTGCTGGGAAAGATGAGACGTATACAGTGACGTAAGACCTGGCTCTGTGCTGGCTCTTTAGCCTGTGGAAAAGCAAACCGGTTCTGTGGAGGCTCCTCAGTCAAATCAACTCCGAACCGGCACTAGCTCTAGCTCTGAACCAGCACCTGGTTTTTGTTGGTGGAAAAGGGGTATCCGTCTTCTTGTGCTGAGTAGTCCACTCAAACAGAATAAACTGAATTATCACCATTAACGTTTCGTATAAGAGTCCTGGTTTAACACTCTCACTAAACTGGTGCATTACAGTATCTTTAACCTCTCGTATTTCTCATTCAGCAGAAAACACGCTTCTCCCCTCCTACTTGTTTCTTCACTCTTACTCCTTCCTGTTTTCATACGTTAACCTTACTCAAATGTGATTGGCTCATTCACAAAACTTTCACAAATACAATAAACGGAGTGTCTCTTTGCACCCCCGGTACGAATAGCCTCAGCCACACAGCTGAGCTATTTACACCCTGTGACGTAAAATGGATACTACAGTTGCGCTTTCTGTCTTCAGTGAAAGCATACAACCGTTATTTTGTTAGTTAGTACCTATTTTATTGTATACAGTATGGTTACCTAGCAACCGAGGCTTGAAGAAACCAAGTGGTAAACAGTTGTTCAACTTCCTGAAAGAACTGCTAGGTGAGTGGTTAGTACACTTACCTTTGGTATGGGAGTCTGGAGTTAAGCTGGGGAACAATAGTCTGTCAGGGGGGGTAAGAAAGGAAAAGGAGGGGGGAAAAAGGGGGAAGAAAAAAGGAAAGAAGAAAAGAGGGAAAAAGAGAAGAAAAGAAGAAAAAAGGAAAGAATTGAAGGCATGAAGGTATTTCAGCCCCCCATGAACACTTAAAGAATTTTTTTGATGTTTTTAAATTGTTTGGGCAAGCCGCGGGTGGGAGAGACTGGTTTCTATTCCTGGGAACCGTCAAACTGTGGAACTTTAAGTCTACCACCAGTCTAGACGTTGTACTGCCCTCTACGGTTTGTTAAAAGGAACCAACACAGTCTCACTCCCTACTCGTCAAATGTATGACGCATGGTCAAGGACCCTGGCGTCAAGTTTCAACGAAATAGGGGTACCCTTAACTTCATTTTTCGACGAGGGGGTCCGTCAGATAGACATACATGTTATTCCCTCACCGTCGGATATCGACGAAAGAAAAAAACACGCCCCCCCGTCCCTTAACTCGAAATCTGGGACAGTTATTGGTATTTTTAGCCCAATAACCGCTGTTTTAATCAACATTATTCACGAGATATTATCATGGTTTATATGTATTTCTTTTAATGTTATTATTTCGGTCTATTTCGGCCAGGGAAGCTGGGTTGCTTTTTTGTTGATTTATATTTTTTAAACTATAACGCCAAATCTATCAACATTTATTTAGATGTTATCATGGTTTTCATTTCTTTACTTTAATAATATTATTTAGGTCTTATTACCGGTGAAATATTACAGTATTTGCTGTAATACAGAACATAACGCTATGATCCGAGCTGGACGCATTCAAAGCCGATAGGCCTATCCCCCAATGCAATGCGGCCATTCATTTCAAAGAATCGGGCAACGATCAGCTGGTCTTTAACGCCAGGATCGCTTCAATATATATATATACAGTCAGTGGTTGTGTCACCAGCAACAACACGTTGCTCAGTTTTGTTCCAGTAAGTTATGAACCATAATAACGTTTAAAAGAATCCGCGGAAAACTCCGGAAGTGACGTTGTACGTCCCGCTCAGCGGATACGAAGATACAAATATATAATATTCGTAATATTGATGTTTTTTTCTAACGTTGTATTTGAGGAGTTAAACAATAAAGATAGTTATAATAATAAAAATACAGTTTCATGTATTTGTCTACGTTTAAACGAATCCGCGGAAGTGACGTGGAAATTCCACATCTCGTCTGTGAAAGAATGTTCCACGTTGTAGCCTACGTGAGAATTTACACAATAAAATACTAATAATGAAAACATTGTGTTTTATATTTAGCACTTTGATTTGCCTCAACCTACAGTTGAGTGTTTAGAACTACAGCCTAATGGCTTGTTTGACTAATTTGCATTTGTTTTGAATTGCACTGTTGTGAAAAACAATAAACTATATACAAAGAGAAGCCATGCATGCATAGTTATTTAAAAACGCAATTTTCTAATTTTGCAGTTGATTAATATTAATAGCAAAGACTAAAGGGGAATAAAACAGTATAAGAGTATATTTATGTGTGGGACTTAGTTTGATTTAAAATCACACTGCATTATTAGTTGTTTTAAATAAATTACTTTTTTGAAATATCAATTTATTTTAGGCCTAACATATTAATTATTATATTCAGAAGATGATCCTCAAATCAATCACCATGGTTACAGCTTGTAGCCATCCTAACCTTTGTAGCCTTTACTGAGACTACCTTTTCAAAATTAAGCATTTTCAGGAAATTAAAAGGATAAGCAGATTGTTGCCGAGGTTTTTGTTCACAGATTAAGATGTATAAAGCTTTGTTTGGGTAAGTGTACATATACAACATGTGTTTTGGCATTTTTGGCACACTTCTACCTCAGCCCTATACTGCACAAAGACAAAACTCACACATCTCATTCAACCATTTCACAAGCTGAGAAAAGGGTCATGACATGGGTCAGAGCAGTGGTTCCCAACCTTTTTTCCTTGGTGCCCCCCCTACTCATGTCTAAGAAAAGCTGACGTTGAGGTAACTCTCGAGATAGAGCTGTGTCAGAGGATAACAGAGGTCATAAATGATGAACCAATCAATCGGCTCTGCTCCTATAGGCCCAATGGTGTTCATATGGACAACATGCACCTTTGGCTGGAAGGCCAGTGTTGAAAGTGTGTGTTATCATTTAGAGCAGACACCCACGGTGAATCAGATGGTTTATGTTATACAAGGCTGCATTACAGAGCATATTAATATGACTGTCATGAAGGTTGTGTAGAGGAATAGATAACCAGTCTCTCCAGGCAAGCACACAGAATATGGTCTGCTCTATCTTTATTCTCCATGCCAAGTATGAGCTCTTATCCTCTGGCAGAAGATATGGGTAAATTTAACTTTTCTAAACTATAGGCCTAATTTGGACCTACCTCAATTAAAACTTTAAATAATGTTGCTTGAGATTGAGGGTGTGCAATAGCTTCATGATATGAAGCATGGTTGTGTTGCTCTTGTCACTGTTTGTGAAAGATGAGCAATAGATTGTTGCAATAAAGTATCTCCTGCTAAGTGGTCTCCATGATGTGTAAAAATTAAAACGTTGTCGTAGGACTAGAGCAAACACATCGTTGGAAAGGTCTCAACCTGGAGAGTAACATATGTCAGTCTGAAGAGGATACATTACTCCTGCTTTGAAATATTGACCTCTGAACCTTGAACCCAGTCCATGTTTGAAGGCCTGTCATTTAGCAACAGAAGGTGCTACACACAAGACCAGCTGTTATAGAAAGCTCTGGACCTCAGCTGTCATGTAGATATGGTCACTAAATTGTAACTACTCCAAGCACTGTCAAATATGGTAATAAGCTATTTTCACCTATTTAACGATTTTATTTTTAAAATCTGATGACACCAGTGTGTTCTCCATACCAAAAAACCCCAGGGTGTATCCAAAATTATACACTGCCAACTTCTACTTATGAGAAATACACCAATATACTTTAAAACTACAACTCCCATAAGAAACGCCACAGAAGCTGTTACAAAGCTTGAGCACTTGTAGTTCTTCCGGGGTGGGTGGGGGGACTCGTTCGGCTCCTGTTTCTGCTGTCTGCCGTAAGATGGCTTGATTCCATTTCAGATTGAGGCCGCCCGCCGGCCGGCCGAGCACACAATATATGAGACAAATACATGAAACTGTATTTTATTATTATAACTATCTTTAGGCCTATTGTTTAACTCCTCAAATACAACGTTAGAAAAAAACATCAATATTACGAATATTATATATTTGTATCTTCGTATCCGCTGAGCGGGACGTACTACGTCACTTCCGGAGTTTCCCGCGGATTCGTTTAAACGTTATTATGGTTCATAACTTACTGGAACAAAACTGAGCAACGTGTTGTTGCTGGTGACACAACCACTGACTGTATATATGTATATTGAAGCGATCCTGGCGTTAAAGACCCGCTGATCGCTGCCCGATTCTTTCCCCCCGATTTGCATTGGGGGATAGGCCTATCGGCTTTGAATGCGTCCAGCTCGGATCATAGCGTTATGTTCTGTATTACAGCATATACTGTAATATTTCACCGGTAATAAGACCGAAATAATATTATTAAAGTAAAGAAATGAATACCATGATAACATCTAAATAAATGTTGATAGATTTGGCGTTATAGTTTAAAAAATATAAATCAACAAAAAAGCAACCCAGCTTCCTGGCCGAAATAGACCAAAATAATAACATTAAAAGAAATACATATAAACCATGTTAATATCTCGTGAATAATGTTGATTAAAACAGCAGTTATTGGGCTAAAAATACCAATAACTGTCCCAGATTTCGAGTTAAGGGACGGGGGGGGCGTGTTTTTTTCTTTCGTCGATATCCGACGGGGAGGGAATAACATGTATGTCTATCTGACGGACCCCCTCGTCGAAAAATGAAGTTAAGGGTACCCCTATTTCGTTGAAACTTGACGCCAGGGTCCTTGACCATGCGTCATACATTTGACGAGTAGGGAGTGAGACTGTGTTGAAGGAACAGTTATTTTGTATTTTGTTATATAGTCCAATACAGGACAGATATTCCATCAGTTTCTTTATTTTAGTCCTGTTATCCAGGTTAAAAACAGTTTATTGCCTTATTTGGAAATCAATCCCAGAATTGGGGGTATCCCTCAGTTATAAAGCTGGGCTGGGGTATAAATACAATAAATTATAAATGCAAATAAATCATTCTTGTGAAGTTCTTCCCTACATCTTACATAAAGGCTTCGTTTTGATCTATTATCCATTATTTACTGATATAATATAATCTAGTGATAATATTTGTGAGTGCATGTTTATATAGAATACATTGACAAATTAATGACATTAATTTCAATGTAATGAAGAAGCCTACTTGTCAAATACCTTAAATAAACTATGCAGCTATTAAAAGCAAATAGTTGTTGTTTTTATCCAAATATAGGTCACAATAAATATAAATTTGGTTTGACATCTAAAAATTAAAAGTAAAATCATGCCATTATTTTTTTAAAGCATCCTTACAGCAGCTTTTTTCACATTTGCCTACAGTATATACCCAGCGCTGTAATTAGCAGAAACTAATCATAACACACAAAAAACAGTGAAGCATGTTTTTTTTATTTAACCAAACTTTTATTGTGGGGTAACAATATTAAAAGTATTATAAATATATCATGAACAGGGATATTATAAAATTATTATAAATGTTATTTTTTTTTAATGTTCTCCAGCCACTGTTCTTTGGGGACAGTCTCAACTGAAGGGCAGTACACAGTCCCTTTGTACTGGCTGTGTCCTGTCTCAGCTGTCCTGAACTGCCCGCATTTCTTGCACGTGTTGTGCAATACTTTGCGGGTCAGTTTTCGGACTGGAGCAGGAGGAGCAGGAGGAGCTGATATTAGGCTGAAACCCCGGGCCTGTGGGGCAGCCATCAGGACAGGCACCAGTGTACTCATTGGAGCCAGCATCACCAGCTGTGGAGCTGACGTGGGAGGTGGAAGCTGGGGAGGCGCAGCAGGGAAGAGCTGCCGCTGAGTGCGTGGTCTCACAGACACAGGTGTCGCAAATGCATATACGGCCTTCCTCTTAACCTGCGCTTGGCCCACGGTTCAGTTCAGTTCAGTTCAATTTTATTTATATAGCACGTTTAAAAACAACCTCAGTTGACCAAAGTGCTTAACATGCTCCAAAAGCAACGAACCAATAAACACAAACAAGGCACAATATACAACAGTAGAAAAAGAATAATGTCAATAATGTCAAGATATCAAAGCTCAACTTGAATTGAAAGCCAATGCGTAGTAATGGGTCTTCAGCATGGACTTGAACGTTCCAATGGTCCGAGCTGTTCTTACATGAATAGGTAGACTATTCCAGAGGTTTGGAGCAGCCACTGAAAAGGCTCGGTCACCTTTGGTTCTTAACCTGGATCTGGGCACATCGAGGAGCATCTGATTGGACGACCTCAGTGCTCTGACAGGCGTGTGGACATGTAAGAGCTCTGATAAGTAAGAAGGCGAGAACCCATTTAAGATCTTAAAAACAATTAATACAATTTTAAATTCAATCCTGAAACAAACAGGAAGCCAGTGGAGCGTGGCCAAAACCGGTGTAATATGGTCACGCTTTTTAGTCCCGGTTAAAAGTCGAGCTGCTGCGTTCTGGACTAACTGTAACCGACGAAGGGATGACTGATCCAATCCAACATACAAAGAGTTACAGTAGTCCAAACGGGACGTAATAAATGCATGTATGACACTGTCAAAGTCTTTGCGTAGCAGGTAAGGCTTGACCTTAGCCAAAAGTCTCAGCTGGAAGAAGCTAGTTTTAACAACAGAAATAATCTGTTTGTCAAATTTAAAAGCACTGTCAAAAATCACTCCCAGATTTCTGGTAAAAGGACGAATTTGGGAACCTAAAGTACCAAGAGTATCTACACAGGCACTGAAATGTTCAGCACGTCCAAACACAACAACTTCGGTCTTATTGTCATTAAGACAGAGAAAATTCTGATCCAACCATATTTTGAGATCACTCAAGCAGTTTAACAACGGCTGGATAGTTTCCTTCTCATTGTTTCTTACAGGCAAATAGATAGAGCACGGTACTGCTGGGCAGGAGGTACTGGTGAGCTGGGCCGGGTTGGGGGGGTGCAGATAGGGGACGCATATTTGCACTGAGGAGAGGGTCAGCCACCACAGACAGGCGGCTTGGCAGGTCCAGTCCCTGCTTCACCACTGCGATGTCCTGCCTCTTCACCCTCTTATTGTGCCACTTCACCAGGGTGGTATGGCTCACGTCCACCAGCTGCATGGTGGTCTGCTGCATAACGTCCCCATTGGCCAGAATGCGCTGCCTGATTCGCCTATAGTCCTCCAGGATAAGGTCCCATCTGGATCTCTTCTTGGGACTGCGGTGGATGGCACAGAGCCGGATGAAGATGCTTTCCACCAGGCGGCAGCAATTTGGACATTGGGCAAGCGGGGCAGTGGTGGTAAGTGCATGCCGCTTTACACTCTCCACCCCTGGAGTGAACTCCTGCCTGTTCTTTTGAGTCCTGAACCTCCCTGTGACCAGCCTGGTCTGGTGTCTGGCAGAAAAGACAATCCGCTGCTTGTCAAAGTCTAGCAGGTTCTGCCACAGAATGACAATATCGCTCACCTGAGAAAGGCAACATAGAGAGAACAGCACATTAAACAAAAACATTCAAGTGTGGACATGTGTGACAGAGAACAGAAGAGAAATAAACAAGACAATAAAAGTCCCTGACCTGCTGGTTGGTGAGGACTAGTGAGGGCTTGTTGCGCAGCTCCACTAGATATTCTGCCAAGCTGTCCACTCTGTCCATGCCTGGCACACCGGACTCATCCACAGCCTGGTAAAAACAGTGATGAGAATTTTGAGATCAGTGAAGCTGGGACAAAAAAAAGTAACAGTGATGTTATTTATTAGCAAATAAATATGCTTTTACATACCCAAAATATTAATAGTCCATTAAAAAGGTCTAGCTTTCCAATCTAATGAATGCTTTCATAAAAGAGTATACTGAAGAGTATACTGAGTGTTTATCATACATAAGGGAGACACCAACCTGGAATGAAACTTTTCAGGTGGCAATGAAAAGATTCCAGAGATGTGGACCCTCTGGCACAGCAATACCTGGTTAGGACCACACCCCCCCTTCTTGATGGTGCCTGTCTCTGTATAGAGATGCACACCAGGCAGGTCCTGGATGCACTTGACGTGGCGTTGCTGCACACGCCAGATGTGTTCAATGCACACCTGGTCCAGCAGTGGCACCCCCATAAGGTCTCTCCCGTTTGCCCGTCCCAGTTCCTGCAGCAGCCGCTCAATGAGGCTGATGGTGGCCTCCTCGCCGCGTGTCCTCCTGCGACAGTACTGGCTCAGCTCATTCTTAGTGATCCTGGCATCCACCGCAGGATCACTCAAGGCTGGCACACCCTCCTGCCTGAGCTGCTCTTTCTTTGCCCGCCGCAACAGAGAGAGGTCCCCTGCGTCCCACTCAAATATGCAGGCAGAGAGACAGCCCATGAAGGTGGGGTAAAGGGGATGAGCGTCAGTGGTACATCCGACGGCCAGCCTCCGCATGAAGTGCCAGATGTCCAGCCGTATGTGAAGGTCTGGCCACTCCCCAAACCTGGTCTGCAGCTTGCTGGACCCCTCACTGATGCAGCAGCCACAGTCCACATACAGCAGCACTGGGGGTGCTATAGCTGCCTGGCGGTACTGCTCCATCACCCCTGCCACCATCCTGTCCAATCCTGGCCCCTCCTGCACTGTCACCACACTGGTCACGATCTGGCCAACCTCGTTCCCAATGGAGGTGACCCAGAGACCAGTCCCCCTGGCGTGACCAGCCAGCTTCTTTGTGATCTGTAATTTGACAATAGTGATGTTAAAAAAATCTGTAATTTACAGCAGCAAGTGTATATATGTTAATTACACTGTACACATTTACATTACATACCAATGTGATATTATGATTGACAATAGCATTAATTTGTATTATGGCATATTTTAAGCACATGGATATCTATTACACAGATAATTTATTACCTGTTTGGTTGAGTCCATCTTTAAGATGGAGCCAAATGTGGAGGTGATGCTGGCCTTGATATGGTCCAATCGGGAGAGGATGTCCCTGCCATAAACGGTCAGCAGCCAGCGACTGGTGGGCACATCAATGGGCTCTGGGGGCTCCTGGCACACCACTGGGAAGAGGCTTGGCCGATCAACAAAGTCAGCACACTCTCCAAAATAGTGTGCCAACCTGTTCAGCCATTCCTCCCCATGGTTTTCCTTAAGCTGCTTTACCAGACGTGCTGGACTGTTGCCCAGCGTCCGGTCACGCAGCAGGCGAATGACACGGCTGTCACAGGCATACCTGAAATGTAGCTGTGATTAGTTACACATTAATAGAAGGGTCATTATAGTTGTGTAAAAGCTATCACACACAGCCGGCGATGCGATGCGACAGTTGCTGTATTACACGCGACAAATTTTTTCAAAGCTGTTTTACTCACTTGCGGGTCAGGATCAGCCGGAACATGTTCTGGTGCGGCAGGTCAAGCTGGTTGCGGACAGTCTGAGAGGTAGACAGGTAGTTCAGAGAGCACACAGTGCACCTGAGTGTCTCTGTCACCGTCAGGTAATACCTGTCAATGTCCAGGACCTTCCGAGCTCTCTTGTGGACACCGTAGCCCGTCAGCTGCTTCCCACACTCAGGGCAGTTTACCCTCACCTTCAACAGGTGGTAGGGCATCCACACCATCAGCCGATGGGTAAAAAAGCGATCTGGTGTTGGTGTCTGGTGATATATGAGAGCTGGGACAGGGGGTTCGTACCACAGCTTCAAATCTTGTCGCAGTTTGCCAGAGTGGAAAATGGCGTTAGAAATCCACCTCTGGTCTTGGATGGGGATGTTTTTCCGCATCTCTGCTGGCAACCAGAAAGAACATGCAGCCCCTGGCCAGCTGAACTCCTCCAGGTTCATCCTGTTTAGAACACAACAACAAATTATTAATGTATGGAATAAATAAAGGCTACACTAAGCATAACTTACACAACAGGCAGGCCAATGAACAGACAATGCTGTACTTACACAGGCTTCTGCCATGCTGGTGTTCACAGCATGGCTCGGAGTCCTCACAGAGGATGGAGAGGGGCTGGGGGTCCTCACAGAGGATGGAGAGGGGCTGGGAGTCCTCACAGGGGAGGAAGAGGGGCTGGGGCTCCTCCTAGCCACTAAATTAGGCTTTAGTGTGGCAGACTGTGACCCAACAAAGCGTGATTTAGTGAACTGAAAAGACAAACAATATTAATTTGATACTGTTAACAATACAAAAGCACTATTAATTAAATATGAGTTATTTAATATAATTTTCACCATTAACAAACTTGGAGGGGGGCGCCAGAAAGATGGTTGCACAGCAGCCGTTGCACCAGGGGTCGAGACCAGAGCTGCAGACTGCGAGGCTGCGGCAGGAGGCTGAGTGGTGGGCTGCTAAATCAACAGCATTTTGATGTAACAACTACAGCATTGCAGCAGACATGAGATGTAAGATTAATCATAATGACACATCATTTTAAAACAGATCACCTTAGCACCGTGAAATCCACAATTACAGGCCACTGACCCACCAAACAGAGTGGTCTGTCCACGGGCCTGCATGGGGCATTTCTCAATCTGAAACAATCAGAAACCTGTTTAGCCTGGGGTATACAGTCTTACTATCGCATGGTATATTTTTCAAGTGATCATTATATATTGCTATATTTTACCTTCTGATAGAGGTCATGCCACTTCCGCTGCTTAGGGGCTGGTCTGTTGCCTCCAGAAGGCCAAACCCCTGAACTGGCATATGCCCTCAGCCTTGCCATCCACTCTCCTTCCCCCATGGACTTGTGGCTTTTAGGCTTATTGCTCATCTAAAGGCAACATGAATATGGACAACAATATACAATGAGCATTCTCTGGACAATACACTGTGACACTGCAGCACAAACACACACCTAATATGACAGCATGAAAGCTGCATTATCAAATCAATTTATGTTACAGTAATGTAGCTAATGTTGGGTGTATGATCAGACTTTTTAAATGGGTAGCAATCTACCTAGATGATTAGCAAAGACTAGGCTATGTCATAGTAAGTTAGTCACATATGATTTTCTATTCATAGTAATATTGAAGGTATTATATGTAGCAAACTAGCCATAATATAGTAGTTAACCTACAGCTTGCAATATACCCAGGAGCAGGTGGTTAGCTAAGAACAGTTATATCATAGTAGTAGTAACATGGCTTTTTCTACTCATATTAATATTGAGCCTATTAACGTTACATTTATCGATAGTAACCTTAACGTTAGTTTGTTTACATTTCACATGAGACACGAACGACCCATGTTTGATAGCGCTAGCTACAGTTAGCATTGGCGATTGTTAGCATTGGCGATTGTTAGCTATGACGCTACGGCCATATAACATAATGTAACACGTAGCAAAATGATCAGATAACTTCGTGTGAAGGATTGAAATAAACTGTATATGTGCCTATTTAAGAAGGAAACACATATTTAAATGGTTACTTGCCATTAAATTGAATGATATCCTATCGCTCGCTGACAGCTTCAGTGCGTTGACGGCAAACCGTTACTAGGCACGCTGGGGACGGGACGCGAGCCACACCACGTCATGTACGTGCATTCAATCTACATTGGAAAGAAGCGTTATGATTTGCTACGTCCAATGTCACCCCGCTATGTGATTGGACGCGGGGGAATCTCACATTGGAAATGAACGAACGTGATTAGCTGTTTGGAACAGACGATCCTGAGCCAGGTAGGAGTTCGATTCCCCTGTGTGGTGATCTTATTTTTTTAAATTTGGATTGGATAATTTGCATGCAATTGCGCAAGTCAGGACCCGCGAACGCGAATTCTTTTTTTTTTTTGCAGGGTGGTAGGGGAAGACTCATGAATATGCCTGCTGTGGTTGGGTTGGTTAGGTTTAGTCAAGAGGAGTGGGATTGGTTATGGTTAGGGTAAGAATGTCAGGGCGATAATATTCCAAAAAGGTGTAATACATGAGTAGTATGGATAACTGTGTGTAAATATATGCCATCCATCCATCCATCCATCTTCGTCCGCTTATCCGGTGTCGGGTCGCGGGGGGAGCAGCTCCAGCAGGGGGCCCCAAACTTCCCTTTCCCGAGCAACATTAACCAGCTCCGACTGGGGGATCCCGAGGCGTTCCCAGGCCAGGTTAGAGATATAATCCCTCCACCTAGTCCTGGGTCTTCCCCGAGGCCTCCGCCCAGCTGGACGTGCCTGGAACACCTCCCTAGGGAGGCGCCCAGGGGGCATCCTTACCAGATGCCCGAACCACCTCAACTGGCTCCTTTCGACGCAAAGGAGCAGCGGCTCTACTCCGAGCTCCTCACGGATGACTGAGCTTCTCACCCTATCTCTAAGGGAGACGCCAGCCACCCTCCTGAGGAAACCCATTTCGGCCGCTTGTACCCTGGATCTCGGTCTTTCGGTCATGACCCAGCGTTCATGACCATTGGTGAGGGTAGGAACAAAACTGACCGGTAGATCGAGAGCTTTGCCTTCTGGCTCAGCTCTCTTTTCGTCACAACGGTGCGATAGATGGAATGTAATACCGCACCCGCTGCGCCGATTCTCCGACCAATCTCCCGCTCCATTGTCCCCTCACTCGCGAACAAAACCCCAAGGTACTTGAACTCCTTCACTTGGGGTAAGGACTCATTCCCTACCTGGAGAAGGCATTCCATCGGTTTCCTGCTGAGAACCATGGCCTCCGATTTAGAGGTGCTGATCCTCATCCCAACCGCTTCACACTCGGCTGCGAACCGATCCAGTGAGTGCTGAAGGTCACAGGCCGATGATGCCATCAGGACCACATCATCTGCAAAGAGCAGCGATGAGATCCCCAGCCCACCGAACTGCAACCCTCCCCATCCCGACTACGCCTCGATATCCTGTCCATAAATATTACAAACAGGATTGGTGACAAAGCGCAGCCCTGGCGGAGGCCAACCCTCACCCGAAATACGTCCGACTTACTGCCGAGAACCCGGACACAACTCTCACTTTGGTCGTACAGAGATTGGATGGCCCTGAGTAGAGACCCCCTCACCCCATACTCCCGCAGCACCTCCCACAGTATCTCCCGGGGGACCCGGTCATACGCCTTCTCCAAATCCACAAAACACATGTAGACCGGTTGGGCATACTCCCAGGCCCCCTCCAGGATCCTTGCGAGAGTGAAGAGCTGGTCCGTTGTTCCACGACCAGGACGGAATCCGCATTGTTCCTCTTCAATCTGAGGTTCGACTATCGGCCGAACCCTCCTTTCCAGCACCTTGGAGTAGACTTTACCAGGGAGGCTGAGAAGTGTGATACCCCTGTAATTGGCACACACCCTCTGATCCCCCCCTTTTTAAAAAAGGGGGAACCACCACCCCAGTCTGCCACTCCTTTGGCACTGTTCCAGACTTCCACGCAATGTTGAAGAGACGTGTCAACCAGGACAGCCCCTCCACACCCAGAGCCTTGAGCATTTCCCGGACGGATCTCATCAATCCCAGGGGCTTTGCCACTGTGTAGTTGTTTGACTACATCAGTGACCTCCGCCTGGGAAATCGACGACAATCCCCCCGTCATCCTCCAGCTCTGCCTCTAACATAGAGGGCGTATTAGTCGGATTCAGGAGTTCCTCAAAGTGCTCCTTCCACCGCCCTATTACCTCCTCAGTTGAGGTCAACAGTGTCCCATCCTTACTGTACACAGCTTGGATGGTTCCCCCGCTTCCCCCTCCTGAGGTGGCGAACAGTTTTCCAGAAGCACTTTGGTGCCGACCGAAAGTCCTTCTCCATGTCTTCTCCGAACTTCTCCCACACCCGCTGCTTTGCCTCTTTCACGGCAGAGGCTGCAGCCCTTCGGGGCTCTTCGGTACCCTGCAACTGCCTCCGGAGTCCTCTGGGATAACATATCCCGGAAAGACTCCTTCTTCAGTTGGACGGCTTCCCTGACCACCGGTGTCCACCACGGTGTTCGTGGGTTACCGCCCCTTGAGGCACCTAAGACCCTAAGACCACAGCTCCCCGCCGCAGCTTCAGCAATGGAAACTTTGAACATTGTCCACTCGGGTTCAATGCCCCCCAGCCTCCACAGGGATGCACGAAAAGCTCCGCTGGAGGTGCGAGTTGAAAGTCCGTTGGACAGGGGCCTCCTCCAGACGTTCCCAATTTACCCGCACTACACGTTTGGGCTTACCAGGTCTGTCCAGAGTCTTCCCCCCACCCCCTGACCCAACTCACCACCAGATGGTGATCGGTTGACAGCTCTGCCCCCTCTCTTCACCCGAGTGTCCAAAACATACGGCCTCAGATCAGATGAAACGATTATAAAATCGATCATTGACCTTCGGCCTAGGGTGCTCTGGTACCAGGTACACTTATGAGCATCCCTATAGCTCGAACATGGTGTTTGTTATAGCCAATCCATGACTAGCACAGAAGTCCAACAACAAACAACCACTCTGGTTTAGATCAGGGAGGCCGTTCCTCCCAATCACGCTCTCCATGTGTCTCCATCATTGCCCACGTGCGCGTTGAAGTCCCCCCCAGCAGAACAATGGAGTCCCCCCACTGGCGCCCCCATGCAGGACTCCACTCAAGGTCTCCAAGAAGGCCGAATACTCCGAACTCCTGTTTGGTGCATATGCACAAACAACAGTCAGAGTTTTTCCCCCCACCACCCGCAGGCGTAGGGAGGCGACCCTCTCGTCCCACCCGGGGTAAACTCCAACGTAGCGGCGCTTAGCCGGGGGCTTGTTAGTATCCCCACACCCGCCCGGCGCCGCACACCCTGAGCAACTCCGGGAGAAGAAAAGAGTCCAACCCCTATCCAGGAGTACGGTTCCAGAACCGAGACTATGCGTAGAGGTAAGCCCCACCAGATCTAACCGGTAGCGCTCCACCTCCCGCACCAGTTCCGGCTCCTTCCCCCACAGAGAGGTGACGTTCCACGTCCCCCAAAGCCAGCGTCTGCTGCCCGGGTCTGGTCCGTCGAGGCCCCTGACCTTCACTGCCACCCATGTGGCAGCGCACCCGACCCCCAGCGGTTCCTCCCACAGGTGGTGGGCCCATGGGATGGAGACAGAGGTGCCACGTAGCTTGTTCGGGCTGTGCCCGGCCGGGCTCCGTGGCAAACCCGGCCACCAGGCGCCGCCGAAGAGCCCTCCGTCTGGGCCTGGCTCCAGACGGGGGCCCCGGGCTTCCTCCGGGCAGGGTCACTCTATCCCTTCCTCGTTCTGTCATGGGGTTTTTGAACCATTCTTTGTCTGGCCCCTCACCTGAGACCACTTTGCCTTGGGAGACCCTACCAGGAGCACAAAGCTCCAGACAACACAGCCCTCAGGTTCACAGAGACACCCAAACCTCTCCACCACGATAAGGTGATGGTTCACGGAGAGGTACTGTAAATGCACAGGGGTGCAAATAGCATACACTGCTAATTGTACCAGGGGTGCAAATAGCATACACTTCTAATTGCACCAGGGTACAAATAGCATACTGCTAATTGTACCAGGGGTGCAAATAGCATACACTGCTAATTGTACCAGGGGTGCAAATAGCCTCACCCTACAATAAATTCACAATACATTTGTGTAACTCTTTCTTCCTATTCCTACGGGCATTTTCAAAACATTTTCACATATATTATTACACAACAAATATTTAACCTTTAAATGCTATATTCAGTAAAACATGAACATTGTCCAATATGCATTTCTCTCTTTGGGCAAATAATAACTTCATTGCTGGTCAATTAATCTTAACTTTTTAACCTTAAATTCTATTAATTAAACTATGAAATTATTTATTCAAGCTGGTATATTTTATAATAATGAATACCTTTCAACCGTTACACATACATTTTCTAATGATTAATGCATGTACCTTGAATGTAAAAGGTGCCAGAGTGCATCAAGATGCACAAGCACTGGCACAGTCAGCATGGCCAGTGCAGACAATCTGTGAATTCTGCTTTGGGATTAAAATCCATGCACTTTGTGGTCTGAACAGACACAATCATTTAATCATCAAGTACAGATTACCTTGAGCAATATGGGTCAGAGTCAGACAATGGGCTTTTTTATCCCCGAGGGGGAACGTTCTCCAAACACCATTAGGTAACTTAGATGACATGTCTCTACACCACCAGGTTGCATAATTTAATTCCCTTTCACTCAAAATGTCTTTTCTTTTACATTATATTTGTAATATATTGTCATCATCAAGCCATGTGATGGACTGGACTGCTGGATTTATAATAAAACAGCATTATTATTCTATGTTCACATTGACATTACTTCAAATTTTCCAAAGCAGATAAAAACTTTTTTTTTGATTGTTTATTCTGAGGGCCCTGGGGCAAAAATGTGCTGGACATACACATCATCCTCCTGCATCAAAGTCAGACATGCCACCCGCCTATCCACACTATCTCTTTCCACCTTGGTTCAGGACTCAATACTTTACTCTACCTTACTAGCACTGAGTGCAGCCAGTGAAGGTAAACCGTGACCGGCAAAATCATCCAATACAAACACAATTCCAAGGAATATTAGACTCTGAAATGTGCTCCAAAAAGAAGTCAGTTTCTATAGAAGGATATGAGAAAATGAGCCTACTTCTCACTTGATTTATTTTTATTTTCAGTAAACATTTTCATAATGACTTTATGGTCTCAAATATTAGTTTTACGTATTCTTCAATACAACACAATGTTTATTTCAGAAATGATGGTCCCATTTATTTTAAAATAGACGATAAAGAAGGGGATGGTTTAGGACCTGTCAATCAGGACAGAGGCTTAGCTATGCTAACCATGGCACTGTGGAGATTAAAATAGAGCAAAAGCACCCATAAGTCCACAGCCAAAATGAAGCTGATCTGAGCGGGACAGTGATATCATTCCTCAATATTTCATTTCAATAACTCTAATCTCATTCCAAAATATGCTTTCCCTTGGTGAAATGATTGTTTTTTGATGTTTACAGAGAACATTATGAATCACTTATCATGTGAAAATGCTGTCTGTGTGTGTGTGTGTGTGTGTGTGTGTGTGTGTGTGTGTGTGTGTGTGTGTGTGCCAGAGCTTGGCAAATGGCTGGCTTTCTAGATGAAAAGCTGGAGGGAGGATTAAAAGGAAAAACATGGGGAAAATAATCTGTAGGCAGGCTGACGTCATGCAGTACGGGCCAGTGTTGTGGGTGTGAGGGAGCTGACTGTGATGGCAGAGGGCATCAGTGTCTCCCAGCACCGCCAGGCTGCTGCTCTGGAAGGTGCCTTTGATTTTGGTCCCAGTCCATGTGTCAGAGGGCAGCACACGCAGCACACACACACACACACACACACACACACACACACACACACACACACACACACACACACACACACACACACACACAGACACACAGTAAAGACTACATCAGGCTTTGTTTCAGTCCCATACAAACGAAAGCACATTTGAAATATTACATTTCACACTTGGAGTGTACAATTTCAAATGTGTAATGTCCAAAAAGCACATGGATTGTATGTGACTTTATGCAAAATTAGCCTACGTATAAAATTGATGTTTTCACATATGACAGCTTGATTTCACATTGGAAATATCTGTAAATGTACCTGTGTCATGTGAATTAATCACCTGTGAAATGCTGTTTCATATATGATGACCACATATGTGAATTGGGCTGTCAATTGATTAAAATATTTAACTTGCGATAAATCGCAAATTAATGACACATTTTTATCTGTTCTAAATCAAAGTACTTAAGGGATATTTTTCAAGTTAAAATGCGCAAGTGGTATTTGAGACTTGCTGTTCTCCAGTGGTAACTCAGTTCACATCGACAGTAACGTAATCTCGCTTTGCCAGACCAGCCACACACTGCGGAGTGGAGGACGGTCTGGCTACTCCACACAGCATTCCAGGATGGGAGGAAAACGTGCTCTGGTTTATTGGCATTTCTTTAAACCAATCACAATCGTCTTGGCCGGCGCTAAGCTCTGCACTGAGCCGCTGTAAAATAGTAGTTCAAGAGAAAAACAGTTAGTCTAGCTAGCTGTCTGGATTTACCCTGCAGAGATCTGAGGACCAGTTACCATAGTCCTCATAAATCCTCTGGAGTTTAAAATTCCAACACAAAGAAAGTGGAAGGAAACGGAAAAGACATGCGTCCGGCAGAATTTCCTGCAGCACCAGAGCAATCCCAGAAGTGAAACGTCAAGGATATAAACTAACAGTAACGTTACATGCAAATAACCTCAGGTCTTGTGGAGAGAACCATCTCGAAGGGCTTTGAAACTCAACTTGCCATTAAAAATACCTTTTTCTTCTTCCATTTCTGCTCAAGGAAATTTGTTTTTGCTAGCCATCCACTCCAGTCCCGCCGTCTCAGCACAGAATGCCCGTGCGTTAATCACACTGTAAACAATTTCCCTGTATATTACTATATTTTTATGGTATTTTATAATTTGATGGTATTGTACTGTAATATGCAGTTTTATTAACATACAGTACAGGCCAAAAGTTTGGACACACCTTCTTCATGACTATTTGCATTGTAGATTCTCACTGAAGGCATCAAAACTATGAATGAACACATATGGAATTATGTACTTAACAAAAAAGTGTGAAATAACTGAAAACATGTCTAATATTTTAGATTCTTCAAAATAGCCACCCTTTGCTTTTTTTGATAACTCTGCAAAACCTTGGTGTTCTCTCAATGAGCTTCATGAGGTAGTCACCTGAAATGGTTTTCACTTCACAGGTGTGCTTTGTCAGGGTTAATTAGTGGAAGTTTTTCCCTTATTAATAAAAAAGCAAAGGGTGGCTACTTTGAAGAATCTAAAATATAAGACATGTTTTCAGTAATTTCAGACTTTTTTGTTAAGTACATAATTCCATATGTGTTCATTCATAGTTTTGATGCCTTCAGTGAGAATCTACAATGTAAATTGTCATGAAAATAAAAAGGAAACGCATTGAATGAGAAGGTGTGTCCAAACTTTTGGCCTGTACTGTATACACACACACACACACACACACACACACACACACACACACACACACACACACACACACACACACACACATATATGCATATATATAAAGTAGCCACCCTTTGCTCTGATTACTGCTTTGCACACTCTTGGCATTATCTTGATGAGCTTCAAGAGGTAGTCACCTGAAATGGTTTTCCAACAGTCTTGAAGGAGTTCCCAGAGATGCGCTTGTTGGCCCTTTTGCCTTCACTGTGCGGTCCAGCTCACCCCAAACTATCTCGATTGGGTTCAGGTCCGGTGACTGTGGAGGCCAGGTCATCTGGCGCAGCACTCCATCACTTTCCTTCTTGGTCAAATAGCCCTTACACAGCCTGGAGGTGTGTTTGGGGTCATTGTCCTGTTGAAAAATAAATGATGGTCCAACTAAACGCAAACCGGATGGGATGGCATGTCGCTGCAGGATGCTGTGGTAGCCATGCTGGTTCAGTATGCCTTCAATTTTGAATAAATTGTGTCACAGTGTCACCAGCAAAGCACCCCACACCATCACACCTCCTCCTCCATGCTTCTCGGTGGGAACCAGGCATGTAGAATCCATCCGTTCCCCTTTTCTGCGTCGCACAAAGACACGGCGGTTGGAACCAAAGATCTCAAATTTGGACTCATCAGACCAAAGCACAGATTTCCACTGGTCTGATGTCCATTCCTTGTGTTTCTTGGCCCAAACAAATCTCTTCTGCTTGTTGCCTCTCCTTAGCAGTGGTTTCCTAGCAGCTATCTGACCATGAAGGCCTAATTCGCACAGTCTCCTCTTAACAGTTGTTAACACTTAAAAGTTTGGACACACCTTCTCATTCAATGTGTTTCTTTATTTTCATGACTATTTACATTGTAGATTCTCACTGAAGGCATCAAAACTATGAATGAACACATATGGAATTATGTACTTAACAAAACAGTGTGAAATAACTGAAAACATGTCTAATATTTTAGATTCTTCAAAGTAGCCACCCATATATATATATATACACACACACACATACACACATACATATATATATTTTTATATTACTATTATAAATAATAGTATACACTGTGTACAAAATTATTAGGCAAGTTGTATTTTTGAGGATTACATTTTATTATTGAACAACTACAGCGCTCACAGTCAATCCAAAATGTTTATAAACCCCAATCCTGAATATTTAAGTAAGTAAAAGTAAGATTTTGGCTTTCTAAATCAAATCAGTGACCAATATAGCCACCCTTCTTTTCAATAACAGTTATAAGCCTTCCATTCATGGAGTCTGTCAGTTTCTTGATCTGTTGATGATCAACTTTTTGTGCAGCAGCCACCACAGCCTTCCATACACTGTTCAGAGAGCTGTACTGTTTTCCTTCAGCGTAAATCTTCCATTTAAGAAGGGCCCACAAGTTCTCAATAGGGTTTAGATCAGGTGAGGAAGGGGACCACGTCATTATTCTGTCATCTTTGAGGCCTTTACTGGATAGCCACGCAGTGGAGTACTTCGATGCATGTGATGGACTGGAGCATTGTCCTGCATAAAAATCATGGTCTTCTTGAAAGATGCAGACTTTTTCCTGTACCACTGCTTGAAGAATGTACCTTCTAAAAACTGGCAGTAGGTTTGGGAGTTCATTTTGACTCAATTTTCAACCCGAAAAGGTCCAACTAGCTCATCTTTAATAATGCCAGTCCATACCATCAACCCACCTCCACCTTGCTGTCGTCTGAGTTGCAGTGGAGCTCTGTGCCCATTACTGATCCAGCCACAGGCCCATCCATCTGGTCCGTCAAGAGTCACTCTCATCTCATCAGTCCATAAAACCTTTGAAAAATCTGTCTTCAGATATTTCCTCGCCCAGTTTGACGTTTCAACTTATTTTTCTTATTCAGTGGTGGTCAGATTTCAGCCTTCCTTACCTTGGCCATTTCTCTGAGCACTGAACACCTTTTACTTCTGGGCACTCCACGTAGGTTGCAGTTCTGGAATATGACTGGAGGATACTGGGTTCCTGGTAGCTTCACGTTTGATTCTCCTCAAATCTTTGGCAGTTAATTTGCGGGGTTTTTTCTCAACACATTTCTTGCGACTCTTTTGAGTATTTGCTACAAAACATTTGATAGTTCTCTGATCACGCCCCAATATCTTAGCAATTTCAAGAGTGCTGCATCCCTCTGAAAGACTCTTTACAATTTTTTACTTTTCGGAGTCAGTTAAATCTCTTTTTCTGCCCATTTTGCCTGAGGAGAAGAAGCTGCCTAATAATTATGCACACCTTGATATAGGGTGTTGATGTCCTTAGGCCACACCATCCCTCATTACACAAACACACATTACCTGAAATGCTTAACTCCAATAAGCATTCAAGTTTATATAATTTGGAGTTGGAAAAAATGCATAAAAATTATGATATGGTCCAAATACTCATTTGCCTAATAATTCTGCACACAGTGTATAATAATCTCCAGTTACTAATTTTGTATTACTAATAAGGTATAATAACAAATACAAATCAAAAGGCAATCCAAAGAATGTTCTTAATTAAAAAATTAAAACATTTTTTAAATTTTAAAAAATTTTCAACCTTTTGTCTTTTGACAACATTCACATGACACGACGACCGGGCAGTGTGCGAAAGCGGGACCCAAAGCTTTCACGGTGGGGAGGCAAATATGTGTCTGTGGTACATTGCCATTGCAATTTTCCCATTAACATTGATAGAAAACTGGTCTACGTTGACTATAGCGTCCCGCTAATGGCCGATCTTCGCCAAAGTTGGTACAGAGCCTCACAGTGGCATGCCAAACAAACATCACCAGTTTCGTGTTGATAGCAATTACTGCGGCAGAGAAATTGCAATGTCCCATTTACATGCATTGAGTTATTGGCCAAAACACATAAATGTTTATTATAGCGCCCCCTAATGGTCGATCTTCGCCAAATTTGGTACAGATTATCGTAATGTGATGTTGAACAATATAGCATTTAATTTGGCAGAGATATGCTAAAGTTTGGGTTTCGTAGCTAGCTACTACATTTTGTGGTAAATTGCGCATAGTTTAAAGTAGCAAAATTCTTTTGATAACTTCGGTCATGTACATCTGGAGATGGTACATACCAGGTTTTGAGCAGATCGGTCGCCTGGCCTAGGAGGAGTTCGAAAAAGTTTTATTTGCACACTGCGCGAAATTGCGGAAAAAAAAATTCTTAGCGGAAATGGGTGTGGCCTATATCATCAGTTCATCTTGATTCAAGAAACACGTGGTTGTAAGGGTTTCTAATGTGTGATGTGTAATGCGGGAGTTATAGGCGTTATTATAGCGCCACCTGGTGGTCCAAATGTGTAATTTTTGGTATGTGAGGTCCGTGAACCATTGTACAGCTAAGTTGCTCACATTAGTGTAAGTGGTGAGTCCAAACTTGGGTTCCATAGGCCACGCCCACTTTGACGAATTTCAATCAACTCAAATTTTTGTAAAAATCGGATAAGCCGTTCATGAGATATACACTTATTGTACTTGTAGCGCCTTCTAGTTGGCCAATTTTCGTAAAATAATCCAGAGGGTCATGGCAAAGTTTCGTTTTGATAGCATTCATTTTGGCCGAGATATGGCAAAGTTTGTGTTTTCGTAGCTAGCTACACAAATTTGTTTGTGCGTAATTTGCGCAATTTCCATCCGATAAAAATTCTTTTGATGAATTTTTGTCAGGTCGGTCGGAAGATGCTACGTACCAAGTTTCATGCAGATCGGTCGCACTGTCTAGGAGGAGTTCAAAAAAGTAGATTTACTATAAATCACGATTTTTCACGCTTAAAAGTTGGGGCAGAAATGGGCGTGGCCTATATAAAAAGATTCAGCTGAATTCAGGGAATGCGTGGATATGTATATTTTTTACGTGCAATGTACGGTTTGGGCGTTATAACACGTTTTTTTTCTGCTATAGCACCACCTAGTGTAAGGGGCTGAATTATTTTTGTCCAAGGTCCTTGCAGGGTTCTAGACCAGTCCTGAAAATGGCACTCCCCCACCATGTACAGTTTAGGCTGTAGCATGAGTTTTACACAGAGAAAAATAAGAATAAGTATAATCCTTAGGAAAACAATAGGGTTCCACAGCTCCGCTGGATCTGTGAACCGCGTTTGCCCGCTCCCTCGGGCTTGGACCCCTAATGACATGTTACGACCTGTTCACAGGCCACAACAAAAAAAGATAGATGAACAGTCACCTTAACAATAATAAAGTAAGATTTATTAACAATAATACAACAAAAAACAGATTTGACAGCGACAGTTCAGTTCAGTTCAGTTTATTTGTTATTGCTACATCATAACAACGAAATATTGTTAGAGCAAAAACAAACAGACAGGCATATAATTTTAAGCTGTTCACCCACTTGTTTTATCTATATATGTCCCCATGAAAATAATTAATTTACCCATGATTTTATACCTAGTTTAATTTAACTCCCCATAAATACCCCTAGAATAACTTTATACCTAAGTTAGCTTCCCATAAATCCCTCTAGAAAAATCCCATAAAGTGCTATGTCCATTAAAGTGCATGGTGCAATCGATAAATCATTGTAATTTTTTGCAGCAACGCAATGTCCAGGTCACAGGTATTGATGATGTATGGGCAGAGACATTATGTCACAAAGGGATGTCCGATGGGGAATGGGGGGGTAGTATGTCCATTAAGCAACCTGACAGCATGGGGGTAAAGACTGTTGGCCAGCCTGCTGGTTTTGGCCCTGATGGACCTATATCTTCTCCTCGAAGGCAGCAGTTGAAAGAGGTGATGGGCTGGATGTAAATGGTCTTGGAGGATGTTCTTCACTCTTTTCATACACCGCGAGGTGTACACAGTTGGAATGTCTGGGAGGACGACCCCAATGATCTTTCCTGCGGCTCTCACCACTCTGTGTAGGGCCTCCTTCTCTGCGCTTGTGCAGGCAGCAAACCATACCAGTAACCCGTAGGTCAACACACTCTCCACTGCACAGTGGTAGAAGTTGACCATGAGTCGCTGTGGCAGTTTTGCCCACCTTAGCTTCCCAAGGAAGAAGAGGTGCTGTTGGGCCTTCGCTGTGGCAGAGGCGATGGTTTTCCCCCACGACACATCCTCCGTCACAGTCACACCTAAGAACTTAAAACTAGAGACCCTCTCCACCACCTCCTTCCCAATGAGGAGTGGAGAGTGATTAAACTGTCCAGACCTACGGAAGTCCGCTATGACTTCTTTAGTTTTCTTTGTGTTGAGGGTCAGGTTGTTGCTGCTGCACCATTCTGCCAGCAGTTGGACCTCTCGTCTGTATGCAGTCTCATTATTCCCAGTGATGAGGCCGGGCACTGTTGTGTCGTCGGCAAATTTTATTACATAATTGGATGGGAAAGAAGAACTGCAGTCGTGTGTAAAGAGTGTATATAGAAGTGGGATAAGCACACAACCCTGAGGGGCCCCGGTGTTAATGGTCATGGTGGAGGACGTATGCTTGCCCACTCTGACATATTGTGTGCGATTTGTTAAAAAGTCCAGTATCCAATTGCATAATGTGCTGCCTAGTCCAAGTCCTTGTAGTTTATTACGTAGTTTGTTTGGCAAGATTGTATTAAATGCTGAACTGAAATCAACAAAGAGTAGCCTTGCATATGTGTTTCTGTGCTCTAGATGTTCTAGCAAAGTGTGTAACACAAAAGCTATGGCATCCTCTGTCGACCTGTTCTTCCTGTATGCAAACTGGTATTGATCTAGTGAGGGCGGTATGGCACTTTTTATATGTGTGATGACCAGTCTCTCAAAACATTTTGCAATGATGGGGGTGAGTGCCACTGGCCTGTAGTCGTTCAGGCTTGTGACATTAGACTGCTTGGGGACTGGAACTATTATGGCTGATTTCAAGCATGTAGGGATCCATGAGGTCGCCAGAGACAGGTTAAAGATGGTAGTGAAGACCGTTGTTAGCTCGGCTGCACAGTCTTTAAGCACCCGTCCCTGCACTCCATCTGGTCCTACTGCTTTCCTTGGGTTGATGTTGCGTAAGCAAAGTCTGACATCATGGGTGCACAAGACTAGGGCCGCATCATTAGGGGGGAGGGGGGGCAACACAGAGTCTTTGTTATCTCTGTCAAAGCGGTTATGAAAGACATTAAGTTCTTCAACCAAGGTGGCACAACTGTTAACAGGGGGGGATAGCACTCCTCTGTAGTCTGTGATTGCCCTAATGCCCTCCCACACCTGCCGTGGGTTTGAGGAGTTGTAGAAGTGTGCCTCAACACGATTCTTGTATGCCAGTTTGGCATATCTGATGCCCCTTCCAAGAGCTGCCCTAGCTCTACTGTATGCCTCAGTGTCACCTGATCTGTATGCTATATCCCTGGCGTTAGTTAGTGCTTTTAGTTTCGGTGTCATCCAAGGTTTTTGGTTTGGAGCTACACGGACCTGCTTCGACGATGTAACGGTATCCACACAGAAGTTGATGTAACCCAAAACTGATTCAGTGAATTCATCCAGGGAGCCCCGTGTCAGCCCCTCCTGGCCCCGGAAGATATCCCAGTCTGTGGAGTCAAAGCAGTCCTGGAGTCTGGGGATTGCATCATCAGGCCATGTCTTGACAGACTTAACTAAAGGCCTAATGGATCTGGCCTTCGGGGTATAGCAGGGGTATAAGAAGAGTGAAACATGGTCAGAGAGGCCCAGGTGGGGGTACGCCTGAGCTCTGTATGCGTGTGCTATGTTAGTATATACCTGGTCGAGTATATTATTCCCTCTGGTTGCACATCTCACATTACGATGGAACGTGTGAAGTACAGTCTTTAAGTTGGCATGATTAAAATCCCCCGCCGCAATAAAGGTACTGTCAGGGTGTGCAACCAGACATTAGTGTATGCAGTCATGAAGCTTGATTAACGCTAGTTTGGTATTTGCATCAGGCGGAATGTAGATCGCGCAAATGTAAACAACACTGAATTCACGGGGAATATAGAATGGTCTGCATTTAAGCAGCAAAAATTCCACATCAGGGCAGCAAATCTGTTCAACTACAGTGGTGTTTGTGCACCAAGAGTCGTTAATATAAATACACAGACCTCCACCAGTCTTCTTACCAGAGTCTGCTGTCCTGTCAGCTCGGTAGTTAGTGCGGCCGGCTAACTCAATCGCTGCCGCCGGGATCGTGCTGTCTAGCCATGTTTCCGTGAATATCAAGCTATTACAGTTGTCCATCTGTTTCTGCATAGTCAATCGCAGTCGGACTTCATCCATCTTGTTCCGGATTGAGCGGGCATTCGATAGGAAGATGGTGGGAAGCGGGGTCTTGAATGGGTTAGCCTTTAGCCTGACCCGCACACCCCAGCGCTTGCCTCGCTTCTGTCGGCGCTCGCAACGTCTCCTCCTCCGGTTCACTGCCTCGAGAGTCCCGGGTGGTGATCTAGCGATCTCGGAGGGGATGGATATATCCACTGGAAGATGGTATTCTACTCCGTTGTTAAGTTGCAATAGTTCATGGCGACTGTATATGTGTATCTCCAGTTGAAAACTGCGTGCAATAATATTAAGTGCTACCCAAACAGCGAAAAACTTATGCCCACTGTGAGAGCTCCTAGCCGCTGCGACTGTGCGCGCCGCCATCTCATCCATTTCCTAAAACCAGTTTGAAGGTTCCAGACTTGTTTTCAGGCAGTCTGCTGGGCAAAAAACACTGCCTTCTCAGCTGCGCGCTCACAAGCTCCACAAGGTACACAGAGGCTGGTAGTAGCGGAGCAATGCTGCAGCCAAAGCTAACTTTTGAGAGCGTTTTTAGCTTTGTGGCTTTTTACTGGACGGCGCGCTGAGCGGAGAGCTATGTGACACATGCCACTACATCGCTAAGGACTGGCAGTTAAATCCAGCGTTGTAATGTAACGGAGTACAAATACTTCGTTACTGTACTTAAGTAGAGATTTCACGTATCTGTACTTTACTTCGCTATTTAAATTTATGTCAACTTTCACTTTTACTCCACTACATTTCCTAGATAAAATGTATACTTTTACTCCGTTATATTTCCACTAAGCATCTTCGTTACTCGTTACTAAAAAATAAAATTAGAAGAAATGTGTGTGACTGCAATAAGGGAGGTTTGGCGAATCACTGCTCCTAGATTGCATTACGCACACCGCGCACACCACGCGCTCGATTTCAGCGCTTGTTTGTTGCAAACCGCCATGGAAGCATGAGCACCTACTGGAGGACCTCCCGTTATCGTAGACCACCAGGCTCGACATAAGCAATGGCCCGATGGCCCACCCGGGGCCAGTAAAAACGTATGTCGGGCTGGTTGCAGCCACAGTCACTGGTGTGTGCGTTACTTCACGCAGCACATGTAGCCTACTGACTGGAAACGTTACAGAGGATTATTTACCGCCGATGGCGCAGATGAACTAACGCTACACTCGTTACTGTAAGTAGGTAACCTACAATAGAACCTCCATGATTAAAGAGTCAATACTTATCAATAACCCACGTACCTGTTCTACGGGCAGAAACACGTAGAAACCCATATCTCAGTCTGATCTGTCTGCGCTGTCCACTCTCGTCCACCACGCTGTGCAAACACAGCTCTACTCTGCAAACACAGCTCTACTCTGCAAACACAGCTCTACTCTGCAAACAGCGACTTTACAAACGAGCTAAAATGAAAGATGTCAGTTTGTAGTCTAACTGTTTGTCTTAATTTGCAACCAATCTTGAACTTTGGACAAACTATTGTAAACGTAGCTGATTTCTAAACGAGCCATCCTCTCGCTGGAGAGGTAAACCTATGGATGTATTTTAAGACCAAAACCACGTGGCTACTTAATATGCACGTGAATGACGCGTTCTTCATTGTTGACGATGTTGCCAGTTGTATTATTTAGCAACAGAATCTTCTTATTTCAAATTAGGCATACAGGACTAATCTGAGATCATTTTCTAGTTAAGTAGCCTATCTAGTTATCATTATGGATTTTCCATGTTTTTAGGGGTTTGCTTACTAATGTAAAAAATATAGCATTAATTTAGTAAGAAAGTGAAAATATCAAGATGACAAGATGATGCGTATTAGGTATAATTTTATTTTCTTTATTTGAATGTAGTTGATGACCCCTGGTCTAGCTTTGCTGCTAATGGCATCATCCAGTGGCAGTGGCTAGCTTTTTTCCTGCTTTTTTGTCCTTTTCCAATCACACCTATAATATTTCTTTCAGGGCCAGTAAAAATGTAGAAGGGGCCAGCAAAACTCTGATCTACTGGCCCCGGGGGCCAGTGGGGATTTTTTTTTATGTTGAGCCCTGCGACCACCCCGACAATAGTGGTGAACTCGGTGAACAGGGTAGTGGTGAAGATAACGTCATACACCCGTGTTGCAAGAAATGTTTCTCTACATTGATGTCAGCTCTAAACATATGCTGTTTGTTCTTTGAACATAAGAGAATTGTGCCTGAAAAGTCCCTGAATATGCTTTATGCTTTACTATAAGAAAGCCACAATAAAAGTTCTAACTGCTTGCTTTTAAAAAAAAAAACTTTTGATACTTAAGTACATTAAATATCAGAAAATTACTTTTGATACTTAAGTACAGTATATATCAGATACTTTAAGACTTTTACTTAAGTAATATTCTAAAAGGTAACTTTCACTTCTACCGAAGTCTTTTTCTAGTACGATACTTGTACTTTTACTCAAGTATTGCTTTCTAGTACTTTATACAACACTGGTTAAATCGGCCGTCCTACAAACAGAGCATGTCAGGCAGACACAAAGCTGACAACCGCACAGATGGATGCAGTGGAGATGGGCTCATAAATAGACTAGGCTACACGCAGCGGACCGCTGTGGACATGTGTCGGTCGCACGGACACGCAAGGACTTCCAGAAAAAGAGGCTGCATGTGTCTATGACAATACACGGACCATCGAGGCTGCGCGACCAGTACTACAAGTAGATATGGACATTACACATTAACACTGTGTAACGCCGATGTGCATTCAACCCGCGCTGGACTTGTTCATAATGAATCAGCAGTCACTCTGTGAGTACAGAATCTGTAATGTAGCCTAGTTCAGACACTTCACTGATAAACCATAGATTGGCTTTATGGTCAAAGATAGGTTTTGTATAATTAACTTAAGTCTCTGCAAGAGACATCTGCTTTTAAAAGCAACGTTAAAGTAACAAGTAAAGTTAATTTACATAGGGGGTAACTAAGTAAAGTTAAAGGATTACTTTTTTAAGAAGTAACGAGTAATGAGCAAACACTACTTTTTAAAAGTAACTTCCCCAACACTGGTTGTCAGTATCAGTGATGTATGAGAGTTTATGGATGCAATGAGGAATTTAAGGTGCCTGTTGATTAGGGTGACCATATTTTGATTTCCAAAAAAAAAGAGGAGACTCTGCCCGGCCTCGAGACAAATCTAGACAGGCTTCTCAGAGATTAAAGAACATGCTTTATTATGCCTCAATGGTGCAAAAATAACTTCTAATAAAATAAAATCTGTAACAACCTGTAACAAAATAATAGCTCTCTTTTAAAATAAATAATATTAAATAATGTTCTAAATATGACCTCTGTGTTAGAAAATCCAGCTTCAACTAAATCTCTCTTAATACCTTTTCAATGTAATAAGATAAATAATAAAGACACTGAAAAATGTGCCAGCTTTGCACACGGTGCACTCCGCCTCCCACTTCTCCGGTCCGACCGGGACGGTACGTGGAAATTTTTTTTGCCGTTCAACTGTGAAGCTGCACTAGCTGCACTAGTCTTGTTTTATGGTTGTGCGCAGGCTCCACGCATAGCTTTCGCCGTATCCTATGTAATGGCCTATGTGTGTGTGGGGTGGGGGGAGTGGGTGTGCGGGGTGGGGGAGTGGGTGATAGAGCGAAGGAGAAGTAAGAGTGACGGCGAGCGAGTACGACTCTAGAGTCATAGTGAGAGAAACAAAGTGTCTCCTCTGTTTTCTGACCGCGGTGGGAAATCTTTAGCAGGAAACGCTTTAGCATTTTCTGTGCAATTCTGCTCCGCTGTCTGCTCTGCTCCCTGTGCGTATGTGCGCGTCGCAGAGCTGCCCACAAGGCAGCCTCTGAGCAGGCAGAATATGAGTTATTTCTTGAACACGCAGCAGACCGGTCAGAACAAGAACAGGAAACTCGACTTGGAACAAATAACAAAGGCTGGTTAAATAACATACTAGTAGTAAGCAACAATCTGGCAGGGAGAAGAAAGTCACACTGGTCCTTTAAAGGCAGATGATGAGCAGATGAGTTGCAGGTGTGCTGATTTGGGATTAATGCCAGGTGCGGGGAGAGAGCAGCAGGAGGGGGCGTGTCCACACACTGTGGCGAATGAATGTGACACAGAAACACAGACAGAAAAACCAAAACACCACCAAACACACTGCAGGCATAACAAAATGAATAAATAAAACAAAACACATTCACACACACACATCAGACTGTCACTGTCACTGGGGCGGGACAACATGCCTATATGTGAATTCATCACATGTGAAATGTTTTTCCCATATGATATGACATGTGAAGTAATGATGAACATGTTTTATGTACGATTTTGCATTGCACCTATGTAATAAATCACATATACCTATACACATTTCCATATGAAAAATTGTGTTTTGCATGTCATGTGCTTATTGTAAGAAAGTATCATACATTCATGTAGTTGGAAGACTTTTGCATTTGTATCAACTAGAGATTGACCGGCTGGTGATGGGCCGATTTTTACGTGAACAGCCATGACCGGCAGGTCAGTCTGACATATGCAGATTTTATGCCGGTCAGATGCACTCGGGTGCCGCATGATTAACATTGCGCAACATCAGCGCACCGCCGCTCAATCAGCAGTTTATGTAATGTTATAAAGTCGTAATTCTACACGGCTATGCAGAGCCGTCTGCTCTACTGATCTCAGGCGAACGGTCAGCCGCTCTCTCTCTCTCCCCTCTGAGGCTGAATAACTGGAACATGAAAACTGCACTCACGCGGGTCCCGTGAAATATGACAGCTACAGTTTATCGGAAAATAGCGTTGACTTTGATGAATTTACTGTTTATCAGACCCATGATGAGACAAGAAGCTAAGGTTAGCAAACGCTGCGTTGACGGTCCCTGTGCCTCTGACGCCCGACTGCAGGAGAAAGCTGTATTAAAAAAAAATGAAAAAGAAAAAGATAGACGCTGTATTTGTAGCAGGTGTAGATTGACAACAAAAGGATGAATCTGGTGCCACATATTTTAATTTTCAAAAAAACTCAGTTTCTGTAATTAACAGAAGAAAGACAATATCAGTTGCACTGTAGTTTCCACAAGCCTAATGGCTGCCGACGTTAACAGATGCTTTTGCAAAAACTAAAACACAATAATAAAACCAAAATGTCCCTCAGCACATTCTCATTTGAACACAAAATACACTGCATCATTACAGCTGCCCCATTTACATACTATACAGTGATTCTAAACACATAAATTTAACAAATTATATTCAGATATCCATTTGAAACATCTGACATTGAATAACAAAAAGGAACCTAATCATAAATGCTCACACAACACGTTAGCCTAACAGATATACAGATATACACAGACTTATCCAGCTAGCTAACATTAGTGCTAAACATTTCAAACTATAAAAACACACGTCAAGAAGGCTATTTGCTAAGTTAACAACACTACATATTATCATGTTTTGATTCATACTGTTAACAGAAGAAGTACAATATCAGTTGCACTATAGTTTCCACATGCCTAATGGCTGCCGACGTTAACAGACGCTTTTGCAAAACTAAAAATAACTTGCGTTAGTTCTGCCCCTAGAGTTCATTCTCCCATTTACTGGTCAACGTCGCCGCCGAGTGGCGAGGAGTGCAACTGACACACCGCTAGACAGTCTTTCTTGCTGTAACTACATGCATCTTAAAGGTACACTGTGTAGGAATTTCTCCCATCTAGCGGTGAAATTGTATATTGCATTCAAACGAATAGTGCTCTCTAGCGCTTCGCTTTTTCCAATGCGTGTTGCAACTACGGTAGCCGTTATGTACCAAGAAGCTAGGACAACATGTCTTCCAATAGTGCTTCATCGAGTTTTCTTTCGGGTGTTGAGGTTTGTTATTTCAAACAAACTGCATTTAATCATTAGTGTGAGCATGTATAAGTAATTACTCCTCGAACAAGATTGTGAATTATGTTGCCGTGTTTATGGGTTTTATTTGGTTGTCTGCCATTAGTAGCCTAAAGCATCAGCTAACAACTTGACACACAACGAACAAACAAATGTTACAGTATGAATCACAGACTGTAAAAAGCATGAACCATGGTAATTGGTAGTGATACATTCTTTATTAATTTATTTTTCGATGTACGTGCCTTGTTAGATATCATCAGGTGATTCAACGGTAGGGAGAGGTAGAGGAAGAGGGACAGGGAGAGCGAGAGGACGGGGACAGAGAGGCAGGGGATCGGTGGGAGCTAGGCGAGGAGGAGGACGAGGAAGAGGACGCTCGGCAGCTTCAAGAGACGATCGCGAAAGAATTGAAGATTTCCAAAGGCAGAGAAGAGAAGCGACAGAGGTTTGTACAATTTATAAGACTAACAGCAGCTGAGTTTTAATTCTCTGCCCAATCCTATGCACGTCGCGAAATACTCATCTGTCTATATGGTTCATAGTGAATAGTCATATGTATTGTTTTTCTTATAATGCACTGCATACATCTATATTATTCTTTCTACTATTATGTTACTGCTACTACATTGCACAGATCTGTACTTGTTGTTCATATTACGTATTTATTCTGCTCTTATAAGGTAACTGCTAATACACGGCACATATTTATATTTAAAGGGGTGATAGAATGATTATATAGAGTATTTCACACTGTTCCTTATGGTCTCCTAATGGGATATGTAACATTGGTTGGGCTGAAAATGGTCTGGTTGATATTTTATTGGCCCTTATGCATTCCTGTGTTTTGGCTCTATTTGAAACAAGAGCTTTTCTTCCAAATATGGTATGCTCGTGAATATTTAGATGAGCTGCGCGCTGATTGGTTGAGCGAATTGCCATAGGCAGACCTTAGAGATGCGCGCTGATTGGTTGAGCGAATCCCCAATACACACTCATTAGAGAAGCGACAGAATCTCATATTCCAGACACTGCAATGTTTCATTACCAAATTCACTTCTGAGACTTTTTTATGTGAGAAATCAACTATATGAAGCTCAAATATGGGCCGTTTTACGAGAATTGATGGCTAATTGCAAATATGGTAAGACTGTGTGTCGGACTTCAGCGGCGGTGCTGCTGCCTCGCCGCCCGGCCAGCCTTCCTTCACAGACCCCGGCCTGCTGTGAGCTCCGTTAGGCTGGCAGCCCTGACAGAGCTCCAGGGCCTGCAGCTCCCCTCTTCCTGCTAGCTAAATGGCCCGTTGTGTGAGAGTGAGAGCGCGGTCAGCGCGCTTGTTACACCAGCAATCTCTTACCACATGTTACACACAATGTCACGCCACTTAGCTATACAACATCTAAATGTCTTATAAACCTAACAACGGTGTCCGATTTCAAGTTAATATTTGTGAAGTTTAGCTAGGTGCTTCGTTAGCTGCGACTGTCCCTTCAATCCTATCTATGTGTAGCTACAACATTTTTGGTCGTAATTCGAGTATTTACAGTTTGAATTTCGTCACGCCAGTTATACAACATCTAACTAAATGTTTTATAAAGCTAACTACGGTGTCCGATTTCAAGTTAATGAATATTTGTGAGCTGTAAGGGTTTCGTTAGCTGCAACTGTCCCTACAATCCTGTGTACAGATTGCGGCTAGTTAGCTTCATTTTTGGTCGTAATTCGTGTATATTTACAGTTTGAATTTCGTCACGCCAGTTACACATCTAACTAAATGTCTTATAAAGCTAACAACGGTGTCCGATTTCAAGTTAATGAATATTTGTGAGCTGTAAGGGTTTCGTTAGCTGCAACAGTCCCTACAATCCTATGTGTACAAGATTGCGGCTAGTAAGCTAGCTTCATTTTTGGTCGTAATTCGAGTATATTTACAGTTTGAATTTCGTCACGCCAGTTATACATCTAACTAAATGTTTTATAAAGCTAATAACGGTGTCCGATTTCAAGTTAATATTTGTGAAGTTTAGCTAGGTGTTTCGTTAGCTGCGACTGTCCCTTCAATCCTATCTATGTGTAGCTACAAATCACGGCTAGTTAGCTTCATTTTTGGTCGTAATTCGAGTATTTACAGTTTGAATTTCGTCACGCCAGTTATACAACATCTTACTAAATGTTTTATAAAGCTAACTACGGTGTCCGATTTCAAGTTAATGAATATTTGTGAGATGTAAGGGTTTCGTTAGCTGCAACTGTCCCTACAATCCTATGTGTACATATTGCGGCTAGTTAGCTTCATTTTTGGTCGTAATTCGAGTGTATTTACAGTTTGAATTTCGTCAAGCCACTTACACATCTAACTAAATGTTTTATAAAGCTAACAACGGTGTCCGATTTCAAGTTAATTAATATTTGTGAGCTGTAAGGGTTTCGTTAGCTGCGACTGCCCCTTAAATCCTAGCTGTGTGTAGCTACAAATCAAGGATAGTTAGCTTCATTTTCGGCGTAATTCCGAGTATATTTACAGTTTGAATTTCGTCAAGCCAGTTATACAACAGCTAACTAATTGTCTTATAAAGCTAACAACTGTCAGATTTCAAGTTAATGAATTTTTGTGAATTCCAGAGGAATTCTAAGAAGAGGCTAGCTATAGCTAGCCTCCTCTAGCTATAGCTCCATCTAGCCGCAGCCTCTATCAATGAGACTCGCCGACAAGAGGCGTGTATTTCACCGATCGATTGTTTAAATAACTCAACACATTATAATTACACACATTATAAGATTAAATGGAACCTGTGGTAAGAGATTGCTGGCGTAACAAGCTCTCTGGCAGCGCTCTCACTCACACACACCTGGCATTAGGAAGAGGGGAGCTGCAGGCCCTGGAGCTCCGTCAGAGCACCAGTGTTGATAATCCATTATCCAAAAACCGGTGACTTTGCGCGGGTATGGAGTGCTGTCGGCTGCTAGCCCTAACGGAGCTCTATCGAGCTCAGAGCAGGCCGGGGTGTGTGAAGGAAGGCAGGCTGGGCGGCGAGGCAGCAACACAGGCAGCACCCGCACTGAACTCCGACACACAGTCGGACAACATTTGCAATTAGCCATCCATTTTCGTAAAACGGCCCATATTTGAGCTTTACATAGTTGATTTCTCGCATAAAAAAGTTTCAGAAGTGAATTTTGTAATTGAATAGCAGAGATCTGCGCGACCTAGATTCAGAAGACTACCTGATCTCAGGTCAGTTGTATAGCCTATGTAAATGTTGGGGCGTGACCGTTCTTTTAATACACCCATGGGCTGACAAAGGTTCCGGTTTTTGGGAGGTTGACGACAACTTCCAGCTTTGTTGGGATTCGCCCGTTTTCAGCGGTAGTTTCAAAATATGAAATTTTCATAGTAAAGGGGTGTCAGTGAGATTTTGAGCTTCTATGTATGTCCTATTTACCCACCGAACTGTAGTTATTCAACTATGACAGGGTAAAATCGGTTTTGCATTCTATCACCCCTTTAATTTATGTTACTCTAAACAACCTTCTGTTAATCAACTGTACACTACTGTCTACACTGCACTAGATTTCTTGACCTGTCTATACTTGTATATCACTTGCACTTTTCTGCTTTTTAGCACTTCTGGTCGGATGCAAACTGCATTTCGTTGTACTTGTACTCTGCACAATGACAATAAAGTTGAGTCTAATCTAAAAATAGTCACGTGAGCTAATTTAGTGTTTTTGAAAACAAAGGCCTATAGAAAATGTTATAAATGTTTTCTTTTGCACACCAATAGTTTTCTTTTGTCAACATTGATACATGAGATCCCTGCATTGCCTCCAGTGCACTGTACTGCAAAACATGTTGTCCAATCTGTTGGCTGTATAGGTCTACCTAATACCTACCTGTATACCTAATGGCCTAACCCTATCCTATTTCCTTTCATTTCTTCAGAGACTTCTGCAGGAGATGAGCCTTGAGGATCACAGACGCCTCACAGCTGGACTGTTGGAGAGGCAGCCGGGTCTGATTTTTGATCTATTGATGGAGCATCAGCGAAGAAATGGTGCCCCTACACCTGCGGCGGTACCTTGGTGTACCTGTAACCACTGCAGAGACATGCCGACGGAAGAGAGCGGAAATGCTGTGGACAAGACCCTACCCACTGTGTGAGCCTCCTTCCACATTTCACACAGTACTGCCTGGATGAGGGTTATCTGCGAATACATAGGCAGTATCGGGAGGATCTCACAGCATTCGGAAATGTAAGGGAGCCCGGTGATGACAACCGTGAATACAGGCACGCAGCTTACAGACACTTTATTTTCTGGCAGCATGGCGCATTAGGACAGGGGAACAGGAGAGTGATTCCCAGCTGCTGTGTTTGCAGGATAAGGGAAAAGTTCCCAGACCCTCAGGGACAATACACTGGCTACATTCCAGGGATATAAGAGATTGCCATGAGTATTTTTCTAAATATTGTAAATAGTTATATTTCCATATGTTGTATTCTTTGGAATTCTGTTGACTTCTAACTTTGTTACAAAGAATAAAAGATTTGTTATTTGACTCAGTGCTGTTGGTTTGTTTGTTCTGCACTAGGTATAGAGAAAAATGTCAAAATTAGGTGCAATAACAATTTGATACACAATACGATTGAAATGAATGTTGTTTAAAAAACCCAATATAGATATTTATTCATATTTACAAAAACATTTGCTCATGTATTTACACCTCAAACACCAGCAAAACAACAGCTCAATCTGCCTCCAAGTTGGTAGCAGCATGGAAGGCTGATCCTGTGAAAGACATTGAGTGCCATTAGTCATGTGCACACAATCGATTATCATTAACACGCATGTGCACACAATTCAGTATCAGTTAAAGGGAAAGGTAATTAGCTGAAATAACAGCATGTAGATGTTTGTCACTTACCCAGACCTCTGCTTACCTGTGTCCGTACCAACTCTGATGTTGGTGGTGGAGGTATCGGGGGCACAACACCAAGCCGCCGTGGGTCATCTGGATGAAGGGTCATCTGGATGTAGGGTCCTCCGTCGCGGCATCCCAACTCCACTTGTGACTCTCCCTTTCAAGATGCGGGCTTGCAACTCAGGGATGTAACCATACGATTTCTCACACTTCACAGAGTAAAGGCTATGTCTTCTTGCATTCTTGTTGTACTTTTTCCTAAGACTAAATAAAAATTATTTCATTTAGTCATTATGAAAACTAGACTCTCATACTCGTAAGACAATAGAATATGCATTAATTTGAATAAAACATAATTTTTTATGAGAGTTTGACATACACTTGTTGGCCCTCTGCTGTCCGGTATGTTGGCCGTTCGCGGTGGAAATCGTAGTCCAGAGCTGCGAGCACAACTCTTGAGTCATACACTCGGGGAGTGAAGGCCTGGCGCTTGCTGGCATACATCAGAATGTGATTCTGAAATGACTCAAGATGTGCAGTTGATCTGGATGAATAAAAAAGAAATTAGACCCCAAAACACACACCCACAGATGACTTACGGCTCTGTGACATTTCTGTTTAATTGTCATGTCCCCACACTTTACCTGAATACTTGTTGATATCCTTCTGCCAGTGTTTGTTGAGGACGATGTCCACTAGTGCTTCAAGGCCGTTTTTTGAATTCGCCGGTCACGTTGCCTTTTTAATTCCCTTGTTCGCTTTTTTGGCGACGAGTAGTCCTTCTGTGGCTCGGCATAAGTATGATCCGCCATTATTTTTGAACTAAAGAGCAGTGCAGTCTTCTCTCTGCCTCTCACAATGGCCTCTCACAGCACAGGGATCTCTCCGCTGTCTCTCTTTTCTGGTTTCAGTCACGTGACACTGGCTCTGAACAAAAACGCGTTGTGGATTAGCTAGACAGATAGGCTAGTCCAGCTGTTGTAGTTTGTCAAGATGGCGGAAGAACATGGAAACCTCCTTTGACTTACCCGTCCTATGTAAATACAGATAACAAAATCTTCGCTTACGAGGATAAGTCAGATTATTGGCAGAGGTCATTGTACACCAATGAGGACATATTTATGAATGTAGACATTGATTTTAGCTAATAAAATACTTAAAACACTACACAGTGTAGCTTTAAAATAACAAAAATAATGAATAGGCGAGAAACTAAACTGTTCTAAATCGTATGGGGGGTCCTATGAACAACGTAACCTCAAAACCTGGCGCCACACCCTCCCCCACTTAAAAAAATAAAAAAAATAATAATGTCACCCAACATTTTACACAATAAACAGCAACTGACATAGGCTACTGTATCATTGGTCTATTCTTGAACAGTCAAATGGTTAACACCGAAAGGCATTTAAACTGTCTCTTACAAACGTTCTCCTTCCCTTCACTCGTATACATTTAATGATTGCAGGAGAGGAGATTACTGTTAACTGAATCTCAATGCCATCACCTCGGCAGATGAAACCATCAAATACATTTTCAAGAGTTATAAATATTTTCACACTATTTAGATGAATCCTTTTCCGTAACAGATTCTCAATCAACGGCCAACACTATCAGAATCAGAATCAGAAAGGGTTTTTATTGCCAAGTACGTTTTTTAACACATACAAGGAATTTGTTTTGGAGTTGTTGGTGCACATCACACATTCTCTAAATGTAATATTAAACAATATAAGTATAGGTATAAACAATATAAGTATAAGTATATGTACACAGTATGTATTCAATTAAAAATAAAGATAGAAATAAAATAAATAAATAAAGAGCAAAGAGCATTACATCAGAGAGAGAACAGTGGCATGAAGAGCCAGGTGGAGAGTCAGGGTGGTTCCCGGGCCTTGTTAATAAGGCTAGTGGCGGAGGGGAAAAAGCTGTTCATGTGGCGTGAGGTTTTGGTCCTGATGGACCTCAGCCTCCTGCCAGATGGGAGTGGCTCAAAGAGTTTGTGTCCGGGGTGGAAGGGGTCAGCCACAATCTTTCCAGCACGCTTCGGAGTCCTGGTGGCAGATTGCAGCCAATCACCTTCTCTGCAGACCGAATGACACGCTGCAGTCTGCCCTTGTCCTTGGCAGTACCAGATGGTGATGGAGGATGTGAGGATGGACTCAATGATGCTGTGGAGAAGTGCACCATCATTGTCTTTGGCAGGTTGAATTTCTTCAGCTGCCGCAGGAAGTACATCCTCTGTTGTGCTTTCTTGACGAGGGAGCTGATGTTCAGCTCCCACTTGAGGTCTTGGGAGATGGTAGTTCCCAGGAAGCGGAAAGACTCCACAGTCTCAATTGTGGAGCCACAGAGGGGGATGGGGGCAGGTGGGGCTGGGTTCTTCCTGAAGTCCACAACCATCTCCACTGTCTTTAGAGCGTTGAGATCTAGATTGTTTTGGTTGCACCACTTCACCAGGTGGTCAGCCTCCGACCTGTAAGCGGACTCGTCTCCATCAGAGATGAGTCCGATGAGGGAGGTGTTGTCCGCAAACTTCAGAAGCTTGACGGACTTGTGACTGGAGGTGCAGTTGTTGGTTTACAGGGAGAAGAGCAGAGGCGAAAGAACACAGCCCTGAGGGGATCCGGTGCTGATGGTCTGTGAGTTGGAGACGTGTTTCCCCAGCTTGACATGCTGCTTCCTGTCAGACAGGAAGTCAGTGATCCACCTGCAGGTGGAGTCAGGCACACCAAGCTGGGAGAGCTTCTCCTGGAGCAGAGCCGGGATGATAGTGTTGAAGGCAGAGCTGAAGTCCAAAAACAGGATCCTGGCATAGGTTCCTGCAGAGTCCAGGTGCCGGAGGATGTAGTGTAGGGCCAGGTTTACTGCATCGTCTACAGACCTATTGGCTCTGTAGGCAAACTGCAGGGGGTCCAGGAGGGGGTCGGTGATGGCTTTGAGGTGTGAAAGCACAAGGCACTCAAAGGACTTCATAAACACAGAGGTCAGGGCGACGGGTCTGAAGTCATTAAGTCCTGTGGTCCTTGGCTTCTTGGGGACAGGGATGATGGTTGAGGTCTTGAAACAGGCTGGCACGTGACATGTCTCCAGTGAGGTGTTAAAAATGTCTGTGAACACTGGAGACAGCTGATCAGCGCAGTGCTTCAAGCTTGATGGGGAGACAGCATCCGGTCCAGCAGCTTTCCTGGGATTCTGTCTGTTGACATCCCTCTCGTGGATGAGAGAGTCGTCACTGAGGTGGGTAGGGGGGTGGAGGTGGAGAGCTTTAAGGAGGGCATTGGTGGGGGGGCCCAGGACCCTGCTGAGGTGAGGGAGGTGGAGGTGATGCACAGTGGCTGTAGCTGTAGGGATGTGTCGTGGGGGATGGTGTCAGGACTGAACTTTTGTCTTTCAAATCGACAGTAGAACTCATTTAGGTCGTTGGCTAGGTGTCTGTCATCGAAGGAGTGGGGAGTTTTAGGCTTATAGTTGGTGATCTGCCTAAGTCCTTTCCAGACAGTCGCAGAGTCATTAGCTGAGAACTGGTTTTGGAGTTTCTCAGAGTACCGTCGTTTAGCCTCCTTCAACGCCTTGCTAAACTGTTGGTAGCAGTCCTGAACACATCCCAGTCAGTAGAATCCAAACACGACTGGGGATCCTCCACAGCCTCACTGGTCCACTTCCTTGATGTCCTCACAACAGGTTTGCAGAGCTTACTTTCTGCCTGTAGGTGGGGATCAGGTGGACCATGACGTGGTCAGAGTGTCCAAGTGCAGCACGGGGGACGGTGTGATAAGCATCCCTGACTGTGGTGTAACAGTGATCCAGAATGTTCTCCTCTCTGGTCGGGCATTTAATAAGCTGTCTATATTTAGGGAGTTCGTGAGTGAGGTTCCCTTTATTAAAGTCACCAAGGACAATAACTAGGGACTCCGGGTTGGTCCGCTCCACGCACAGAATCTGGTCGGCAAGCATGCGCTGAGCGTCCTGCACGTTGGCCTGTGGTGAGATGTAGACACCGATCAGAATGAATGACGCGAACTCACGGGGTGAATAAAAAGGCTTACAGTTTATAATGAAATATTCAAGGTTAGGAGAACAATGCTGCTGGATCACTGTCACGTCGTTGCACCAACCGCTATTGATGTAGAAACCGATTCCTCCACCTTTAGTTTTGCCGGAGAGGACCGAGTCTCTGTCCGCTCTGTAGAGTTGGAAGCCTGCCAGCTGCAGCGCAGAGTCTGGTATTAATCCACAGAGCCACGTCTCCGTGAAGCACAAAACAGCAGATGAAGAAAAGTCCCTCCGCATCCGTTTCTGCCAGTCTGCCTCACTGTAACTTCCATGCTGCTCTTTTGCAGGCAGATTGAACAGCATATCTATACGGTAATCTCGAAAGCGTTCACATACAGCCCATTTTAAAGCCAGGAATTCTAATTTCCCAGAGTGCATGTGATTTTCAGGGGGTGTCAGTGTCCGGGATCCATATGCCATCACCTTCATCTTGCCTGCTTGTCTCTGATATAACACAGCCCCAAGCCCATTTTGTAAAGCATCATAATGTAAAATGAATCGCTCTGAAAAGTCAGGGTAGCCTAGAATGGGTGGCTCTGTTAAGCAGTCAATCAGTGTGTTCAAAGTGTGTTGGTGGCTGTGAGTCCAGGTGATGGGTGTGTTTGGTGGTAAGCGTCCCTTCTGTTTTGCACTGACCTTTTTCCCTTTTGCCTTTGGTGTAGGAGGAGATTGTGTCTTTTGTGGGGGTGAGGCCAAGAGCTGATACAAGGGTTTAGCCACTCTCGAGAAATTGGGAATGTAAGTTCTGTAGTAGGAGAGGAACCCGAGGACTCTGCTTAGTTCTCCAACTGTAGATGGCATTCTGCCCTTTTAGCTTGAACTGGAGCTAACTCAGCCGGATCCATAATATATCCCTCCTCAGAGACAATCCGTCCTAAGAAACGTACACTCCGTTTGAAGACTTCACATTTCTGTGGGGTGAGTTTGACACCATGCTTTTGATACCTCTGCAGGACAGCTCTGAGGTGTTCCACATTGCTGTCAAAGGTGGAGGAATGAACAAGATTGTCATCCAAGTAGGGCTGGCAGACAACATCACGCAGGCCCACCAGGCACTCCTCCATGCTTCTTTGAAACTCTGCTGGTGCTGAGCTGAGACCAAAGGGTATACGATTCCACTGATAGAGGCCCCAGGGTGTTATAAAAGCCGTCAGAGGTCGACTCTCCGGGTCCAGGAATCCCTGGTGATACGCTTTTCCTTGGTACAGCACTGGAAACCAGGAGCTGCCATGCAGAGAATCCAGCATATCTTGGATCCTGGGGATTGGATGTCGGTCTGGGACAGATTTTCTGTTAAGCTCTCTGTAGTCACAGCACAGCCTTAACGCCCTAGACTTTTTCCGCACACAATCGATCGGTGAGGAGTAGGGAGACCTTGACTGTGATACCCACCCTCAGTTCAGCAAATCCTGCAGGTAATCCTTCACTTCCTGATGTAAAGGTTTTGGCACTGATGTGTAGGTCTTTCGGACAGGTGTAGTGTCGTGCAGAGTGATATGCATTTTTAAAAATGGAATACATCCGACATCCTCATCATCAAAGCCAAAGGCATGACATTCTTCATGCAACAGCTGTTTCACAATCTGCTGCTGATCTTCAATGAGGTGATCTAACTTGACTGGAGGATCCCACTGCGGTGGCTTGTGACTCAGCTGTGTAGCCATGGTTACCTCGGCAAACTGAATGTTAGGCTGTGGGGGGCTCTGCTCTACTTGCTCTTGTGTGCCCTCAGTAGTAAACAACTCCGCTATAACAGGATACACTGCCTCTATTTCTTGCAGGTGGCCCAATTTGGTGCGGGGGTTTATGACGATGTCATGCTTGTTGGTGTTGGCTATAGAGACTGGAATGTAAGATGACCTTCCCTCAGAGATATTGACCAGCCCCTCCTGGATGACCAGTCCCTCCGGCTGCTGTGACAACTCATTGGGGACAAACATCAGGCTCTGTTCTGCAAACTGTGTTCCAATGTGTGCACGAACATAGGCAGTAGTGATCTGCTCAGCAGCCAGGCGTACTCCTCTTTTACCTGCCTGTACTGTCCCCACATTCTCATCACCCTCTGGGGACTGCAGTATTTTGAGCATAGCTCTAGCCGTGTTCATTGTCACTGAGAAAACCTGACTGATTCTTCGGGTTGGTTTTTGGTTTTGATCGGCACTTTTTCACTACTTCTTCAATCACATTGAATCCAATGATTGGTTGTACAGCAACGCTGGGGTCAGTAGACACTAAAAAGGGACTAGCAGTATCTTGTCTGGGTGTTGGTCACAGTCTAAGCAAAACAATCTCCACCCAGCCATCAAAAGTTATTTCAGTTTGATTTGCTGCTAATGCAACCAATGGCTCTGACAACAGTTCAACAAATGGCCGGACTGTGCTGTGTGGAAAGTGGTGCTTTCTCCACTCATCATTGATTAAGCTTGCCTGAGCTCCGGTATCCCACAGAGCCTCAGTTGCCACATTGTTTAGATGACACTGGACCAGACATCTCTTCCCAATGAGATTTATGAGCTTAGCTTGGCGTTGGCAGGGAACGTAGCCAGTAGGTGTGTCACAGGTTGGCTGACTATTATCTGACTGTGTTGGAGCCGGAAGAATGTCTCTTTTCTCACCTGATACAGAGATAACTTGGGACGTGGAGAGTGGATGGGCTACTGTGTGTCCCGGCCCTGCAGCCCCCTCCCGTTTCCCTGCGTCAGCGTCCTCTGCCTGCAGCCACGGGAAAGATGGCCCTCCTGTCCACAGCGGTAGCAGTGCCTACATGATTCACCAGCCTGCGCTTCTCTGCAAGCCTGACATCCTCGTACCCCTCTCACAGCTGGGGATAGTGTGCCTGTACCAGCACTGGGGTGTGACTTTGTTGCCTCTAATGTCTGACTGAACATTTTTTTCATCTCAAGAACATCAGCTTTAAGACCCTCAATCAGCTTAGTGGTGTCTGGATCAGGGTCCTTACACTGTCCTTGTTTCTTTTTTTTGGATCCTGTTGCACCTTCTCCAAATTTCTTCGTTTGTGTCTGTGTCTTTGTTGAGTGACAACTGACTGTTACTGGCATGTTGCTCAGTGTAAATCTCATTTACTTTTGTGGACTTTGTCGACTTAACCTTTCTTTAATCCAGACTCTGTCCGGCCTCCCCAATTTGCCCACTGATCTGGAACTCTATCCTTATTGTCACCTATGGTGCTATAAGGAGTGTAGTCCTGGTAACTTTCTGCTCCCTGCGGCTATGGTTGCATTGCTCAACTGATCTCCTAGTGCCTTAATCTTCTCCTGCAGTGCATGGCGTGCCTCTGCCTGGGCCTGCTGAAGCTGAGCATACTCCTCTTTTAACCTCTCCATTTCACTAGGTTCCTTAGGTTGCGTTTCTGTTTGCTCGGTGTCATGTCCCTGCATGGACTTTATAAAAGACAGGAGGCTGCTAAGAAACTGTTGGAACACATCAGATTCCTCACACTCCTCCAACTCATCCAGAGTATCCTCTGCCAGACGACCCAGGGCACGACGGGATAAGACTTGGAATCCTTCCCCTGATGGTTCACTACACTTTAGTTGATGACATACCTTTATGAGTTCCGGCTTTCCCAATGTCCACAATACTGAGCTGACTTCATCCTGGAGCTGCTCCATGTTTCCTCTTTGGACTTAATCACGCTGGACTTTCTGTACTGGATTCGAAGTAGGGACAGGGACGCACTGCTGCTCCTTCAGTCCCTCCTGGCTGGCTCGCCAAAAATATGTAGCAGGTGTAGATTGATGACAAAAGGATGAATCTGGTGCTAATATTAAAATAAAAATGTTCTATGTTCTATGCAAAATGTAAAATGTTCTATTAAAGAAAAGATAGAAAAATATTTGTGTGTGCTGTAAAGTGGTTAGAAAATATGAAATCGGAATTGGCTAAAATCGGTGTTGGCAGTTTCAAGTATCAACCCATTTAATCCCACTGGTTACAGCACAGTTACATAAAAATGTGGTGCCTGGTGTAAATACTGTTGCTCCTGGGGATTAGTGTATGTAAGCAGTTAGCTGTCTGTGTGTTTATTAGAGGTCAGGGTCAGCTTTCAGTTCAATGTCGTGTACACATGCAGGGCAGCTGGCCTTAATGGATGGAATGATTAACATGCTTTGCTGCTTTAACAGCACCAATTGATGCTGAGCTGCTAATCTAACACACAATAGCTAGGGTGTCAACAGCAGCTGTAGATTACTTCTACATTTAATCCTATCCTCTTAAAGGCATAGAGTGTCAGAAAATAAAATCTAGAGCACTTCAAGGAAAAGTATGTTCAGCAATCATTTTTGGTTGTTGATTGTTGTTTTGTTAAAACTACACAGATATAGAATAAGATTACATCATCTATTTGAAGGTAACCTGTAAAATCCAGTATTTCCTCTTACAGTTAGTAGCTTTAGGGTTGTCAAAGTCATCTTATTCCACACTGTCTAATTGATCTTTTTGCAGCTTTTCCTCAAAACTATATGATGTTAACACTGAGTTCAAAACTTATGACTTTACGTTTTATAGCTATACCATCCCATCAAATGGAAATACTCTTCAGGCATCTTTTTACACATTTCCCAAAAATATAGCTTGAAACTGGGATCATTGACTATAACTTAAAATAAAGGTGTATGATAAGTGTGTTCAAACAAAGTCAAAGGCTGGAAAATACGATTTTTTAATGATTAACAATGGGTGGTTCAATGGGATTTAATATGCTACAGTAGATGAATATTGCCATTCAGGAATATCTGTCTGTCTCATACCTAGTCTGTAAGCAATTCTGTCCTGTGCTGCTCCACTTCATACTGCAGCTCTCTTTTTATTTGGTTTTCCTCTCTCAGTTCTGCACTTTCTGCATTTCTTTACTTCTGATCCTCACTTGCCAGTGGTATGTGTGTTGTGCTATCCCCTTGCTTTGAGGTATGTCTCTGTGTCACATATTTAGCATGAAAATGTACGGCTTTCTCTTTGCTTTAATCACAGCATTTCAGCTCATTTTCCTGGGAAAATCTGCCATTAGCAAGGCTATAGAGTGCCTATATAATGACTCAGAGTGCTTCAGCAGACTTCTCAGCTTCAACACCTGGCTTGCACTGCATGAAAAGTGGGATTTTCGTCAGTATGCGGCACTGTAGATAGTCGTGGAACTTCAGGTTTACGGCTGCACACGGCAATTTACAGGCAACACCGAAAACTGCCGAAAATTGACGTGGGCCTTGCTTGGCAGTTGTCCCCCAATGACCCCCCCTCCCTCTAATTCTAGGGGAGGATTTCACATGTAAATGAAAATGCTGTGAGCTATACAAATGCAAATCATGGTAGCAGCAGGGGGAGTTTTACCCCAGGTGACATTTTTCTAAAAGGTATTAACTTAATTTTAAGAAAATCTCTTAAAATAGATCAGACTCAGTATAGCCTAATTGTAGACTCTTCAATTTTAGCTTGAATTGATTTATTTAATGGAAGTATGCTAGATTAATTACTTTGTATGTCATTAGCAATGACCAATGTTATGTAAAAAAGATACACAAAATTAAAGCTGCGAGCAGCGATGTACGGGCCCTCGCGCCTCTGCGCACGTCGGGGTTACCGGCGGACGCCGCTCCTTGCGACCGTGCATTTGCGCGGCGCTCAGATGCCGCAAACCGTCACCACTGAAAAGGGAACTCCCCGCCGAGTTCAACGATAGCTCACACAAGACTCTACGTCATACAGTTCATTAACTGTGAAAGGGGGCGTGGCTAAAGCATAGGGGGCGGGTCCAACCATCACCAATATAAAAGGAAGTCTCTGCTGAGTTCAATGATACCTCACACAAGGGTCTATCTTAAACGGTTCGAATTTTAAGAAAGGGGCGTGGCTTAAACATAGGGGACGGGCCAAACCATCACCAATGAAGAAGGAAGTCTCTGCTGAGTTCATTGATACCTCACACAAGGGTATACCTTAAACGGTTCAAATTGTATGAAAGGGGGCGGGGCTTAAGCATAGGGGGCGGGTCAAACCATCACCAATTAAAATTTAAGTCTCTGTTGAGTTCAATGACACCTCACACAAGACTCTACCTTAAACGGTTCAAATGTTATGAAAGGGGGCGTGGCCTGAGTAAGTGGGCGTGGTCATATTATAGGGGCGGGCTCAGTATCACATGTAGACCACATATTATAAGTTTCATGTAAATCGGATGATGTTTGTCATATAAGGCAGATTTCCTGTGGCCAGGGGGGGGCGCTATGACCAAAAGTCAATTTTGGCCTGTAGGTGTCCTCAGGCCTGGACCCTTGTCCATCGCGACAAATTTCGGGCAGATACGACAACGTACACTCAAGTTACAACAACTTCTTTGGTCATCGCAAAACACTCAAAATGGCCGCCACGCCACGCCCACACCGTCTGACGAAAAGTTTTTCTTTTAATAAATTTTCATCGTTAAGGTGTTGGGATGGTACAGACCAAGTTTGAAGTCCATCGGATGAAATCTCTAGGAGGAGTTCGTAAAAGTATAGCACCTTGACTTTTAGGCCTACTTCCTGTTGCCACTAGGGGGCGCTATGACTTTAAGTAAATATCGGCCTTTATTTGTCCTCAGGGTTGGACTCTTATGAATCCTGAAAAGTTTCGAGGTAATCGGACAACGTACACTCGAGTTACACCCACTTCCTGTTTCGCGGCGAAACGCACAAAATGGCCGCCCCGCCACGGCCACGCCCTATGACGAAAAGTTTTTCTTTTAACAACTTTTCATCTTTAACATCTTAAGATGGCACAGACCGAGTTTGAAGTTGATCGGATAAAATCTCTAGGAGGAGTTCGTTAAAGTACGACATGTGGAAATGGCCAAAATCGCACTAATTTCGAACTTTGAAATCAAAATGGCGGACTTCCTGTTGGGTTTAGGGTATGGCTCTAATGAAGTTTCTTGTACATCTTGACATGTTACATAGGTGTACCAAGTTTCGTGAGTCTACATTAAACGCACTGGAGGGGCTCAATTTTCTTAACTTTGTAGGGGGCGCTAGCGAGCCATTTTTGTGCGCCTATTCCCGAAACCCTTAAAATACGTAACTTTTCACCAGACTTGATGCGACCGCCAAATTTGGTGAGTTTTTGAATATATTAAGCCCCTCAAAAAGCCAATTCATTTGACGGGAAAATAATAGAAAGAAAGAAGAAAGAAGAATTCCTTCAGTTTCAATAGGGCCTTCGCCGCTGTCGGCGCTCGGGCCCTAATAATTTATTTTCAACAATTAGTTTTAATCAGGCTTTGCCACAAAGGGTAAAATGTGCATTCCATGATTAATTCACAGTCTCCTAGCTCAACCACTGGGCATAGTGACATGACTACAGTCTTTGGTCTTGCTCATCCAACATTGTCTGGTGGAATGGAGACAGAGGCTCCACTGTACAGTTTTCTAAGAGAAGTCTTTCTGCTGACACCAAAACACTGTGCTTCACATAAAGCATATCAGCTTTGTCATTGCATGACAAGGTCCCAACCATTTCTCTTCTTAAAATACTGGCAAATTCAGCACCATATTCACATGTCCATGGCATGAAGCTGTTGGCTCTGCTGAAATGGCCTCATAATCCAGACTTCAATTGTGCTTTTATTAACATTTCCCAGTAATCCATTATAACTCACTGTAATTCACCTCCACACCAGTGTGTGCGCTGTGCCCGCCCTGCTGGTTAATCTGCTCCACGGTCTCTCTCTATCACTCTGCCCCGCCCCCTACCCCCACCCTCACTGCTTCCATTTGAAAAAAAGTGGCGGGACATGGGAGATGAGTCCGAGAGTTGGAGCAAAATCTTCGGAAATATGGGAATATTTCAGGCCAACTGGTAAAAGAGTTGTCGTTACACTCTCCAAAGATGCGCTCACAGAAAAGAAGAAGACAACGTAAGTAGGCTATATGATTATTAATGAAAGGCGAGCTAGTCTGTACTGTTTATTAACTCTTGATCGTACAATGACTGTCTTTGGATGTTAAACAGGCTACTTAGACTTGGCAGTAATGATTTAAACCCCACCAAGTTTAAACGCGAGCAGCAAAGAGCTGTGGCTGTTTTCAGCGCCATTCATTACAGAGCTGAGCGGGTGATGTTTTATAAAAGTATATTTTTTTTATCTCGTAATTTACAGGAAGCAGTCGCTTTGCTTCACAACTCTGAGACAAACTGTACCAGGCGCTACGAACCGGAGCAAGGGTAAGATTTAAAGAATATGCTTTCATTGAATGAATTTCATTAATTCTTCTGTATAAGGACATAGATACGTTGTTTTCCAGCTGCCTGTAAGACATATTACGAGACAGCACGCAGGAGCTTCAGCTAGAAACAACCAGATGTGGCATCGCGGGCAGAAGCTATGAAGAGCTCAGCTCGGAGTCGGTCGAGAAGAAAAGAGGGTAGGATTAGACCCGTTTGGTTAATGTGAATATTTTTCAGGTGCATTCATAGATGTGTTGTGTCCATACGCAGTGCATTGCGCAGTAGGCTACTGACCGTCTTTATTGATTGGTTTTACAGCTGCTGGAAGCGAGACAGAGTGTGCCGGCTGCAGGTGAGGTGGACATTTGGAAGTGCGCCACATAGACATCCAGGACAACGCACCACAGACGTCTGCAAAATGGACCGAATTCTGCCGGTTACCAACAGCTCCGAGGCAGCCGCGAGTTAGGTGTGGACAGTGCTGCTTCTCGTGAGCGAGGGATATTTGTTGTGTGTGCTGTGTGTCTCCGATGCTTTGTACGCAGTTTTTTTCTGTCTGTGTTTTGTGTCAATAAAGCTCTATCTTTGAATAAACAGCACGTTCCTGGCAAATCATTTTAACTATGATAATCATGACATGAATATACAACTTAGCATATATGAAATAAAAATATATATATATAAATAAATATATATAATACATGAATACATAAATATATAAAATTTTATTATTATAATAATGATGGCCCAGGTTGACCAATAGCCTAACCCGTGACAGACCTGTGAACCAATCACGAGAGATTTTTCTTGGTTAAAAGTAGTTGTTTCATCCAATAGTGAGTGAGGAAATTCCAGCCAGGCCAGACGTTCTCTGGCCAGGCAATTTTTATTGACAATTTTAATTAGGGCCCGAGCGCCGACAGCGGCGAAGGCCCTATTGAAACTGAAGGAATTATTTTTAGGGCCCGAGCGCCGACAGCGGCGAAGGCCCTATTGAAACTGAAGGAATTCTTCTTTCTTCTTTCTTCTTTCTTCTTTCTTTCTATTATTTTCCTGTCAAATGAATTGGCTTTTTGAGGGGCTTAATATATTCAAAAACTCACCAAATTTGGCGGTCGCATCAAGTCTGGTGAAAATTTACGTATTTGAAGGGTTTCGGGAATAGGCGCACAAAAATGGCTCGCTAGCGCCCCCTACAAAGTTAAGAAAATTGAGCCCCTCCAGTGCGTTTAACGTAGACTCACGAAACTTGGTACACCTATGTAACATGTCAAGATGTACAAAAAACTTCATAAGAACCAACCGTAAACCCAACAGGAAGTCCGCCATTTTGATTTCAAAGTTCGAAATTAGTGCGATTTTGGCCATTTCCACATGTCGTACTTTAACAAACTCCTCCTAGAGATTTCATCCGATCAACTTCAAACTCAGTCTGTGCCATCTTAAGATGTTAAAGATGAAAAGTTGTTAAAAGAAAAACTTTTCGTCATAGGGCGTGGCCGTGGCGGGGCGGCCATTTTGTGCGTTTTGCCGCCGAAACAGGAAGTGGGTGTAACTCGAGTGTACGTTGTCCGATTACCTCGAAACTTTTCAGGATTCATAAGAGTCTGACCCTGAGGACAAATAAAGGCCGATATTTACTTAAAGTCATAGCGCCCCTTAGTGACAACAGGAAGTAGGCCTAAAAGTCAAGGTGCTATACTTTTACGAACTCCTCCTAGAGATTTCATCCGATAGACTTCAAACTTGGTCTGTACCATCCCAACACCTTAACGATGAAAAGGTATTGAAAGAAAAACTTTTCGTCACACGGTGTGGGCGTGGCGTGGCGGCCATTTTGAGTGTTTAGCGATGAACAAAGAAGTTGTTGTAACTTGAGTGTACGTTGTCGTATCTGCCCGGAATTTGTCACGATGGACAAGGGTCCAGGCCTGAGGACACCTACGGGCCAAAATTGACTTTAGGTCATAGCGCCCCCCCCTGGCCACAGGAAATCTGCCTTATATGACAAACATCATCCGATTTACATGAAACTTATAATGTGTGGTCTACGTGTGATACTGAGCCGCCCCCTATAATATGACCACGCCCACTTACTCAGGCCACGCCCCCTTTCATAACATTTGAACCGTTTAAGGTAGAGTCTTGTGTGAGGTGTCATTGAACTTAGCAGATACTTCATTTTTAATTGGTGATGATTTGACCCGCCCCCTATGCTTAAGCCACGCCCCCTTTTAGTACTAATGGCCCGATTGATGTAAAAACTTGTGTGAGGTATCATTGAACTCAGCAGAGACTTCCTTCTTCATTGGTGATGGTTTGGCCCGCCCCCCTATGTTCAAGCCACGCCCCCTTTAATTATTAATGGCCCGATTGATGTAAACACTTGTGTGAGGTATCATTGAACTCAGCAGAGACTTCTTTCTTCATTGGTTATGGTTTGGCCCGCCCCCTATGTTCAAGCCACGCCCCCTTTCATACATGCTGACCCATTTAAGGTAGAGTCTTGTTTGAGGTATCATTCATCTCAGCAGAGACTTCATTTTTAATTGGTGATGGTTGGACCCGCCCCCTATGCTTTAGCCACGCCCCCTTTCACAGCTAATGAACCGTATGACGTAGATTCTTGTGTGACGTATCGTTGAACTCGGCGGGGAGTTCCCTTGTCATCGGTGACGGTTTGCGCCGTCTCAGTGCCTCGCGAATGCACGGTCGCAAGGAGCGGCGTCCGCCCATATCCCCGACGCGCACAGAGGCGCGAGGGCCCGTCCATCGCTGCTCGCAGCTTTAATTATTCTTTCTTCTTTCTTTCTATTATTATTTTCCCGTCAAATGAATTGGCTTTTTGAGGGGCTTAATATATTCAAAAACTCACCAAATTTGGCGGTCGCATCAAGTCTGGTAAAAATTTACGTATTTTAAGGGTTTCGGGAATAGGCGCACAAAAAAGGCTCGCTAGCGCCCCCTAGAAAGTTAAGAAAATTGAGCCCCTGCAGTGCGTTTGACGTAGACTCACGAAACTTGTTACACATATGTATCATGTGAAGACGTACAAAAAACTTCATTAGAGCCATACCCTAAACCCAACAGGAAGTCCGCCATTTTGATTTCAAAGTTCGAAATTAGTGCGATTTTGGCCATTTCCACATGTCGTACTTTAACAAATTCCTCCTAGAGATTTCATCCGATCAACTTCAAACTCGGTCTGTGCCTTCTTAAGATGTTAAAGATGAAAAGTTGTTAAAAGAAAAACTTTTCGTCATAGGGCGTGGCCGTGGCGGGTTGGCCATTTTGTGCGTTTCGCTGCCGAAACAGGAAGTGGGTGTAACTCGAGTGTACGTTGTCCGATTACCTCGAAACTCTTCAGGATTCATAAGAGTCCAACCCTGAGGACAAATAAAGGCCGATATTTACTTAAAGTCATAGCGCCCCCTAGTGGCAAAAGGAAGTAGGCCTAAAAGTCAAGGTGCTATACTTTTACGAACTCCTCCTAGAGATTTCATCCGATGGACTTCAAACTTGGTCTGTACCATCCCAACACCTTACCGATGAAAAGTTATTGAAAGAAAAACTTTTCGTCACACGGTGTGGGCGTGGCGTGGCGGCCATTTTGAGTGTTTAGCGATGACCAAAGAGGTTGTTGTAACTTGAGTGTACGTTGTTGTATCTGCCCGAAAAGGGTCCAGGCCTGAGGACACCTACAGGCCAAAATTGACTTTTGGTCATAGCGCCCCCCCCTGGCCACAGGAAATCTGCCTTATATGACAAACATCATCCGATTTACATGAAACTTATAATGTGTGGTCTACATGTGATACTGAGCCAGCCCCTATAATATGGCCACGCCCACTTACTCAGGCCACGCCCCCTTTCATAGCATTTGAACCGTTTAAGGTAGAGTCTTGTGTGAGGTATCATTCAACTCAGCAGAGACTTCCTTCTTCATCGGTGATGGTTTAGCCCGCCCCCTATGCATAAGCCACGCCCCTTTTTAGTACTAATGGCCCGATTGATGTACATACAAATTGACTTTTGGTCATAGCGCCCCCCCCGGCCACAGGAAATCTGCCTTATATGACAAACATCATCCGATTGACATGAAACTTATAATGTGTGGTCTACATGTGATCCTGAGCCAGCCCCTATAATATTCAATTCAATTCAATTTTATTTATAGTATCAAATCATAACATAGGTTATCTCGAGACACTTTACAGATAGAGTAGGTCTAGACCACACTCTATAATTTACAAAGCAACCAACAATTCCAACAATTACAGTAATTCCCTCAAGAGTAAGCAGTGCGACAGTGGCGAGGAAAAACTCCCTCTTGGGAAGAAACCTCGGACAGACCCAGGCTCTTGGTAGGCGTTGTCTGACGGGCCGGTTGGGGGTGTGATGAACAGTGGCGATAATAGTCACATTAATAATGGAACAGTGACTGGATGTAGCGGGAAGCTGCAGGGTTCAGCAGGAAGCTGCAGGGTTCAGCAGGACGCAGCAGGGCACCGTTGAGCTCAGCAAGGAGTGCAGCAGGACCACGGCGACAGCTGGAACCAGGATCTTGGTGCCAATGTTCTCCAAGGAAATACGCTGGGGGAAAAAAACATAAGGACTCCGGGGAAACTCCCCAGAAGCTAGGATTAGTAACTAGCATTTCCGGGACGGGATACACGCAAATAGTAATAGTAATAGTAATAGAGAGGGAGAGGAGAGAGCAGCTCAGTGTGTCAAAGGAAGGAAGTCCCCCGGCAATCTAGAACTATAACAGCGTAACTATAACAGCGTAACTAAGAGAGACAGGTCATGAAGATGAAGAGAAGCAGTTGGGCCAGTTAGGTGAACACTGCAACTCCTCACTCCCTAACTATAAGCTTTATCAAATAGAAGAGTTTTAAGTTCATTCTTGAAAGCGATTACAGTTTCTGCCCCCCGAACCCAGATCGGGAGCTGGTTCCATAGGAGAGGAGCCTGATAACTGAAGGCTCTGGCTCCCATTCTACTTTTAGAGACTCTAGGTACCACCAGTAACTCTGCATTCTGGGAACGCAGTGCTCTAGTGGGACAATAAGGTATTAGGAGCTCTTCTAGATATGATGGTGCTAGACCATTTAGAGCTTTGTAGGTCAAGAGAAGGATTTTAAACTCAATCCTGTATTTTACAGGAAGCCAGTGCAGAGAAGCTAATACAGGAGAGATATGATCTCTTTTCTTAGTTCTTGTGAGAACACGCGCTGCAGCATTCTGGATCAGCTGGAGAGTCTTAAGGGACTTATTTGAGCAACCTGACAGTAGGGAATTACATTAGTCCAGCCTAGACGTAACAAATGCATGAACTAGTTTTTCAGCGTCGTTTTGAGACAGGATATTCCTAATTTTGGCAATGTTACGAAGATGAAAAAAATGCTGTTCTTGAGGTTTGTTTTAGATTGGCATTAAAGGATATATCCTGATCAAAAAATAACTCCTAAATTTCTGACAGTAGTGCTGGAGGCCAGGGCAATACCATCCAGAGTAGCTATGTCTTTAGATAATGAGGTTCTGAGGTGTTTAGGTCCCAGTACAATAACTTCAGTTTTGTTAGGGTTTAACATCAGAAAATTATATGTCATCCAGGATTTTATATCTTTAATGCACGCTTGAAATTTAGCTAGCTGACTGGTTTCGTCTGGCTTGATTGACAAGTATAATTGGGTGTCATCTGCATAACAGTGAAAGTTAATTGAGTGTTTCCTAATAATATTGCCTAGAGGAAGCATATATAGGGAGAAAAGAATTGGTCCAAGCACTGAGCCTTGAGGAACCCCATGGCTAACTTTAACGTACTTGGAGGATTTATCATTAACATTAACAAATTGAGATCGATCAGAGAAATAAGACTTAAACCAGCTTAGTGCGATTCCTTTAATGCCAACCAAGTGTTCCAATCTCTGTAACAGGATTGAATGGTCAATAGTGTCAAATGCAGCACTAAGATCTAGTAAAACAAGAATGGAAACAAGTCCTTTGTCTGCAGCAGTTAAAAGGTCGTTAGTAATTTTCACCAGTGCCGTCTCTGTGCTATGATGCTTTCTGAATCCTGATTGAAAGTCATCAAATAAACTATTGCTATGTAGAAAATCACATAACTGATTAGCAACCACCTTCTCAAGGATCTTGGATAGAAAGGGAAGGTTAGATATAGGTCTATAGTTTGCTAAGACCTCAGGATCTAGGCTGGGTTTTTTCAGAAGAGGTTTTATCACAGCTACTTTAAATGACTGCGGTACATAACCTGTTAATAAGGACATTGATCATATCTAGTAATGAAGTGTTTACCACGGGTAACGCTTCTTTGAGTAATCTCGTTGGGATGGGGTCTAAGAGACAGGTAGATGGTTTAGCTGAGGATATCTTTAACATTAATTGTTGAAGGTCTGTAGGATAAAAGCAGTCTAAGTATATGTTGGGACTAGTCGTTATTTCTAGCGACTCTGTGTTTAAAGGTAAACCGTTAAAAGTTGAGGGCAAAAGGTGACGGATTTTATCTCTAATTGTTGTAATTTTATCATTAAAGAAGCTCATGAAGTCATCACTACTCAGAGCTAGAGGAATAGATGGCTCAGTAGAGCTGTGGCTATCTGTCAGCCTGGCTACAGTGCTGAAAAGAAACCTTGGGTTGTTCTTGTTTTCTTCTATTAATGATGAGTAATAGTTTGATCTGGCCTTTCTTAGGGCCTTCCTATATGTTTTGAGACTTTCTTGCCAATCCAAACGGGATTCTTCCACTTTTGTGGAACGCCACTTACATTCAAGGTTTTGCGAGATTTGTTTTAATTTGCGAGTTTGGGAGTTATACCAAGGAGCTAATTTCCTTTGCTTCATCATCTTCTTTTTCAGGGGAGCAACGGAGTCTAAGGTCATCCGTAGGCAAGTCGTAGCACCGTCTACAAATGTATCAATTTGAGAGGGACTGAGGTTAACATAGAGGTCCTCTGTTATGTTAAGGCATGACATAGAGTTGAATGCTGTTGGAATATCTTCTTTAAATTTAGCTATAGCACTGTCAGATAGGCATCTGGTGTAGAAGCTTTTATCTAATTTAATATAGTCAGGCAGTAAGAATTCGAAAGTGATTAAAGAATGATCTGATAATACCGAATTCTGCGGAAATATTATTAAATCCTCAATTTCAATACCATATGCCAGCACAAGGTCGAGGGTGTGGTTAAAACAGTGCGTTGCCTTGTGCACACTCTGACTGAAACCGATTGAATCCAGTAATGAGTTGAAAGCAGTAGTAAGGCTATTGCTGTCAACGTCTACATGGATATTAAAATCACCTACAATAAGTACTTTGTCTGATTTAAGGACTAAACATGATAAAAACTCTGAGAATTCAGATAAAAATTCAGAATACGGACCTGGAGCCCTGTAAATAACAACGAATATAATTGGCTGTAATGTTTTCCATTTTGGATGTTGAAGATTAAGAACAAGACTTTCAAAGGAGTTATAATTTAATTTAGGTTTAGGAGTAATTAACAGGCTTGCATCAAAGATGGCTGCAACTCCTCCTCCTCGGCCTGAGCCTCTAGGAATTTGAGCATTAATATGACTGGGAGGAGTGGCTTCATTTAGACTAACATAGTCATCATGGCCCAGCCAGGTTTCAGTAAGACAAAATAAGTAAATGTTATTATCTGATATCAACTCGTTTACCAATACTGCTTTAGAAGACAGAGATCTAATATTTAATAGTCCACATCTAATTTTCCTATTTTGTTCTATCGTTGCAGTCGTTTTAATTCCAATTAGGTTGTTAGGTATAGCGCATCTTTTGTTTACCTTTGATTTAACCGATCTAAGTCGGGGGAACAGACACCGTGCTTATTAGACTATGAGTGGGTGACTGCTCCAACGGAAGCACAGAGGGGCGCGTAATACTGCACCTCTGATTACTAATATCAAGCTTGGGTTGTCATGGTTTATGTCTGATAAACTCGGTCATTTTTTTTGATATGAGAGCGGCTCCGTCCCCAGGTGGGATGAATGCCGTCCCTCTCCATCAGACCAGGCTTTCCCCAGAACGCCCCCCAGTTATTCACATAGCCCACATCATTAGCTGGGCACCACCCCGACAACCAGCGGTGGAAGGATGACGTACGGCTGTACATTTCATCATTAGTCAGGTTTGGCAGGGGTCCAGAGAAAACTACTGAGTCCGACATTGTCTTTGCGTATGCACAAAGTGACTCAACATTCAATTTAGTGATCTCCGATTTACGACCATTACCCCCACGTGAAGTATGATCTTACTGTATTTACGGTTCTTTTTGGCCAGCAGCTCTAGATGGGTTTCTATATCGCCCGCTCTGGCCCCGGGGACACATATGACCGTAGGTACTTTAGCCGCTGGGGCCGTCGGCTTCACATATCGCAGTATAGAACTCCCAATAACCAGAATTGGGTTCTCAGCGGGTGTATCACTGAGTAGGGAGAACCTGTTAGAGAGGCGAAGACGCTCCGGTTTAGAGCGACCGTCACCACGTGCACTCCCTGGTCTAGATCTAACGCTACGCTTCCCTCGGACAGTCACCCACTTGCCCGGCTGCTCGGGGTCTGCCGGGGGACAGCTAGCAGAAGCTAAAGAAGCTAGAGAAGCTACAGTATGTTTGTCTGCATTAACTACATGGAGCTGGCTAGCTACGGAAGCATACGATTCTGATTCCATGGTGCGGAGCCGTGACTCAGATTCACTAAGCCTCGCCTCCAGAGCAGCGAATATACTACATTTATTACATGTATCGTTATCACTAAAGGAGGCAGAGGAATAGCTAAACATTTGACACACAGAGCAAGAAAGAGCAGGAGAGGGAGAGGAAGTAGCCATAATGGCTAAGCTAAAGTAGCTAACAGCGTTTTAACAATTGTAAATTCAGCGAGTCAGTCACTGTAAGTGAAACTAAGTATAAGTGCTTGAGTAAAACAATTGTAATTCAAATGCAATCCAGGCAAATAGCCGCTAATTTAAGCAGTAAAGCAGAGTTCAGTAAGTTATTGCCGGAGCAGCAAACTAGCGTTTGTAACACGGGAACACCGGAAGTGACACAATACGCTCACCTTACACGTCAGCACGTCCTCCCCTGATTCAATATGACCACGCCCACTTACTCAGGCCACGCCCCCCTTTCATAACATTTGAACCGTTTAAGGTAGAGTCTTGTGTGAGGTGTCATTGAACTCAGCAGAGACTTCCTTCTTCATTGGTGATTGTTTGGCCCGCCCCCTATGTTTAAGCCACGCCCCCTTTCATACATGCTGACCCATTTAAGGTAGAGTCTTGTGTGAGGTATCATTCATCTCAGCAGAGGCTTCATTTTTAATTGGTGATGGTTGGACCCGCCCCCTATGCTTTAGCCACGCCCCCTTTCACAGCTAATGAACCGTATGACGTAGAGTCTTGTGTGAGGTATCGGTGAACTCGGCGGGGAGTTCCCTTTTCATTGGTGACGGTTTGCGGCGTCTGAGTGCCGCGCGAATGCACGGTCGCAAGTTGCGGCGTCCGCCAGTAACCCCGACGCGCGCAGATGCGCAAGGGCCCGTCTATCGCTGCTCGCAGCTTTAATTAGGGCCCGAGCGCCGACAGCGGCGAAGGCCCTATTGAAACTGAAGGAATTATTAGGGCCCGAGCGCCAACAGCGGCGAAGGCCCTATTGAAACTGAAGGAATTATTCTTTCTTTTTCCCGGCAAATGAATTGGCTTTTTGAGGGGCTTAACATATTCAAAAACTCACCAAATTTGGCGGTCGCATCAAGTCTGGTGAAAATTTACATATTTTAAGGGTTTCGCGAATAGGTGCACAAAAATCGCTCAATAGTACCCCCTAGAAAGATAAAAAAATGTAGCCCCTGCAGTGTGTTTAACGTAGAATCAAGAAACTTAGTACACATATGTAACATGTCAAGATGTACAAAAAACTTCATTAGAGCCATACCCTAAACCCAACAAGAAGTCCGCCATTTTGATTTCAAAGTTCGAAATTAGTGCGATTTTGGCCATTTCCACATGTCGTACTTTAACAAACTCCTCCTAGAGATTTCATCCGATCAACTTCAAACTCGGTCTGTGCCATCTTAAGATGTTTAAGATGAAAAGTTGTTAAAAGAAAAACTTTTCGTCATAGGGCGTGGCCGTGGCAGGGCGGCCATTTTGTGCATTTCGCCGCCGAAACAGGAAGTGGGTGTAACTCGAGTGTACGTTGTCCGATTACCTCGAAACTTTTCAGGATTCATGAGAGTCCAACCCTGAGGACAAATAAAGGCCGATATTTACTTAAAGTCATAGCGCCCCCTAGTGGCAACAGGAAGTAGGCCTAAAAGTCAAGGTGCTATACTTTAACGAACTCCTCCTAGAGATTTCATCCGATGGACTTCAAACTTGGTCTGTACCATCCCATCACCTTAATGATGAAAAGTTATTAAAAGAAAAACTTTTCACGGTGTGGGCGTGGCGTGGTGGCCATTTTGAGTGTTTAGCGATGAACAAAGAAGTTGTTGTAACTTCAGTGTACGTTGTCGTATCTGACCGAAATTTCTCACGATGGACAAGGGTCCAGGCCTGAGGACACCTACAGGCCAAAATTGACATTTGGTCATAGCGCCCCCCCCCTGGCAACAGGAAATCTGCCTTATATGACAAACATCATCCGATTTGCACGAAACTCAGAATGTGTGGTCTACATGTGATACTGAGCCGCCCCCTATAATATGACCACGCCCACTTACTCAGGCCACGCCCCCTTTCATAACATTTGAACCGTTTAAGGTAGAGTCTCGTGTGAGGTGTCATTGAACTCAGCAGAGAGTTCCTTTTTTATTGGTGATGGTTTGGCCCGCCCCCTATGTTTAGGCCATGCCCCCTTTTATAACTAATGACCTGTTTAATGTAGACCCTTGTGTCAGGTATCATTGAACTCAGCAGAGACTTCCTTTTTAATTGGTGATGGTTTGACCCGCCCCCTATGCTTTAGCCACGCCCCCTTTCACAGCTAATGAACCGTATGACGTAGAGTCTTGTATGAGGTATCGTTGAACTCGGCGTGGAGTTCCCTTTTCGTTGGTGACGGTTTGTGGCGTCTGACTGCCGTGCAAATCGGTCGCAAGGAGCGGCGTCCGCCGGTAACCCCGACGCGCGCAGAGGCGCGAGGGCCCGTCCATCGCTGCTCGCAGCTTTAATAAACTCTTTCATTGAATACACATTTAGGCCTGGGAGTGGCATGGTTACTCTATAGCTCCCCCTAATTAGGGTCCGAGCGCCGACAGCGGCGAAGGCCCTATTGAAACTGAAGGAATTATTAGGGCCCGAGCGCCGACAGCGGCGAAGGCCCTATTGAAACTGAAGTAATTATTCTTTCTTTCTTTCTTTCTTTCTTCTCCCGTCAAATGAATTGGCTTTTTGAGGGGCTTAACATATTCAAAAACTCACCAAATTTGGCGGTCGCATCAAGTCTGTTGAAAATTTACGTATTTTAAGGGTATCGGGAATAGGCGCACAAAAATGGCTCGCTAGCGCCCCTTAGAAAGTTAAGAAAATTGAGCCCCTGCAGTGCGTTTAACGTAGACTCACGAAACTTGCTAAACATATGTATCATGTCAAGATGTACAAAAAACCTCATAAGAGCCATACCCTAAACCCAACAGGAAGTCAGCCATTTTGATTTCAAAGTTCGAAATTAGTGCGATTTTGGCGATTTCCACATGTTGTACTTTAACGAACTCCTCCTAGAGATTTCATCCGATCAACTTCAAACTCGGTCTGTGCCATCTTAAGATGTTAAAGATGAAAAGTTGTTAAAAGAAAAACTTTTCGTTATAGGGCGTGGCCGTGGCGTGGCGGCCATTTTGTACGTTTCGCCGCCGAAACAGGAAGTGGGTGTAACTCGAGTGTACGTTGTCCGATTACCTCGAAACTTTTCAGGATTCATAAGAGTCCAACCCTGAGGACAAATAAAGGCCGATATTTACTTATAGCCATAGCGCCCCCTAGTGGCAACAGGAAGTAGGCCTAAAAGCCAAGGTGCTATACTTTAACGAACTCCTCCTAGAGATTTCATCCGATGGACTTCAAACTTGGTCTGTACCATCCCAACACCTTAACAATGAAAATTTATTAAAAGAAAAACTTTTCGTCAGACGGTGTGGGCGTGGCATGGCAGCCATTTTGAGAGTTTAGCGATGAACAAAGAAGTTGTTGTAACTTGAGTGAACGTTGTCGTATCTGCCCGAAATTTCTCACGATGGACAAGGGTCCAGGCCTGAGGACACATACAGGCCAAAATTGACTTTTGGTCATAGCGCCACCCGCTGGCATTAGGAAATCTGCCTTATATGACAAACATCATCCGATTTGCATGAAACTCAGAATGTGTGGTCTACATGTGATACTGAGCCGCACCCTATAATATGACCACGCCCACTTACTCAGGCCACGCCCCCTTCCATAACATTTGAACCGTTTAAGGTATACCCATGTGTGAGGTGTCATTGAACTCAGCACAGACTTCCTTTTTAATTGGTAATGGTTTGACCCGCCCCCTATGCTTTAGCCACACCCCCTTTTATAATTAATGACCCGTTGGATGTATAGCCTTGTGTGAGATATCATTGAACTCAGCAGAGACTTCCTTATTCATTGGTGATGGTTTGGCCCGCCCCCTATGCTTTAGCCACGCCCCCTTTCACAGCTGATGAACTGTATGACGTAGAGTCTTGTGTGAGGTATCGTTGAACTCGACAGGGAGCTCCCTTTTCATTGGTGAAGATTTGCGGTGTCTGAGTGCCGCGCGAAAGCACGGTCGCAAGGAGCGGCGTCGGCCGGTAACCCCGACGCGCGCATAAGCATGAGGGCCCGTCCATCGCTGCTCGCAGCTTTAATTCTTTCTTTTTCCCGTCAAATGAATTGGCTTTTTGAGGGCCTTAACATATTCAAAAACTCACCAAATTTGGCGGTCTCATCAAGTCTGGTGAAAATGTACGTATTTTAAGGGTTTCGGGAATAGGCGCACAAAAATGGTTCACTAGCGCCCCCTAGAAAGTTAAGAAAATTGAGCCCCTGCAGTGCGTTGAATGTAGACTCACGAAACTTGGTAGACATATGTAACTTGTCAAGATGTACAAAAAACCTCATTAGAGCCATACCCTAAACCCAACAGGAAGTCCGCCATTTTGAACTGAAAGTTCGAAATTAGTGCGATTTTGGCCATTTCCACATGTCGTACTTTAACGAACTCCTCCTAGAGATTTCATCCGATCAACTTCAAACTTGCTCTGTGCCATTTTAAGATGTTAAAGATGAAAAGTTGTTAAAAGAAAAACTTTTCGTCATAGGACGTGGCCGTGGCGGGGCGGCCATTTTGTGCGTTTCGCCGCCGAAACAGGAAGTGGGTGTAACTCGAGTGTACGTTGTCTGATTACCTCGAAACTTTTCAGGATTCATAAGAGTCTAACACTGAGGACAAATAAAGGCTGATATTAACTTAAAGTTATAGCGCCCCCTAGTGGCAACAGGAAGTAGGCCTAAAAGTCAAGGTGCTATACTTTAACAAAATCCTCCTAGAGATTTCATCCGATGGACTTCAAACTTGGTCTGTACCATCCCAACACCTTAACGATGAAAAGTTATTAAAAGAAAAACTTTTCGTCAGACGGTGTGGGCGTGGCGTGGTGGCCATTTTGAGTGTTTAGCGATGAACAATTAAGTTGTTGTAACTTGATTGTACGTTGTCGTATCTGCCCGAACTTTCTCACCATGGACAAGGGTCCGGGCCTGAGGACACCTACAGGCCAAAATTGACTTTTGGTCATAGCGCCCCCCGCTGGCAACAGGAAATCTGCCTTATATGACAAACATCATCTGATTTGCATGAAACTCAGAATGTGTGGTCTACGTGTGATACTGAGCCGCCCCCTATAATATGCCCACGCCCACTTATTCAGGCCACGCCCCCTTTCATAACATTTGAACCGTTTAAGGTAGAGTCTTGTGTGAGGTGTCATTGAACTCAGCAGAGACTTCCTTCTTCATTGGTGATGGTTTGGCCCGCCCCCTACGCATAAGCCACGCCCCATTTAATAACATTTGAACCGTTTAAGGTATACCCTTGTGTGAGGTATCATTGAACTCATCAGAGACTTCCTTCTTCATTGGTGATGGTTTGGCCCGCCCCCTATGTTCAAGCCACGCCCCCTTTTATTACTAATGGCCCGATTGATGTAAACACTTGTGTGAGGTATCATTGAACTCAGCAGAGACTTCCTTCTTCATCGGTGATGGTTTGGCCCGCCCCCTATGTTCAAGCCACGCCCCCTTTCACACATGCTGACCCATTTAAGGTAGAGTCTTGGGTAAGGTATCATTCATCTCAGCAGAGGCTTCATTTTTAATTGGTGATGGTTGGACCCGCCCCCTATGCTTTAGCCCCGCCCCCTTTCACAGCTAATGAACCGTATGACGTAGAGTCTTGTGTGAGCTATCGTTGAACTCGGCGGGGAGTTCCCTTTTCATTGTAGACGATTTGCGGCATCCGAGTGCCGTGCAAATGCACGGTTGCAAGGAGCGGCGTCCGCCGGTAACCCCGACGCGCGCAGAGGCGCGAGGGCCCGTCCATCGCTGCTCGCAGCTTTAATTTATTTTGGAACAGTTTCTCCTTTTATATATGGAGTGCACCCAAACTTACTAGATATCTAGTTTTTAGCAGCCAATTTACAGCATGTTGTACAGTCTGCCCCACGTGCTTGACTATTTACACCACATGTCGCTTCCCCGGATTCTTCTCCACTCTGCTCATGGCAGTTCCCAGTTTAATTACTCTCACCAGTCCCCCTCACATGTCCCCACACTTTCCTCCACAAAAACCACTCGTTCACCCTATTCTCATACCACTTCTCATCGCCAAACTGCGTATTCTCTATATCTACTGTATATCTCTATATCCCTTGTTCGCTTGCTTAGTTGACTGTCTTGTTCAATAGCCATAAAGCAGTAAAGTGGAGGGTATGGTTGTTATTACCAGAGCAAAGAAAGAAATCAGGTGGTAGTGTAAGAGCAGTAAAATCTGCATATAGAAGTAGCTGGCGTGGTGGATGTGTCCTAAACTCAGGACTTTGTATTCCAGAAGGACTAATTTTAACCCAATCCACAAACATTTCCTAAACGTAACCGGTTACGTAACGGCAGTTTTGGTTATATGTTGGGGATTAGAAAGATTACATTTTTAGCAATTTATCACATATGTTTTATCAATATTAATAAAGTTATTAATATGTGTCTTAATAACTTTATTAAATTGACAAACAATCAAAACGGGGCACCACCCTGGAATCAGGGACCAACAACTGAGCTGTGAAAACAGTCTCATATGTGGTGTTCTCTTAAAAATACAGATTTTTATTAATTTGATTCATTTATCTCATATTTATAAAGTGAACGGGATTCGAGCATTGACCTGTTCAACCAGCTGTTATTACAACATATACACAAATAATCACAAACAACTGCTCTTTAAAGTATAATAGGATTTATTTAACTTCCAATTATTAATTGTCAATCAATAGTTCTTCAATCAATAAACTTCAATTTACTTGCTACAACTACAAAAAGGCAAAACAAGCAAACATGTGGTGTGCACTCTGTGTGTGTGAGAAATCATGGTTTCGGGAGGAGCAATTTTAGATATCTGAGATGTGTTTGACGGAAGGGAGGACTGTTTATTATTCTACCGCTGGTGGCTAACAGCTGACTTCTGGCAGGCAGCATAAATAACCTCTCTCAGTCTACTTAAAGCTCCTCTGCAACGTTGCAATGGTCTTAATGTTTGAACGACTGAAAGAGAGTTATAAACTCTGCCGACAATGGTCTCCGCGGCGGGAGATACCGTTATACATTATATAGTAGTATCAAACACAAACATTCAACAGGTACAGTGATCCAGTACTTTCACAGCAATAAACAGGACACGAGGTCCAAAATCCCATTCAATTTAGTAACAAAAGTTGCAGCAATAGCGGGTACTGGTTTGTATATCTCCGGCCATTTTTGTTTTTTTGCGTGACTTTCAGGCTGTGGAGTTGGCCTCATTCTCTTTGTTTGAAAGGGCGCTCAAGCCACATGTGAGACATGTGGTTTCCTCTATCATGTGATTCTTTAACCCCCAGGCTGCCAACACACATCCATGTTAAAGACTGACGTTTTCAGTAGAAATAAATGGGCTTAGGAATGTTGGAAAGTATTAAGAGATAGCTTTGGTCTTTTCATGTCATTTGTTGTCGACAAATGACAACAAATGTTATAATAAAATATAACTGTTTGCCATGGGAGGACCTTGAGTTTGTGACTGCTGAACCATTTTTGTGTAGATTTTGCCACATGTTTAGGATCATTATCCTTCTGAAAGACCAAGTGACGACCCATCTTCAGCTTTCTGGCAGAGGCCATCAGGTTTTTATTTAAAATGTCTTGGTAGTTCAAAGCATTCATAATGCCATGCACCCTAACAAGGTTCCCAGGGCCTTTGGAAGAGAAACAGCCCAAAAGCATCACAGATCCTCTACCATACTTCACGGTGGTGAAGGTGCTTTTCAGCATACTCATCTTTTGTTTTACGCCAGACCCACTTAGAATAAGAATCAGAATCAGAATCAGAAAAGCTGTATTGCCAAGTATGTTTACACACACGAGGGATGTGTCTTGGTATCGTAAGTGCAGATCACAATAGAGCAACATACACAAACACACCGAGTCGCCATATGCGGCGCCATTTCAACTCTCTCCTAACTTTCGCAACAGATACAGCATGACATTGGGAGAGGAGAGGGAAATAAAAAAGCCGCTCTCAGACTATCCTCATACAAATAAGAACAGTGTGGGAACAGGAAAAAACACCTCAGCACATAAGCACACAACAGTACATTTGCACTGCTGCACATAACACAACATAACAGTACATTTGCACTGCTGCACATAACACAACATAACGATATAACACGACACGCAGTGGGGGTGGGATGTTGGGTGCATGGAGATGAGGGTGTTGGAGTAGAGGTAGTCCAGGACAGGCAAACAGACATCTGGTCCTGCAGCCAAACAAAGGCGCTGGTCCCAGACCTGCCCGATATGGTTGGAATTTCTTTTGTTTTGGGGCGAGGAGCCGGCAGCTAGTCACTCCCGACTTCTCTGAAATATCCCCTCTGGTCTCCGTAACGATCAAATTTCCTTGCCAAAACCGTGAGTTTCCCCAAGATGTTGTCCAGCTTGTCCAGAGCTGACTGTCTCTCCAAGATGGTATCCAATTTTGGGCCCATGATAATCACAGTATCCAATTTGTGGCTCATGGAGTTCAGAGTCACAATTTGAGTTCCGACAGCTCTGCCCACAGCTTCAACCATGACGGGCAGCCTGGTATTTTGCTCTGTTCCCGTCTTCACTTTAATTTCTCGATAAACCAGGGCAATGCCTGAGCCAATCAGCAAAAGACCTGTTATCATGGTTCTGAATAGGTAGATATCTTCAATGTCCTCCACGGAAAGAACCGCCAGACACACGACCCGCCACCTCTCCCATGTGTCCATCGTCTAGCCAGCTGCAAACGTTCCGGCAGGGCAGTCAGGTTCCCCCGAACCCGAGCTTCTCGTCGACAATATGGTGTCAATTGCGCTGAGAGACCAGTTGATCAAATCCATAATTCGTAGTTTAGGAGCAGTGCAGAGAGAGAGACTCTAAAAGTACAAGTAACAGCAGACAACACGAGACAAGATAGCAAGCAGGGTAGGCCTGGTAGGGAGAGGGAGAGAAAGCGACCGCCTTCGTTGAGAGCAGAAAAAGTAGAGTGTTTGTTGCCAAAAAGCTCAATCTTAGTCTCATCTGACCAAAGCACACAATCCCAGTTGAAGTCCCAGTGCCGCTTAGCAAACTCCAGACGTTTACGTTTGTGAGTGTTAGTGAGAAAAGGCTTTTTCCTTGCATGCCTCCCAAACAGCTTGTTGGCATGTAGAGAGCGTCTGATGTTTTTTTTTGAGACTTCGTGACCCCAAGATGCCACTCTTTGATGCAATTCTGTGACAGTGAGCTTAGGACTTTTTTTTACTTCTCTTACCATCCTCTTCACTGTGCGTTGTGGCAAGATAAACTTGGGATCTCTTCCAGCCTTGTTTGTCACTGTTCCAGTTGTTTTAAACTTCTTAATGATTCCTCTGACTGTAGATACGGGCAAGTTAAGGCGAGTGGTTATTTTCTTGTAGCCATTGCCTGACTTACGAAGGTCGACACACATCTGCTTTACTTGAATTGTGTGTTCTCTTGTCTTTGCCATGTTGACAAATGGGTAAGAGAATTAGGACTCTGTGTCACGTCATATTTATACCCCGGGGAAACAGGAAGTCATGAATTACTATTTAAAAGTTCCTAGATACCCTGACCAACTTTAGCAACTACAGAAAAATATATTTAAAAAAAAATCTATTACATTTTTCAGCGGAATTGTTAGGGGTGCCAATAATTGTGGGACACATGATTTCAAGTTTTCTTTTTCTAAATGCAATTTTTTTTTTTTTACCACCAAAGTAATGTACTTAAATAAAAGGTTGGATTTTTCTCTTTTTTTGCATTTGAGTTCTATGTTGTTTAAAAACAAAGGAGAATTTTTAGAAGTCCATGACCCCATCTTAAACAGGGGTGCCAATAATTGTGGAGGGCACTGTATATATGTCAATGTCTGCACCCTGTCATCACATATACCGTTAGAAAGCTCTCTCCTGTGCAATGTTGTTGGATCCTTTTCATCAGCAACCAATCATGAAAGTACAATGGGGGATGCAATTCTAAATGCGCAATCTCATTGGCTGATGCCAATTTCTGACAACGTGATTCGTTCAGATTCGTCATGTGACGTGCTCTGACATTTCCGCGGGAGTTCAATATGTCGAAAAGAAGTGCGTTGAAAATCATCTCTGAGAAGACGAAAACAGTTGTCATTAGCAAGAAGACACAGGGGATTACAAACTAAGACAGCAGATGATGAAATGCCTTCACATAGTGTGTCAATGCGTAAACTGTCGTTCGGAAAATAGGAGTGTTCAGACAGCGGAGCTAATCAGAACGCCACACAGCAGTGGCTGATAGTTCATGTAGCGCATTTGAGTGAACTGATTGGTGGTTTAATTATTCCTAATTGCGCAGGGACAGGGCTTAACGTTAACATTGATCCGCAGAAGGTTCTTTAGCAGTTTACTAAGTCTTTGCAAAGAAGATATATACAGGCAAAGTGTCTATACATCTACGCATCTTCAAAACGTATCGATTAACGATGTAGCGTTTGATGTGAATGTGCGAATGGTGCTGTTAGCTCACGAGTTAGGCTTGGGATATGCAGCTCTCAAAAAAATCAGCAAAGTGTTGGGGATTCCTGGCCTTCATGTTAAAACATATCAAAGACACCAAAGGAGAGTAACAGGTATGGAAACACTCTCTGTCTCGTACTCTCGCTCTCTCTCGCTCAAAGCAGTTTACAGAAATTCATAGCCTACATGTCATTTAAATACAGTATATAGGTGTCACATATATGCTACACTGTACTGATCGTGATACAACACACTATATTACAAAACAATTACATTACACAACAGTTACAGTTTTTGTGTAATATAATTACTATACAATACTAAACAAATCTGTAATGTTGGGATCCTAAAGTGGTTGTGAGTCCCTCAGGCTGTGGCAGGCAGATACATATTTAGCTCTCAGTGGAGCTGCTGTTCCCTCTCCTAGGATAACTTTCAGCTTCTTTTCTGGTGTTAACATTGGGAAGTTTAATTTTTTTGGCTATTTTTCCAAGGTGTAAATCTCGTAGTGAAGATACTTTTTCACAGTAGAGGAGGAAGTGCATCTCTGTCTGACCCAGATAGTGGTCACTGAGCCTGTATTTAGTCAGGATCCGTCTCTTCTTCGTATCTCTGATAGTGTGCAGATAACAATGTCAAATAACAATTTAGTCTACTTTGTTTCCTTTCTCCAATGTTCTAAATATTGATCTTTTAAATGATTCATAATCTGTTTTGTTCTGTTGTGTTGTTATGAACCAGTGCTGATGGGAGCCTGGTTAGTTAGCTAGCTTCACCATTAGCTGACTGAGGGGACTGCACTCGAAATGCAAATGGGTGCCTCAAGTCTGTTATATTGGTGCGGTGTCCAAAAACAGTCTCTATGGGGAAAAGTAAGCTTGAGGCAGCAGCAAGTATGGCCATCTCTACCTTTTATCGAAGTAAGTGCCTCTGCCATGCTTTCTGTTATGGAGAAGTTGTGGCTTCAGAGCGCAGTTGTGACGGTCAATTCAGCTTAGGCCGTCACAACTGCCAATGCAAAATATAGGCGCAAGAGTCTGAGCACAGCTAAAAAGGTGAAAAGGCATCAGCAGGAACTGGATGAGGGTTCTACATATGAAGCAGGCATGGAAAATTAGGCTGTAGACCAGGGGTGTCAAACTCAACTTCCCAGAGGGCCACACTGGAAAAAAAGAATCACATCAAGGGCCAGACATGCACATTTTATTGACATGCTTTATTTAAACGAAAAAAGTCAAACATCTTTTATTGTATTATTGCATGTCTCATATAGTCTTCCCACTTACAGCTTGGTCGACATAAAGCCCCCAAAAATGTAACTTATCCATCAAAGAAAAAAGCGACACAAAAACATCGGGAAAAAACGTAAAAAAAATGTAACAAAAAAGTCTGAAAATGTGGCAAAAATGCTGAAAAAAGCGCAAAAGTGTTGGCAGAAGTGATAAAAACTACAGATAAAGCCACAAAAAGTAGTTGGGCAAAAATGTATTATGAACCTAAATTGATATGCGGGCCGTATCAATATCTGCGAGGGGCCGGATTTGGCCCGCGGGCCTTGAGTTTGACACGTGCTGTAGACGGTATCTAGGCTAGGGTGGCAGTTTTACATGGGACCGTTTGTGTGTGTACACTGTTTTAAATTTTTTTTGCTGGGTTCTGTTCGGTTGAAGGCCAGAAATGCTGTGTTATAAGTTTTGATGTGAGTTAGGTGGTTTATATTGTTGTTGCTAATGATTTGATAAGATATTTTGTCTGTACGTAGTTATTTCCACTAAAAAAGTATGAATTTTTACAATACAAATGTTTAAAGGCCGTTTTCTCAAAATGTGTTTTTCTCATACTCTGAGCCAGAAATCTCCACTTTAGCAGCACACCAAACTTCCCAGTTGTATTCCTATGTATATTCTTAAGGTTTTACAGAGGGGTTTGTTCATATATCACTCAGAGTCTTTCCATACCTATGGCTGTTGACAGTATTTGTTGATTAATGGAGTGATAAAAAGAGGTATCCCAAATCCCCTCTGTGTAAAAACATTTGACTGTAATATTTCAACAAAATTAAACAAGAATTTTGAATCTGCCCTTAGCCAATGTTCAGATTTCTCTTAAATATTTGCAAATTAGTGCATATTTAATACAATTATAAAAACCTGTAATACAAAATATATTTTAGTAATCAACTGGGGAAGTTCTATTAGTCTTTTTTTCCTATTCACCTGGGGTGTCTCCTCTTAAGGGATACAGAGAGCGATCTGTGAAAAGAAGCCTCAGACAGCCTAAACTATAGGTGGCATAGGTAAATTGACCTCATTGTGAGCGCCAGAAGGCCTTTGTGTACGTATTGGTATACAATTTGTGTAGATAAAAAAATACTCTGCATTTGTGTTTTGGCTCAAGAGTGCATGAGGATAAATAACATTATTGTCAATGAAAGATCTACCGACCGTCTTGTCGCTCTGAGGCAGATCATTCGGAAACTATAAGTCCTAAAGCTTACGTGAGCAGAATGGCTGCGTTAAGTAAAAATTGTGGGTGTGAGAGCAATGTAAAGAGAAGGGACTAAGATGATTTTTTTAAGGCACTGTGTTTTGGCGATGACATCACCAATGCAATACAAGTCACGCAATACACACCCATTATCAACACAGAAAAATCCTAAAATGAACACTAAACTTAGACAGTTCTTTTAGCATCTTCTACTCAGCTTCCTCTCTCACTTTCAATTTCAGCTTTATTTGTGAGGGACAGTGTGCAATCTAAACATAAATGTAATCATTTAATGCATTGCACCAGAGTTAGCCTTAGGCTAATTTGCATCTGTAGTCCCACAGAAAGCACAAATACAACAATTTAAAATCCAAACAATGCTCAGTTAGTAAAAAAAAAAAAAAACATAACAAATAGCAATAAAATACATCTCATATTACAGGTACGCAAACATACACACAACATGATCAAGAGGTGTAGCGGTATGCACAGCACACAATCCCCCCATACACACACACACACACAGACACACACACACAAGTTTTTTAGGTGATTTTTCAGATTAAGCTTTAAAGCTACCAAACAAACCACAGCTTTTTACATTATCCGGCATAGTATTCCATTGGGTAATGGCTTTAAAAGAGAAGGCTGCCTGCCCAAAGGCTGAGGAGCGAAAAGGTACAATGCAGTTTTGTATGGAAGCTATTCTAGTGGACCTTACAGAGCCAGCAGCGCGATAAGAGACAAACTTATGCAAACAGGTAGGAGCCAAACCATTTAAAATTTTATAAACTGTACATAGATTTGAAAACATTCTAAAATGTTCAAAGGTAAGTAGATGGTGTTTGCGTAGTATTCCACAGTGGTGATACCTTAACGGCGTTTTGTCAATTACTTTAAAAGCCTTTTTGTACAAAGATTCTAAGGGCCTAATTGTTGTAGAGCTGGCCTGCCCCCAACAGGTAATACAGTACGAGATGTGCGAGGAGATGAGGGAATGGAGAAATATCTTTGCAGCCTCTTTGGAAAGAGAGGATCTAACCTGTCGAAAATTTGCCATATTGTATTTAATAGTTTTTGTCATTTTCTTGTGTTTTTTGAAGTTGAGATTTGATTCCAATACAACACCAAGATATTTAAATTCAGTGACAGTCTCAGGCCACGTCCACACGTACCAAAACAATCTTTTTTTTTACCCGTCTTCCCTGGATTTGTTTCAAGAATAGTTGCGTCCAAACAAATCCATTTGTAAATGACTCAACACTCTAGGCCTACTTCATATTCCTTTTTAGAAAAGAAAATGCCTTTTGTTTTGCTTACATTTAAAGTAAGACAAGATTGGTCGGTGCCATTGCATTGAAAATCTTTTAGATAACAGGAGCCTAAAATTTCTGTAGCCTAATCCATAACAACAGACATCATGACCACCTTTCTCTCGTCTCGCGTTCCTCTCTTCACACCACTGTGATCGGACAAAAAGTCACCCTGTGAGATCAATAATGTTGTCAGACACTTTTAATAACAATCTGAGCCTGTCAGTAGCAAAAAAAAATAACTTAGTGTACAGAAAGCAAGGCTACACAATTGCCCCATTAGGTTACATTGCAGCTCTGCGCAATTTAACCTATTTCTGCAAAATAGTAATGATAAAATAACTTTTGAATCTTTTAATGTTTTTATTTTTTGCACAAAATTATAGATAGTAGTATCGATAAGAGTAGTGATAAAATCCTAATGCTAACCATCCCTAGCTATGTTGAATGTAAAATTTCGTAAGATATACAAACCGGTATGCAGAAGTTTTGTAACATATCAGACGACGATATCGTTGATGAGAATACGTTGAAAAATACCTCAAGTCTAGTCACGCTTTCATAGCGGATTACGTTGTAAATGCATAAGAACATACATCACAGTTCACTACAGGAGCCATACAGGGTAATAATGTCATTTTGAAATGTCTCTCATTTTTCTCTGTTTGGCAGGTTATTTAAGCGTTTCCATTCAGCCTCTTCCTTCTGTTGTCATTGGAGACACAGTCACACTCAAATGCAACTTCCAAACAGACGGCAACCTCAGAGAGATTGTCTGGTTTCGGGTGAGCACACAGGTGAAATGAATGCCTCCACCCCCTTTTTCAGCCCTCAATGTATCTGTTTGAAAATACAATGTAAAGTCATAAATATAGGTAAGTAGGTTTGACCTTATCCCTGTTTTTTTCATGAGCAGTGGCCTGATTGATTCATCCCAGCTGAGAATAATCAGTTCAAACCTCAAAAATCTGACAAAGACAACAGTGCATATCAGGTGAAACCCATTAGTCTATGATTACTTTGCAGAAAACCACTACCCAAATTGAATATATTATATTAGAATTGAAAGCTCCACCTTGAGTAGATGTTAAGTAACTCTCTTTTACTGTTCACTTTAAGTTAGTTAAATTTAATTGTGAGGTATTATTAGTTTTACTATCATTAGTTTTACTTCAGAAAATAAATCTGACCCTAAAAGACATACCTAAGTCGTGGCTCCTCGCGGTCAGAAACAGTGGTGAAATACACTTAGCCAATTTCCAAATAGGTGTATTGCTTGCATTTACATACCAAGGATATCAGCCAAGGTATTTTTTCGCAGTAAGGGATACAACAAGAGGCTTCCAAAACAAAAAAAACACAAAACGATAATAAATTTAGAATTTTTTGTGAGAAGTTGATGAGGTAAAGCGGCCAAAATTAGAAAGACACCACAGTAACTGTAGAAAGCGCTGTGTTGTGTCAAAGTGATGTTTGTGAAGAGAACGTCACTCTCACCAGATTCCTTTTTTTTTGCATCTTTTCTTTTGGGGGGGGGTTGCAAAAAACCCCTGCATAGTTTACAAACATTTGACAACAAACTCTTTTTCTTTTGCTCCTCCCACCCCCCACACACTGCCTATGCAAATAATAAATATACAGAAAAAAGAAAAGAAAAAAAGAAAAATCTATAGCCTACATATATACAGGGAATTGTACCAAGTATGTAATAAAATAAACACATAAAAATAAACTAACAATATAATTTAAAAAAACTATACCATCAGTTGCTGAGAGCTCAAACAGTCCCTGAGGAGGGTTTGTTATGGAGGATATAGTTTCTACTTAATTTTTGGGAAGTCTTGTGCCTTTCTAAATAAAACTCCAAAGGCTCCCATCTCTTTTGGAATTTTTGGGTTGACTCTCTAATGGAATATTTAATATTTTCTAGCTTCAGAAATAGCAGCAGGTTGTTCATCCAAGCCGAGGCTTTGGGTGAATGCTCCGATTTCCACTCTAACAAAATCCTTCTTTGGGTAAGAAGAGTTGCAAAGGCAAATAGTCTTTTAGTCTGTTTGTCTTTTGTATTCCTTCCCCTGGAACACCAAAAATAGCTATTTCAGCACTAGGCTGAATATCTTTGTGAAATATCTCAGACAAGATCTCAAATACCATAGTCCAAAAGCTGTTACAGGACCAAAACATGTGAGACAGGTCTGCCTTTTCTGTGGACAAGGATCAAAAATGTCATTCACGTTAGGGTAGATGTTGGACAGTCTGGCGTTATATATAGTATAATGTCTACAATGAAGAATGTTAAATTGAATTAAACCAAGGCGAGCACATGAGGTTGACACGTTTACCATACCCAATGCACAATTCCATATTTCATCAGATAACTATTTCAAGGTCTTCACCCCAGTCTGCTCAGACCTTATTAAGTGATACGTCACTGAGAGGCACGATAGTAATATATATTTTTGAGTTAAGAACCTTAACAAGCACAGGAATTTGCAAAATTACATCTAGTCCCATTTTTGGCGGTAGACTGGTAAAGGATGGGCTAATGGATCGCATAAAGTGACCTGGAAATAGCGGAAAAGGCTAGAGTCCTGTAACTGAAAGTGGAACAGAGAAATCCCTGTGAGCTAAAAAGTTCAAATTTCCAACTGTTCTGAACGCTGCGGTTTCAACAGTTTTTTTTAAACTCTTGGCTAAGTCACACGCACCACACACACACACAACAGCTAAACAGAGATTCGATGAAGCAGCAGAGATGGCGAGTCAGGAGCAATCCAATGAAAAGTTGGCATTTTCAAGGTGGAGCTATAAGCACTACTTCAAATTCATTGTGGTCAAAGGCAAGAACGCTCATGTAATGTGTACATTACAGTATGTCCAGGAACGAAGACTTTGTCGACATCCGTTGTAAGCAACTCTAATTTAATGAAGCATCTCACACGCATCTACAAAGCTAGTGGCCAAAACCACCAATACCTCCACCACAGATGAAAGCTCGCCATCCACTAGCAAAGGACTCGGAGCAAAGTCCTCCAAGCAGCAAAAGCTAGATCTTTCTGCCTCACAACAAAAACCTATGACACAGGCTGAAGTCAACCGTATGATAGGCAGGTATGTTGTTAAAAGTATATGTGTCATATAAGTTTATATGGTGTAACTGTTTACTTTTCTTACAAAGATAATACTTGAAGTGCAGGATAAACCTCTTGCTTTCTGTCGACGTGCAATAAATATCGAAAGTTATGTACAAACACCTGTCTGTTCTACTCATTTCAACTGACTTGTGAAAACTCAAAATTCTTTGACGTATAGCAACTTTTTTTTAACAGTAACGCAAATAGTTACTTTCCCTGGTAACGAGTTACTTTTATTATAGAGTAATTCAGTTACTAACTCAGTTACTTTTCGGAACAAGTAGTGAGTAACTACAACTAATTACATTTTTAAAGTAATGTTCCCAACACTGATTAGGAGTGACTATGCTAACAAGTATTATGAAAGCCCGAAAATCCGCGTAAGGAGGTTGGTTGGGGTGGTGGATGGGTCAAACACAGGACTTTCACCCAGGAGACCGGGAATCGTGTCCCGCGTGTCACGTTTCCTAAACCCAACCGTAACCGTCCCGTTCTTCTTTTCCTATACCCAACCGTCCCGTTGTTGTTCCCCGTCCCGTTACTGTTTTCCTAAACCCAACCGTCCTGTTGTTGTCCCGCTTGGGCCCATCATGGATTTTTTTGTGATTCCGTGAAACTGCCACACATTTTGAGTTAAGGGGCTGTGTTCATTTCACGAGATTCTGTGAGATCAGGTTGCCCAGTCAGAGCTGGGAAGATTGGGGTCCCCTGCTGGATCTGCTGCCCCTGTGACCCAACCCTAGATAAGCGGCTGACGATGGATGGATGGATGGATAGCCAAAGCAAAAAGAAGTGGGCCAATAGGACAACCATACCGCATAGCCCTTGCCAGTATTCTGCACACAGGATGTCCTACAGAAAGGGAGACTAACTGGCACTCTGCTTTAAATCCACGTTGGATGTCCTTTAACCGGTTAAAATATATAGTCAACACGACCATGATCCAAAGAGCGTATCGGACAAGTGAAGCTCAAAGACGGATAAAAAGCAAATTTCTTGGGGCTCACCTTGTGTAGCATGCACCCCATGTACCCCCCCTCTTTCTCCCCCCTTTTCCTGTCTGGCAATTTAGTGTCCAATTAACCTAACCTGCATGTCTTCGGACTGTGGGATGAAACCAGAGAACCCACAGATAACTCACCCAAAAAACATGTAAACTCCACATATAACGACCCCAGATGGCCTACAGGTTCAAACCCAGAACCTGCGCTGCCCCATTATACATACACATAACATTTTAACTAATGTCTACATAGACACAGCTACTGTACACAAACTAAATAATGCTAATGTTTTCTCAGGTGGTTGAAGGAGGCAGTGCCAAGCAGAAGATTTTCACCTATGATGCTATGTACAACAGCACCTACTCCCACATGGAGGACAACCACAGACGAGAGGACCTGGTCTACCAATCAACTGTGCGGTGAGACAGGACACTACAAGTTGTACCAAAATTCATAGAAAGACAGAAATGTTTGGGGGAACATTCCCATCTGGGGCATGGTTTCTTTTGACAATGGGGGAGTAAGTGGTAGGGGGATGTGAAATTAGAAAACAAAACTTTTTTCTATCTCTGTATTTTTACTATCTCTAATCTCAAGAACCTGAGATGTTAAAAAGGTAAAATTAAAAAACTCCCTCTGTAATTGTTGTAACTGTGTGTATGAGCAGGCTTCCTGAGGTCCAGATGGAGGATGACGGCTTGTATGAGTGCCATGTGGGGATCTATGATAAGAGCTCCACAGACAAAGTGATTCTAGCCTCTGGCAGCATCACACTCACTGTCATAGGTATGTGTTCATTTCTGAGGGTGGCCCTGAGAGGCCACAGCACGCAACAATAGGACAACACATGCAAATAAACCACAGCATGCACTAATAAGATAACACGTGCAAATAAACCACAGCACGCACTAATAAGATAATACGTGCAAATAAACCACAGCACACAACAATAAGACAACACGTGCAAATAAACTACAGCACGCACTAATAAGATAACACGTGCAAATAAACCACAGTACACACTAATAAGACAACACGTGCAAATTGCCCACACCACAACGGAAGTGTTTCCAGGGGACACTTTTAAGTGATGCACACACGTGCCTCAACCATTGGCTTTCCGGTTTTTCAACTCAGGACAGCGGCACTTCTCACTAATATTGATAGGATTGGAGATGAAAAGTTCAACTGGCACGTAACCGCGATCAGCTTCGTGGGAAATTAAGAATCAATGCCACCAACATAACCAATCACACTATGATAGACGCTCCACTCAGCACCAACTGCAATGTTTAATTTTAAATGAATGTAGCCTACTGGTAGTCTGGCACACGTAGGGTACTCAGTATTTTATTATTATGTATCGGCGTGTGTGTGTGTATGTGTGTGTGTGTGTGTGTGTGTGTGTGTGTGTGTGTGTGTGACGGCCGGCCAGCGAGGTTGTTAAGCCTGCAAGCGCTTGTGGAGTTTAACTCCGAAAAAGCAGCTAACCACAGGTTAATCTTATAATGGACATGTGTTGTGATATTTAAACAAATAATCCATCAATGGCGAAAGCCTTTATTTACGAGACCGGTCTGAGAGACCTCCAGCTTAGAGCAGGGTCTCTGAGCAGGACTGTCTGAGCGACAAGCTAGCAGCCACGGCAGGCGCTACCTGGCTGTTGCGTCACTTTATGGAGCTACTCAATTCCGAAAACTTTGAAACAAGACTTTCGCAAGACTGCCTATATTCGAAATCTAAAGAGTTGATTTCTTGCCTAAAACGTATTCAAAAGTGAATTTAGTGATGAATAAAATGGAGAAAATTGTTAAAATTGTCCTGTTGTTGGTCTGTCTATGTACCGGAAAGCCAATGGTTGAGGCATGTGTGCATCACTTAAAAGTGTCCCCTGGAAACACTTCCGTTGTGGTGTGGGCTATTTGCACGTGTTGTCTTATTAGTGCGTGCTGTGGTTTATTTGCACGTGTTATCTTATTAGTGCGTGCTGTAGTTTATTTGCACATGTTGTCTTATTGTTGCGTGCTGTGATTTATTTGCACATGTTAGCTTATTAGTGCATGCTGTAGTTTATTTGCACGTGTTGTCTTATTAGTGCGTGCTGTGGTTTATTTGCACGTGTTAGCTTATTATTGCGTGCTGTAGTTTATTTGCACGTGTTGTCTTATTAGTGCGTGCTGTGGTTTATTTGCACGTGTTGTCTTATTGTTGCGTGCTGTGGTTTATTTGCATGTGTTGTCTTATTGTTGCGTGCTGTGGCCTCTCAGGGCCACCGTACTTATCTTTACAAAAATAATTGAATTGATTTGAAATGTTCACACTTAAAAGGCGCTCCACTTGCAGTCTCAGCTTGGAGTCATCACCAGCGATACCAGTAAAAAAAATCAGTGATAAGTAGTGAGTCGGTATGACTCACTACTTATTGCTGATTTTTGTATTACTTGATGAATAGCCTCTCCGTGAACCATCACCTTATCGTGGTGGAGAGGTTTGGGTGTCTCTGTGAACCTGAGGGCTGTGTTGTCTGGAGCTTTGTGCTCCTGGTAGGGTCTCCCAAGGCAAAGTGGTCTCAGGTGAGGGGCCAGACAAAGAATGGTTCAAAAACCCCATGACAGAACGAGGAAGGGATAGAGTGACCCTGCCCGGAGGAAGCCCGGGGCCCCCGTCTGGAGCCAGGCCCAGACGGAGGGCTCTTCGGCGAGCGCCTGGTGGCCGGGTTTGCCACGGAGCCCGGCCGGGCACAGCCCGAACAAGCTACGTGGCACCTCTGTCTCCATCCCATGGGCCCACCACCTGTGGGAGGAACCGCTGGGGTCGGGTGCGCTGCCACATGGGTGGCAGTGAAGGTCAGGGGGCCTCGACGGACCAGACCCGGGCAGCAGACGCTGGCTTTGGGGGACGTGGAACGTCACCTCTCTGTGGGGGAAGGAGCCGGAACTGGTGCGGGAGGTGGAGCGCTACCGGTTAGATCTGGTGGGGCTTACCTCTACGCATAGTCTCGGTTCTGGAACCGTACTCCTGGATAGGGGTTGGACTCTTTTCTTCTCCGGAGTTGCTCAGGGTGTGCGGCGCCGGGCGGGTGTGGGGATACTAACAAGCCCCCGGCTAAGCGCCGCTACGTTGGAGTTTACCCCGGTGGACGAGAGGGTCGCCTCCCTACGCCTGCGGGTGGTGGGGGGGAAAACTCTGACTGTTGTTTGTGCATATGCACCAAACAGGAGTTCGGAGTATTCGGCCTTCTTGGAGACCTTGAGTGGAGTCCTGCATGGGGCGCCAGTGGGGGACTCCATTGTTCTGCTGGGGGACTTCAACGCGCACGTGGGCAATGATGGAGACACATGGAGAGGCGTGATTGGGAGGAACGGCCTCCCTGATCTAAACCAGAGTGGTTGTTTGTTGTTGGACTTCTGTGCTAGTCATGGATTGGCTATAACAAACACCATGTTCGAACATAGGGATGCTCATAAGTGTACCTGGTACCAGAGCACCCTAGGCCGAAGGTCAATGATCGATTTTATAATCGTTTCATCTGATCTGAGGCCGTATGTTTTGGACACTCGGGTGAAGAGAGGGGCAGAGGTGTCAACCGATCACCATCTGGTGGTGAGTTGGGTCAGGGGGTGGGGGGAAGACTCTGGACAGGCCTGGTAAGCCCAAACGTGTAGTGCAGGTAAATTGGGAACGTCTGGAGGAGGCCCCTGTCCAACGGACTTTCAACTCGCACCTCCAGCGGAGCTTTTCGTGCATCCCTGTGGAGGCTGGGGGGCATTGAACCCGAGTGGACAATGTTCAAAGTTTCCATTGCTGAAGCTGCGGCGGGGAGCTGTGGTCTTAGGGTCTTAGGTGCCTCAAGGGGCGGTAACCCACGAACACCGTGGTGGACACCGGTGGTCAGGGAAGCCGTCCAACTGAAGAAGGAGTCTTTCCGGGATATGTTATCCCAGAGGACTCCGGAGGCAGTTGCAGGGTACCGAAGGGCCCGAAGGGCTGCAGCCTCTGCCGTGAAAGAGGCAAAGCAGCGGGTGTGGGAGAAGTTCGGAGAAGACATGGAGAAGGACTTTCGGTCGGCACCAAAGTGCTTCTGGAAAACTGTTCGCCACCTCAGGAGGGGGAAGCGGGGAACCATCCAAGCTGTGTACAGTAAGGATGGGACACTGTTGACCTCAACTGAGGAGGTAATAGGGCGGTGGAAGGAGCACTTTGAGGAACTCCTGAATCCGACTAATACGCCCTCTATGTTAGAGGCAGAGCTGGAGGATGACGGGGGATTGTCGTCGATTTCCCAGGCGGAGGTCACTGATGTAGTCAAACAACTACACAGTGGCAAAGCCCCTGGGATTGATGAGATCCGTCCGGAAATGCTCAAGGCTCTGGGTGTGGAGGGGCTGTCCTGGTTGACACGTCTCTTCAACATTGCGTGGAAGTCTGGAACAGTGCCAAAGGAGTGGCAGACTGGGGTGGTGGTTCCCCTTTTTAAAAAGGGGGATCAGAGGGTGTGTGCCAATTACAGGGTATCACACTTCTCAGCCTCCCTGGTAAAGTCTACTCCAAGGTGCTGGAAAGGAGGGTTCGGCCGATAGTCGAACCTCAGATTGAAGAGGAACAATGCGGATTCCGTCCTGGTCGTGGAACAACGGACCAGCTCTTCACTCTCGCAAGGATCCTGGAGGGGGCCTGGGAGTATGCCCAACCGGTCTACATGTGTTTTGTGGATTTGGAGCAGGCGTATGACCGGGTCCCCCCGGGAGATACTGTGGGAGGTGCTGCGGGAGTATGGGGTGAGGGGGGTCTCTACTCAGGGCCATCCAATCTCTGTACGACCAAAGTGAGAGTTGTGTCCGGGTTCTCGGCAGTAAGTCGGACGTATTTCGGGTGAGGGTTGGCCTCCGCCAGGGCTGCGCTTTGTCACCAATCCTGTTTGTAATATTTATGGACAGGATATCGAGGCGTAGTCGGGATGGGGAGGGGTTGCAGTTCGGTGGGCTGGGGATCTCATCGCTGCTCTTTGCAGATGATGTGGTCCTGATGGCATCATCGGCCTGTGACCTTCAGCACTCACTGGATCGGTTCGCAGCCGAGTGTGAAGCGGTTGGGATGAGGATCAGCACCTCTAAATCGGAGGCCATGGTTCTCAGCAGGAAACCGATGGAATGCCTTCTCCAGGTAGGGAATGAGTCCTTACCCCAAGTGAAGGAGTTCAAGTACCTTGGGGTTTTGTTCGCGAGTGAGGGGACAATGGAGCGGGAGATTGGTCGGAGAATCGGCGCAGCGGGTGCGGTATTACATTCCATCTATCGCACCGTTGTGACGAAAAGAGAGCTGAGCCAGAAGGCAAAGCTCTCGATCTACCGGTCAGTTTTTGTTCCTACCCTCACCTATGGTCATGAAGGCTGGGTCATGACCGAAAGAACGAGATCCAGGGTACAAGCGGCCGAAATGGGTTTCCTCAGGAGGGTGGCTGGCGTCTCCCTTAGAGATAGGGTGAGAAGCTCAGTCATCCGTGAGGAGCTCGGAGTAGAGCCGCTGCTCCTTTGCGTCGAAAGGAGCCAGTTGAGGTGGTTCGGGCATCTGGTAAGGATGCCCCCTGGGCGCCTCCCTAGGGAGGTGTTCCAGGCACGTCCAGCTGGGCGGAGGCCTCGGGGAAGACCCAGGACTAGGTGGAGGGATTATATCTCTAACCTGGCCTGGGAACGCCTCGGGATCCCCCAGTCGGAGCTGGTTAATGTTGCTCGGGAAAGGGAAGTTTGGGGCCCCCTGCTGGAGCTGCTCCCCCCGCGACCCGACACCGGATAAGCGGACGAAGATGGATGGATGGATGGATGGATGAATAGCTAATAACTGATATTCTATTATATTGATATAGTTAATCGAAAGAGTGTCATCTTTGTATTTTCTCTGCAGTACCTCCCAAGTCTATCTCTGTGGTGGCAGCCAACAGCCCGGCTCCTTTCAGCCGCTATGAGGCCCACAACTTCACTCTGGTTTGCATGGTTACAGGAGCAAAGCCAGCTCCCATGGTGAGACTGAGCCATTTTACTGTTTATCTGTTCTGGATTGTGTCTACATAATCACAATCTTAATAGAACACCATTTAATTTAATTTTCTATTTTTATCTACTGAACTGGACTACATGTTCAATAGCTGTCTTTGTTTAACCAAGGACACCTCTGCCCAGCACTGGGTTATTGTAGTAGTGGTAAATAATAATGATGGCAGACACCAAGCTCTCTGGTCACATGACCATGTATAATGAGCAGTAAACAAGATGAACACAGGAGCATCCAGCTGTAGGCTGCCCACTGACTGTCTGAATAATATTAAAGATACCATCACTGTTTATATATACATACATTGTTTGCTTTAAATTACCTTGTTGCCTAGAAGACGGCTAGAGAAAAAGAAAACTCTTTGCTGAGTGCAATGATTCCTCCCACAAGAATCTACGTAAAACGTTCATCAGTTATGAAATGGGTCATTCAATCAAATGTATTTAAAGTGTAAAATCATCATTAAACATGGTCTCAATGCACTTACAATTAAAGTAAATTATATTTTAAGAAAAGAGGCTAGATTAAAGTTGTATGTAACAGATGTTAAATAAGAGACCAAACTTTTAGGTTCAACAATAGATAGAAAATATTATGGTCTACGCATATAGATCAATTGGTGAGTAAGATGGGGAGCACAAAAATGTAATGGGACATTAAGACACAAGGTTGATCTAATCTGGACTATTGCTCAGTTGTTTGGCCCAGTGTTTCCATGACCCAGATGAGAAAATTGAAAAAAAACACAAAGCAGCACATTGTACACTTCAATGCTCATGAACCAATGTAAATACAATGCATAACTGTTTATCCTGGCTAAAGGTAAAATATAGATGCACTTTGTCTTTGCTTGAAAAAAAAAGATTTCAGTTACTAAATTCCCAAGGGTATTACACATAATTAAAGCTATGTTTAAGCTCAAATGTGCTTAACTGCCATACCGGGCACGCTATTGGAGGTAGATTCACACTACCCAAAGCGAAAACCAGTATGGTGAAGAACATTACAATGTACAGAGCTGTGGTTACATGGAACTCTTTGCCTGAACTCGGGAAAACAGAAAGAATCGCTTTAAAATATCACTGACACAACATCTCCTGGCAAAACAACTCTCCTCATCTAATGATATTTAGGTCATAACTAGATGATTTTATACAGTATAATCTAGATGTGTCAAGAACATTCCCGGGAATTTTAACTGTTCTTGGCAAATGCGAACTTGTGTATTGTGCACTTTGGCCACAAAAGATTTCACAGGGACACAAGAACAAAAAAATGAGCGACAGGTGACATGAGGGCTGAAGAATAGTTGTCTCATTGTTAGCTTGATGTTTTACTGAAACATGTAATATAACTAATGTCAATATTTACTTTAACATTATCGATCTCAGGACGTGACTTTTTTGTCCGAAGACAGTGGTGTGGAGAGTGAAACGCGACAGGAGAAAAAGGCGTTCAGGTAGTCTGTTGTTATGAAGTAGGCTAGAAAAAATTATAGGCTATGTTATTCATTTGAGCCAGACTACAGCATTATGGACGGAGCGAAAGAGAGCGAGAGGCTGCGGGCGGAGGAGGGCTTCGAGGCTCGGGATATTGTGCTCCTGTGGGTGCTGTGCCCCCATATGCCCAAAGAATAGGATGTATGCAATGATATACCTCGGACACAATGATGTGTCGCCACGCCCTCTCTCTCGCCTTTTTCTGTTCTATGCAATCGAAAGCCTTTTCAGCATCCAATGATATCACTGCTTCTGGAGTAGAGGTAGTAGATGGATTATAAATTGTGTTTTATAACTTAAAATAAAAAAGGAATGTCCATTTCTAATATCTGGGAATATCAGTTTGATCTGGGAAAATTATGAATGGAAGTGTAAACTCAAGGCACAGACCTCTATGCGCACAGACACAGACTCACATTCCGTGAGAGTCAGAGTCCGTCTCTGTACTTGGTCTGGTTCGGTGGTTGATTAATGCAGCTTTGTGCTGATTGGCTGGATGAGTAGCGCACTGCCATGAGTCCATGAGGCAAATGTTTGATTACTCCACAGTTTAATTGTGAAATTTTGTGATTAAATTCTAAATCTGCAACATTCTCTGTCAGGTAAATGTAGTAGTACAATATCTTCCTCTGAAGTTGAAGTACACTATAAGTCAGTCAATCAACCAGTAGGCTATACAGTGAGGTTGCATATTAAGTGGTTTGGGGTCCTTCTGTAAGTAATTTTGGGGAACAATTTGGTTCTGGAGAATGCTACAAGAAGCATTACATCAAGGGCCATGCAATTGGTCTGTTCCAAACAGGCACATTTTGAACAGGGACTGTACTAGTGTTAAAAATGAAGGAGCAACACTCTTTAGTGTCATTTTATAAAAAAGAAATTATGAATCTGATATAAAACTTCCAGCCTGAAACATGGCAGTGTGTTCAGCTTATTCTAAATAATGTCAGAATTTGCATTAATGGAATTTAACATACATAAGGCCTGTTACATGAAGCACCCACTCCAATTGATTTTTCAATAGTTAAAAGACCACACATAACAACTTGTGGATGAAAACAAAGCAATACTGGAAACCTGGGAAATAAGTGTGAAAGTAACAATCCCTGTTACATGCTTGGTGACACTGAGAGCAGAGAATTAACACACATTTTTAAACTTTAAATTCTGAAAGAAATTATGTCAGTTACTGGGAACAATGATTCTATGATATTATCCTGAGGTAGATGGAAAAAACAAATTCTAATGTCTGTAAAAGACTAGGACAGGAGGGTTGAAAAAAACACATTATTAATAGCCTTAATGTGTACATGTCAACATCAAAATATTTGGCAGCTTCAGTCAAATTTTTGTGTCATGCTTGTACAAGAAAATACCAATAGATATACAGTATGAATATAAGAATATCAAAACAAAACCCAATACAAACATTAACATTAGATATCTGAGGTGATGCTGATATCTAAGTACGCACTGAGCACCTTCTTGGGAGTTCAACAGAAATTAAATTACATCTGAGCTGCAGTTGGCATGTTCTAGTTCTCTCTATTCATCTTCCTTTTTGTTAATATGATTCTGTTGTAAATGTAGTATTTGATTGCAACGTAGTCTCTGTCTTTTAGAGCTACTGGCTCTGCCTGGAGGCAAGACTCAAAGTCCTTTTTACCTGATACTCAGCAGCTTGTTATGAAATGAATGTGAAGGCAAGAATAAATAATTGTTTTCATTATGATTGCATGCACTTGAAGCATTTTGTATTTGGGCGCCTTTTATATTTTACCATGTCTTGGTTAAGTGATGTTTATGGTTGAGGCAGATGTTCCCTCCATATTGTCCAGGGTGGTTGAGACGTTAGTGCCTCAGAAGTGTCTGATCCCCAGAAATCTCAATTCTTGAGCCTTTAAAAAGTAACAATAAAATATGTGCGTTAAAGCTATAGTGTGTAGTTTCTGTCAATGACAACAAGCCTTCGGTGAGCGTGCACCGCCCCTCCTCCATACAGTTGCTAGTAGTGTTTATCCTGTCAAATCAAGGAAGACATGGAGGATTAAAAAAACAAGATGGACTCAGAAGAGGAAAATATTTAGCAATTTTTATGTTCTCTTCATCTCCAAAGCTGAACACTGCTGTTGTCCTTTCTCAGCTGTGACATAAAACACATCACGCGAGCTGCGAATGTCGCCAGACTACACCCTTTCTGTGATCATAGCCATATTGAGAAATACAGAGAGAGTTTTCTGGAGCTGGTGGTCTTAATTGGCTTTGTATTAATCATTTGGCACTGGCTTCAATGTAATGGATATTCATTAATATAACCCTTTTGTGGTGTTTGGGTCTGTGGGACCCATTTTCAATGTTTGCTAAAAGAAAAATGATGCTGTGTATTATTTATTCTAACTCAAACTCATTAGCCTTGGCTCATTTTCTGTGAAGAACATACAAAATAACTTATTTTCAATGACTGCACATGGTACGCCCCCCCTACACATAACTATTACAGATGAGGTGTTCGGTTTCTGCACCTGCTATTCCCACACAAAGTTACAAAATTGTTACATTTCAAGCACTTTCACCTGTTCTGATTAAGTTCTAAGAAATAAGCACCAATAATGATAAAAAATCTTGTTTCTGTTTTTTTTTTTTTTTTTTACCTTTTTACGTTTTTTTGAACCATAAATGATGTATATATCATTGGTAATTGAGCTAAAGTAAACATCTATTAAGTATTTTTACATAAATTGTTATGGCTGTATTGATTTAAAAGCCTAATAATGTGGTGGGTCCACCAGACCCGGGAACATTGTCTGTGTAACAAAAATATGAACACCACACAAGGAATAAATAGCTTGTAGACAACAAAAGAGCTAAATGAAAGACTGAACCTGGTATACTGCATCTCTCCTAATGGTGGGATATCAGGAGAAAAATCCAAATCTTAAATCCAAAGGTTAAATGGATCTCTATAAAAGACTGTTCTAACTTGCTAATTCTTCTTTCTCTTCCCTCGAAGTTGTACTGCTAACTGGATTCTTAGCTTTTTTTTTTGCAAAACATGAATTACCTTTCCCATCTATTGTTGCTTTTCTCTATTGCTTTCTTAGTTGTCTCCTCCCCACTAATGTATCTACTTCTTTATGCTGTCTAGACTTAATAGTTTACAACCTGTCCACTTTCTTTAAATCAATGATTCTAAATCTTTCAGCACCATATTCATACCTAATTTCTCCCATCTTTACCGCTGCCCATCTAACACTATTATCAGGTCTCTATTGTCTGTCTCCTGGCTCATAACTTAAAGATATTACCTCATTCTGTCAAGATATTTTATGTTGATGTGAGTCCGCAATTGTTTCTTTACTGGATTCATCATCACTACTACATGCCTACTTCAATTGGTTTCTGGATGCAAATGCCTGAATCTTTCAAGAGAAAGTTTGAGGGAATCTTTCTGGACGTTACCAGAAAGACACCATCCAGGCCTTCCTATACGAGGCAACAGCAATGGACCCCAGGTTCAAGGGAAAGATGAATAATGATGCCAACTGCTGGGACCGGTTGAGAAGGGCAGCAGTAGCCAATGTAACACAATAGGGCTGAACTATTTATCGCATTTGCAATGATATCGCAATATGTTAAAACGCAATTTCCTAATCGCAAAGGCTGCGATTTGGTCAAGTGACTCGCAAGAGCAAAGCAGTCTGCAATCTGCAGAGAAAGCATCAACTTGGCACGCTAACTCTACGTCGTACCTTGACCGGTTTTACCACAGCCTCAGGCTCGACAGAAACTTTAGTCCCAAATAGGAACAGTATGACACTTGTGTGGGACTATTTTGGTTTAAAAAAAGAAGATCATGCACAGCTTCAGGTATTGTGCAAAACCTGTCTTGCTAATGTTGCTACCTCATCTACCGACACTACGAACCTGTATCAGCACTTAAAAAAACAACACAAAGCACACCAGTTTGTCAAGGAAGCAAAATACCACCCAACAGGCATAACTCACCGAAATGTTTGAAGGTGTAACGTTAACTCCATATGAACATAATTTAAAATGGAACGAGGAAATTACTCAAGCAGTAACGGAGTTTATCGCCAAAGACATGATGCCACTTAGTACGGTAACCAAGCCGTTCACGGCTACACAGAGCGTCTGTTTAGCACCGGAGGAAATATAGTGACTTGCACTCGCTTGTCCTCTAAACCAGCAAAAGTGGATATGCTGGTTTTCCTAGCAAAGAAACTGTGAGCTACTGAGAACCACACAGTAATAATAATTATAATAATACTAATAATATGATGTAGGGATGAGAGAGACAGACTGAGAGACTGACAGACAATCTATTGTAAATAGAACCAATTGTAACATGTTGTTGTTGTTCTATTCCTATCTGTGATTGTAATGAAAAAGTGCTGTGTCATGCTAGCAGGAGGAGCAGCAGGTGTTCCTCCAGCTGTAATCAAGCCTTGGCCTTCCTTTGATCTATAATTAGCACACCTGGTAAAGGAGAAACATTGGTATACAGTGAGATCCAGTCTGAGAAAGCTGATAAAGATCTCTTCAAACAAGTCTTAATAACTCCAAAACAGTTCACGCTATCCATACAGTGACTTCACCGTGGGAAACAGGAAGCCTTTGTGAACGTCACCATCTAAAATTTATGTTGATAAACTTAGAAATGTGGGCATATCAGCGATTTAAGAAAGTGGTTCGTTCAGAGTTTCGCTGGAAAATATTCAGTTCGTTTACCATTGCTGCGGATAGGGAAGAATTTGAAACTCTTGTCATTTGGAAGCTTGCTGAGCCCAAAGTATAAGACATATCGCTTAACTGAGCAGATCATCTGAAACTAGACAAAAATGCCTACGTTTTGATGTATAAATTGTGTATGACAGGTAAAAGTGTGGGTGTACGAGCAATATATCGAGAAGGGACAAAGATAATTTTTTTGAAGCTTCACCCTCTGAGCGATGACATCATCACTCTAACCAGCCACACACACACTCTGTTTAATCGATAAAATTTCCTGAAAAGATCACTAAACTTAAACAGCGTTTTCACAAAAACTGTAAAAGATATCAAACTGAAAAGATACGTTTGGATAGCTGAATATTTTGTGAACATTTTAAAGTTTGTTTGGCATCTGTAGGTGAAAGTATGAAGGAGCTGAAACTTTTGGGAGCGGAAGAAGATTTTAAGGAGTTGAACGCTGCTCTCATTCACTTCAATGTAAAAAAACAGTGTTAAAAAGCTTAAAATTTTAAAATGTATAAATAGTAGAAAAGAAGTTGAAGAAGTCCCATCATTAGCTGAAAGAGCTGAACATTTGAAAAGTTGAATGGTTTAAATAGGTGAAAGTATGCAGAAGTTACGGAGAGCCAAAAAACGTACGGAATAATAATAAAGCGAAGAATAATAAAGAACAGGATAACAATAGGTGGAATGCTGTAGAACAGCATTCCCCCAATAATAAGTATGAGAAACAATCGTCATTGTGCCGATTGCTGCTATTGCAGCACATCGGCACACTGAACAAGAGGCTACACTCAATAGTTGGCTATAAAAGTTGAAAAATGACAAAATATGTAGAACATTGTGAGGTCTTTAGCTGAAGCTGAAGAATAGTTGAAAAAGAGGAAATTGGTTCAATAAGTATGAATTTCATTAAAAAGTTTAAAGTTTATGCTAAACTGAACTGTTTGCTTTAAAGGTTGAATAATGAAAAAATATGTAGAACATTGTGAGGTCTGAGTAGATTTTCTAACTGATAATGACTCACATATGCAGAAATATGAAACAAATGAATACTGTAATACTGTTAAAGATGAAAGTTGAAAAGGCTGAAAGAAGAAATATTTCTATTATTATCAGATATATACACTGCATAGAACGAAAAAGCATCAATCTAGCTGAGATGAGATGTGAAATATATTAGGTGAAAAGAATGGGTCTGAACAAGAAGAAAGAGAGGAAAGAGAGGAGAGAAAGAGAGAAAAAAGGAGAGCAGGAGAGAAGAGGCAAGAAGAGAGAGGAGAGAAAGAGAATAAAGAGAGAAGGAGAGAGAGAGGAAAGAGAGGAGAGGAAAAGAAAAACAGCAACTTTGACTAAAATTGCCTAAAAAGGCTGACAGTTTAAAGACTTTGTATTATTATCAGCCATATCCATTGTGTAGAACAAACAAGCATGACCCTAAAGAGCTGAGAGGTGGATATATTGGCTAAAAAGAAACGGGCTATATACATGGATGAAATCACAAATGACCCTGGAGGGAGAGACAGAAGAAGGAAGGGAGAGAGGGAGTGAAAGAGAGGAAGGGAGGAAGAGAGAGAGAGACAGGCAGAGAAGGGGTGATGGAAGGAGAGAGAGATTGAGAAGGATGGAGGGAGGGAAAGAAAGAGGGAGGGAGACTAAAGGAAGGAAGACAAAGGAGGGAGGAAGACAGAGAAAAGAGAAAGAAGGAGGGAGGCATAGAGAAAGAGAGGGAGACAGGAGGGAGGGAGACACAGACAGACAGACAGACAGACAGACAGACAGACAAACAGACAGACAGAAGTGAAACACAAATGATATAGCCTGATGATCATAGTTAGTCTAGTTAGTTGACTCCTACAGCAAGCCTGGAGTAATCAGTAGACTGTCTGTGAAAGGGTTGTCATGGTTACTAAGGGCCTGGCCAATGTTTATAAACATCTCTTTGATCTGATAACGATAGCACCTGCTCTTAATATGTCTCCTGTAGTACACCGCAGCACTTCAGACACTGAGAGCAAGCTCTCAAACAAAGCCTCACAGTGGCAAAACAATAACTGCTATCAGTCAAATGACGTGATCCTGAGCACCACAAGACCTTTGTGAACGTATCGGTTTAAAATTTATATGGATAAACATAAAAATGTGGTCATACCAGCGATTTCAAAAAGTGGTTCGTTCAGTGTTTCGCTGGGAAATATCCACGAGTTTTAACATTGGAGCAAATGCAGATAGATTTGGACATCTTGTCATTTGGAAGCTCAACCAGCCAAAAGTAAAAGGCGTATTACAACACTGAGCAGATCTTCTGAAACTAGACAAAAATACCTACGTTTTGATGTATAAATTGTGTATGACAAGTAGATATTGTGGGCATGAGAGCAATTTGAGGAGAAGGGACAAAGATAATTTTTTTGAAGCTTCACACTCTGAATGATGACATCATCACTCTAAGCAGCGCAATACACACTCTGTTTAATCGATAAAAAATCTTGAAAAGATCACTAAACTTAAACAGCTTTTTCACAAAAACTGTAAAAGATATCAAACTGAAAAGATAAGTTTGGATAGCTGAAAATTTTGTGAACATTTTAAAGTTTGTTTGGCATCTGTAGGTGAAAGTATGAAGGAGCTGAAACCTTTGGGAGCAGAAGAAGATTTTAAGGATTTGAAGGCTGCTCTCATTGACTTCAATGTAAAAAAACAGTGTTAAAAAGCTTAAAATTTTAAAATGTATAAATAGTAGAAAAGAAGTTGAAGAAGTCCCATCATTAGCTGAAAGAGCTGAACATTTGAAAAGTTGAATGGTTTAAATAGGTGAAAGTATGCAGAAGTTACGGAGAGCCAAAAAACGTACGGAATAATAATAAAGCGAAGAATAATAAAGAACAGGATAACAATAGGTGGAATGCTGTAGAACAGCATTCCCCCAATAATAAGTATGAGAAACAATCGTCATTGTGCCGATTGCTGCTATTGCAGCACATCGGCACACTGAACAAGAGGCTACACTCAATAGAACGTTGTGCTGCAGCTTGCAATGGAACAGTCTATTGAGTGCAGCTCCGCCATCTTGGACTGAATGCAACACAATGTTCTATTGAGTTCCTCCTCTTGTTGTTTCTATACTCTTTGGTTACATGTCGGGCGGGATGCAACGTAAACAAAATATCGCGTAATTATCGCGAGACTTCCGGTATAATATCGCGCAACGTGATATCGCGATAACGATATTGAGTCGATATATTGTGCACCCCTTTTTCTTGGGCAGGGGAATTATTAGTGCCTCCAGTGTGGGTATCGCAGACTGGCGTAGGGGAAGAGAAGCCCAGCCTACCCCCAACGGAATCGGCCGCCCCTCTTGTGACCTGATTATGGAACAGACTATGACGCAAGGACTTGGAAATTGTGGCGGAAGCTCAGACCCCTTTTTGTTATTATATTTTAAATTCGGAGAACTGTTTTTATCTTCTCTTTTACCCAGTATGTAAATAAAGTGTTAAATTAAGTTAAGACGTGGTTTCTGGTCCATTACTGTCGGTGGAAACGTTGCTGGTATTAGTTTAAATAATCTTGGACACATCAGCTCACGGTGTGTCTTTGACACAACTGACAAACAAACAAATTAGCAAAAACACATTTAAAAAGCACAGAAAGGGAGAGCCTAGAGCCATTGCGTCTATGCGCGCCACCATCTTGGACTTCGCCATATAGCTGGGATAATATAAAACATGGCTTGTGGATTTAAGACACAAAATAATAATTGACTATTAAATGGATCGAATTTAAACATATCTGGCAGTGTCTTGTTGATGGTCACATTGTAAAAGGGCCTGGGACACACATTCACTTATGGTTTGATAGAGTACTTAACTTTTTATTGCACGTCAACTCAAGTCATCGTCTTATTGCCGTTATCTACGTGCGTGTGTGTGTGAGAATTACTGTGTGTGTGTTTTGTGTGTGTGTGTGTGTCAGTCAGTCACGTGCCCTGCCTGCTGAAGAGAGCAGACGGAATTGAAACAGCAGCAGCTTTTAGTGACATCAGTGTGACAAATCTTAACAGCGTACTTTGATGTTAAAATGTGTATAGGTAGGCAGGACGGTCTGAATTGGTTTGCACGGCCTGTTGCTGTAGATTTTGTTCGTAAATGTGATCATCTACATTTCCTTGTGTAGGGTACGGACCCTATACAAGGAAATTCATTTGGCGTTGTACTTGTTGTCAACCTGTTCTCGCTCCCGCTTTGTCAGTGGCTTTCAGCATCAGATACCGAGGCAAAAGTCTGGCATGGGGGACTGCTGTAATTGGTGGAAGTAGCGGGAAGCTCCGGTTATTAGTCAAATTTGCGGTGAAGTTCTGGTAATTGGACAAATTTGTGAGTCACATTGAATTCGCGGCGATTGGTTGAATTCGCCTGAATTGTTGTGATCGTGATATCGAATTCCAGGAGGGATTGTATTATGTATTTATTTTACATTTGTTGTTTGAAATAGTATAGTCTAGTTATTTAAACATTGCTGCTGTTGCTGCTCAACGACTATTTGTTAACAAGAATAATAAACCAATGTTTAGTCTTTTCTCAATTTTCTAACAAAATAATAAAAAAGAACCAATAAAATTATCAATAAGAAACAGAACCGTTAATTAAGCAGTATCGAATAAACCCTAACCATACCCATCCCTAGTAATACATTATGATGGTTTTAAATAAATCCCTTGTGTGGACTCCCTCCTTCTCACATTGCCAAGATTGACAAAAATTGTCAGGAGGAACAGTGACACCCAAATACGCGCATGTGTGCAGGCCTCCAGCTCAACTTGTTTAAATGTTCACACGTCCCTCCAGTAAAGTGTTGCCTGCACTTAGTTAACAATCACATATTCCTGTTGAACACCATTATTGACTACTTAGGATCTCCTTTAACCAACTATTATTGTGTCAAAGCATTTGACTTGTCCTGCCCCTCATGCAATTGACAGCACAGTGCAAACTGTCTTGTTAAATGGAGATTCTGTGTTCCAGTTGATCTGACCTGCCATTGTTCTGGCTTTTAAGGTGTACTTCAAGCGAGATGGTGAGCTTATTGATGTGGTGCCAACTGCCCAGTTGTCCTCAGTGGAAGACCCAAGCAAGGGCCGAGGTCTAGAAAAAAGCTTTGACAGGAGACTAGCAGGGCTATGGAGCTCCCGGGCTCTCACCAGTGGAGACCTTGATGACACCAAACTCAAGAAGTCCCTGCTGGAACAAGAGGGGAAGCTTGCTCGGCTGGGCCAAGATGGCCCAGATGGCCCCGAAAAGGGCAGAGAACATGGGTCCAAGTCAGACTCCGAGCCAACCACCGAGGTGATTCCTGAGACGGTGGTGAGCCGGGAGTTTCCCCGCTGGGTCCAGAGCAGCGATCCGCTCTACTACTTCCAGCAGCAGCAGCATGCAGCACGTGACGGCACCATGGAGGTGAGAGCCATGCTGACCTGGAGCCTCAACCCCCAGCTGGACAATGAGGCTCTCTTCAGCTGTGAGGTCAACCATCCAGCTCTGTCCATGCCCATGCAGGCCGAGGTCACACTGGGTGAGTCCTGCACCAACACACAGAGCTGGGCTCTGAGCTGACATGCACACAGAATTCTTTCTGAATCCAGTTACTCAGTCCATATACAGTGGTGCTCATAAGTTTATGAACCCATGCTAAAGTTGACTAAAAAGAGGAATAAAAAAAATCATCTTTTGGAAATTGATCTTAATGCCTTAATTAAAAGAAATTTGGAAAATCCAACCTTTAAGGATACCAATTTTCTTAGTGAATGAATAATGTATTGTAAATAAATGAATGTTCTTCCTTAAAATCATGGATCCAGGATACTATGCATCCTGATAAAGTTCCCTAGGTCTTTGGAATTAAAATAGCCCCACATCATCACAGACCCTTCACCATACCTAGAGATTGGCATGGGGTATTTTCCATAAAATCATTTCTCAATGCAAATCAAACCAGCTATTAGGCTAAAAAACCATAAAAAGCCTTTAAAAATAAAAATCTGCTTGCCTCTATTGGAATTTAACATAGGGGTGTGTATACTTATGCCCCCTGTATTTTAAAGAAGAACATTTATTTATTCATGATAAATAAATAAATTCATGATTCAATGAATAGTACGTGGGTCATCCTGAGCCTTCAGCACAGTTTTATACCACTTCACTTCAACTGGTTTGTACTCTGTGTCATAATAGTACATGTTACCTATTATTTAGTTTCGTTAAAGTTAATATAAGTGTTGTGTTACTGTACAACAGCAATCCAACGTCCCATTTTATTTTTCTATCAGCTGCTCCCAGAGGACCCAAGCTGTCCATGAGCCCCAGTAAGGCCACTGTGGGAGACACAGTGCGGATCACTGTCCAGGGCTTCCAGCTGGGACCTTCTGCAGTGAGTTTCCAACACAGTGGCTCTTTAAACAGGAAATCCTGTGAAGTCATAAAATGACATCAGGGGACATTCCAGGATAAAAGATATGGACAGAGTAAAAAAGTGTACTACAGGTTTCTGAATTCAGTTGCTCCATTCCAGACAGTAGTTGATTTTTTTTATTGGTTTATTGTTAAAGGGTATAGATGGGCTTACAGGCAGGTTCAGGTGCTGGTTGCTTAAAAGCAAATGTGCTAAGCACATGACCAGTATGAAGATCTGGGAAGGGCACAATGAAAGTGGGCCATTACAAACTATATCTTTGACCTTTATAGGTCCTCTTGTTACAAATACACAATATTTAGTAGGGCCTAAGACACTTGGCCATTGTGCAGGGTCATCTGATGTGGTCTATTTTTCACCGTTTAAAAAGGCTTTCTAAAATACATGAAAGCAAAAACAAAACAGGGAATGTAGTTTAAAGATTGAAAAAGGAGGGCATGTGTTATCAATTAAAGTGAAATTTATTAAACTCACTTCACTGAATTGAACTATAGGCAGAAGCTGGGTTGGCCGTTATCCCGCTGAAGGAGGTGGACCTAGACGGAGCTGATTTGACTTTCTTTTTTTTAAATAATGTAAAACACGGTATATATTATCATGAAGAATCTAGGGCTTGTTTTATCAATTAAAGCAAAGATTTTGCAAGCGCAAGTTTCACATACCCAGGGGGCTAAGCCCCCCCCTGTCTTTCAATCCTAGTGACGTTCCTGGTAAGGGCAATAATGAGGCGAGAACAAATTTCTCAATACAATACCTGGGTTATTTGCTGTAGACTATGCCTGATCTACTAAATGTGCTTCTCCTCTAAAAAAAATGCAGCCCTTTTCTCATTTAAACACATTTAAGATCTTTTGCGAGCCATGGTTTATTACTATGGTCTATTACTAGTGTTGCTTTGCCAGACCTTCCTCCACAGCTCTGTGAGGGTCTAGTTAGTTCAACATTCCGGGATGGGACTGAAACGTGCTCTGGTTTATTGGCATGTCTTTAAACCAATCACAATCGTCATGGTTGGTGTCAAGTGCCACACGGAGCTCCGGTGCCACGGCAAAATAGCCTCGGGAAGAAACTTTTTTGGTGTTAACGTGTACGTTCAAAAGTAGTTTTAGTCGTGCGACAGAAAACTCAAATTGGACAGATAGTCTCGCTAGCTGTCTGGATTTAACCTGCAGAGATCTGAGGAGCATTTAACCATAGTCCTCATAAACCCACCGGAGTTTAAAATTACATCACAAAGAAAGCGTAAGGTAATGGATATCCAGCCGAAAAGAAGGACATACGGCGGAATTTCCGACGGCAACGGTCTGATCGATACAGACAGCAGCCTGTAGTCTTTGGTGCACACTCCCTTGAGCACTTTGGCCCAAGTATTGTCAATGAACTTGCAGATACTTGTGCTATTCTCATGAAGCCATGTCTCAGTAAAGCAGATCAAGTTACTTCTCCAAAAATCCTCATCACAACAGATGCGTGTTGTGACCCGATCCAGTTTATTATTAAATGATCTGATGTTTGACAGAGTTATGATGGGAAGCAGGTGTCTGCTTCCTCGCCTTCTCAGTTAGTTATGGACTCTTCCCCTCTTTTCCTTTTTTTTTTTTTTTTTGGCCTTGGGCTTTTACACGAGGGACTGACACATGGTTTAAGTCAACAGGCACAGCTTTATCTTGAATATTCGATCAATGAAGAGGTTTGTACACAATAGTAACTTCCTTTATTGTTCCAGGTTAATGCAAAATTCTCACTTATGACAGTGTATAGGATGAATAAAATCACGGCACGTGAGTAGTCCATTTCCATGTTGCTTAACAGAAGCACGTAGAAAAAACAGAAGTTAACAGAACAATTAACGCAGATAAATCAACAAACAATCAAACAGCGTGTCCCTAATGTCATCCAAACACATTTTTTGAGTGGTGGGGGACTTTAAGACGATCTCCCTCCGTCAGTTCTTCAAACTAAAAAGGGTGTGCCACAGTACTGAAGCGTTTATTATAAAAGCTTTTTTATATGAAATCTGAATTTTTCTCAACAGACGTGATTGTTCCAGTGCTGCTCATTGAGGCGCCTCAGTGCAGTGTTACAGGTTAAGAACAGGCTCAGATTGGGGCTGCCTTTAGCTCACCTAGTAGAGTCCGGCTCCATGTAGGCTCAGTCTTTGTCAGCGGCCCTGGTTCAAATCCGAGGCCCTTTGCTGCTTGTCATCCCCTTTCTGTTGCACATTTTCCAGTGTCTCTTCAGCTGACCTATTAAAGGAAAAAAACTAAAAAATGCTCAGAGAGCCCAGAGATGCCAAGGCAGCGGTTTAGGGAGAGATTAATGTTCTGTCACCTTGTTCTCTCAAGTCACTTTGGACTTGACCCTTCAGCTCTCTGCTCACACATAAGTGTGTTTGTGTGTGTGTGCGCATGTGTCCACAGAGCGAGGTCTTCCCTGAGCCCATATTCACCTGGACCAAGGTCGGCGGGCCACTGCTAGATGGCAGAGAAGAACATAACGGAAGGGAACTCATCATGGAGAGAGTTCCTGCTGAGCTCAATGGCTCAATGTTCCGCTGCACGGCCCAGAATCCTCTTGGGTCCACAGATACCCACACCCGCCTCATCGTGTTTGGTGAGTCTGTTTTTGAGGGCATTTGTTCTAATAATTTATCATTAGTTCAGTGAGCTCCCAGTAATGTTTTTTTTGTGTGTTTTTACAGACAACCCAAGACTGAGGAAAAGACAATTTATTGGTAGGTCTTTCTCAGTTGTATTAATTTCAAGGACTAGTGTTATTGTGATTACATCCCGTTAATGTAATGAACCATTCATATAAACACAAAGTAACCACAGAAATCCAGGCATCTGACTCCGACTAGCTGAGCATTTCCAACACTTCTTGATTATACAGCCTCTACGATTATACTTTCTTTTTACAGCCCTAACATATTAAGCTCCAAAGTGTTAAATGTTATGTCAAATTATAATATAATGAATACATGAATACATTGTATAAATTAAAAACAAAAGTCTGTGAAAAAATGTAAGAAGTCATTGAATCTCAAGTCATTATAATGAAAAAAGTTTTATAGGACTTCATTTGGATTTCATAATAGAAACTTTTATTTCAAAATGCTTTTTTGTTTTTATTCTATAATGACATTTTCCCAATTACACCTCTCCTTCATGTCACTTTCATGCCAGTGGTGTTGCCACTGCCCTCTCACCTTTCAGCCAATCACAGGCCCCCTGGCTCCTAAGTTAATTTAAATCAATTTAATTCATAAAACACCAAATCACAACAGAAGTTATCTTATGATACTTTTCACATAGAGCCTACCATACTCTTTAATTCACTGAGACCCAACACTTCCGCACTGGAAATTATGTATTGCAAATGAACACACCCTAACCCTAAGTCCTCTAGGAAGAGTTTTAAGAATTTAATACCTGTAAACGGCCTCAAATGGCTTAATGTCACATGACATTACAACTTAATAGTTGGAGCTATCATCTATTCCTCTGCAATTTAGGGACACATTAGTCAGGGGATTATACCAATCAAAGATGACACAAATACGATAAGATCATCTAGGACGACTGTGCATAGAATACATGAAAATGGCTGTTGGGCAGAGCTGATGGAAGCAAATTGGAAATATGTTGGAAATGATGAGAGAAATGTGGGTACCAAATTTTGTGAATATAGGAGCAACTATGTCTAAATTAAGGCCTTCACGCTGGATAATAAACGCAATGCTCACAGGTTTAAAAAAAAAGTGCATTCAAAGGAGTAATTGGGGGGCACTATAGAGCTGATGTGCCATACCTAAGCCCAATTGTGTTATCAATTGAAATTAATTTCAGTTTGAACATGGCTACAAAATGTTGTAATTGGCATGTCTCGCCATGCCCACACCGTTTAACGAAAACCTTTTATCATTCAGGTCTTTAGATTGCACAAAATTTGAAGTCATTTGGATCAAATCTGCAGGAGGAGTTTATTAATACAGCGCCTTGAATATTCGGGCACTGTAGCACCTACCTAGTTCGGTAAATTTGGGGGTGAAGTTGCAACCATTGTTGCATTTTTCATTTTGTTCGGTTAGCTTTTACACTGCACTTTGTCAAATGCACCAAACGTTGTAAACAAGTAACATATGGTCGAAATGATTGCTGGTCTATTGGATAGAATATTCAAGTGAAACTCGCCAACACTTTCTGGTTGGGTTTTCTAGTTTTACTTTTGTCTTTTGTATTTGTCTATTATTTTATAAGAAGGCGAATAATGTGAGCAGCTAACAGACAGTGAGTGAAGGACAGGACAGCCCTGATTAGAGAGAGATCATGTGTTGTCACACACTCAGAATCATCTATGGATTTGAAAGTTATCAATCTTTAAATCATATATAAGTCCGTAAATTTATATGCAAGCTTCAAATCGCGGGCTATTAAATGTACTTTTATTGGTTCACTTCCTGTATTTGGGTCCGATTGCATTCTCACCTAAAGTGAACCGAACTGTAGTTCACATGGAAGGGAACCAAGACCCCCATTTTCAAGCGGACCAGAGTTTGGTTGTTTGGTCTGCACCAGAGTACGAATGAGCTAACCCCTAACCCTAACCCTGGAAACGGTAAGCAGGGGATTATGTGTAATGCGCTTGGTGACTGTAGATGGTAGGTGGCAGCAGAATGCTTCAATCCTGTTGACAGAATGGTTGACAGGATTTTAGGATTTATGAACAATATTCCCTCTGACCAAAGAATGGGTTACAATGGCAGAGTGACGCTGTTCATATTTCTGCTCACTGACTCCACAGGACGAAGAAAGAAGAAGACTATAAACTAACAAATGGACGTTTTAGTAAATGAAACTCACTCACTCTCTTTTGGTGGAGCTAATATTCATCTTATTGATTTAGCTGTGCAACAGGATGAACGGTAAGAGATTAATTGAGCATTTGTGTTGCTCTAATTTAGCAAAAGGGCTAACGTTACAACTAATGTAAAAAAAAAAAATTATTGTAGTCATTGAGTGTACACGTTAAACTCCAGTGTTTCTCAGTCAGACCTTATTTCAGCTAACACGTTAGCTAGATCTGTGTGCTTTTGATGATTTTAAAAACGTACAGACATAATATATTCCGTCTGTTTTCTCTCCGTTTTATGATGGATGAATGTTGCTATGTTATTTCTGCCTGTTAGATTAACCTGTAAAGTAAATTAACCTGTAAAATAACCATGTGTTTGTCTGTCAAACGCTAATTAAAACTGAACTAACAACTGTTTGACTTTTCCATTCAATACTGCAGGTCGCCTAATTTGTAGGAAATCTTAATCATGGCTGCGATCAAGACATTTTGGATCACAAAACTCACCAGAGAGGCTTGCAACAATTACATTGACCACTTGGACAAAGTGACAATGCAGGTCATTGCGTGATTTCAGAAAATGCATATATGCAGTATATGCATCCTTAAAAAAAAGTTGTTTGATTTTTATTTTTTACTGTAAGACTAATATTACTGTATTTGACTTAATATTGTACAATAAAAACTGAAAAAAAGGGTGAGGCTATTTGCACCCCTGGTACATTAGCAGTGTATGCTATTCATAGCCTGTTGCAATTAGTAATGAATGCTATTTGTACCCCACCGGTGCACACAGCAATGTGTTCTATTAATACCCGGTCTGGTACAAATATTAATGTATGCTATTTGCACCCCTGTGGCATATATTTACACACAGTTATCCATACTACTCATGTATTACACCTTTTTGGATATTGAATATTATCGCCCTCTTACCCTAACTATAACCAATCCCACTCCTCTTGCGTGCTACCTACCACCCTACAAAAAACTTTTGCGTTCGCGGGCGCAATTGCACGCAAATTATCCAATCCAAAATAAAGATCACCTCACCGGAGAATCAAACTCCAGGCTCCCAGACCTTGGCACAGTGTTCTAACCACTCACCTAGTAGTCTAGATGGAAACAGGGGTCCATGCGCACCCCCCGGCTTTTTTTATGCCACCTGATTTTTTTAAATCCTTAAAGTGTCTATTTTCAGAATCTGCCAGGTACCAAGCTGAAATACTGTCCCAAAGGCTTCATTTTTAACCCTTTGCTGCACCCGACCGGAACCCGAAAAATAAAAAAATTATATAGAAAGTGGCATAACATTTGAAGTAAACAACCTACAGAGACAAATGAACACATTTTCCCATACAATTCTGACCCAAAGAATTTAATGGAATGGTTATTTATGACATTTAACAATATTTTGACCCTATTTCTGGACAAAAATTGCAAAAAATTGCCAAAGATGTGTAGAGGATCAACTATTTTTTTTGTTTTCTCAAGCGCATAGGGTGATTTTTTTTTCACAACCTGTTATTTCTTTATCATTCAAGTGTCTATTTTCAGATTAAATTGGGTACCAAGCTGAAATAATGTCCAAAATGCTTTATTTTTAACCCTTTGCAACAAACCCGAAAAATCTAAATATGATATAAAGTGGCATAACTTTTGATGTAAACAACTCACAGAGACAATGCACACATGTTTCTATACAATTCTGACCACAGACTTTTAATGGAATGGTTATTTTGACATTTGACAACATGTTGACTTTGTGTTTTTTTATTTATGGCCAAAAAATAATATATACTAAAAGTTGACCTAAACTACTCATCTTCCTCATCATCACTGAAGAGATCTTCTAAGTCTATTTCTTCCAACACTTCATCGTCATCATTATGTTCATACTCTCCATCCTCTTCACCAACAGGCAAGTTGTTGTTGTTGGAATCAGCTACCTTGTCAAGAGCTGCCTGCTCTTCTGACTCTGCTCTCTGAGCCAGTACCTCAACAAGAGAAGGAGGGAGGATGGGTCCAATTGTCCAAACAGGTTCCAACACCTCCTCCTCTCCTGTCTTCTCCCAGCCCATGCCTGGATCATATGGTTTGGGGCTCTCGATTATTGCCTCATCTGCTCTCTTATAGCAGGCAACTCTGTAGTTGGCTCTCTGTACATCTGGGATGAGACAGACTTTGGGGGGTGGTAGGCGTTCCAGGTCTACTTTTGACTTTGAGTCCAGGACTTTGTCAGCACCGACCATTTTTCTCAGCATCTTGGCTCGTACTGCGTCAACTGATGTCATCCGTGCTTGGCCATACATGATGCATGTGAAGCTCTCCATTTCCCGTTGAAGCTCATCTGTGACCAGCCAGTCTGCACCAAGCTGCCTGAAAGCATTGTGGAGTTTAGGATTCTGCTGTAGCTTCTTCAGGGGATTCACCTTTCCTTTGCCTTTAAAAGCGCTGGTACAGTCCTCCCCAGTAAAGACATAGAATCCCAGCAGGGTGCTACAGTAGTCAGGGCCCAGTGATTCAGACAGTTCCGTCACATTTATGAGTATGCGATGTTTGCCAGAGCCGTGGTCAAGGTACATTGAGAGGTTGATCTTGCTGGCATGGTAGAGGAGGATCATCAGAATGTCTGTGTCAGGTGTCCTCACCACACAGGACTTGTACCCCCATTTGACAGTCTGGTGGAGGTACAGGACAATGCGGCTGTCTGTCTCCTCCTGGTTGGACCGCAGTGCATAGATTTCAGAAGTCTGGACCTGTAACAAATAAAGAAATTAACACATAAGACAACAACTGCATGACTTCAAATGTTTAAGAGCCCAAATATGGTCTGCAATTGTACATGTGTGAAGTCGAGAATATTCACAATTCAAATATTTTTTTCAGAGCATTGTGTATAGGGTGACTGCTTAAGACTTCTGTCAACTTACCTTTCCATTTGTTGATGTTAGGTCATAGGATTTCCCATTAACACACACCACTGCTTTCATACTCTTCTCAATCCAGGATGCTGCCTCATTGCTCCCCCAGACCTTGAGAAGCAGGTCACATAGCTGCTTCTTGTTCAGCTCATTACCAAGGAATGACTTAAAGTCATAGGGCTTCTGGGTATTTGGACCATCAATTATATACTTCTCAGTAAAGCCACGCCTGAGCCTCTCCTGGGCTTTGATGGAATCTGGCTGGTAGCAATCTGTGGAGAACACAAAATGGTGCTTGGCAACCATTAGGTCCAGGAGCTGCATGCAAATCTCTCCACAGGTTGGTGGGAGGTTGGACATCATGTGGAAGAGGGCATTGCCATCCTGTATGTAGAGGGCATCCTTGGGGTAAGGTACTTCTTCATCCCTGTCCTTCAGCAGATGGTGAAGGATGGTGGCCTTATTTGTTTTAGCAAAATAGCCATCAGGAGAGCCAAGGGCACGAGGAACAAGCGAGAGGGGATACCGCATGAGTTCCTCAAGGTTGATGGGCATCTCCATAATCTGTGACTTTACCAGTAGCTGATAGGCGAGGTTACTCTGCTCCTGGTACACAAAGAGCTATAATGGAAAGTAAAGAAATTAGGAAGGCATAAATACAACACACCTTAACAGAATTTATTTAGTGTAATGAAATGTGCAATTATTATAAGTTAAATCAATATGCACCTTCCCCTGCGCAGATGTAAGTTTGACCCTCTTGCTGCAGTGATCCATCGTCTTGATTTTAAGTTTCTTGAGGCGGTCCAAGAACTCCTTCCTCTTGGAAACAAAGCGCTCTTGGATGAACTGCTCCTTGGCAGCCCTCCCTGCAGCCTCGGCCCGCAGCACGTCAACCTCAACCTCTGGATCGATTGGAGCCCCAGATGCTAGGCAGTACAGTCGGCTTTTGTCAGGGATTCTCCAGGGGTTTGTGAAGCCCTTGATGGCAGCGATGACTCTATGCACCGCCTCCTCAGACTTTTTGATCTGGGCAGGCTCCAGCTCACGGTGCTTGCCTGCCTTCGGCATCTCAGGGTCGTCAATCATTCCGCACATCTCCAGAGTAAGCTCGTAGAGCTGAGCTCGGGCAGAGGTTGTGCGGCACCACTTCTGGTATGCGCCGCAGTTGTTAAAGAGACCGAGTAGACCACCTGCAATGTAGAAAGGGAGAAGTCTTAATTTTACCACAACAACCAACATGAGCTTGTAATTAAATATAGGTGATTATGTTTGTGTTCACACATCGACATACCTGAAGACTTCGCAAACTTCATGAATGTCTCCTCCATGGTCTTGTCCACTGCTGCAAGAGCCCCTGGAATCAGAGATCTTGCAACCGATATGGCTCCGTGCTTGATGTAATCAAGAGCACCAGGATGAGAGAGGTCAATGTTTGTTAGAAAGGCCTCAAACCAGGTCAGGTACCTTTAGGAAATGAATAATAAATAAAGTTTATACTTTGAGTAAGCTCCCACTTACTTATTTTTATATTGTGTATTAAGGGTATGATTGCATATATTACCCGGAGTAGTTGTGGCCATCATATGCAATGGCACCATTGCAGTGGTGGAAGAGCTCAAAGTTGTTGGTTTTCACTGCAAAATTCATCATGAAGACCAGCCTTGCATGATCCATCATGGAGAGCCAGAACATGCCTGTTTTGCCTAGATGGCCCTTGCGTACCTTGTCTTGGTATTGCTTGTACTGATTAATCAGGTTGAGGAGTGAGGGATTCTTCAGAGTGGAGTCAAGGTTCTCGCAAGTGCAGCAGTGGATGAGGTTGATGAGGGTTTCATGTGGGATGTCTGGTTTCTCCTCCTCCAGAAAAACTGATGAGTAACCGTTCGAGTGCCTCTGTGACCGCCCTCAGACTGAAGAGAGCCTTGGCATATGATTTGCCGCTCAGAATGTTTTTCAGGCAACCACTGGTTGCGAGGCCAGCTTCTATGAGGATCTCCGCATAGCCAGCTCCGAGACACTTGCGCCCAGTGAGCTTACCCATGTAATTCATGGCTGTATGGAACTTGCCAACGAGGATCACATGCTTACTGAATTCCTCATCATACTTCCATATTATAGGACAGGCCTTCATGACCACTCCCAGGTCAAACGTGTTGATAGTGTACGGCTGTCCAACCTCCTCCGTTGCTGCATCGGACCTCTTGAGTATCTCATACACTACTGCATTGTCTGTAATGGGCTGGTTGATGGGGGTGTAAAAGTCAATTGTAGTTTTCATAGGAGGCACTTTCCCTGTGCTTGAAATAAAACCACCAAATCCAGGCACCTGCTGCTTACCCTGGCTGCTTAACCATCTGCAGAGGAGATGGGTGTTGTACTGCAACATTGAGGCATCATATGACTTTTGGTTCTCAGCAGGAGGGGTAAAGTTGGCATTGTTGGGGAACATGCGGGCCAGCTCTTCTGAATGCCAGCTGTGGGAAGCATTTTGGGAGGCGTGATCTTAAGGCTTCTCATCTTGGATGACCTGTCATAGAGAGGAAGGGTCCTCTTCTTGGTGCTCACATGGCTCTCCTTCACCTCTTGAATCATGATTCCCCCGGCGTTGTTTACAACATTTGAGCTATGAACGTTCGTTGTGGTTCTGTTCAGGTTGTTGTTTCCCTCGCCGGTGATGATTTGAGGAGTCAGGTGGGTGGAAATGTCATCGTTAGCCTTGCCCATTGCTGTTACAAACTGAAGTCATATGTTTCTGAGTGTCTCAGTCATGAAAGAATGGTTGTGAGTTACAATGACAAATGAAAATTGCTTTAGTAAATATCAAAATGAAATACCTGTATCAAAAAGAGTTCAGCATTGACAATTTAGGACATCATAAGCAGTAAATGAACTTATAACTCACCTGTTTGCTTCGATAGAGGTGTCTGAAGTGTAGCACATAGGAGGATGTGCTTTGGGAGTTTCCACTTGCTGTTAGTTGCTGCTCGACACACATCTTGTGTAATCGAATAGACCAGCCTGTGTGTCTTCTCGCACCTTTCACCATAAAATGTTCCCAGTCACCACTGAGCTCAGAAATTGTACAAGATGCTCTGGAAGAAGCACGTCCATCTTCACAGCATCTAGCTCCTGTGCTGTCGTGGGCCATGGTAGCTCCTTTGACTCTTTGAATGCCTTTATAATGTGAGAATGGAGGGTGAGTGCTGCTTCTAGAAATTGGTCAGCTGTTCCATGTTTGTACTCACATCCAACTGCTTCACCTACAGTAATGCTAGATCTGTATATGAGGTTCGACTCAATACACCCACGGTGTTGCACCTTGGAGAATGTGAGTTCATGAGAAATGTCTCCTTGTAACCGTCTTGCCAATTTCTCACTGCGGTATTCAGGCTTAGGAAAACCTTGATTTTCCAATGTCTTCATTTACAAGTTGCACATGGATCTTAGCTGGACAACCTCTTTGCATTCAATCACATTCCTAATATTGTAATCCTTTACCACACAATATGACTTGTTATGTGCTGCTATCTTCTGGGCCTGCAGGCTGTCAATGTTGTCTGCCTCCTTTTCTGCCAGAAGTCTTCCACGCTCATGGGTTTGGTACTCTGTGTTGAAGTTGTTTCTGCATGATGGATGATACTTAGCTTCCATTGCAAAAAGGTCCTTGCCCTGCACCTTGCGATAAAAGAGCCTCTTTCTTTAATTCCCGTGCCCTAGGTTCAATAACTTTCCATGCGGATTCCCTGTGTTTCCAACTCTGAAACTTTGTGAGCTCTTCAGTTTTGCCCTTGAACTTGGATTGGGAAACCAGAAGGAATACCTTCTTGGAGCTCCTTCAGATTGAATTGAAAGTGATGTTTTCAATGATGATGATTCACCAGATTTAGAAGCCTTTGACACTTGTAAACAATTTATTTCCGCTGTAAAGCTTTTATAGCAGTTTTGGTGATAGCCTATTAAATCCAAAGGCAAGTCCTCTAATGTTTATGGAATCTGTTCACAAATATCCATCATGCGGTATGGTGAACTGGCTGCTTCACAGAGTCTCATATCTCGGATACTGTGTAGATATGATAGCTTCTTGCTTGCCCCCCCCTTGCATGCATTGAGCGTGGTAAAATTACCATACTCATGTAAAATACATGTTAGGGAACAAATCCTCTTTGGAGGCCCTTGAGCTGTGTTATAATGTTTAATTTTCCCCATGGTAAGTATGTATGAAGTATTGAGCCTGAAAATAAAACAAAAACTTTAGCTAGCTACCAACTAAGCTACCAACACTGCTAGTCAAGAATACAGATTTGATTTCCGAAAGCCTGTGATTATAGTAAAAACTGTTGAAAAATTACTTTAAGTTATGACTACAAAGGTATATATCTTAATTATAGGTAAAGGTAAAGGTACTTTATTTGTCACATACACGTACATGTAGCGAAATTCATTCTCTGCATTTAACCCATCCCTCAAGGGAGCAGTGGGCAGCCAATTACAGCACCCGGGGACCAACTCCAGATCTGAGCCAGTGCCTTGATCAAGGGCACTGCCAGGAGAACCTAGTACATGTTTTTGATGGTGGGGGAAACCGGAGCACCCGGAGGAAACCCACGCAAACATGGGGAGAACATGCAAACTTCACACAGAAAGGCCCCGGAACGACCTGGATTCAATCACAGAACCTTCTTGCTGTGAGGCCACAGTGCTAACCACTGGGCCACCATGCTGCTCTGGTTATAGTTATAGTTTTAAATACTTACTGAAATTTTTCCAAAAGAGAGAGCAGTGGGAGATGGCGATCTGCGGGTACCAACCGACGACCACCAACTGCCAACTGCAAAGCCCCAACATTCCAAAACTGGCAGTTGGTGCTCAGTCAGCTTTTTGGACCGTTTTGAAATTTTTTCTGTAGTTTTTTTCTGTAGTTTTTTTATTTATTTATTTTTTTAAAGTTAATTGGCTTTGTTTTGTTTACTTCAAAAGTAAAGCAATTTTCAATTTCTTCAGCTACGGGATAGGTGCAGTAAAAGGTTAAAATAAACCCCATTTCAGGCTGCTATTAGTATGATAAAAAATTTTGTCAAATTAGCTTTTTTTGCTGTTTTTGACCATAGATGGTCACGATGTTGTAAAATATAACAAATAACAATTTACTTGGGTCAGAATTGTATAGAAACATGGGTCAGAATTGTATAGAAACATGTGTCCATTGTCTCTGTAAGTTGTTTACATCAAAAGTTATGCCACTTTATATCATATTTAGATTTTTCGGGTTTGTTGCAAAAGGTTAAAAATAAAGCATTTTGGACATTATTTCAGCTTGGTACCCAAATTTAATCTGAAAATAGACACTTGAATGATAAAGAAATAACAGGGTTGTGAAAAAAATAAAATCACCCTATGCGCTTGAGAAAACAAAAAAAATAGTTGATCCTCTACACATCTTTGGCAATTTTTTGCAATGTTTGTCCAGAAATAGGGTCAAAATGTTGTTAAATGTCATAAATAACCATTCCATTAAATTCTTTGGGTCAGAATTGTATGGGAAAATGTGTTCATTTGTCTCTGTAGGTTGTTTACTTCAAATGTTATGCCACTTTCTATTTTAATTTTTTTATTTTTCGGGTTCCGGTCGGGTGCAGCAAAGGGTTAAAAATGAAGCCTTTGGGACATTATTTCAGCTTGGTACCTGGCAGATTCTGAAAAAAAGACACTTTAAGGATTTAAAAAAATCAGGTGGCATAAAAAAAGCCGGGGGGTGCGCGTGGACCCCTGTTTCCATCTAGACTATAGCAGTTCTTACAGAATGTTGCACAACTGTTTACCAGTTGGTGTCTTCAAGCCTCGGTTGCTAGGTAACCATACTGTATACAAAAAATCTTATATACTGTCTATGCAAAAAATAGGTACTAACTAACAAACTAACAGTTGTATGCTTTCAGTTGTAAGATGAAAGCGCAATTGTAGTATCCATTTTCCGCTCGAAATTCAATTGTTATAAACTTTATAGACAAAACTTTCCTAATATGCCAGTTTCTGCAGTCATGAAAGATGAACGTCCGCCATGATTTCGGTGCACGCGAGCAACGTGTTTTTGTTGTTACGTCACAGGGTGTGAATAGCTCAGCTGTGTGGCTGAGGCTATCGTACCGGTGGTGCAAATAGACACTCCAAAAAAAGAATCCATCTCCTCACAGCAGTTCACACAATTGACCCCAACCAGATATAATGTGTGAATTGCACAGGGTACCCACTCTGCCAGTGGGTTGATCTTTTAGATGCGGGGCCTGCACACCTTTGTAGGTACACATGTTGCTGGCATTGTCATAAAACTGTCCTCTACAGTTATTAATGTCAATGCCCATCTCTCCCAAAACACTAATAACTGAATTAAACAGTCCTTCTCCCCTGTGGTTTGAATTGGGAGGAATTTAACAAAACGCTCCTCTATTCGCCTTATTTTCGAACGCGGAAGTAAATATGGGTCTAACTTCCGGTTTTTGTGCGGGACTTCCGTTTCATCGCTTCCCTGGGCAACACTAACACAAAACATTAGCTTAACTAAATTGGTAAACTATGTCGTGGGAACATTTCCAAAAATCGCTTAATAATCCAAATGGCAAGTCAGTGCCACACCCTCAAACTATTCATGAGTGGGAGGATGACATGAAGAAGTGGCCTCAGATCACGTACGAGGACATATTTAATTATTTTGTGTTGTTACTTGGTGCGGATGGGTCTACAATGCGCAATTATAAAAGTACAGAGGCGTATCAGTACCTTCACAGTGGAAAAGTTGGGAAGGTGTTAATCAATAACAACATAATCGATGACCTGGTATTTATGAAGGCTGATGTTCAACCAAGCCAAAAGCAAGTCTGACATTCACTCTGCATGGATCCTTACTACATCCACCGGCACTGTTGAGACGGCCGGCTGCTCCTGTGTCGCGGGACAGGGGAAGTCCTGCAGTCACGCAGCGGCGATCTTATGGAAGGTAGGTTAATGAATTGCCTGTTCAGTTGTCTGTTTTATATACAGTCTATGGTTCAGTGTCAAAATATACTTACGTTAGCTGTTGCCTCGTTGTGATTATGTGATTGTCAGTTTATTTTACATAGATAACAGTGCTAAATGTTTGGGATTTAACTAACGTTACAATTTGATATCAAAACGTTAACTGAACTGTTGCCTACCTCATAATGTTTAGGCTTTAAGTTTGTCACAACATTGTACCAATCTGATGTGTACTCACCGAGCTCTGGATGCAAGTTTTTCACATTAAAATAAGATAGATTTTAGATTAGATTAAGCTAGATTTACATTGAAGCTTCGTTTATTTCTATTTGATACCCAGACAATACAAATAAGTGCTAAAGAGCTTATGAAAACATTGGCTTCTAAAGCATTTGTTAAATAAATTTTAGTATATGACTAACGTTTTTATTTTTTTATAACAGATCGCGCACCTTTTCCAGATAAGTAAAAGTCTAATCTCTTGTTCATTGATGCTCCTTGGGTTAAGGTAAGGTCATTCAAGTTTGGGTAAATGTAATATTCTGTCAGCACACCACTTTTTGGTGAACCACCTCTTCTGTGTAGGTAAGTAAGTTTATATTTTCACCAATTCTAATTCATACCAGTCTAATCTCGAATGGCAATTTGTTTAAGTACATCATCCAGGTAAGTTGAAAAATATGGACAGTTTATAGCTGTACATATTTTCTATATATGTATTGTGACACCAAGGACTGTAATACATTAAAAATATGCAACTGTTCTATTTAAACTTTGTTAAAGGTGCAGTTTGCAGTGTCCAAAGGTCTGACTGGATTGTCCTGCACAGATGAGCAGCGCCACTGGAACTCAGGGACACGCCGTAAGGAATGTAGATCCTCATGTGCTCCTCCATTGTGTCTATCCAGTAGGAGAGGATCCTGCTCACTAACCCCTGGGACACAGCAAAGCGTTCTGCAAGATCACCCTGGAGTAGATTCAACTTAAGTTTCATCATGGTCATCAATATTTGATCCATTACGTGCATCTTAAAGTTTGCTTTATAGAACTGTTCCAGATATTTAACATGATCAAAAAAATGCACTGAGAGAAAGGCCTGTGTACAACACACAACTAGTGTCATTCTTCAGGATGGCATGGGCAAGGGGTTCTTCTCCACCACATTGTGTTTCTCTGTCGCATACATGATTCTTCTTTTGTCCTAATATGTAGGTGTGATCCATCAGGGCCTGAACCTCCCACTGAGTGTCAGCATCTTTATGCGTAGGTGACTCTGACTGTGGAACGGCCGGGTCAGCTTCCTCAACACAGTGGCTGTCATCTGCCAAACACAAGACCACATAAGCCCACAACCAGTTTAGCAAACAACATAAAGCATACCTAGAGTACTTACAACTATGTTAACTTGAAGCTAATAGAGCAACACCTGTATTAGTGCTCATTCAAATAATCATATTGCATTACATTGCTTCCAATTTTTACAAATGCCCTGGGCTAGCAGGGTTGAGAAAAATCCAGATGTATCAATAAATATACAGAGCGAAGAAACTTAAAAGACAGTTGGCTTTATGTGAGAGCATAGAGGTGAAACTCGAAATATAAGAATATGGTGCAAAAGTTAATTTATTTCAGTAATTAAACTTAAAAGGTGAAACTAATATGTTATATAATGCATGTAATGAGTCTATATAATATATTAGTATATATTAGTTTCACCTTTAAGTTTAATTACTGAAATAAATGAACTTTTGCAGCATATTCTATAATTAAACATCCGTTAACTTACCTGTGTCTGCTAACCTCCTGACACGTCTCCTTGGAGTTTTTATTGGGACTTCGTAGCCCAGCCACTTTTCTGGTATCGGGTGGTCTTCTGTAGGTCTTGTGTTCACGAAATGAAAAGAACAAACATACGGTCGCTTCGGTGGTTTCTTCAAATTTAAAGCTTTTAACCACAGGCGAAGGGATTCCTCATTCTTCGGCGGCGGGTAAAGGTCGTAGGGCGCGTCACATCCACATTCAGCTCTCGTTCGCGTTCGGTGATTTAAACACTCTTGCTCCAAGTAAAGTTTTCTTTTGTACCAGTTATTATGACACCCTCTAACTGCACAAACAATCCCGGTCTTCCTCGAAGCCATAACGATTTGTTATGATAACTTAGTTGTTACGAAGGATTAACCGCTACGGTGAAAAGTAAGTTTAGCTGGTTTAGCTAGCCAGTGACCGGAAGTGCTTGACCGGAAGTCTCGCACAAAAATCCGTCATCTGGCTGCGTCCGTATTTCCGTTAAAAATAAGGTGAATACAGCCCTCTGATACGTAATGCAGTACATGTGTGATGTCTGGCGTGAAGTCCACATTGACTGAGAAATACTTTGCAAGTTTCACTCTGCTGATGACTTCATCCAGCACCTTCTGTCACATCAACTGTATGAATTCCTCACACACATTCAGGGAGAGTTAGAATGGGGTTCTGAGGAATTGAGAAAATCACACCCCCATCCAGGTGAGGTGATATCATTAATAAACTCCTATGCAGGGAAGCGTTTTGGATACATACACTTGGCACTTTAGAACCTCTACGTTTAAATTAAGAATTTAATCTGACTAGCTTTCTCTAATGTCAAAGTATGTTAAAGTATAGTATTTAAGATGAATATACTTTTATTCCCAATGCAACATTTTTATATTTTGTTTAGTTTGTTAGTTAGTTTGTATTCACTTTTGACCTGTTAAACACCCCTCCCCAATATTCCCCATCCTTATGGTTTCTTTAGTTTTGAATCCACTGTCCCGCTTCAGATGTCTGATTTATGTACGCAATCATGTGCATATCACAGCTTTCATGGTCTGTGATACGTTCATTTGCATGCTTCCAATTTGAATAACCCACGCTGCCAAATGCTAACTTCTCTTTGCCCTCGGCAAATATTTTAAATGCAAAGCAAAACAAACTACCTTGCGAAGGTGAGTAGCATGGCCAATCCCTGGGCAGATATTACCAAGCTTGCGCTTGAAATGTGTCCTTGACAAGAATCTTCTCTGGTGTTTATATTTCCGTTCTGAAGCAGAGAGGTCAGCTTCTCTGTTCTGGCACAATGCCTGTCCCATTTTTACCCAGTAAAGACGCCCAGTCCTCCTCTCCAGCTCCTCCCACTAGCGGCCCTCCTGTCTTCTCTCCACAAATTTTTGCCTCTCCACTTGTTAACAAGCTTGACGCACCTTCAGTTGTATCAGGTTTTTAAAAAATCGCTTTAGCTTTAGCTTTAGCTTTAGCGCATTAGCTTTGGAATGTGCTTCAACCATTCCTTCTCACTCTTTCTGCCGTAATATTCTTTTGTTTGAGCACTGCTCTCAAATTTTTTCTTTTCCGAAATATTTACCTCGCTAGCCACAAACTTTTGTCCCTAGCATAATCTTAAATAGGATATGTTACATTCCAAAACACTTCCTCTACATTCATATTGGCTTTTGTCATGGTACCCCATTGGTCACATGTAAATTTGATCAGCCGAAATGCAGCAGCCAAAATAATGAATAGCAAGTGATGGACAGACAATTCAACAAATTACAAAGCAATGTGATTGTTTATTAGCTCATGATAGGCCCCTCGTTCCTCCTAGGCCCCTGGGCTTAAGCCCTGGTAAGCATGTGCCCGAAATTGCATTTTTTCCAACAATTAACACTGTAATTTTTTTTGGCCATTTTTAGGCAGGACAACTGAAGACATGAAAGGGGAGAGAGGGGGAATGACATGCAGCAAAGGGCCGCAGGTCGGAGTCGAACCCAGGCCCGCTGCGTTGAGGAGTAAACCTCTATATATGGGCGCCCGCTCTACCAACTGAGCTATCCAGGCGCCCAACACTGTAATTTTAAAGTGCACACAGACCAGCAGCCTCCAGCCCCTTTGGGCTTCATAATGCGCCACACATTTTCAATGGGGAACAGGTCTGGACTGCTGGCAGGCCAGTTCAGTACCCGCACTCTTTTACTACGAAGTCATGCTGTTGTAACACGTGCAGAATATGGCTTAGCATTGTCTTGCTGAAATAAAGAGGGACGTCCCTGAAAAAGACGTTGCTTGGATGGCAGGATATGTTGCTCCAAAACCTGTATGTACCTTTCAGCATTAATGGTGCCTTCACAGATGTGCAAGTTACCCATGCCATGGGCACTAACACACCCCCATACCATCACAGATGCTGGCTTTTGAACTTTGCCCTGATAACAATCTGGATGGTTCTTTTTCTCTTTGGCCCAGAAGACATGAACGTCCATGATTTCCAAAAACAATTTGAAATGACTCGTCAGACCAAAGCACACTTTTCCACTTAGCATCAGTCCATCTCAGATGAGCTTGGGCCCAGAGAAACCGGCGGCGTTCTGGGTGTTGTTGATAAATGGCTTTGGCTTTGTAGAGTTTCAACTTGCACTTGTAGCTGTAGCAACGAACTGTGTGGATGCTACACAAGTGTTTCTGAGCCCATGTGGTAATTTCCTTTACATTATGATGTCGTTTTTTAATGCAGTGCTGCCTGAGGGATCGTAGGTCACAGGCATTCAATGGTTTTCGGGCTTGCCGCTTACATGCAGAGATTTCTCCAGTTTCTCTGAATCTTTTGATGATATTATGGACTGTAGATGATGAAGTCCCTATTTCCCTGCAATTTTACGTTGAGAAAGGTTGTTCTTAAACTGTTGGACTATTTGCTGACGCACTTGTTTACAAAGTGGTGAACCTCGCCCCATGCTTGCTTGTGAACGACTGAGCCTTTTGGGGATGCTCCTTTTATCAGGACCAATGACCCTGTCCCAGCTTTTAAGGAACATGTTGCAGGCATCAAATTCAAAATGAGTGAATATTTGCAAAAAACAATAAAAAATCAGTGTAGCATCCAGTCAATATTGAGAAGGCCAGAACTGATGGTTAAATGACTTTTATTGCCGTCCGTGTCATCAACCAACGTAAGAGCTGGGTAAAACAAATAAACCATGCATTACCATCACATTTCAACCGTTACACAACTCCTTACATTAGTTTCAATACGTTAGCATTATCAAATTATACATTTCACGATAAACATTTGAAGTAGCTCAAATATATTTCTCATTAACTCTACAAACCTTGTTCCCCAATTGACCGAAGCTAAACCTTGTAGTTTTAACTGTTTTTCCGTGGCCTTTTACCGTTTTTGACCATGAACCTTTCAGACTTAACCAAATTCAAATAACGGTCCGATTTTGGTTTTTTGAAATTCCTTTTTTTTATTTCTCCGTTTGAATATCTACATTAAAAGAAAGACAGGCTGGCCACGTGACCCGGAAGTAATAGTAAATGAAGCCTATAAAAATAAAATCCAAGCTTTCAGAACGGTCATAATATGCAGCACTAACTAAAAATCAGTCGATAAATAGGCTTATATAAACCTGGACCGAAAGAAATATGTTAGCAACAGTAGTTTATTACAGTGATTTAATATTGTGCCTTTCCATGTACACATCACCAGTCACGTTTAATGAGCGCATGCTTTGGCTCAATACAGTTGGTATTAGTTAACATAGAACTTGTTGCGTGTGCAGAGTTGTTACTGTTAGCACTATTATATAGGGGAGAGCCGAGACAAATACTTACTAAATAAATACTTTTTAATTAAACGTAATTTACAAAACGATCATATCGCACTGAAAGCTAATATTTTGTCACTAGCAACCTACACTGTCCTCTGTCAAATACAGTTGCATTTTCAGCTTTGAACAAAACATAAATTATTACAGCAGAAGTGGGGCGTGCGTAATGTTTCATTCGTCCCTCCTGGTCGGGACGAGTAGAAACAGCATGGCAATTAAGCCATATAAACTTCCCACAACTTCAATATTTTACTACATATCATGAATGGTACTCCCAAAAGTTGTTATTTTAGAAAGATTGTTGCTGGGCTATATCATGGGCTGCATATTATGACCGTTCTAAAAGCTTGGCTTTGATTTTTGGATTTTTATATGTACTATTACTTCCGGGTCACGTGGCCAACGGTCAGGGTACTAAAGTATAATCCGTTTTTCGTTTTAAACCAAAATCAAAAAAACGGGTCGATGTTTCGTTTTTGGTTTCAAACCAAAAATGGAAAAACAAAACTATGAGCTCCGTTTTCTCGTTTTTCCAATGTCCATACAAATTAAAAATTAACTGGAAAACTGCTTGTTTTTCAACTGTTGTTTTTTTGTTATTCATTTTTCCGTTTTAACCCAAGATCGAGAATATGGGCTCATTTTTATAATGTGCATAATCATTGAAAATCTGATGGAACACAGGTCTCGTTTATAATGTTATTTTGGTCTTACGTGTTGAGTCAAAAGTTGACTAAAACCCATGCGCTCTGGACAGGAAGTAACATTAACGTGTCAAAATAAAAGCATGAGAGCTGTAATAACTGCCAGAAGAACGAGGCACTTTATGAATACATTGTTTGCCTGTAGCTTGTCAGATTAGGCTAAAGTTAGCTATTTAGGGTTATATAAAGTATTTAATTATTTAATAATAATTTTAAAATCACATGAAATCTACATTAATCTATTATTAGCCTATGTGTGGCAGTTATTGACTAGTTACTCTAATCTTACACCAGCCAGTAAAAAGGCATCTAACACTTGTGTTGTCTTCGTGTTAAATGTGTCATGTTTTCAAAGTTTCTTATAAGAAATATGGGTTTCTTTCAACCAAAAAATAACATGCATTGTTCCCTTCCATGCTCTTCGCAAGTAAATTAATATTCACAAATTTCATACAATTTGGGGTGTTTTATTCAATTTTATAGCATTTATGGTCATGGAATTTTGACCTGGTAGTGCAATAGGGCACTATTGAGCTTTACAGAAGATAAACACATAGGACACATACATATTTACAAGTATGTGCATGCACACACACACACACACACACACACACACACACATACATACATACACACATACACACAGGATGTGCCTGGCCAACAGTTTTTAAGAGAAGATTTATTTTTGGGACTTTGGTCGTGATGTTTTCTGTCCGTGCCATACAAAGAGCCAAAAGATTTCCCATGATGCACTGGGCTGAGCGGCTGCCTGTGGAGGCTCGATGCTGGAGGATTTGGCGTCACCTTTGACCTTTTTAACTTTGGTTACACACACACACACACACACACACACACACACACACACACACACACACACCTACATACCAAGAGCCTGGGTCTGTCCAAGGTTTCTTCCTAAAAAGGGAGTTTTTCCTCACCCCTGTCACTTACGCATTTATGCATGCTCTTGAGGGGAATCATTGGAATTGTTAGGTTATTATAAATTGTTGGGTTATTATAAATTATACATGTGGTCTAGACCTACTCTATCTGTAAAGTCTCCTGAGATAACTCCTGTTATGATTTGATTCTATAAATAAAACTGAATTTAATATACAAGTCTGTTATAATCCAAAACAACTAATCTTATATCCTCATTTTACTGAGAAATTAGGTACAATTCATGTAAATAAGGTCTGTTGACCATGAATGCAAAAAGATAAGTGTAAAATTAACTCTGCAGAATATTCATGTGACATGGTTGACCAACTTAACTGCCATTACAGTTTTTTACAATCACTTTGGCACTAATTTCAGAACCTTGACGTCATTTTTCAAAACTCTGGACACAAAACTCACAACCAATGATCAACATACACATTTTTCAAAACTCTAACACTTTTTTCAGTTGCTTGGATACAATACACATAAACCTAAGATCATATGTTCATTTAACAAAGATCACCTGTTCAATAAGACATATCTAAACATCAAAGTACTACTATTTCAAAAAGCAATTCACACATTACATTCCAGATGATTGTCTATTCATTTCATTACAATCATGTAACTATAAATACAACTGCTCAAAATGATAAGGAACTGTTGCATTACTCTTAATGCATAGTTGTATGGAAACAGACAGAGAATATTCCATGTTTAGATCATGAAAGTTTCAAGATAACGAGATTCATTGTCACCAGTTAGCGTGGAGCATGAACCAATCAGAATACAGTATCTATGGATGTAATATTTCATCATCATTCTTTACTGTAATGTACTACTGTTTATCAGACACTGTTTCTATGGTCTCATGTACTACTACTGTAATGTACTACTGTTTATCAGACACTGTTTCTATGGTCTCATGTAGGCTACCACTTTTTCAGACTATTTACAGTATTGACAGTACTGCACTGCATGCATGCAGGCCCTTGGAACTCGTTACTGATGATTGAGATATATACTTTATATATACTGTAAAGTGCTGTGTGTGTATATATATATATATATATATATATATATATATATATATATATATACACATACACTTGTACCACATTTTTTATGTATTTTTACAAGATGTTTGGCTAATGAAAACATCCATTGTGATGTAGATGAGAACCTGCGGCCAAATCCACAAGACAGAGTTGATGAAGATGTAGAATACAGTAGCCTAATCACTCCTTTGTTTGTTTTTACAGTACAAGCAAGTTGAGGAACACTGCATTTGACGTTTACAGTAACAGTACTACAGTCTTTTCTTTCCTATTTCCTAGCTAATTACAGTTTTTTTACAATCACTTTGCTACTAATTTCAGAACCTTGATGTCATTTTTTCAAAACTCTATACACAAAACTCAAAACGATCATCACTTGTAACACAGGCTGTCCAATGTTCAAAACATTGCATTGTGCATTCATATCTTTAAAGACATCTTGCGCTTGCACAATCATTGGTTCAAAAAACTAATATATTGTGAAATACCATTGAAAGGTTACTTTAGATCACCCACACACAAGCTACCCATAGTTTCACTGGGTCATCGTTCGTACAGTCATTAAATATTGTAGTACAAAATAGGTGATACATGTTTCATTATGGTACTAAATATAAATACATCCCTGTACAAGTACTGCAGTAGTAGAGAGAATACTACAGACACAGTGGAATCATTGAAAAAAAATCTAAAATGTATTGATGAAAAAAAATACAGTACAATCACAACATAGATTTATTTGAATCAAAGCAAAATAATTAGCTACAAAATAGAAAAGAAAAGACAGTACTGTAAAACATCACGTGTTCCTCAACTTGCTTGTACTGTAAAAAGCAAAACAGAGAAGTGATTACTGTACTTCTACATCTTCATCAACTCTGTCTGGTGGATTTGGCCACAGGTTCTCAACTACATCGCAATTAGCCAAACATCTCGGAAAAAACCTTCGGACATGGCGAAGAATGTGGTATGAGTATATATGTATGTATATATGTATATATATGTATATATGTATATATATATATATATATATATATATATATATATATATATATATATATATATATATATATATATATATATATATATAAAGTATACATCTCAATCATCAGTAACGAGTTGGCAGAAATGGACAAGCAATTCCAAAGGGCCTGCATCTATACGGTGCAGTACTGTCAATACTGTAAATAGTCTTAAAAGGTGGTACATGGGACCATAGAAACTGTGTCTGATGAACAGTAGTGTATTACCGTAAAGTTGGTACATGACACTATAGAAACGGTGTCTGATAAACAGTAGTACATTACAGTAGTAGTACATGGGACCATAGAAACGGTGTCTGATAAACAGTAGTACATTACAGTAGTAGTACATGAGACCATAGTAACAGTGTCTGATAAACAGTAGTACATTACAGTAGTAGTACATGAGACCATAGAAACAGTGTCTGATAAACAGTAGTACATTACAGTAAAGAAGGATGATGAAATATTACATCCAAAAATACTGTATTCTGATTGGTTCATGCTCCACGCTAACTGGTGACAATGAATCTCGTTATCTTGAAACTTTCATGATCTAAACATGGAATATTCTCTGTCTGTTTCCATACAACTATGCATTAAGAGTAATGCAACAGTTACTTATCATTTTGAGCAGTTGTATTGATAGTTAGATGATTGTAATGAAATGAATAGACAATCATCTGGAATGTAATGTGTGAATTGCTTTTTGAAATAGTAGTACTTTGATGTTTAGATATGTCTTATTGAACAGGTGATCTTTGTTAAATGAACATATGATCTTAGGTTTATGTGTATTGTATCCAAGCAACTGAAAAAAGTGTTAGAGTTTTGAAAAATGTGTATTTTGATCAGTGGTTGTGAGTTTTGTGTCCAGAGTTTTGAAAAATGACGTCAAGGTTCTGAAATTAGTGCCAAAGTGATTGTAAAAAACTGTAATGGCAGTTAAGTTGGTCAACCATGTCACATGAATATTCTGCAGAGTTAATTTTACACTTATTTTTTTGCATTCATGGTCAACAGACCTCATTTACATGAATTATACCTAATTTCTCAGTAAAATGAGGATATAAGATTAGTTGTTTTGGATTATAACAGACTTGTATATTAAATTCAATTTTATTTATAGAATCAAATCATAACAGAGTTATCTCAGGACACTTTACAGATAGAGTAAAATGTATAATTTATAATAACCCAACAATTTATAATAACCTAACAACTCCATTGATTCCCCTCAAGAGCATGTATAAATGCGTGAAAATTGACAGTGGAGAGGAAAAACTCCCTTTTTAGGAAGAAACCTTGGACAGACCCAGGCTCTTGGTAGGTGTGTGTGTGTGTGTTTGTGTGTGTGTGTGTTTGTGTGTGTGTGTGTGTGTGTGTGTGTGTGTGTTTGTGTGTGTGTGTGCATGCACATACTTGTAAATATGCATGTGTGTCCTATGTGTTTATCTTCTGTAAAGCTCAATAATGCCCTATTGCACTACCAGGTTAAAATTCGCCCAGGAAGACCATAACTGCTATAAAATTGAATAAAACACCCCAAATTGTATGACATTTGTGAATATTAATTTACTTGCGAAGAGCATGGAAGGGAACAATGCATTTTATTTTTGGTTAATTTGGTTGAAAGAAATCCATATTTATTATAGGAAACAACTAACTGCCACACATAGGCTAATAATAGATGAATGTAGATTTCATGTGATTTTAAAATTATTATTAAATAATTAAATACTTTATATAACCCTAAATAGCTAACTTTAGCCTAATCTGACAAGCTACAGGCAAACAATGTATTCATAAAGTGCCTCGTTCTTCTGGCAGTTATTACAGCTCTCATGCTTTTATTTTGACACGTTAATGTTACTTCCTGTCCAGAGCGCATTGGGTTTTAGTCAACTTTTGACTTAACACGTAAGACCAAAATAACATTATAAACGAGACCTGTGTTCCATCAGATTTTCAATGATTATGCACATTATAAAAATGAGCCCATATTCTCGATCTTGGGTTAAAACGGAAAAATGAATAACAAAAAAACAACAGTTGAAAAACAAGCAGTTTTGCAGTTAATTTTTAATTTGTATGGACATTGGAAAAACGAGAAAACGGAGCTCATAGTTTTGATTATACTTTAGTACCCTGACCCGGTCAGGGTACTAAAGTATAATCCGTTTTTCGTTTTAAACCAAAAACGAAAAAACAAAAAAACGGGTCGATGTTTCGCTTTTTGGTTTCAAACCAAAAATGGAAAAACAAAACTATGAGCTCCGCTTTTCGCTTTTTTCCAATGTCCATACAAATTAAAAAATTAACTGGAAAACTGCTTGTTTTTTCAACTGTTGTTTTTTTTGTTATTCATGTTTCCGTTTTAACCCAACAGCGAGAATAGATGCTCATATTTATAACGTGCATAATAATTGAAAATCTGATGGAACACAGGTCTCATTCATAATGTTATATTTGGTACGTGTTAAAGTTCAAAGGTGACTAAAACCAATGTGCTCTCGACCAGAAGTAACATTAACGTGTCAAAATAAAAGTATGAGAGCTGTAATAACTGCCAGAAGAACGAGGCATTTTATGAATACATTGTTTGCCTGTAGCTTGTCAGATTAGGCTAAAGTTAGCTATTTAGGGTTATATAAAGTATTTAGTTATTAAATAATAATTTTAAAATCACATGAAATCTACATTCATCTATTATTAGCCTATGTGTGGCAGTTATTGACTAGTTACTCTAATCTTACACCAGCCAGTAAAAAGGCATCTAACACTTGTGTTGTCTTCGTGTTAAATGTGTCATGTTTTCAAAGTTTCTTATAAGAAATATGGGTTTCTTTCAACCAAAAATAACATGCATTGTTCCCTTCCATGCTCTTCGCAAGTAAATTAATATTCACAAATTTCATACAATTTGGGGTGTTTTATTCAATTTTATAGCATTTATGGTCATGGAATTTTGACCTGGTAGTGCAATAGGGCACTATTGAGCTTTACAGAAGATAAACACATAGGACACATACATATTTACAAGTATGTGCATGCACACACACACACACACACACACACACACACACATACATACATACACACATACACACAGGATGTGCCTGGCCAACAGTTTTTAAGAGAAGATTTATTTTTGGGACTTTGGTCGTGATGTTTTCTGTCCGTGCCATACAAAGAGCCAAAAGATTTCCCATGATGCACTGGGCTGAGCGGCTGCCTGTGGAGGCTCGATGCTGGAGGATTTGGCGTCACCTTTGACCTTTTTAACTTTGGTTACACACACACACACACACACACACACACACACACACACACACACACACACCTACATACCAAGAGCCTGGGTCTGTCCAAGGTTTCTTCCTAAAAAGGGAGTTTTTCCTCACCCCTGTCACTTACGCATTTATGCATGCTCTTGAGGGGAATCATTGGAATTGTTAGGTTATTATAAATTGTTGGGTTATTATAAATTATACATGTGGTCTAGACCTACTCTATCTGTAAAGTCTCCTGAGATAACTCCTGTTATGATTTGATTCTATAAATAAAACTGAATTTAATATACAAGTCTGTTATAATCCAAAACAACTAATCTTATATCCTCATTTTACTGAGAAATTAGGTACAATTCATGTAAATAAGGTCTGTTGACCATGAATGCAAAAAAGATAAGTGTAAAATTAACTCTGCAGAATATTCATGTGACATGGTTGACCAACTTAACTGCCATTACAGTTTTTTTACAATCACTTTGGCACTAATTTCAGAACCTTGACGTCATTTTTCAAAAACTCTGGACACAAAACTCACAACCAATGATCAACATACACATTTTTCAAAACTCTAACACTTTTTTTCAGTTGCTTGGATACAATACACATAAACCTAAGATCATATGTTCATTTAACAAAGATCACCTGTTCAATAAGACATATCTAAACATCAAAGTACTACTATTTCAAAAAGCAATTCACACATTACATTCCAGATGATTGTCTATTCATTTCATTACAATCATGTAACTATAAATACAACTGCTCAAAATGATAAGGAACTGTTGCATTACTCTTAATGCATAGTTGTATGGAAACAGACAGAGAATATTCCATGTTTAGATCATGAAAGTTTCAAGATAACGAGATTCATTGTCACCAGTTAGCGTGGAGCATGAACCAATCAGAATACAGTATCTATGGATGTAATATTTCATCATCATTCTTTACTGTAATGTACTACTGTTTATCAGACACTGTTTCTATGGTCTCATGTACTACTACTGTAATGTACTACTGTTTATCAGACACTGTTTCTATGGTCTCATGTAGGCTACCACTTTTTCAGACTATTTACAGTATTGACAGTACTGCACTGCATGCATGCAGGCCCTTGGAACTCGTTACTGATGATTGAGATATATACTTTATATATACTGTAAAGTGCTGTGTGTGTATATATATATATATATATATATATATATATATATATATATATACACATACACTTGTACCACATTGTTTAGGTTTTTTTCCAAGATGTTTGGCTAATGAAAACATCCATTGTGATGTAGATGAGAACCTGCGGCCAAATCCACAAGACAGAGTTGATGAAGATGTAGAATACAGTAGCCTAATCACTCCTTTGTTTGTTTTTACAGTACAAGCAAGTTGAGGAACACTGCATTTGACGTTTACAGTAACAGTACTACAGTCTTTTCTTTCCTATTTCCTAGCTAATTACAGTTTTTTACAATCACTTTGCTACTAATTTCAGAACCTTGATGTCATTTTTCAAAACTCTATACACAAAACTCAAAACGATCATCACTTGTAACACAGGCTGTCCAATGTTCAAAACATTGCATTGTGCATTCATATCTTTAAAGACATCTTGCGCTTGCACAATCATTGGTTCAAAAAACTAATATATTGTGAAATACCATTGAAAGGTTACTTTAGATCACCCACACACAAGCTACCCATAGTTTCACTGGGTCATCGTTCGTACAATCATTAAATATTGTAGTACAAAATAGGTGATACATGTTTCATTATGGTACTAGATGTAAATACATCCCTGTAAAAGTACTGCAGTAGTAGAGAGAATACTACAGACACAGTGGAATCATTGAAAAAAAATCCAAAAATGTATTGATGAAAAAAAATACAGTACAATCACAACATAGATTTATTTGAATCAAAGCAAAATAATTAGCTACAAAATAGAAAAGAAAAGACAGTACTGTAAAACATCAAGTGTTCCTCAACTTGCTTGTACTGTAAAAAGCAAAACAGAGAAGTGATTACTGTACTTCTACATCTTCATCAACTCTGTCTGGTGGATTTGGCCACAGGTTCTCAACTACATCGCAATTAGCCAAACATCTCGGAAAAAACCTTCGGGACATGGCGAAGAATGTGGTATGAGTATATATGTATGTATATATGTATATATATGTATGTATATATGTATATATATATATATATATATATATATATATATATATATATATATATATATATATATATATATATATATAAAGTATACATCTCAATCATCAGTAACGAGTTGGCAGAAATGGACAAGCAATTCCAAAGGCCTGCATCTATACGGTGCAGTACTGTCAATACTGTAAATAGTCTTAAAAGGTGGTACATGGGACCATAGAAACTGTGTCTGATGAACAGTAGTGTATTACCGTAAAGTTGGTACATGACACTATAGAAACGGTGTCTGATAAACAGTAGTACATTACAGTAGTAGTACATGGGACCATAGAAACGGTGTCTGATAAACAGTAGTACATTACAGTAGTAGTACATGAGACCATAGTAACAGTGTCTGATAAACAGTAGTACATTACAGTAGTAGTACATGAGACCATAGAAACAGTGTCTGATAAACAGTAGTACATTACAGTAAAGAAGGATGATGAAATATTACATCCAAAAATACTGTATTCTGATTGGTTCATGCTCCACGCTAACTGGTGACAATGAATCTCGTTATCTTGAAACTTTCATGATCTAAACATGGAATATTCTCTGTCTGTTTCCATACAACTATGCATTAAGAGTAATGCAACAGTTCCTTATCATTTTGAGCAGTTGTATTGATAGTTAGATGATTGTAATGAAATGAATAGACAATCATCTGGAATGTAATGTGTGAATTGCTTTTTGAAATAGTAGTACTTTGATGTTTAGATATGTCTTATTGAACAGGTGATCTTTGTTAAATGAACATATGATCTTAGGTTTATGTGTATTGTATCCAAGCAACTGAACAAAGTGTTAGAATTTTGAAAAATGTGTATTTTGATCATTGGTTGTGAGTTTTGTGTCCAGAGTTTTGAAAAATTACGTCAAGGTTCTGAATTAGTGCCAAAGTGATTGTAAAAAACTGTAATGGCAGTTAAGTTGGTCAACCATGTCACATGAATATTCTGCAGAGTTAATTTTACACTTATTTTTTTGCATTCATGGTCAACAGACCTCATTTACATGACTTATACCTAATTTCTCAGTAAAATGAGGATATAAGATTAGTTGTTTTGGATTATAACAGACTTGTATATTAAATTCAATTTTATTTATAGAATCAAATCATAACGAGTTATCTCAGGACACTTTACAGATAGAGTAAAATGTATAATTTATAATAACCCAACAATTTATAATAACCTAACAACTCCATTGATTCCCCTCAAGAGCATGTATAAATGCGTGAAAATTGACAGTGGAGAGGAAAAACTCCCTTTTTAGGAAGAAACCTTGGACAGACCCAGGCTCTTGGTAGGTGTGTGTGTGTGTGTTTGTGTGTGTGTGTGTTTGTGTGTGTGTGTGTGTGTGTGTGTGTGTGTGTTTGTGTGTGTGTGTGCATGCACATACTTGTAAATATGCATGTGTGTCCTATGTGTTTATCTTCTGTAAAGCTCAATAATGCCCTATTGCACTACCAGGTTAAAATTCGCCCAGGAAGACCATAACTGCTATAAAATTGAATAAAACACCCCAAATTGTATGACATTTGTGAATATTAATTTACTTGCGAAGAGCATGGAAGGGAACAATGCATTTTATTTTTGGTTAATTTGGTTGAAAGAAATCCATATTTATTATAGGAAACAACTAACTGCCACACATAGGCTAATAATAGATGAATGTAGATTTCATGTGATTTTAAAATTATTATTAAATAATTAAATACTTTATATAACCCTAAATAGCTAACTTTAGCCTAATCTGACAAGCTACAGGCAAACAATGTATTCATAAAGTGCCTCGTTCTTCTGGCAGTTATTACAGCTCTCATGCTTTTATTTTGACACGTTAATGTTACTTCCTGTCCAGAGCGCATTGGGTTTTAGTCAACTTTTTGACTTAACACGTAAGACCAAAATAACATTATAAACGAGACCTGTGTTCCATCAGATTTTCAATGATTATGCACATGATAAAAAATGAGCCCATATTCTCGATCTTGGGTTAAAACGGAAAAATGAATAACAAAAAAACAACAGTTGAAAAACAAGCAGTTTTGCAGTTAATTTTTAATTTGTATGGACATTGGAAAAACGAGAAAACGGAGCTCATAGTTTTGATTATACTTTAGTACCCTGACCCGGTCAGGGTACTAAAGTATAATCCGTTTTTCGTTTTAAACCAAAAACGAAAAAACAAAAAAACGGGTCGATGTTTCGTTTTTGGTTTCAAACCAAAAATGGAAAAACAAAACTTAACATCAAAAGAGAGAAGTTGTCTGAGTCGTGTTTTAAACAGACACACCTGGGGCGAAGTTGGGAACCAGAATCAGCTTTACATCCAGTCCTAATCTAGTCCTCACTAACACAGGCCCAATTATAGTAACTACATGAAAACTTCACGGTTGTTGCATGAAATGTCGTTTGTGTTTAGCCTACATCATCATTTTCTATCATGTGAAACAAGACCCAGCCTAGTGGTGAAGCTGCAGACAGATGCTTAACAGTGTGCTCCTCAGCAGTCTGCTCCCCCTGCTGCTCATAAGGTGCCTCTGCACCCCTTTTGTTTCAGACCCTTCCACCAGCCTTTGGGCCACGCCTCCTCATTTACATTGACATGTGTCAAGTCCAAATGAAAAGGCAATGTTAAATGGAAATTCAAAAGCCAAATATTAAATGAAAATTAAAATCCAATGTTAAATTGAAATCCAAAAGCCAAATATTAAATGAAAATTAAAAGCCAATGATAAATTGAAATTCAAAAGCCAAATATTAAATTCAAAAGCCAAATGGAAAATTTTAAAAATAATAATAATATTTTTAATTTGATCTCGCTTTGTTTTCCCTTTGGACTTTCAATTTCTCTTTGGACTTTCAATTTGAATTATGAATAAATATTTCCTCCATAAGTGTTGAGATTTAGATTAACTTGTAACTGTCAGTATGGATCACAGTATGGTTTTAAGGTGAAGTTGTTAATATACTATATATATAACATGTTGGCTCAGGGTAATTAGGTATTTTAGCTGCTGAACTATTAAATGTTTGACAAACCAACCAGATTTAATGACAAAGCACATCATAGCTACACTCCATCTGTATCATCGTTTTATATGTAAATAGTTATTTGTAAATGATCTGTTGATGTTATGTAGTCATTGTTTTCAATAAAAAATGTAGTTCATAAATCTTTGTTTGTAGTTTATTACAGAACCCATCAAAAAAAGGTTCAGGAATGACCTAAAACACACAAAGTTTTTGGACAACAATGGAGCTTTATGTCATGGAGGAATAAAGGGCCGTCCACACCAAGAACAATAACTATAATCATAACTATAACAATGTGAGCATTCACACTGCTAAATGAAAACGTTATGTAAATAGGGGTGTTGAGGGTAGATGCGGTGAGTAGTCGTGAGCAGATAGTAACACTCAGGATGTGACCCAGATGATGTGAAAAACGATGGGCTTTTATTATGAATGACCCAATTAAGGCCCACAGGCAGAAACGATAATAGAAAAAATTAACAAAATTAAGGAAAGTAACTAAAAAGCACTTTCAAAAAAATAAACTAAAATGTACTTGCGAGTCATAACGAGCAAACAATTAAATAAACAATTGTGTAAAAAAAGACCTTAATTCAAGTCTCAGCACTGAGGATATTACACAGACTTACGTCTTACTTCCTCAGTGCACACTTCAGCTCTCCCCCGAACAAATGCTACTGCAACTCTATATAGGCTGCGGCCTACCCCTCAAATTGAAACATACCAACATAACAGGGGTGGCACATGTGAATAAATGAATACAGCTTAATACAGCCAAAGATAAAGCTAAACACTTACAAAATATTATTCTCATAATTTACATTCTAAACTCAATAAATACATGTAGTTAACAAAAGACGTGTGTTTAATTTTAACCTGTCGATGTTTGTAAAAGGAACTTATGGTTTTAAACAATCAAACAATGATGCATATGAATATAGCTATATAAATCACCGCAGTAGGCCTATTAGCTGTAAGTATGTGCACAAGAACGCTACGGGATTACTGTGTAGAATCTAATGAATGGCAAGTTTAACAGATGATTTGCAACAGAGCATCTGATACATAACAGAGTATACATGCTAACAAAACATACAGGTAACATTCACACTCAGTCTTTGAGAGGTAAACTAGGTAGCGCATCGCTACCGTGACGGCAGCCATGCGCCCCGTCACAAGGGGCATCAAGCACGCACTGCACACTCCAGCTGATAATATTACATAATACACACTACAGCAGACGTTGCAACGTAAGATTACAGGAATGTCTGTGGTAATATCCTACATATTCTTGAATTTAAGTACATTTTATGAACCAAAAAAGTCTACCAGGGGTCCCAACCAAAACTATGTTCTCATCTCTGCATAAGAATATAGAGCAGTTTTGATGGTGTCTCTTGTTAAAATGCTCAATGACATGTTTTATCTGTTATACAGTGAATTAACACACACACACCCCCACACACACACAATTATTATTGTAATTGTATTAATCTATAGCAGTGCTCTGTAATGCATGCTGTCTCGTTTGTGTGCAGCCATTAACGCAGCAGCCAGAGAGTGCCCCCTCATATTGATCTCCTTGTTGTTGCTGCTGAGCCTCACCTGCGAGCTGACGTGACCCAGGGCTCTGCTGCACCTCCACACACCACCGGCATCTACCTGAGGCATCCTTAATGACTCCCCGGCAGTAGGTAAACCCCAACCCAGCTGTTCCAGCAGAGCTAAACAGTAAAGGTGTAGCAAGACTGGGAGAGAAGACAGACACTGACACAGCATCAGCCACAGAGCAAAGGTCCAGAGGCTGTACAGCATGCCCTCACACTATGAGCAACTTTGCTGTTGAGTTACACTAATCTCACTGATTATGAGTTTGTGAGAGGCTTTAACTGCATCATACTAAGGAAAAGGTTGGTGTAGTGTGTGTGATGTCACCTACAAATGTCTGCAGGGTTGACGCTAGATCCCATGGAATAATAGCACTGGATTATGTGACATTACATGCGTTAGGGGAGGAGCCATCCCAATATTTGCCACAGTGGCAGTGCTAGAAGTTCTATTTGACCCATTGTAAGCAAGTTAATTCCAAAATGTAATACATTATAGATTACTAGTTACTTTAATTTGAGAGTAATTATTTATATTACAATATTACTGTCTCTGAATTGTAATACTTTACACTACTTTTACATTACTTTTGAGTTACTTTCACCAAAATAACAGCAGATGTTTGACTTGGCAGGTAGCTTGTGAATTTCACCATCGGATCAATAAAGTCTGTCCTTGGTTTTTAACTTACAATCCAAATGTAAAATCAAAAAAACACTTAGGCTAAAGGTCATGAAAATTCCTCATGTGATGGTTGGGGTCGGCTGGCTGTGAGTCTTTGTTTTTGTTTCCTAGTTCTATTTGTTTTCCACTGTCAGTCTCCTCTGTTGGCCTGCCTCTCTCTGTCTCCTGTGTTTTCCCCTCCTCCCGCCTGCTCCTGCCAGCTGACTGCACACACCTGCTCATCATTCCCCCGTCACCTCTCTCTGCTGTACACACCTGCCAGCCATCTACAATCAAGCCCAATATATGAATCATCTTCGCTTGATCGTTGCTTCAGCCACGTTGGTTACATGCCATACAAGCTCTCTGAAAAACTTTTTTTGTACTTACCTGTCCTTGCCTGTTGCTAACCCTGTCTGTGTTTCTCCCCTGCAGTCATCTTCTCCATCTCCCTCCATTATCTCCAGTCAGCTGGCTTCACCATTCGGTCCCCTCCTCAATCCTCCCTGCTCCATCCTGCCTCCGCTCCTGTGTCCAGGCATTCCTCCCTCGACTCCCCGGACTCCAGTACCTACTCCTCGGCTCCCCTGGCCCCACTTTCCCTGCGCTCCCCTAGCTCCTTCACCATCCTATTTCCCATTAGCTCCCTCGCCATCCTATTCCTCACTAGCTCCTTCACCATCCTATTCCCCACTTGCTCCCTCGCCATCTTACCCCCAGTCCCAGAAAGCCCTCACTCCTACCCCCGGCGTTCGCCTTCCCACTCCTACCTAGTTTCTGTTTTCCGAATAAATCTGTGTTTTGCTGAGCCTTGCTTTTGGGTCCGTTCTGTCTCCACACAACACCTCCTCCTTAATTATTAAAAAGTGTAGGTATTGTATTGGTATCGGCGATATTGGCCCTGTATTTACTTGGTATCAGATCGATAGTAAATATTGCAGTATCGCACACCACTACTTCCCAGCATCAGAAATACAAGGTGTGGTGTGTGAGCGTGTGAACTGCTTGAAATGTGTGTGTCTCACGTTCAATGCGGGAGGCTTGAGAGCCCTGATTATGGTAGTCCTGTTAGGCTAAAGGCTGGTCAATCAGCATGTTGACACCAGACCAGATAACTTCTATAGAAGCTTATATAAAAATAAAGGCACTTCTCAACCTCACTCCAGTTTCACACATTATTTTATTATCATAAATATCTGGAGGGCATGCAGAGCTGCGAGAAAGAGATCAAAAGGCCTGTGACCAGAAATTGCAGACCTATTAGGTATCGATTGGTCAGGGCCATTATTCTGTGGGATCTGATAAAGGATTTTTTTTATGTCGTTGAAGACCACATCATACAATTATTTCCGAAAATGCTTCTGTAACACTTAAAAAACAATTGATTTCATTCATTATTTAAAGGATAATAAAATCATCTACCAATACTGAAGCAGGATAACTACCTCCTTTTTGCTGATGACAGTGTTTCCTTGTTTAAATGATGGATACATTGAAAATCTAAGAATGTATTATTGGAAATTATTAAAATCTCCAAATTATCCTTAATGTTTAGCATTCAGTGTATAATTCTAAAACATTTCTTCCAAATGACTGTATCCATCTAGACGTGTACTGTTTGAACGAGACTACGTTGTTTGTTTTTGGTTTGTTTATTTGATTGCAAAATCTTGATGCACAATAAATGAAAGTTTTTTTTTTATTAGTTATTGTATGAAGTAATAGAATTCCATGTGTTTAAAAAAAATGAAGTTCATGCAGTGACTGACTAGCATACTAATGAATGACTGAATTAACTTCTTTTGAATTAAGTAGATAGTCAGGTGGCTCATTCAAAATGGTCTTGAGCAGTTTCTTTGGCACTGACAATGTCTTTGAAGGTTGCAGTTGCCTTCACACACTCTACATTCTTGGGTCTTGTAGGAATCTATAGAAAGAACAGAAAAGCAGTCTCTTAGTGGTCATTATTAGTCAGCAAGGTCCTAAAAATGTATTTCGTCCTCTTAAAGCAACACCTTACAAGTAGCATTTATTTATTTTTGGCTAATCTGAATATTAGTTTCATGTGTCATAGTTATGTAATGCAATTTATTACATACATAAAAAATATGACTATGAAATGCATGCCTAAAGAAAACATTAGATTTCATTTTTATTTATAAAGGGGACTTTTATGTCATAAGTCCACATTTATTCACTTCCCCTCTATTTATTAGCACCTCTTATATTGAAATGAAAGGGTGTGGCTGGGATTCGTCTGGCTACAGTTTTAATATGTGCTTATGTTGTTATCACATATACATAATATGTCTATTTTGTTATTATATTATTGTATTGTTTTTAATATTAGTCTTAGTTATTATTTTGCCTTCATTATGTCTAAGTAAGTGGTGATGATGGTTGGGGGCGTTCAGTGATGTGTTCATTTTGTGAGCTGTATGTTTCGTGTTTTGTTTTAAAACAAAATAAAACCTGTCAATCTTAAATCTACATTGTGGTATTTTTTGTTGTTGATTTTTTGCAAAAAACCCTTTGTTCTTTCGCAAATATGTATTCATGTGTAATTACTTCCATCAACTAATCAAAGTATTCTCGTAAGTGTAGAATCTGACATTCAGAATCATTCAGAATACATAGAGCGACTCGTTCGAATGACAGCAGCCATGTAGCATCGTGATGAATGCAAAGGGGGGAGATTACTCGCCAGATGGGAGAAATTCTTACACAATGTGGTTTTAAAAAAGAAATATAGTTTCACTGTTTAGTTGTAAGGTGAGTTTCCATCCATCCATCTTCATCCGCTTATCCGGTGTCGGGTCGCGGGGGGAGCAGCTCCAGCAGGGGACCCCAAACTTCCCTTTCCTGAGCCACATTAACCAGCTCCGACTGGGGGATCCCGAGGCGTTCCCAGGCCTGGTTGGAGATATAATCCCTCCACCTAGTCCTGGGTCTTCCCCGAGGCCTCCTCCCAGCTGGACATGCCTGGAACACCTCCTTAGGGAGGCGCCCAGGGGGCATCCTCACCAAGTGCCCAAACCACCTCAACTGGCTCCTTTCGACGCGAAGGAGCAGCGGCTCTACTCCGAGCTCCTCACGGATGACTGAGCTTCTCACCCTATCTCTAAGGGAGACGCCACCCACCCTCCTGAGCAAACCCATTTTGGCCGCTTGTACCCTGGATCTCGTTCTTTCGGTCATGACCCAGCCTTCATGACCATAGGTGAGGGTAGGAACGAAAACTGACCGGTTGATCGAGAGCTTTGCCTTCTGGCTCAGCTCTCTTTTCGTCACAAAGGTGCGATAAATTGAATGTAATACCGCACCCACCGATTCTCCGACCAATCTCCCGCTCCATTGTCCCCTCACTCGAGAACAAAACCCCAAGGTACTTGAACTCCTTCACTTGGGGTAAGGACTCATTCCCCACATGGAGTAGGCACTCCATCGGTTTCCTGCTGAGAACCATGGCCTCAGATTTAGAGGTGCTGATCCTCATCCCAACCGCTTCACACTCAGCTGCGAACCGATCCAGTGAGTGCTGAAGGTCGCAGGCCGATGATGCCATCAGGACCACATCATCTGCAAAGAGCAGCGATGAGATCCCCAGCCCACCGAACTGCAACCCCTCCCCACCCCGACTATGCCTTGATATCCTGTCCATAAATATTACAAACAGGATTGGTGACAAAGCGCAGCCCTGGCGGAGGCCAACCCTCACCTGAAACGAATCCAACTTACTGCCGAGAACCCGGACACAGCTCTCACTTTGGTCGTACAGAGATTGGATGGCTCTAAGAAGAGACCCCCTCACCCCATACTCCCGCAGCACCTCCCACAGTATCTCCCGGGGGACCCGATCATACACCTTTTCCAGATCCACAAAACACATGTAGACCGGTTGGGCATACTCCCAGGCTCCCTCCAGGATCCTTGCGAGAGTGAAGAGGTCCGTTGTTCCACGACCAGGACGGAATCCGCATTGTTCCTCTTCAACCCGAGGTTCGACTATCGGCCGAACCCTCCTTTCCAGCACCTTGGAGTAGACTTTAGGGAGGCTGAGAAGTGTGATACCCCTATAATTGGCACACACCCTCTGGTCCCCCTTTTTAAAAAGGGAAACCACCACCCCGGTCTGCCACTCCTTTGGCACTGTCCCAGACTTCCACGGAATGCCAACCAGGACAGCCCCTCCACACCCAGAGCCTTGAGCATTTCTGGATGGATCTCATCAATCCCAGGGGCTTTGCCACTGTGGAGTTGTTTGACTACATCAGTGACTTCTTCCTGGAAAATTGACAATGATCCCCCATCATCCTCCAGCTCTGCCTCTAACATAGAGAGTGTATTAGTCGGATTCAGGAGTTCCTCAAAGTGCTCCTTCCACCGCCCTATTACCTCCTCAGTTGAGGTCAACATTGTCCCATCCTTACTGTACACAGCTTGGATGGTTCCCCGCTTCCCCCTCCTGAGGTGGCAAACAGTTTTCCAGAAGCACCTTGGTGCCGACCGAAAGTCCTTCTCCATGTCTTCTCCAAACTTCTCCCACACTCGCTGCTTTGCCTCTTTCACGGCAGAGGCTGCAGCCCTTCGAGCCCTTCTGTACCCTGCAACTGCCTCCGGAGTCCTCTGGGATAACGTATCCCGGAAAGACTCCTTCAGTCGGACGGCTTCCCTGACCACCGGTGTCCACCACGGTGTTCTTGGGTTACCACCCCTTGAGGCACCTAAGACCCTAAGACCACAGCTCCTCGCCGCAGCTTCAGCAATGGAAACTTTGAACATTGTCCACTCGGGTTCAATGCCCCCAGCCTCCACAGGGATGCACGAAAGGTTCCGCCGGAGGTGTGAGTTGAAAGTCTGTCGGACAGGGGGCTCCTCCAGACGTTCCCAATTTACTACACGCACTACCCGTTTGGGCTTACCAGGTCTGTCCAGAGTCTTCCCCCACCCCCTGGCCCAACTCACCACCAGCTCCGCCCCTCTCTTCATCCGAGTGTCCAAAACATACGGCCTCAGATCAGATGAAACGATTATAAAATCGATCATTGACCTTTGGCCTAGGGTGCTCTGGTACCAAGTACACTTATGAGCATCCCTATGTTCGAACATGGTGTTTGTTATAGACAATCCATGACTAGCACAGAAGTCCAACAACAAACAACCACTCTGGTTTAGATCAGGGAGGCCGTTTCTCCCAATCACGCCTCTCCATGTGTCTCCATCATTGCCCACGTGCGCGTTGAAGTCCCCCAGCAGAACAATGGAGTCCCCCACTGGAGCCCCATGCAGGACTCCAGTCAAGGTCTCTAAGGCTACGTTCAGACTGCAGGCCAAAGTGGCCCAAATTTTTTTGGGGTCAAGTGGCCAGGTCAGGCTTCTTCAGAAGTAGTGTGAACACTCAAATCTATCTCAGATCTGATTTTTTCAGATCAGATTCAGGCCACTTCCACATGTGGTCCTGAATCCGACCCAGATCTGATTTTTTTCAATGCGACCGCAGTGTGAACAGCCAAGGCGGATTTGATGTGACTTTTACCTCAAAAACCCTCGCTGCGCCCTCTCTCACCGCGGGGAGGGGCGGGGCCCCCTGCTTCCAGTACGGCTGTTAACCGGGGCGGACTGTCCTCATTGTTACCCAACCGCGCGTCACATCGCCAGGGCGGGGATCGGCTCAAGTAAAAAGGTAACACCCGCCTGTAAACACGGACCAAGGAGTGTAACGCGCTCGCAAGTCGGGGTCGCCCCGTGGTGCAATGAAAGTGAAAGCCGGCGTGCGCCGGCTGAGGTGGGATCCCGGTCCCTCGGGGTCGGGCTCACCACAGGCTGAGTCGCCGCACCGCCGGGGAGGTGGAGCGTGTGCGAGGGCGAAGCCAGAGTGGTGGAGGCCCGTAGGTGTCCTGACGTGCAAATTGGCCACACAGGCCTCTTTAGTGAAGTTGCAGCCATAACCCCGCAAATTTGTCTCTCTTTCTCTTCAGCCTTCCCCTCCTCAGCACCTGCGCATGGCTGCCATTACACAAACATTTTAATACAAAATAAAAAAATAAAAGCTGAATAATAAATAAAAATGCTTACTTCCTCCATAACCTCCCTAACTTTAGTGCAACAGCGTGCTGCGTCTGAAGTCATTGTTATTGTTCTTTTGCGCATGCGGGTCAGTTCAAAACCGCAAACAGTTCACACTGGAATCTGATATTGGCCACATTTTAAAAGGTAATGTGAACAGCCAAACAAAAAATCGGATCTGAGCAAAAAATCTGAATCAGGCATTAAGACTTGCGGTGGGAACGTAGCCCAAGAAGGCCGAATACTCCGAACTCTTGTTTGGTGCATATGCACAAACAACAGTCAGATTCCCCCGCCCCCAACCCGCAGGCGTAGGGAGGCGACCCTCTCGTCCACCGGGGTAAACTCCATCGTAGCTGCGCTCACCCGGGGGCTTGTGAGTATCCCCACACCCGCCCAGCGTCTCACACCCTGGGCAACTCCGGAGAAGAAAAGAGTCCAACCCCTATCCATGAGTATGGTTCCAGAACCGAGACTGTGCATAGAGGTAAGCCCCACCAGATCTAACCAGTAGCGCTCCACCTCCCGCACCAGTTCCGGCTCCTTCCCCCAAAGAGAGGTGACGTAAAATGTCCCCAGAGCCAGCATCTGCTGCCCGGGTCTGGTCCGTTGAGGCCCCTGACCTTCACTGCCACCCATTTGACAGTGCACCCAACCCCAGTGGTTCCTCCCACAGGTGGTGGGCCCATGGGCTGGAGACATGGTAGCCACGTAGCTTTTTCGGGCTGTGCCCGGCCGGGCTCCGTGGCAAACCCGGCCACCAGACGTTCGCTGACGAGCCTGCCATCTGGGCCTGGCTCCAGACGGGGGCCCCGGGCTTCCTCCGGGCAGGGTCACTCCATCTCTACCTCGTTGTGTCATAGGGTTTTTGAACCATTCTTTGTCTGGCCCCTCACCTGAGACCACTTTGCCTTGGGAGACCCTATCAGGAGCACAAAGCTCCAGACAACACAGCCCTCAGGGTCATAGAGACACACAAACCTCTCCACCACGATAAGGTGATGGTTCCCGGAGAGGTTAATGACAGGTTAGTGATCAATTATTTGCCTATGTATGACTCAACCCTTTCTATTGGCTGGTTGTTGACTAGCAGACTGGGGGTGAAGGAAGGACCTTTGCAGAAATCAACAACCAACTCCTATTTTGGAATTGTTGAGGTCAGGGCAGTTCCCCCTACACCGCTCTCTAAAAATGTCATTTCAGTGTGTAACTGTCCATGCTCACAATGTCGTCAGAGTATTTAATGTATGTTATACCTGGGTTAGTGATCCTGCAGTCATTTTTGTATAGTGTGTATGGAAGCGGTTCGATAACAGAGCCTTGTGGGGCTCCTGTGGAGACTGTCTTGGATGGACTCCCACCCATCTGTCAGGGATGAGAGGATCCAGAGGGTCAGGAGTGGGTTGACATCTATCTGGAGCAGTTTGCGGGCCATCAGGTGAGGTTGCACGGTGTCGCCGCTAGAGAAGTCCACAAAGACCTGTCTACCAAGTTATTTAGGCTTCTCAAGATGGGTATAGGGATCATGCAGCAGCAGTGTTAGTACAGCGTCATCCATTCCCCTCTGTCTTTTTACGCAAACGGAAAGGTTCAGCCTGCATACTAACCTGAATCCTGAAGCTGGGAAAGAATAAGCCTTTCAAAGCCTTTAATGACCAAATATGTTAATGCCACAGGCATTAACATATTTTCATTGTCACAGGTGGGATTGCTCATGTTTGGTTACAGGGCAGATGGTTGAGGATTTTCACAGTGACATGATTGAATGTTCTGACAGGGAGAGCTGAAGAGATGACAGAAAACACCAGCCAGCTTGCTGCAGCAGGCCTTCATCAACTGACCACAGATATGGTCAGGTCCTGGTCCGTTTTTGTTTTCATCCTCCTCCTCAGCAGCATTCAACCTCCCTCTGTTGCAGCTCCAGGTTTACGTGGGTACGTAATATTGGTGTGAGCTCAGCTATTAGCTCCTCCCTCTTCCGTGAGTAGTTACACTGGTCAAACCTGCAATGTAATTGATTAAGGCTCTCTGCCATGTTGAGTCTTTTGACCGGGTGTTTGATGATGCTGAGTTGTTGTTGGGGAAACCAACCAGTAAATGTAAATGGACTGTTCTTATATAGCGCTTTTCAACGACTCAACGACTACTCAGAGCGCTTTAACATTGTACAGGAACCATTCACCATTCACACACATTCATACACTGTGGCCGAGGCTGCCGTACAAGGTGCCACCTGCTCATCAGATAATCATTCACACACATTTACACTCCGATGCGCAGCATCGGGGGCAACTCGGGGTTCAGTGTCTTGCCCAAGGACACTTCGACATGGGACTGCAGGGCCAAGGATCGAACCACCAACCTTCCGATTGGCAGGCAACCGCTCTACCACTGAGCCACAGCCGCCCAGACAACCAGTGTCTTTTCTATGGTTTACCTGATGTTAACACTGTATTTTTTTACATTTCATTTTGCAGCTGAATTTTGCTTATTAAATTTGAGCAAGTTGAAAATATATAGTTGAATTTTATACGTTGTATTTTGCAACTGAATTTGGGTATATTGAATTTTTTAACGTTGAATTTTTCATTATGACGGCACTCATAGAGAGTGTCCAGAAAAGGGCCCTGAGGATCATAACTAGAGGTTACACTCCACCTCTGCCACTCCCATCTCTTCAGAGCAGGAGGGAGCAGTCAGCAGTTCGGCTGGTTAAAGACATACCATCTGAACGCTACCCTCTCCATGACCTGCTTCCACTTACTAAACCTATAAACACCAACGGCTGCTGCGAAACAGAGACCATCTTACAGACATTCAGTGCAGAACAAACAGACTGAAGACAGCAACACTGTGTGCATATGTGTAATTATTTATATTTAGTATTTTTAATTCATTTTTTTATCTATATAGGGACTTTGTTTTAAACCAATGTAAATTCTGCTTTTTGTTGGGTTGTTTAATTGTGAGCATGATTTCAATAAACTCAAACTTAAACTAATGACCTATGATCCTGTGGTAAGGTCCAGAGTTTGATGAGTCCCCCACTCATCATCACCACTTACTTGAAAAAAATCACAAAATTAAGACAAAAAAAATAACCACAATATTCAAGACAGTACTATAAAATAACGGGGGTGGGGGGGGGGGCAGGTGGAGAGAGGAGCATGTGTTCATGGTGTTAGCGGTATGTTTTGTTTTTAAAACAAAATAGGAACTGGCAATCTTATAGGAACTGGCAAAAAAGAAAACATGGATGCAAACCTTCTTGATAAATGCAGGTAATCTATGGGTAAGATTATGTAAACTGATTTCATTCCATATGTTTTCATCACTACATCGCTGGGTGTAGACAAAAAATATGATATACAATTGTCTGGTATGGCCAAAATGCAGACTACTGCTCAGTCTGAACAGAAAATGTATCGCACTGCCATTTTAACTCACATTATGTTTTAATTGACTTAATTGAAAGAATAAAAAATCTGAAACCTCATGCATAACTCATACCTGGTTGCACACAGCCTTTCCATAGCGTACAAAAGTGGCAAAGTGCTCGCAGTTGAGAGTGAAAAGATGATATGGGAATTCCTTATCAATAAGGGCATCGCACCGTAGCCTCATATCCTCAGGTGCTGATGGTGTGAAGGCATGGCGGTTGTTACTGATCAGGGCATGAGTTCCTTTTGGGACATTCACCTCTCGAAGAGGCACTCTGCGGATCTTGGTCTCCCCAAGAAGAAGGTCACCACATACAGGGAAGATTGTTTGTAGGGAAGAACGTATGCTGCTCATCAGTTGCCCCTGATCTAAAGAGTGACACAGTATTCTTTCAGAATTGTAACAATTGGACAAACAGTCTTAGTTTTTAATCTGCATAATATGTATCCATAACTATTATACGATTGTCAACTAGCACCATAATACACCAGTCATACTCTCTGTGTTCTGGAGTTGCTGCAACTGGATACATTTGGAAGCTGTCATTATTTCCCATTGAAGCAGTGTTTCTTTTCTTTTAGTTTTTTAACAAATAAGGGCAACAAAAAGAATGTACAGCTATATTTTGTTTTGTATTTCATATACTACCCTTGATTGTTGACCAGACAATTATAATTAGAAGTTTGTGAAGGTGATCATGTATGCATTTAATGAGGTGATTTTTTTCAAGTCTCCTTGAATTGATCCATTTTGGTGCTCCATAATCTTTATATCATTCGTTCATTCATTTTCCAAAATGAAATAAAAAATCAGAAAAGCACAAAAAAATTTCTGATTTTGTGCTCAAATGAAAAATGGAAAAAACGGATAATGAGCATTTCATCCAATATTGCTATTTTCAACTGATGCAAAGTGCGTGATCCGGAAGAGATCTCTACCAGTACTAGATCCATGATTAGGACACTGTCGGATATAAATATGAATATATATTTGATCATGCACAACAAAACACGCAAGAATTAAATCCCATTTTCAATACCATGGATATAGAGCCACTTGGCCAGCCATGCCAAAACACTTCAATATGAACTTCAAAAGCCAACGAAAAATGATTTCAAAATGAGTACGGAGTTCACTATTGGGCGAACACACTTTCACCCAGGAAACACTTGTTAGCTCCTCAGGAGTGTTTTAACCACGATCTTTTCCCTAAACTTTACAAGTCGTTTTGGTGCATTAATGTAACTGTCAGCGGTGCATGACGCTCACTTTTTCTGGCAACCTCCACCACTACCATCACAGCGCCTGAAAGGACTATCATCTGGCGGTGCCTGTAGCCGGCTCACAGTCTCCGGCTCACAGAACTCCTGCTCCGGTGTCCCGGAGCTCTGTAGAGGCTAAATACAACGATAATGTGTTATGTGTTACACGTTACAGCTCTTTAGATATTTTAAAATATATTATAGGTATATAATATAGAGGCAGGGATACATAAACCAGAAAGGTGGAAATCCCACGCATCCCCTCGGAAAATTGCACCCTATATATATATACATTTATGTATGGCCCGCAAAAGAAACAAATGAAAAAAAATAAGCACATAATGGCTGGACTGAGGGAATATTCTGTCATAAGTATGAAACTTTTTGACAGCAGCAACCGTTAGATGTCTCGAGACGCTCAGATAAGTCTGTCAGAAGACAATGATGCAGCCAGTAAGAATCACTGAAGTGCCAATAATATTACTTTAAATCAAACCCTTGAGTGTAATACTGCGATTATACAAGTACTTACTTACTTTTTTTTTTAAATAGTTTAATAGTGGACCTTGTCGGGGTCACGCAATTTGCGTCCGTTGAAAATTATCAAAATTGGATTAAAAGATTCCAAAAGATTGGAAAAACAAGTCATTTTTGAAAATTATTTAGAAAAATGAATGAACGAATTATACACAGATTCTCTAGTGCTAACACAAACTGAAAATGATCTAACCCAACGCCAAAGTAAAAAAAAAACTGATAACATGAAATGATTAACCAAGATCAGGTAGAGTGCAGTGGATGACAATGTGAGAACTGTGGAAGTTGTGGCAGGAGGCCTGCACACAAACTGCAGGAATCTAACCTAGCTAGTTTCTGCACAAGAATGGAGCTCTGGGCACAGAGGAAAAGGATATATCAGACACACACTACTAGTTAGTAGATACATTCATAAGATTAAGAGCCTTACCTTTTAATATATAATTTTCGAATGCTTTACGATTAGTTTTAAGCCAATTATAGGAATATTTTTGGGGTTACCAGGTTTTTAAAAATGCCTTTGACAGGTTTTCATCCTTCTCCAGCACCACACATTTTTCTTAAGCTCTTTAGTTAATCAGAACGACCACTTAAATCGTGGAAAAAAGTGCAAAACATCTGGGCAAAAATACATTTGAAGCAACTCATTAACATGAAAATATAAAAGATGTATGTAAGTTTCCATTATTATTGACTTTTACAATTCAAGATGTGGGGCGATCCTGGGGCATCTTCCTGAGGATCCCTGAGGCTAAGTCTAGTGTTAAGAAGGTGGTATTGTTTTGTATTGTATTGCATATTGTTTTTCAACTTAAAAAAATGAAATCAATGTGATGTTATTTGTGTAATACACTGTATGTTGTCCTCACCTGCAACAGCAAAATGGATTACATTACCATCTTCAACATACACTCCCCAGTGTGAGTATCCGATAGGGTAGGAAAATTCTATCAAGTCTCCAAATTTGGCAGTGGAGGAAATGTCTTCAGCCTGCATGCATGGCAAAACACATAACAATAAAAGCAGCAGTGTATGACACATCTCCACCCTGCTCCACCCCCTGTCCAGCCTGAAAGCAGGTTAAGCTACATTACATACATTCAGTTCAGGGAGAGGTGTGGTTACAAGTTATTTACTAATGGTAAATACTGCTCAGTATCACCATGTGTACAACTGATCACCCTTGTTTGTTTGTTTGATTGATTGATTGATTGTTTGTTTGTTTGTTGTAAGTCATGCATTTATGATTAAGATGACTTCTATCTCTTGTTTCTATGGAGGTTTACTGCACGTCTCAGTTTCTCTGGACAAAAGTATCTGCTTAATGAATGCGATGTAATGTACTGTTATAACGCAGGATGTGCTATTAACTATTAAATGTCCCTTTGAAAGACAATCTCACAGTTCCATTGGCTGAAGTCATATTGCTATATTGCCGCATTCGATTACATTACACTGACTAAGTAACTTTACATTACCTACAAAATAACTAAGTCTGATTTATTTAGAATACAGGTGATCATGCTGTAACATTGAGATGGTTGATCACACTCATAATGTCACTGTTCCATTGCAAGATAATTTAGAGCTTTGTGTTGTTGGTTCTTACCTGTGTCAGAAAATCCATTTGACTTCCTGTAAGTTAGTGTGAGCCTGTGGTGTCTGTTGTAAAGCAGTCTGCCCGTACTGTGCAGGGTGTGTTGTGTGAGAATCTGGTTTGGACTGTTTGCTGCTTGGGAATTATTTGAAGGGAAAAAAGACAGCTGATTGGCTAATACAGTGAAAGACTACCTCAACAGTAATTTAAAAAAAACTGTGCCTCAAACAAGAATAACACATCAAACAAGCTACACTTTAGGAAGTTTATGAAGAACTGTCAATATATAAAGGTTTCAATTTGCACTCAACTGTTTTGGTCTTTCTTGAAAATATATACAGTACAATCTAATATATAAATATGTGTGTGTGTGTGTGTGTGTGTGTGTGTGTGTGTGTGTGTGTGTGTGTGTGTGTGTGTGTGTGTGTGTGTGTGTGTTGATAAGGGTAAGCAATAAACAAATCTGCAACACACAAAAAACTCAAGACTCACTAGATCAATGTATTTATTTACAGAATAAATACCTGCACTGAGCTTCCTGATTTATTCACTATCCCCTCAGAATACCATGAGCTTAGGTAACGAATGATTAGTTACTGTTTTTCAGAAGAGTAGTTACTGTTTATTTGAAAGGGCAACGAATGATTAGTTACTGTTTGTCAGAAGGGTAGTTACTGTTTTTTGAAAGGGTAACGAATGATTAGTTACTGTTTTTCAGAAGGGTAGTTACTGTTTTTTGAAAGGGTAACGAATGATTAGTTACTGTTTTTCAGAAGGGTAACGAATGATTAGTTACTGTTTTTCAAAAGGGTAGTTACTGTTTTTTGAAAGGGTAACAAATGATTAGTTACTGTTTTTCAGCAGGGTAGTTACTGTTTTTCTGAAGGGTAGTTACTGTTTTTTGAAATGGTAATGAATGATTATACCCTTATTGTTTTACCTGCATTATGCTTACAAAAAAGACAAATTCAACAAGTGCAAGTTATCTGACAAGTGAGTATTTTCAATCTCCCTTGTCCATCCTGGTTATTTCCGACAAAACAAAATGACTGCTTCATTTAGTCACTCTGAAATACTCTGGCACATAACCCAACCGTAAAACCACAATGTCTCACTTTTTAAACTCTGTCTTTGTATGCATTAACTGAAAGAGATATAGGCCGTGCCGGAAATGGGCCGGAACTCATCGGCACTGAGTACATCTGATTTTTGTCCACATAAGTAGACTTCCCTTACTCTTCACCCCGACCTGCGTAACTCCGTCTCCCACATAGCAGCTTAACAATGAGAAAACTGAAAATGTGCTCGTTGACATGAATCCTTGTAGTGGATAAACATATTATTGTAACCCCAAGAGCTGGAGTAGACTGCTGTGCCACCGCCCAACAGAGAAGGACACCTATGATCCATCTGCCCCGACGGTCACCAAATCCCACACACAAGATCAGCAAGCCATGGCGTTATATGGCGGATGCAGCCGAGGCAACGTTTGCGGCATTTTGTCAGTAATAGATGGAACCAGACTAGCTGTTTCCATATTTTCAGTCTTTATGCTAAGTTAAATGCATCCATTTTTAGACATGAAAGTGCTATCCATCCTCTCATCTGACTCTCAAGAAAGTGAATACTTGGATTTCCCCTAAATGTTTCCCCAAAACAATGCCTAGTTTATTATTTTAAGTTTTGAAATGTATAGTTTATATATAAACTATAGACCACATGTCAAGGTTTGGTTCTTCATGTGTTGATTTCTTTTATAAAAATAAAGATAAGGAGAATAAAAACTAAATAAATTAAATGTTTGAAGTCTTATTCCAATGTGTAGTGTCCCAAACATTGCCTGAAACACAGCTGTTATCTAATAACATAAGGCTACTACAGTGGGCTTGTACACTAGATGGCAGTCCAGGAATGTTGTATGTAGCATTGATGTACTCCAACACTCCATGTTGTTCTCTTGCTGTTCTGTGGAAGCGGTACAAGGGATGAGTGAACAAGCAAAAGTTAATTCATATTGTTATATAATGGCCTGTAAAAATGTAAATGGTAAAATGTACCCATATCTGCTGCAGCATGTCATTTCAAATACTAACATGGATGTAACACCTCTAAAACATCCAATGGAATGAGCATGAGTACATCTTTAAAGCCACCCACCTTACCAAAATCAACTGTACTGTGTTGGCTGTAAAAGCCTTCAGGTTGCACAGATCTAAATTCTCCAAATCTACAATCTCGTAAATCAATACATACTGTTATTTTTCTCAAGAAGTAAAATTAACATTGTATGACAGACAATGATGCAATTATGAAAATAATTTTATTGAAAAGTCTTTAAATATGACATTTTGATTGATCATTACTTTCAGGAATAAAGATATTTGCAGTCAATGAGGTCCTTCAGCAAACCTTTCAGGGCCTCTGTGTGATGGGACAGGCTGAGAACAGGTGTGTTGATTGGGTTTGGTAAACGCAGAAAAAAGGTAGAGCCATGTCTTCAGGAATGGCCAGAGATGATGATGAAGTCAATGGAAAGTGAAGATACTGCATTGTGAGGCCTCCAGCTGAATCCTTTATTCAACGCCTTTCATGAACTCAAGGAACTCTGTCAGAGAGAACGCATTATTTTATTTATATAATTCTTCTTGTATTTCTGACTTGAATACACACTTTAGGAGAGTAATGATTCTCGGAGATCCTTTGCCTGAATTTGTTGATAAATGGGTGCAAACAGCTTTCATGTTGGGCAGAAGACTACGGTAGTTGTAAAATGGACATCTTTTTTTATGATTATTTTTTGTGGGCATTTTAGGCTTTTATTTTTGACAGGACAGCTGAAGACATGAAAGGGGAGAGAGAGGAGGAATGACATGCAGCAAAGGGCCGCAGGTTGGAGTCAAACCTTGGGCTGCTGCGTTGAGGAATGAGCCTCTATACATATGGGCGCACTCTACCAGGTGAACTGCCCAGGCACCCTACAATTGAGATCTGACCAAACGCAATGGCTTCTCTTACTTAGTAATATGATCACACATCAAAAACCATCATTTAAAGGAGAACTTACCTACTATACAATTTACGTACCATATCTACAAGTACTGTCGATAGGAAAAATAAAAGACCAAAATCGGTTCTAGCAAACTGGAGTTGCTGCAGCTAATGACCAGAGCGCCCAGTTAGCTAAAATGTCAGTTATGGGGGCATAATGCTAAAGAGTGCCTTTGTGCCTCTTAACAGACACAAAATGCAGTTAAAATTTCTGTGCTTCAAGTTGGCCTTATTAAAGTCTCCTGCAATTATACGAACACCATCGGGGTGTTCGTTTATGGTGTTTATGGTGTTCAGCAGGAGAGAGAGAGCCTGGCTGAACCCTCTTATCCCAGACGCCGCTATGCAGCTAGCAGGCTGAGCTAGCTAACGGCAGTATTGAGACAAGGTAAGTGACAGCAGAAACTTTGAATTTAAACGGTTTCTTCACAATGTCTGAGTTGAAAACACATCTTGTTGTCACATAAGGGCCCTGTTCATGTTGCATAGAAATTTTAATTAGGGCCCGAGCACGAAAGTGGAAAGGAACCTATTGTTTTTGTAAGGATTATTATTCCACGACGTCACTCGCATTTTTGAGGGGCTTAGCATGCTGGAAAACTTACAAAAATTGCACACATGTCAGACATGGCGAAAACTACAAAGTTCCATAGCGAAAAAGTTCAATTTGCCATTTGTGCGAAATTATTCATTTTACGAACAGGTGTTTTAGGACTTTAGGATGCACGACAACTCTCAAAGTTGTGCAGCCATGTGCAGAATAGGAAATTCTTTGATTTAAGTTCACATTTAGGCTTGAGAGTGGTGTGGTTGCTCTATAGTGCCCCCTAATTGGTTTTAGCACTTGGGCTGATTTTTGACGGCCTCAATATATACGAAAACTCACAAAAATTGGCGCCCACATAACAACTGGGAGCTTTGCGAGACTGTAGGCCTACAGCGATTTGGCCCATACCTGTAAGCGGGCTCCGTAGCGCCCTCTAATGCGTGGAAAGCCTTAACTTGGACATAGTTGATCCGATATTCACCAGATTTACTACACATATTGATCTAATCATTTCGGACATATTTCCAATTTACCTTCATTGGATTCATTCTGCCCAACCAGAAGGCAGACATTTTTTATTTATTAATTTTTCATGTGTTTTACATTCTTTCGAACTCCTCCTTCCGATCTTCACCAAACTTTGCAGGTACTATCTCTGGACCCTCATGACAAGAAAAATATGAAAATATGCGAAAGTTAGGGGGGACCAACTTCCTGTAGGTGGCTGTCGAAACAGGAACTTGCGTATCTTGGCCACAGTTATTGCGATGATCACAAAACACCACAGTTGTTCCTCATAGGGGCTTGAGAATCCATGCCAAAGTTTGAGTGAATTGGCCATTAGATGGCACTGTTTCAATTTGTTTTAATAAATTAGCCACATCGCAATATAACCTACTTTGTCTAACTTCTCCTGGGCCGTTAGTCTGATCTGCATGAAAACTTGGTAAAGACTCGGCGTACCCTCATGACAAAAAGTTATCAAAAGAATTTTGATAGCTAACACAATGTGCAGATTATAGAGGACCAACTTCCTTTAGGGGGTGGTCGAAGCAGGAGGTTGCGTATCTTGCCAACAACTATTCTGATTGCCACAAAACATGACACAGTTGTTCCTCATGGGACATTGAGCATATCTGCAAATGTTGGAGTCAGTCGGCATTTAGATGGCGCTGTTTTGATTTTTTTTAACCTGACTGAAATTCCATGCTTTTGGGTCTAAACAGCATACCCAAATAAAAGTGGTACAGCTCCCATATACTTTGACACTCTGGAGTGTGCTTGATATCTCTGGAAAGGTATCACTTTCAAGTTTTTCAGGATGAATCTAGGCCTTACTGACACAGAGTTACAGAGGCTAGAATGGAGTTTTTTTTCAAGTCATACATCTGTAAACTGACTAAAACACACTGCTGTAAACACATCTAGGTGAGATACAGAACACAAGACCATAGCTTAATCAGCTTAATTCAGAAAAAGAATTAGAAGCCAAAAGACTCAAAAATTGATTTTATATGAATTGTTTTCTACAGGTATGTCTGTGTGTTTCTCTTGGGTCCATTTGGAAAGTGCAAAGCAAAAAGACAAAAAAGTGCAAAATACAAAACTTCTCAAATACACAAAAACAAACATCAATCACACACAAACTTGAAATATCTATTTACATAAATATATAGAAATAAGTAATTATAAATTGTTCAGGGTGTGCTATGCATTATAACCTGTTTATGGTGAAACACAGAGATACACATCACAGGAGGAGCATTTCACTATAGTCATTTCAACTGTCGATCAAAACCAACGTGGTCCACATCGGATGCAGAGGCATCATTGGGTTTCTAGCTGTCTATCTCTGCCTCCCGGGAACCGATTGGCTCATGAGAGGTCTTGTTTGATTTGTAGGACTTCAGAGAAAAACTTTGATACCCACATTGCGCGTTAGAAGTCTCGCGTGAGAAGTGAGACGCGATAAAACGTCCAGAAGTGAAATACTGTTTACCATTTTCCGTTGTAATTCGGTCATAAACTTCAAGATTGTGAGGCAAACAGCTAGTTTTGAATAAAATAGCTTGGATATTCCATTTCCTTGGACTACTGGCAAGTTATGAAAAAAAATACTTTGGGACAATATCACCGATGTAGATAAACACTCGACTCTCGACACTAGCTGCGCAGTCTTTTTCAGTGTCATGGCAACTTTATTACAGTTGTTTAACTGCTATATATCATCTTATGCTTAGTGTGGTGGCTTAATTGAATCATGAGAGGCTAAGCTTACAATTGTTGTGTTGCATGACCGTATAGTTTGAAGATTTAATGCTTAAAAGTTATAACCGTGACGAAGTGTGCTGTCCACAGTACACTGTTACCAAATGAATTAGCCAAATTGCAATGCATGCAAAACCTACTTTTTCTAACTCCTCCTAGAGCATTAATCCGATCTGCACGAAATTTTGTATCCTCGGTCGAACCTCACGTAGCAGTACGAGTTTAACTCCTAACTATCTGGCGCTCTTTTGACCAATCACTGCCACAGGGACCTGTATAAAAGCAGCTAGTTGTCCTCCTTCCGCCCTCTCTTGCTCATTGGTGACGGAAGTACTCTGCACTTTCGGGTCGCTCACTCCGTGAGTTGTTTTGCTGCGCTACAGGTAGGGTAGTGGCTTGGCTGCCTCCACACTCATTGTCACTGTTATTTTGTTACCGCTATTTATTATATACTGAACGCTTGTAGATCTTCGGTTGGCGGGTTGTCCTTCACCTTGAACAGCGGTGAATGAAAAGCGAGTAACACTGATAGCTGCTGCGGTTTGCATGCTCGGAGCTGCCTCCTTCTGGGTCTACTAAAACTCTGCTTGAACGGTATGTGAGCTGAATGGGTTCAGATTTATTCGTTAAACTTATTTGGTGTTAATTATTATTTTCTGTAAACGCTAGGAACGCTGAAGCTGCCGGAGATCCCTGTTAGCTGCTTAGCACTTCAACTACTGGCTGCTGTTTTGATGAGACTGCTGCTGTCCTTTAAAAGTCCTGAGTATCGTAGCTATTGCTGCACGCCTGTCTTGCCTTCACGGCTACTGGGCCAATGTATGAGCCTCTTGTTTTGTGAGCCATTGCTGAAGGGTTTGGCTCCTTACCTTAATTTGGTTGATTTAGTTGTTTCTTTCTTTATTTTCTTTCTATTTTGTTTTCAATTTAATTAAAGGGTGAGGCTATTTGCACCCCTGGTACAATTAGCAGTGTATGCTATTTTCACCTCTGGTGCAATTAGAAGTGTATGCTATTCGTACCCTGGTGCAATTAGAAATGGGTGAGGCTATTTGCACCCCTGGGACAATTAGCAGTGTATGCTATTTGCACCCCTGGTACAATTAGCAGTGTATGCTATTTGCACCCCTGGTGCAATTAGAAGTGTATGCTATTTGTACCCTGGTGCAATTAGAAATGAATGCTATTCATACCCCGCCGGTGCACACAGCAATGTGTTCTATTAATACCACGTCTGGTACAAATATCAATGTATGCTATTTGCACCCCTGTGCATTTACAGTACCTTGACATATAGTTACACACAGTTATCCATACTACTCAGGTATTACCCATTTTTGGAATATTATCGCCCTGATATTCTTACCCTAACCATAACCAATCCCACTCCTCTTGCCTAAACCTAACTAACCCAACCAGAGCAGGCATATTCATGAGTCTTCCCCTACTACCCTGCAAAAAAAAAAAAAAAAGAAAAATTTCGCGTTGGCGGGCACTGACTTGCGCAATTGCATGCAAATTATCCAATCCAAAATAAAAAATAAGATCGCCTCACAGTGGAATCAAACTCCAAACTCCTAGACCAAAGGTAAGTGTACTAACCACTCACCTAGCAGTTCTTACAGAATGGTGTATAACTGTTTACCATTTGGTTTCTTCAAGCCTCGGTTGCTAGGTAACGGTACTGTATACAAAAAATAGGTACTAGCTAACAAACTAACGGTTGTATGCTTTCACTGAAGACAGAAAGCGCAACGGTAGTATCCATTTTCCGCTAGAAATTCAATTGTTATAAACTTTAGAGACAAAACTTCCCTAATATGCCAGTTTCTGCGGTCATGGAAGATGAACGTCCGCCATGATTTCGGTGCACGCGAGCAACGTGTTTTTGTTGTTACGTCACAGGGTGTGAATAGCTCAGCTGTGTGGCCGAGGCAATTCGTACCGGGGGTGCAAATAGACACTCCGTTAATTAAAAGTTGTAGTTATATTTTGTTTAGTTTTCTTTCCTTTAAGTGAGTTTTTTTGGTTATGTTATTGTGCTAATTATAAGTGTTTTGTTTCTTTTGAATTTCTTGCAAAGTCTTTTGAATTCTTGTTTTGTACGTCCTGTGGGAACCCCTAGTGGTTCTGGCCTTTATATTGTATCTATATTGGTTAAATTTCTTTCAATTTGTTTCTTTATAACCTTGTTTATATTGATTTTTGATATTCATTCTTGTGGAGTGAACCCTTTAATTGTGTGTGTGTGTGTGTGTGTATGTGTTTCCCATTTCTCCCCCCCATTTTTAGTTGCTGACACCTGAAGGTGGTGGTGTTGGTGTCCAGGTGGTGGTATCTCCTTCCCCGTGTGCTGTGTCTCCCCGTTTTCATTTGCAGTGTTCACTGTTGTGTTGTTTTAGTGTGTTCACGGGTGACTTTCCCTGGGATCCCCTTTACCGTCCTCGTTCCCTTCTCCCCCTCCACTGGTAAGCCTCAGCCCTAATTATTTTTGCCCTTTTTTTTGGTGTGAATGTGTTTTAAATTGATTGCTTTTAACTTTATTGATTTTTATTGAAATAAAATGGTATTCTTTTGTAAGTTGAACCGCGCCTTTGGCGCCTTTTTGTATACTGACCAGAGGTGGGTAGTAACGAGTTACTTTTACTCCGTTACATTTACTTGAGTAAGTTTTTGAAAAAATGATACTTCTAGGAGTAGTTTTAAATCACTATACTTTTTACTTTTACTTGAGTAGATTTGTGAAGAAGAAACTGTACTCTTACTCCGCTACATTAGGCTACAATGAGCTCGTTACTTTTTCTTTTTACCTCTTTGGTATTCTACGCGTCATTGTCTTTACCCCCCCGCGTACGCCTCATTTTAATGTTTTATTTTGACAGAGAGAGAGACTTCCGCTAAAGCCTCTACCACGTGACTGGGTTTCACCCAATCAAACGTAGTTGTGCAGTCTCGTCACCTTCCTCAAACCTAGCAGCGGGATGGGTTAGCTTTTACAGTCGCAGCAAAACAAAAATGGCAATGTCAGAAACGTCACAGACGAGGAAGAACCGCGCCCTGTACTACGAAGCAAGATCAACATGCCCTGGATTTATTTCAGTTACCCGGCTTCACCTAACCTAACCACCGCGGTCCCGCATAAACTGTGTCATGACGCTGGTTATCAACTAGTTCAATCAACCCAGGGTTTCCCAATCCAGTGGCGCCTGTTCACATAAAAGAGGTGATGTTTGCACAACATGACCAACAATAGCCACATATTTTACATAAGAAGAGCAAACTATAATTCTACATAAAAATGAACACATACATGGTTTTACAGGCAAAACGCAATACAGTCGCTGCTTCCTAAAACGGGAAGGAAAGCTGGCAAAAAAAAAAAAGAAATTGCCGACGCTGTAGATGCGCACAACTCTTATCAATATCACTTCCCCATCAGTCAGGCACAATATCTGACCATAATTACACTTGTACTTTCCATAAACTGTCGTTGCTTTAGCCTTTTATTTCAGTTGCAACCATGGCAGTGAGAGCGATCGTGAGAGCAAATAAAAAATATAAAAAACATAAAACCGCTGTGCGCATTACACACGGCAAATATCGACATCAGGTAATGTTAACGGGGCTGTAGGTCTCTAAATATTTTTTGTATGAGCACACCCCTCTCTTTTTCTCTCTCCCCCTCTCTCTCTCTCTCTCTCCGCGCACCGAGCTCCACCTGATCTTCTAAGAACGGTAAAGCCGTTATCAGTGCAGTATTGATTGGTCAGTAGGCGTGCTTTTACACCGGTTGATCTCTGCTCCCGACCAGGTTAGGCGTCCAGCATAAGTTACCACGGCGATTGAACCCGATAACAAGTGATCCACCTTTGTGAATGAAAGCATGTTTACCTTAGTAAAAGTACCAAACAGCAGCTACATTACCTTGTTCTAGTTCTGCCTGCAGAGTCTGGTAAAAAAAGTGTAAAGGTTTGGAAACTTGTGCTTATTTATTTTTTTATGTATTATTATTTTATTGATATTATTTTTTTAAGTACTTGAATTTACCTGGATTATTTTAATTTAAGCTATTTTATGATTAATTAATTAATTTAAATTAATTTAATTGATTGGATGAACTATAATTTGTCTAAATATGATTATTTTGTATTTTTGTCCGTCTGATTGAATGCTTAAAAATAAATCAGACGTTACTCAACAGTTACTCAGTACTTGAGTAGTTTTTTCACCAAGTACTTTTTTACTCTTACTCAAGTAATTATTTGGATGACTACTTTTTACTTTTACTTGAGTCATATTATTCTGAAGTAACAGTACTTTTACTTGAGAACAATTTTTGGCTACTCTACCCACCTCTGATACTGACCTGTGCGACCTTAAATATATCAATAATCTTGCAATTGGAAGTAAAATCATTCATTAGTAAGTGATATCATTCCCTGGGTGAAATTCCCAGGGTGGCATTGTCGGTGTTTTTGAGGTGGGCTTCATCTAGGATACCACCTCCTCTGTTGTGTTCGCTCTCGTGCCGCCACACTCATGACAAAAAGTTATCAAAAGAATTTTGATAATTAAAAATGTCCAAGTTATAAAGGAGCAACCTTCTGAAGGTGGCAGTCAAACAGGAAGAGTTGCGATTCTTGGCAACAGTTATTCTGAATCAGAGGAAACTCGGCTAAGCAGCACAGCTGTTCCCCATGCTCCGCTGAGGCCATGGGTAACATTTGAAGTAAATTGTCCGGGCATCCCGCCAGTACCCCCGATGTGCTGTGAGGGGCGAGGGCCCCTTTCAACGCTGCTTGCAGCTTTAATTGCATTTTGTGTCTGCACAAAGGCACTCTTTAGAAGTAGGCCCACACAACTGGCATTTTAGCTAACTGGGAGCTCTGGTCATTAGCTGCAGCAACTCCAGTTCGCTAGCACCGATTTCTTTTTTTTTTTCCCTATCGACAGTACTCGTAGCTATCTAGCGATCAAGATTCAGGTAAAAATCGGCCAGAGTTCTCCTTTAAGCCTTGTCAGAAACGTAAGAAATGGGAGAACTAAATGGATATTGGAGTAGAGTAAGATGAAACTGAATTCCCTAGCCGCATGACCTTTCATTTATTTAGATATAGTTACATAAATAAGCACGACTGTACTGGCTCCTGTAGTTCTTTCTTATCTTTTTGTTCTTTTCTTTACTTAAAGTGCTCATATTATACTCATTTTCAGGTGTATAATTGTATTTAGAGGTTATATCAGAATAGGTTTACATGGTTTACTTTTCAAAAACCACCATATTTTAGTTGTACTGCACATTGATGCAGCTCCTCTTTTCACCCTGTGCATTAGGCTCTCTGTTTTAGCTACAGAGTGAGGCATCCCACCTCTGTTCCATCTTTGTTGGGAGTTGCACGTGCGCAGTAGCTAGGTAAGGACTACTAGCCAGTCAGAAGCAGAGTATGAGGGCGTACCATGTTAGCAGCTAGGCGAGCATTATAACGTGTTACAAAGTGATGCACGTTTGTCTCTGAAGTAAAGGCTGGACTACAATAGAGCTGTTTGGAGCAGTTTGCGAACAGTGTTTTCTGTTGGAGATGGTAAGTGCCTTTGGGGTGGACTTTGGGCTTTTTCACTTTGTAAACCTATAACATGCACAAAAAAAGATATATAACACAATAAAGAAAAGGGGAAAAGCCAAAAAGCATAATATGAGCACTTTAAAGCTATTTGTTTTACTGATTTTATCTTTTCCCAAGCTTTATCCTATAGATGAGTAGATTTGTTGGAAATAATGTGTAATAAATTGTTTTGTAACGTATACTGTACATATTCATGTGTATGTTATATGTATATTCAATTTTTTATATACAAAATTGTATCTGTACATAATAGTTAAATGTTTGTTTACCTTGTTCAGCTTTGTTGAACTTAGATAGATGGATAGATAGATAGGACTTTAATAATCCCAAACTGGGAAATTACGTAAATTACTTGTTTTTAGTTCTATCTGTATTTCTGTGTGTGTACTTTGAGAATAACAAAAGCCATCAAATTCCAGTTCGGAATACTCGTATTTCCTGCTAACTGAAATTACAAATGCAAAATCTTTGCTTTTGAACATTGTTTGTCGAACATTCAGTTGTGCTGCTGATTGGCTGGCTCTCTTACCGTCATAATCAATTTTCCCATCATTGTTTTTATCTCCATCCTTCATCAGCTCCTCAATGTCATCTTCTGTGATGGCCTCTCCAGTGGACTCCAACATGGTCTTCAGCTCTTCTAGGTCTATGTAGCCATCTCCGTTCCTCAACACAAGATAAAGGAATCAGTCTTATACTCATCTGGAATATGTTGAAACCTTTAGCACTAAACTGTTCTGATTGAATCAGTCTTATACTCATCTGGAATATGTTGAAACCTTTAGCACTAAACTGTTCTGATTGTAACAGTGTGAGTGAAGTTGTGGGTATTTATCAAAGATACCAAGAGAGTTTTGTTTGACTTTAGTGATATTTCAAACATCTATATATACATCAATATACTAGCACTGATTCCTCTTAAATTAACTTGAATGTTGAAGTAGCTTTATGAAGTGTGCGAAAATACAAAGAGGAACCTACTTGTCAAACATGCGGAACAGTTCAGCCAACTCCTCCTCTGATTTTCCTTTGCTCTCCTCCTTCATGCAGCGGACCATCATAACCAAGAACTCATCAAAATCAACTGTGCCACTCCCTGTTAACATGACAAACAATATTATAAAGACTCCTTATGGCTATATTATATTTGCAGTTATTAGACCTCAAGATACAGTGTTCATTTAATATTTAAATGATTTTATTCCACTCTAAAAAATATGTGCTGCTGATGTCTACAGTGATTTGACAGGTGTACGATGCTGACATACCATCCTCATCCACCTCATCAATCATCTCCTGTAACTCTTCAGGGGTGGGATTCTGTCCCAGCATCCTCATCACCTTTCCCAACTCTTTGGTGCTGATGCAGCCGTCCTCTGCATCCTGGATGAAGATGTCAAATGCAGCCTTGAACTCTAGAAGGGACACAGTAACTGTTACTGTCTGACAAGGACAAAAGGGCTGTAAGTTACTCATAACTACAAACAGAGACATCCATGTCCAGAATGTAACACCAAGAAGAATTGCCAACATAAAAACCATGTAGAAATGTTAGGCCGGTTACACACTGGCCGTGTGGCGTGAGCGTGGCGTTTCTGTTGCATTGCAGCTGCATGGATTTTTCTGTCTTTACACACCAGAAACGTGTCTGACGCGGGGCTGCTGCTGCTAGCCTTGTCGGTACACATGTATGTTTCCCATTGATAAAATGAAATACCATGTTAAACATAAATATATACTGATTTGATTACAGCAAAGACTATGTCGGCAGTAAATAGGCTACAGAATATTTCGTTCTGTATTGACAGGTGCAATATTAGAAAATCAATTATTTAAAAAAAAGAAAATTACATTTATATCTGCATTTATATCAAAACCTAGATACTTTTGTCATTTATTAATATGTATTCATGTCTAAACGACATATACACATCTTTTCCCATTCTATTTTGCCTGGAAACGCTTCCAACACGCTTGCGTGTCGCGTGAAAAATAGGCGTCGGTTCTATTTCTAACAGGCGCGCGTTTTCAGCTCGGCTCGAGCAGGCAGTGTGTAAGCTCTAACCAGTTAACATAAGAGCCGAAATATAAATGGACACGCCACACAGCTGACACGCTCGCGCGACGCATCTAGTGTAATGTAATGTAACTGGCCTTATCCAACATAACCATGCCAGCCAAGTATTTTGTGGTTCTAGATATCAGTAATTAATCGGAAATGCTTTACTATGCAAAGGTTATACAGGATGTTTAGTGGAAATAATCAAATGTGGCTCTTATTCCTAGGAAAGCAGGCATTTTATTAAAAGAACAGCTCCACTACAACCCAAGTAGATAGTCATTCATTTATTAGTCTAGATCAACAACTACATTTCCAGGATAAAGCCTATAGAAAATAGCAACCTTCCAGAAGCTACACTTTTTTTTTTTTCAAAGAAAATTTGGATGGTGCAACAAGGCAGGCCTGCTTGGTTCTTTCGGAGAATTATTGTAGAGATTTACAAAGAATATGTTTAGGGCATTTCCTCTCTAACTGGGACGTTTTGCGACCGATTGGTGGGATTGCTTTGGACCAAGTACACATGGAGATACCATGATATCTCATGGTATCTCCATGTGTACATGTGTACAGATTTAGCCCTTGGCCACTTGTTGCACTTTTTGGTCTCCCCCCAAAACTGCAAATTTGTCAAACCTTCATAAAGGTGCACTCGCCTTCTGTACTTAAATAGCTAGGCGATTGATTCTCCTTAATTGGAAATCAAGCCAACCACATACTCATATAAACTGGGTATGTGACTTAATGAGTAGCATCCATCTTGAAAATATAAGATATCTGAGAGATGGGAAACAGGATAAATTTAAGAGGATTTGGAACCTATTTATTTCCTACTTCTCTTCTATGCTACTGGGATCACTCCCATCCTGCCATCACTGTCTTAAAGCAACACTAGGTAACTTTTCCCGCTTCGGTCCCCCTACAGGTTGGAAGCGGAATTGTTACAAATTAGGTAATACTAGTCCTGTGTGACTTGGGTTAAAGACATAGTTTATAACATAGTATTGTTAGCAGTAGTAGTTGTACTTGTAAATGAAGTATTATGAGTATTATCAGTTTAGGTATTGTGAATATAGATAGTAGTAGTAGTAATAAGTAATAGCAGTAGTAGTTTTCTCACCATTTTTTTGTTCCTCTGTCAAGTTCTCAACCTTAAGGGAAACAAAGTGAAGACGGTCATTATATATCACTGTGTTTATTTTTTTTAATGTATTTTTTATTTGACAGGGACAGTGCATATTGATACATATTTCTGTAAATATGCCAGATTTAACCAAAAGGATAGTTTTTTTTATCTGCACTCCTTGGCCAGATGTTACAATAGGCTCTCTAAAAAGCAATGATAAGCATCCAACATTAACACAACATTAAAAATACAAATATACATTACGTTTCCCTGTTTCAGTGTGCTCAGAGCAGATGGACTGTAATGTCACACTGCTTTCCTCACTTACTATTCTTGTTGTGTGGCAGAGTACATAGGGGGGATTTCTGACACCAGTGCTGTTGTCTGGCTGGCTCATTTGTTTTAAAAGCCATCAGCTGTCTCTTCTCTTCTTCCCTCAGCACTTCTTTGTTCTATTGTCAGGCACAGACTTGAACTAACCACAGCAGCCTGTCACTCTGTGCTCTGTGTCTGAGTGCGTTACACCTTTCAGTATCGTACAAATTAAAGGAACACACAGAGACCCTTTTTTTCTTCTTTTTATTTATTTAAAAATTTTTTTACAAAAAGTAAACATCAAGAAAGTGGTCATCACAGTAAGATAAACCATAATCTCAGTTAGTGATCATCGTAAACAACCACAAGCACGACTGCAGTCAGAACCCAGGAGGGACCTCAAAAATACTGGTATCTATTAATTTACATTTGTTCATTCATGGATATATTATGTTCTATTAATTATGCTTCAATTTATTTTCTGGAATGCTGTTTGAAAGTTTTGTCCATAGTGATGAAATAAAACACTATATTCATATACTGTATTTTCTTCAAAATGTATTCTAATCTAAATATCACTATTCCAAGAACGATTATAAATTTCTTAGTTTGTAAAAGCACTCATACCCCCAAAAATACCAAGGACATGACCTCAGTGTCCTCAGCAGAAGCTACCTGATGTCAAAAATCAAATCCTGACAACATAATCTAAACCAATAATACAGCAGCAGCTAGGTGAATCCAAACTTCTCTGGCAGTCTCAACAAAAGTTAGATCTTTGATCTTCACAGAAGTAGCAGCTACTACTATTTCACATAGTGTGTAGGTGCTTTTGTTCCACAAATGTTAAACTTGACTTTGGAATTACAGAGCAGCTGTTCGTGTTAACAGCCGTCACATTGGCTTGTGAACTTTTTTAAACGCATGAGAGCCAGCAGACTTCCCCTATCGTGTCATGCAACAGTGTGTTCCTGTTCTTTTTTGCTTCAACACACACTGTTCCAGGTTTTCTGATTATTATACGCTATACAAGTAATTACATCAGAGTGAAATAAAAGAGAAATAAAACTATCATGCATGTCTTTACTGTACTCACCGCTGCTTTATATACGTCATCCATGGCTGCTGGTCCTTCCCTGCCTCTGACGCACAGCTGCACTCACTGCTGCACTCAGACACAGCACAAGAACTGCCTCAGTCTTTATTGTTGGAGTGTGGCACTAAAAAACCTTTTGACCCATCCCGCAAACTCCAAGGCTGATGGAGGGAGGAGTGACTGAGAGAGATTTCTATAAATAGGAAACAACAGAAGCCACCCGGCAATGGGGAAACACTGACAGCAGCAGCTAAGTAGGGATGTTCATGTTGGGTTTACAAGGTGTGTTCAGCTCAGCTCATTTTAATGTTCAGACTATTGCCCTACAAAGCCTAAACATGGTAGATGCAATATCGTTATATTCTGGAGGACAATGTTGCACTACGTTGTTCACATGAAAAGTGTGTATATTAAGAATGGAAAAGTGGGCTTGAGAGAGAAGTTAAAATCCTAGCTCCTTTCTCACCTCCACACAGCTGACCCATCACAGCATGAAGTGGGTGTAAAGCACGCTGGCAGGTTTACTGCACTCTCTGATGCAGAGACAGCTGGTATGATGGCCATAGCTATCCTTAGATACAGTTGCATTTGACTCCTTTTTCCCCCATGACTCCTGTGATGACATGCTAATTAAATTTGTTACATCAATAAATAATGTGGCAGGAAAATACAGTAATAATGATGAAAAAACAATGGAGGTTTTCACACTTATAGTTTGTAAACTTGCATCATTACTAACCCTAACCCACGCAAGAACTCAATGTGTCTGGGGCGGGAGCAAGAAAGTGAATACAGGAAGAAGGTCCTGTGTTCTAAACTAGTTCATATTTCTTATATCTCCATGGTCAAACCAGCTCATTTCATTTAAATCATTTATGATTTAAACATTATTTCGCAAGCAACATTATTTTGCCTGCTCTGCTCACCCAGACTTTGCTCTGGCTCTTTTGCTCTGTCTTCCCTATTTCTGTGAGAGAAACATTGCAAGACAGTTTACAGCTACAGTTGCAAAGCACACCTGACTACAGGAGCTGTTTAATTCAAACTTCCGGAATACATCTGGTAGTTGGGTCTGAACAAGGTTGTATCACATTCACCACAAACAAACCGTACCAAAGCATACCACAGTTCATGTGTAACTGGACCGGTTGTTTTGGTCAGCACCCCAGTGTGATTGCTGTGTCCACATCTGCCCAAATGAACGAAAGCTTTAGGGTTCGATTCCACAAAACTAAACAAGGCAGGTGTGAAAACACCCTAAGTAACCAGCTGAACTGGCAGGTTACTGTTTTAGCTTAGCAGAGGCAGTATAGCTGACATCTGAGCTGCTGTCTGAAGAGGATATCATGTGATTTATTTGCGGTTTAGTCACCTTTAAATCACACTTTTAAGTTCAGTAGTTGAAATTGACATAAGATGAAAGGACACTTTTTATTTGCAGATACTGAACTTATTTTCAGACTTCTTTAACGTTGTCCAAAGTCATAGTGCAGTATCTACATGTTTTAGGTCTTATGTAACATCTACGACAACAATTTGTTTGTGGTGAAATGCTCCAAAAAGGTCAATGCTATATACGTTTTCTAGCAAAAACAAAGAAACACTATTATTAGGATCCGTTAAATGTTGTTATTAAAGAATAATCACTCAGATACAGTACATACTGAGCAGGATATTTTACAGTGCTGCACTGTAAAAGGCAGCAATCACCTCAATCCTATTTTCTCACACGGCAAAGTAAAGGATCTTTTGGAAAGCCCTGCCAAAAATTGGAAAGGCATCACAGAGAATGCTTGTCAGGTCACTCGTATCCATGTCACCATAAACACATGAGCTCTCCATATTTGAACATTTTGAAGGGCAGACACTATTCAGATTGAAGGACAATGAATGTTTAGTTTTCATAATTACATATATTCTTCCTTAATAACTCTCTCCTCAATATGTAGTCAGATGTCTACATGAAACAATAGAAACACAGATAGGGCTATTTTGAATGTGTGTCCTTGACTGGAAATAGTAGTCCTCTACCAATGGTTGGAGGGGTGGGTGAGAGAGGGACTATGGTAATAAATCTATGTTGTAAGGCTCACACTATGTAAGACAGACAGATAGCACCTGCCAATGTGCAGCAGCTGTAAAGTAAGCTCAATGGTCAGAGATCAAGCCTCTGATTTTAGACCTAGTCTCTCTGGATCGACAGTAATAATTTTACTAATCTTTTGTTCCAACAGTTTTGATGAAAATGACAACAAACTATAGCTTTACAGGTTATCACATTGCTTCAAGTCAAGCATCAATACATACTGACATAACTCAAGTGCGACCATAAAGATTCATATAAACACACACACCCACACTGTAATTAGACAATGCCTGAGAATAAGTTTCCTTTTGAATGTGGACACAGTTGTGATGGACCTCAGGTCATCGCATGGACATAGGGCTCTGTATTGTACTGATATATTTATCCTTTTAAAGATACCTAGCCAGAGATATTTGTGCTTAGCATAGAGGAGAAACATTATGGAATCCAAAAATCTGTAGATATTAAGAAGCATTTGAACCCTGGTGGAGTTACGACTGTAACCGCCCAGCAACAGGCTGGTGTGATGCTGGCAGACATTGGTAAAATATTTGCAGCACTCAGGAAAATTGCAGCCGATCTGAAAGGGTCTGAAGGAAAATTTGCTGTTCCATCGTTTCAATGGAGACAACACTCTCCAGCCTGGTCACCAGAATCGATACAGTTGAGAATCATGTGGAAAGTATCGAGGCTGCCAAGAAGGAAAGACGGGATAATCCAGCTGCTAGCAAAAGAGAGGTGGATTTGCTTTGGTAATATATTGAAGATTTTGACAATCGATTCCCGACGCAATTATGTCCATTTTGTGGGCATTCCCAAGGGTAAAGAAGGAGGAGATGGGGTAAAGTTTTTGGGGAAGCTGATTCGAGAATTGCAGGAGATTGATGGAGAATGCGACCTGGGGCTGGAGACGGACCCAGAACCATTCTGGCAAGATTTTTGAGATACTGTGCGGTGAATGGGTTGGATATGTTTCATAGTGTGGGATTTAGCAGGAGTGGGCGCGTTGTTACACTGACTAACAAGTCCTTGCAATTAAAATGAATTAAACAAATTAAGGTTAATTCTGAAAGAGGTTTTGTTTTTCATTTTTGAAGGCCATTATTTCGCAATCTTTTGGAAGGCATTCTATATGAATTGTTTTTCACTCCGACAAATGAAAACATGGACTCAAAGTAAGTAGGGCCAGGGGTGGTCTCTTCCTCACCCTCTCCGCCATGACCACTCAAAGTTGAAGGTTTCTGGTTCTTCCATCTCAAAATAAACTAACAAAGCTCAAGTGTTCTCAATGCAGACAGGCAGCAGAGCGAAAGGCAGAACTGGAGCATGCGCGGTCTTCTTATAAGACAGCTTGATCGCTTGAGTTACTCAATGATGAGCTTCACCAAACCCGGTGACAGAGCCATCTACCACTATGGCAGTGATAATGTGGGTTTGGAATGATTTGTAACATGTTTAGAATTGTAACGAATAAGGATGCAGCAAATAAAAAAATGTCTCAGAGTAAAAGTATTAAACTCATCGAAAATATGTACTGAAGTAAAAGTGGAAGTAGGAGAAAAGAACAAATATTGTTACGATGCACAAATGTTTAGGTTGGTTATCTAGATTAATCTATTCATTATGTATATTTTTTAGGAATATTCTAACAAAGAAACCATCTATTTTGTATAATCAGTGTTGCCCCACTTACTTTGAAAAAGTAACTTAGTTACTTTACAGATTACTTGATTTTAAAAGTAGTTTAGTTACTTTACAGATTACTTGATTTTAAAAGTAACGAAGTTAGATTACAAGTTACTTTATTAGTTACATGCAGCAGCTGCCGACAACACCACTACAGCCTCAACATAAAAATGACAACCGGTTTACTGTGAGGCAGCTCAGCATTGCTAGTAGTAGGATGTGGTTTATTATGGCATGAAAGAGAGCGAGTCATCCGTGTTTAAGGGCAGCATTTCCTCTACAACATAGGCCTGTTTGGGTGGTGGGGGACCTCCTCTCTGATTCGCTCCACCTGCTGGGACTTGCTCTGTAAGTTTGACTGCAGTGCTGTGACTCCAAATGGTTCTTCAAATTTGACGTAATGTTTTTGTAGCTAGATAGCACTTAGTCGCCACCAGCACAGAGTGTACAACAGACCTTACTATTGCCGTCTTTAGCGGACACAAACTCTAAACAGTGACTGTATTTCCAGCTAGAAAACTCGCATCTCTCTCCTCCCTCTATTGTTGTTTACGTTTGTGTCACTGCGTGGTAACGTGAACTGTCCTCACGCTGAAAACGTGACTTGTCGCATACGTGACTGCACTCCCCGAGACGCAAGAAGAACAGTGCTGACTGAGAGAAACCATAACATTCAAGTTTTTTCAATAGTAAATTATGATCAAGAATATCAAATGCTGCTGTAAAATCAAGCTTAATAGCACCTACTAGTTTCTTTTGCTCAATATCTCTTAGCCAGTCATCAGTCATATGAGTTAGAGCAATAGCTGTTGAGTTATCATTAACATTAACAAATTGAGATTTCTCTGATCGATCTCAATTTGTTAATGTTAATAATAAATCCTCCAAGTACGCTAAAGTTAGCCATGGCATTCCACAAGGCACAGTGCTTGGACCAATTCTATTCTCCTTATATATGCTTCCTCTTGGTAATATTATTAGGAAACACTCAATTAACTTTCACTGTTATGCGGATGACACCCAATTATACTTGTCAATCAAACCAGACGAAACTAGTCAGCTAGCTAAACTTCAAGTGTGCATTAAATATATAAAATCCTGGATGACCTATAATTTTCTGATGTTAAACTCTAACAAAACAGAAGTTATTGTGCTGGGCCCTAAACACCTCCGAACCTCATTATCTAAAGACATAGCTACTCTGGATGGTATTGCCCTGGCCTCCAGCACTACTGTCAGAAATCTAGGGGTTATTTTTGATCAGGATATATCCTTTAACGCCAATCTAAAACAAACCTCAAGAACAGACTTTTTTCATCTTCGTAACATTGCCAAAATTAGGAATATCCTGTCTCAAAACAATGCTGAAAAACTAGTCCATGCATTTGTTACTTCCAGGCTGGACTATTGTAATTCCCTACTGTCAGGTTGCTCAAATAAGTCCCTTAAGACTCTCCAGCTGATCCAGAATGCTGCGGCGCGTGTTCTCACAAGAACTAAGAAAAGAGATCATATTTCTCCTGTATTAGCTTCTCTGCATTGTCTTCCTGTAAAATACAGGATTGATTTTAAAATCCTTCTCCTGACCTACAAAGCTCTAAATGTTCAAGCACCATCATATCTAGAAGAGCTCCTAATACCTTATTTTCCCACTAGAGCACTGTGCTCCTAGAATGCAGAGTTAGTTGTGGTACCTAGAGTCTCTAAAAGTAGAATGGGAGCAAGAGCCTTTAGTTATCAGGCTCCTCTCCTATGGAACCAGCTCCCAATCTGGGTTGGGGGACAGAAACTGTCACCTCATTCAAGAATGAACTTAAAACTCTTCTATTTGATAAAGGTTATAGTTAGGGAGTGAGGAGTTGCAGTGTCCACCTAACTGGCCCACCTGCTTCTCTTCATAATTGTTAGATTAATAATATATAACAAAAGTAGAGGGAGGCAGGCCAGCACAGCCCGATCTGGCAGGGGAGAGTTCAAAGCCCGAACAGGCTACCTCTCCTTATGTCCTGTCTCTCTTAGTTACGCTGTTATAGTTTTAGACTGCCGGGGGACTTCCTTCCTTCCTTTGACACTCTCTCCTCTCCCTTTCTCTTACCATTTGTGTGCATCCCGTCACAGAAATGCTTGTTACTAATCCTAGCTTCTGGGAAGTTTACTCCCCGGAGTCCTTATGTTTTTTCACCCAGCATATTTCCTTGGAGAACGAGATCCTGGTTGCAGCTGTCGCGGTGGTCCTGCTGCACTCCCTGCTAAGCTCTGCGTTGCCCTGCAATGTCATGCTGCGTCCTGCTAAACCATGCTGCTTCCTGCTACGTCCATCCATGCTCTGCTGGGCCACGCTACATCCTGTAACGCCCTGCAGTGCCCTGATATGACAAGAACTACTACAACTACCATTTGAAGTCACTGTTCCATTATTAATTTGACTATTATCGCCACTGTTCATCATATCCCCAACCGGCCCGTCAGACACCGCCTACCAAGAGCCTGGGTCTGTCCAAGGTTTCTTCCGAAGAGGGAGTTTTTCCTCGCCACTGCTAGCTCTTGAGGGAATTACTGTAATTGTTGGAATTGTTGGGTCTTTGTAAATTATAGAGTGTGGTCTAGTCCTACTGTATCTGTAAAGTGTCTCGAGATAACTCTTGTTATGACTTAGACTTAGACTTAGACTTAGACTTAGACTAGACTTAGACTTAGACTAGACTTAGACTTAGACTTCTCTTTATTGATCCCTTTGGGATGACTCCTGCAAGGAAATTAGATTTCCAGCAGCAGATTTTAGCATCTTACAAAACACGATGATTTGATACTATAAATAAAATTGTATTGAATTTAATTGAATTGAGTGTCCCTTTCTATATGCATGTTGACAATCAGTGGTTAAATCATTCAAGGAAAAATATTCTATAATCTGCTCACATACTATACTCGTCATAATTTTATTCAACGCAGGTGAGAAACTAAGAGGATGAATATTTGACCCAGAGAATAGTAACCCTACATTTTTAGCCAGTGGAATTATTTTAGCAATTTTCCTTTCTTGAGGACATAGACATTCACTTAAATTCAGGAGCTCGTCAGAGTAACCTGGAACACCTGAGTGTGCCCAGGCTATTTAAAACTGGCTGCAGTGCTGCTCTGCTAGCTGCTTGTGGCTGGCTGCTGCTGGTCCTGTTCTTCCTAGTTTTGTTGGGTTCCTTTTAGGTTAATCTATGTAGTTTGGTTTATCTTTATGCTTTGCTTGCACACACACACTTTCCCTCTCCCTCATGCACAAGTACACCACTGACAGTACTGACAGCCAACACAGTTCTGACCCACTAGCATAGGCACCTGCACAGCCACACTTCTCTGACTTGCCCTCAGTATTTCAAGAGTTACATCGATCCATCCAATAAATGGAACATGAGTGCCATTTGCTGCAGAGACCTCCAATGGCTCATCAGTAAGGAAGTCTTAAAGGAACACGCCGACTTATTGGGAATTTAGCTTATTCACCGTAACCCCCAGAGTAAGACAAGTCGATACATACCCTTCTCATCTCCATGCGTGCTGTAAGGCTGTCTGTACGGCTCCAGCGGCATCAGGCCAGCACAGAACATGCAGGTGAATGGTTCCAGCAATCCTACTGCTCCGAATAAGTGACAAAATAATGCCAACATGTTCCTATTTACATGTTGTGATTTGTAGAGTCACAGCGTGCACAAAAAACAACGTAACATGACACACAGCCATCTTCTAACTGTAAACAAACCGGGAACTATATTCTCAGGCGGAAGAATATAGTACTTGGGCAGAGTGATATGCTCGCAGCAAGCCATCTGAGAATATAGTTCCCGGTTTGTTTACTGTTAGAAGATGTCTGTGTCTCATGTTACGTTGTTTTTTGTACACCGTGACTATACAAATCACAACATGTAAATAGGAACATGTTGGCGTTATTTTGTCACTTTTGTCACAATTCGGAGCAGTAGGCTAGTTGGAACCAGTTACCTGCAGGATCTGTGCTGGGCTAAGCTAATACTGGAACCGTCAGACAGCGATACAGCACGCACGGAGATGAGAAGGGTATGTATCGACTTGTCTTACTCTGGGGGTTACGGTGAATAAGCTAAATTCCCAATAAGTCGGCGTGTTCCTTTAAGGGGTTCGATCTTTACATTTGGCAAAGCCTTCTTTACCCACTATACCCTCCAGACTATAGTGACCTGAGCCCTTGAATCAAACAACATCTGTACTGGGATGTCCTAGACTGCACATTAAATCATACACGGTCTCCCAATCAATTGATTGATGCTGCTGTTTTGTCTGTTGATGCAATTAGCCTACATGTGGGACATTTCACTGACTCCCCCTCCCCAGCGACCATGTCCTGTTTCCCTGCCTCTTTTTCTTCAAACAACCAACAGCTCTGTGCCCTTTCTGCCCACAACTGAAACAATGACAACAGTTTGCCTCTCTCTGATTTACACAGTTGCAGCAACGACCCTTGGTGTCCCTTTCTGGCGCCTGGTGAGTTTTGGTGGTAGTTTGGCGAGTACCTCCTTTAGCCTCACTGTCTTGGGTTTGGGATATTTTCTCCAGATGCTTAGTCAGTGCAGACACTTGAGCAGTCAAGGCCAAGATAGCTGTGTGATTGTAATGTTCTTTGTCACTTATAGATAGCTTAGAGCAATCAGCCTGAACTAACATTCATTGGTCTGGCCAGAGCCAGTCTACAGAGAGCCTGTTCACTCCCTATTTAGCTCCATACCCAATTTGGTTGCATTTCCACCAGCGTTCCACTCGGGGTGATCACAGGCGAGTGCAAAATGAATGGGACTCTATGGAGCTAGATGGCTAAATTTGTTTCTTTCGCCTGATTGTTGTTGAGAAATCTCAGATTTGATTGTAGTTTTTGCAAGTTCAACATGGATTATAGGTTGAAAATTGAATGAACAAGTACTTCTGTCCTTTCAATTTCTTACAGGTTGAGTCGTTGTTGCCCATAACTCGCTAACGCTAGCATTCTGCTAATGAATGCTGATTGGTCAGTGAAGGACTGATTACGACCAGAGATCCCGCTTGATGGCATCTGAAGTGGAACCAGAATGTCAGAGTGAATATTTCGGCGTGGTCTTTAAAACATTAGCAAACCTTTTTCTAGCACGTGTATTGACAGGGAGAGGCTAACCTGTCAGCTGTGTTGCCGATGCCTCGAGAAAAAAGGAAGTGACTCAGAGCTTGAGGTAAAGCAGTATCTCTGGTCATACTATGTGTATGATGTCATTGACATTTTAAAAGGCTTTTTAGAACTCCACACCAACAACATCACTGGCCTTCTGTATTAGTTTGTTGAGTCTGTTGGTGTCTGCCACTCTCAGCCTGCTGCTCCAGCATGCAACAGCAAACAGCAGAGCGCTAGCCACCACAGACTCATAAAACATCCTCAGCATATTCTGACAGATATTGAAAGACCTTAGCCTCTTAAAAAAATAGAGGTGACTCTGGCCCTTCCTGTAAAGTACTCCAGAGTTTTTGATCCAGTCCAGGTTATTGTCTATTTGATTTCAAAGTGTTTTTTTATTGAGCCAAAGATTATTGTACAGACAGTAACTTGGTCAAGTCAGTGCTCACTTTTTTAGAAAGATAAAAGTAAAGTTACAATTATTAATCTGTATATATAAAATAGTTGGTACAGAAAAACAGAATTAAAGTAAACATTGCGAAACCAAAAAATAAATAATAAAGAAATAAGGATAAAAAATTAAAAAGTGCATACAAGAGTCTCATTTCCCCATACCCTACCCATTCCTCAATTTACTACTCTTACTCATCTAACTTGCTCAAGAGATATAGTAAAACAGTGTGCATACTGTATGTATTTTACAACTGTCATTGTGACAGATAAGAAACAAAGGGCTGCCAAGTTTTAATTTATTGTGCTAAATAGTTTTCATTACATATCTTATCCTTTCTGTGTGTACTGGTCAGGTCCTAGAGCCACATCTTGTATGTAGGAACCATTTTCCCTTTCCATGACATCAAAATTATTATTTTTTTGCTGTGAACAGTAGGAAAGGAAATTTAGCTGGAACTTGGGAAGTTATCTCAGGCCCTGTTTACACGAATATGCTCGCAGGTGAAAACATACAAATATTTTATCAGATGTGCCTTTCGTTTAGACAGTGTTTTTGGGGCTTAAAAATGCAAAAAGTGAAACCACTCTCCTAGAGTGAAAATCTTAAAAACGCTCCACCGTCGCGTTCCTGTCTAAATGTTAAAAACGCACTGTGCGAGTGTGTGTGTGTGTGTGTGTGTGTGTGTGTGTGTGTGTGCCGCGTGTGTGTGTGTGTGCCGTGTGTGTGCGCCACGTGTGTGTGTGTGTGTGTGTCGCACTACTAGGGAGAGAAGTAGAAGGAAGGTTCTACGCAGGCGCGCAGACTTGGTGGTGTTGTGTGGCAGTGCTTCACACTACCACCTAGCCGCCTGTTGTGCATACTACATTGAATTTCACACACTTTTGCATCACCATATGCACACAGATTTCCCCACCCAAAACGCTCGTCTAAACGCAGAATTAAAAGTGAGAATACAACTCCACTTTTGCGTTTTTTCTTCAGATCGTTTCCGTCTAAACATAGCCTTAATGTTTCAGACGTCAGTAAAGGCTCTGGTTCCAATGGAGTGTTGATAACTTCTGAGAAGGTTTTAAAGATATGAGTCCAGAGGAGACTTATTTTGGGACATGATAAAAAACTGTGAAAGAGGGTTGATTCAGAGGCCTGACATTTATCGCACATGGGTGATATATTTTGATAGTTACTGTGTATTTTCACCTTAGAGAAGTGAAGCCTGGGTGATATCTTAAACTGCATAATGCAGTGTCTGGCATTATTTGAACATTTATATATGTTCAAGACTCTCTTCCAAAATATTGTCTGGTATTTGAATACCATTTTCATTTTCCCATTTAAGTTTAAAACTTTCAGAAGATGGAAGGGCTATCGATAGCAAGGAGTTATATAGGAGATAAAATTATCGTTAAATGGCGACGTAGTCTAGAGCTTTCAACCCCAGACAGGTGCCTGTCTACGTCTACAGCACCTGTCTAGGGTTGAAAGCTCCTGGGTCTCAAATCCCTGAAGATATTTCCATACATAGTCTTTGATCTGCAAATGTCTGAAAAAAATGTTGTTTGGGAGGTTAAACATACATTGTAATTGTGCAAAAGTGGCAACAACAGTGTTGGTGGTGTCTTATCAGATGTTGAAAATGTGAGAGACCTCACACATAATGTATGTATTTAATCATGGGCTGCACAAGTAAGTACAAAGCAGTGAGTTTAAATTGTAATCCAGCTTCAATAGCCTGATATTGACCATCTTAATTAATGATACCATGCTGGTAGACCAGCTTCACCAGTAGCTAGCTAACGTTAGCTACGTTAGGCTTAATTTAATTTTATCCAATATCCCTGAACGTTGACTTTAGCTAGCTAAAGCTAACTGAGTGCCGCAACTCAATCATACTTTGCTCGTATCGGTTAGTTTTATTTTTTGGCTAAAATGGAATTCAAACCTCAACTGGGAACATAAAGCTGAAAACCTGTCATCGAACCAACATGTAAAGGTAAATTCGGCATGTTAAAAGCTAATCTGTTCAAAGCTATCGTTAAATCATATTTAAAAAGGAAGATGAGGTTCAGGGTCCGTCTAATGTCAGACTATACCAAACTTCCAGTGATTTTAAAGTTTTATTTGAATCCTGCTCATTACCAAAATGGCACTGTAAAATTAGTTTTACATTTTAGTAAGACAGTGGTTTGTTTCTGTAAAGTCCGCATGAAATATAGTTAACCACTGATTTTGAAAACAGGGTTTGGAGTTCATACAATCAGAAAACGTCAGTTATTATATGGTGCCAGTTTTCTTTGGCTAATGTTAGCCTTCAAAAGACCCCGATGAGCATCGTCACCTGTTACCATAATTTTCTTACTGATATATCACTAACATTGATTACTTAAATAAAAATTAATTTACCTGACAAGCTAGCGTTATCTTAATTTAACGTTACTGTCAGGACAGTCACTTAACTTTATGTTTTACTTTTTGTTCAAGGTCAAGGTCAAGTCAAGGTAACTTTATTATCCCTGAGGGGCAATTATTTGTACAGCCAGCAGACACACATAAAGACAAGACAAACAACAACAGCGAAATAAAATACCCACAATATCTAAACCACAATAGTAAAATGCATACATTTAAAACAATTCTGGCAAATTGTTTAAAATGGAAATAGAAGTCGGGATAAAAGAGTTTCTGAGTCTATTGGACCTGCATCTAGGCATGGAGTACCTATGGCCTGAGGGAAGTAACTTAAACTGGCAGGACAAGGGGTGGCTAGGGTCAGCTGCAATGGATCGGGCCTTCTTTGCCACTCTGTTAGAGTAGATGTGGGAGAGAGTGGGGAGGTTGATGCCTGCAATCTTGCCACATGTCCTAACGATACTCTCTAGTCGTTTTTGTTTTTTCATGGACAGAGAACCAAACCAGTAAATAAAACAGAAGGTTAAAACAGACTCAATAAAACAGGAATAAAACATTCTCATAAACGTGGGGTCAATGTTGAAATTCCTCAGTTTTCGATAAAAATACATACGCTGATGGGCTTTGGCACAGACAGCATCAGTGTGTGGTTCAAAACATAGCTTGCTATCAATTATTGTGCCAAGGTACTTATATTCTTGTACGGTCTCAACATCAATGATAGTGGGGGGAAGAGGGGGGCACTGTTTCCTAAAATCAATAATCAATTCTTTAGTCTTAAAGACATTTATATTTAAAAAAGAACGCTTACACCAATCAATAAAGGCCTTCACTATTGGTCCGTGTTCAATCGCACTTTCATTAAGTAAAGACACAATGACAGAGTCATCTGCAAATTTAAAAACCTGTCTTCCATAATATTGTGAACGACATTCATTTGTGTATAAGACAAAAAGGAGAGGGGAGAGGACACATCCTTGTGGGGAGCCAGTCAAGATAAAAGATTGCCTGATAAAACACCATTGACTTTAACCTTTTGGGATCTGGAGGATAAAAAGTCAACTAGCCATGCTATTAGCCCTGGGTTAATATTGTGTGTCTTTGAAAGTCTTTCTGCTAAAATGTGGGGTTGGATACAATTAAAAGCTGATGAAAAATCAATAAATAGTAGTCTTACAAATCGCTTTGCCCCTTCCAGATGGTTAAAAACTGTGTTGAGCAGACTACCGTAGCATCCTCGACCCCCCTTCCTGCCCTGTAGGCAAATTGTAAGGGGTCGAGTTGTGGCTGTGTTATTGCTAAAATCTCCTGTTTTAAAATTTTTTCAAAGGTTTTCAAAAGTTGCGCTAAATTGATCATAAGCCTAACATAAAACTAATATTAGCTATTTATAATCGGCTTTAACGGACTAAACTAAACTAAAATAAGCCTGATCAACAACTGAAAATAGTCAGGTATGTTATTGTCATATTTAGTTTGTTGCATGATGCAAATTGCACACCTGTAATCAGAATCTATCTAGTATTTGGGACAGATGCTGTGCCACTCATGATTCTAGTTTGTTGCTCTATTTGTCAACCCCCTGTGAGTGCAAGGGTTCCTGGACTTTCTCAATCTATTACATTGGTACTTGAATTATGAATTACCTCTGTATATTAATCTCTTTCCAGGCGCGGATTAATGCACAGGCTTACTAGGCTGCAGCCTAGGGGCCCCACGTGTGCAGGGGCCCCAGATTTTTTTTTTTGGGCCCATAAAAGTGTTAGGCCTAGATCGGCGGCCCTTGTATTTTCAATAGACTCTGGGCTGACCAAAAAACACTTTAGTCAAAAATATCCCATAGACTATTTTTTTCCATACACCCCCTACTTTCACATTGAAATGGACTAGTCCATAACGGTGCGCGGCGCGAAAGGTAAACACACAGTGACAGGAGAGCTGGGAGTTCACAAACAGAGACGAAGCAAGAAGAGTCTAAGCGCGAAATTAAACTAAGTTACCCAAGCGGCTCAAATAAAAGAAAAAAGTCCCGATAAGTATTTGGCAACGCTGCCAAAGATGACAAACGTTTTTACGACTACTGTTGGGGATACAGACATGATGAACAACAGTCCAAAGCGATGAACATGCCGCTACAGCAGCTAGCTGTGGAGTGGCACTAGGTGAGGATAACGTTAACCAAGACAATGCAGAGGACGTCATATCTTTAAACAGCACCCTCTTTGGGATTTCTGCCTGCATGCAGTTTCGGGTGTGCATCTGCCAGGCTAGAATAGTGATAGAGATCATGGAGAAGAAACGCAAAGGAGGTGCAGAGAAGCTGCGTGAGAAACAGAAGCGCTGCCAAATGGACAGATATGTTTTGGGCTGTAGCAGGACCTTCATCAGCTCCCGTGGCCGATGACAGCGGTGCTGGTGTCGGCTACAGTGACATGCACAGTGAGGAGGAGACTCAGGAGGAGAGGGACAGAGAGAGAACAAGGTAAACACAACTCCCCTTAAAACACTTAACCCCTTGATAAAACTGAGTGGTGGACAAACTGTTGATGATAACACTAAAAGAAATAGGCATGCTATACTGTATCATTGCATTAGTTTGGCTAAGTGCGCGGGTATCTGAGTCTTGACTGATCATTTTCTCACCGTTTTATTATTATTAGACTATATTAGCCTGCCTTTCATTCAACAAAGTAGCTTACATTTTAATAATAAGCAAAACACCACCTTAAGGTTCATCAAACCTTAAGCTTGTGCATTTGTGTCCTTAAAGTATTCTAGATAAACGTTGCACATCATGCAAACTTTCTTAATGAGAATTGTAGCTTTTCTATCTGCACTGGCAGACAAAAACTCATGATAGACCTCTTCAAATTAAAGCACAGGGCCTCTTCAGTCATGAAATGATTTTATATATATAGCTTGTTTTATGATTCATGAGTAGTATACCGTTTTATTATATTAATAAATGGCACTTTTTTGTATTTAATGTGTCAACTCTCACTGATTCTTGCTTACTCATTACATGGCGTTAGTAGTTTTAAGTAGTAGGAGTTGCTATACATATTCAGGGGAGCGCAAGGACGGCTGGTATGTGTGATGTGGTGTGCCGGTCTGGGCCAAAATGCCAGGGCCAATTTTTGGTCCCAGTCCGTCCCTACTGCTACCTATAGCTCGGATCCTGCATGTGAATTCTAAAAAAATTCTAAAGGCGTGATGATTATGCAACAATATGTAGCCTACATGTTGTGCTGCTGTTTCATTATTGTTGTTAATAACAGTGTTATGTGTTGCTGCTGCTTTATTTTTATTTTATTTACAGTTTAGTGTATTGCACAGTGGTTTGTGTCTCAGTAATGATCAGTGGTGGAAAGTAACTAAGTACATGTACTCTAGCGTGTATCCCGTCCCGGAAATGCTAGTTACTAATCCTAGCTTCTGGGGAGTTTCCCCGGAGTCCTTATGTTTTTTTCCCCCAGCGTATTTCCTTGGAGAACGTTGGCACCAAGATCCTGGTTCCAGCTGTCGCCGTGGTCCTGCTGCACTCCTTGCTGAGCTCAACGGTGCCCTGCTGCGTCCTGCTGAACCCTGCAGCTTCCTGCTGAACCCTGCAGCTTCCCGCTACATCCAGTCACTGTTCCATTATTAATGTGACTATTATCGCCACTGTTCATCACACCCCCCAACCGGCCCGTCAGACACCGCCTACCAAGAGCCTGGGTCTGTCCGAGGTTTCTTCCCAAGAGGGAGTTTTTCCTCGCCACTGTCGCACTGCTTGCTCTTGAGGGAATTACTGTAATTGTTGGAATTGTTGGTTGCTTTGTAAATTATAGAGTGTGGTCTAGACCTACTCTATCTGTAAAGTGTCTCGAGATAACCTATGTTATGATTTGATACTATAAATAAAATTGAATTGAATTGAATAGTACTGTACTTGAGTCCAAATGTTGAGGTACTTGTACTTTATATCTGTTACAGCTTTAGTTACTAGTTACTTTACACATTAAGATTTCTGTACACAAAACACATGTAGTTTATAAATCTGATCTTTGATTCTAAAGTAAACTAGCCAACAATATAACGGCTACAAGTCCAGCTGAGATGATGAGACCATTAAACACTAGTTGATTGACAGTACTGTTTGGTTTGTTTAAAGAATATGAGGATTTTTAGACATTCAGTACTTTCACTTTATCTATTTCAAGTACATTTTCCTGATGATACTTACATACTTTTACTTAAGTAACATTTTCAATGCAGGACAGTATGGTATTAATACTTTTACTGAAGTAAAAGATCTGAATATTTCTTCCACCACTGGTAGTGATGTTGTGATTTTGTTCTGCACTGATGCAGATGCTGTAGCCTACCTGTTGGTTTATAAAGATAAAAGTGAAGAAGATACTGTCGGTACCTACACGATGACGCCGCGCCCACTTCGAGCATTTAGCAAGCTGGGCAGAGAAGCTAACGGCGATAACCTATACGTATGTCAATGGCGATAACAAGTGCGGAAATGGAAAACAAAGTCACAAAGTTTCCCGTAGACCTTGACCGTGATCCTTGAGAGGTTAAAAGTTTATTAATTCTTAACGCGTCTGGCCTGTCTATTTATATTGCACCAAATACGTCACTGCACTCCCTTGTGAAGTCGTTTGGATGAAAGGTTCTCAAAATAATCAGCATGCAAACAAACAGACAGACACATAGAGATTCCTGCCTTTATTAGAGATAATAATATGTTCAGCCCCCTCTCTCCGAAGCTTCGAATATTCGATGCTCATTACTACCGAAGCTTCAAAGCTCAAAAAAATGGTATTCGGACCAGCCCTACTGTTTAGTTACATTTCCATTGTAATTGTTTTGGTGCTGTGGTGGCAGAGGATAATATCTGGTATTCTTTCCACTTACATCTCTGTTGATGTTAGTTTTATGATGTAGTTTTCTCATTTTACCTATGTGGTGTGGTGGTAATTGGTGTGTGTACGTGTGTGTGTGTGTCTAAATACATTTTTCTAGTAAAGCGCAATGATTAAGGGGGGGGGCCTCACACAAAGAGCAGCCTAGGGGCCCCTGACCACCTTAATCCGCCCCTGTCTCTTTCAGATAACAGGAAAGAGTTTGAAAACTGTGATTTGACAGCCACTGCTGAATGGGCCTGCTCAGAGGAAGAGGCACTAATGATTCCAGAAAAGAGGAAGCCAAATACCTACACAGACTTTGAAATGGGTAGGTAATTAACTATTATTAAATCATATCCATCTATCACACAACAGTAAATATTTTAACCCTTAGTAAGTTGTACTTAGGTTACATTTTGCATAAAAAACTATATTCAAAATGTAACCCTAACCTGTAGTGAAGGAAATATGTCCTTCCTGCTGCTGTCAGACTTTATAATCAACACTGCTCCAAGTAGACGACACACACCATAAATGACATTTTACTCATGTGCAACATCAATGTAAACCTTATTATGCAATATCAATAACAATACAGTGCAATACTGTGAATACTGTGTAATTAAACTTTCAGTCTGTATACGTAAAGGGATATTTCACTGCTGGAAAGATGAATATGTTTTTAAATTGGGTCATTTATGTAGTAGAAATGTGAAGTAATTTTAGAAGTAGGTGCCTTCTAGACCGAGAAAAGCCAAAATAGTTATTTTTGGCTCATGTGGATGAAAGACAACAAATCCCAGAATGCACTTGCTTCGCTTCCCTACGAGTCCACTCCCAAGCCATGCCTACCGGTTACAGTGGACAGTCAAGTCAAGAGGGTTTTATTGTCATTTTAACCATATACTCTGTATATAGTAAAACGAAACAACGTTTCACGTGGCTCAAGTGGTGTTACACATATTAAATATATAAAAACATAATTTTATAAAAACATTATATAAAAAGTAGGGCTGTCAAACGATAATTTGTTTTTAATCGCAATTAATCGCTGAAGTTAAAACAAAAGAACAGTTTAAGTACATATTAACAATGGAAAGCAATTCTTACCAGTGTATCTTCATTGGGAATCAAATGAATGCAAGGAAAGTTACTTTATGAACTTGACTTTAAGATTTGTATTTGTTTATTATTTATTTACTGTAAACAAAAGAAAAATCGGTGAATCGTCAATAATTGCACAATTCCTCCAAGTACCTAACAACAAAAAACAAAAAATCCCTATCCTTACCAGTAATGTTGGGTATCGTCTGGGTTTTTTCCGATACCGGTGCTAAAGCGATACTTTTAAAACGGTGCCGGTGCCTAAACGGTGCATGAACCAGTACTTTTCAATAAAGTAAAAAAAAAGAAGGGTAGTAAACAACAGTCGGCGACTTGTTCATTGCAAAGGCAAATTAAAGATTTAATAATAATGTATTAACTATAACTCATAACAATAGATTATTTCACCAGTAAATTGCTGTTGAACGAAAAAAACAACCACCAGATGGGAAAAGGGTATTGTGAATGCACCATGAGGCTATCTGTTTACGTGAACGCACCATCTGTGTTGTTTAATTCCAACAACGGCAGCTGCTGTGCTGCAGAGCAGACTGTTACGTCCCGGTGTGGGAATCCTCTACAGTGGAATACAGTCACACTTTACACTGTCAGCATTTTAACCATGTTTAATCCAGCTGCTAGCTAAAGGTAGGCTAACGTTACCTGCTGTCAGGTGTAGTGTAAAGTCAGGCACTGTCGATGAAAATGCAAGAAAAAGTATTGTATCAAATCCTAAAAGTGTGGTATCGCCCATCACTAGTTGTAGCAACCATTGAAGCGTTCCGTTTGGTTTTATCCCCCCAGTGTGGCACTCGGGGTATTTCCCTTATGTTGTTCTTGAGCACTTTTATCTTCGATTGCCATAATTATGTATGGCCCTACAAAATTTGCCTCCAATTTCCCCCCCTTCCTTTGTTGGCTCCTAATGTTTTACCTCCAAACACTGTCCCCGACTTGGAAGACTGGGGTTTTCTCACTAGGTTTCCCTTTGCTTTTTTTTTTTCTTGTCCCTTAGCCAGGTTTTCTCAAACAAGATCCATTAACTCTTGTTGTTGTTCTATGTCTTGGGCCACAACTTCCTGCCCCACAACGTCCTCCACAGTGCTGTCAAGCTATAACCAAAATTACATTTCCATTTCCATCCTTATGTAAGGGTTACATAAGGGTGTGTTATGCATGTATGTCATTACTATACACATATAGAGAGATAGAGGTAGAAAAAAGGATTGAAAAATAAAAATATATGATAAACCAACCATGTAATGCCCAGAGACTTCCGATGGATATCGAGCCTCTCTGCCAAACATGAGATAGTAGGGCAAACATTTGGTTGTTTGTTTTTTGGTTCAGAGACCGAACATTACAGCATCCAGATAATCGTCCCAAGTATCTGGATGCTGACCCACCCGTTTGCTCAGGGCTCTGAGAATGAAGACAATTTCAAAACATTATATTTATGGCATAATCATCATAATATTTATGACTGGGATCTTATTTTTTATTCTATTTATATATTTTTCTGTATGCCATATCAGTGTAGATATTCCATAGTATAAGACTATAATGACACAAGTATAAAATCGTAATGTGGTAAAACAAACAGCTCACCTCTGAATTGTGCCATTCATCCGCTCAACCAAACCATTAGTTTGCAGATGATAAGATGAGCACAGATTCCTTTTGATGTTGATGTAACCCAGCTTGGCGCATTTGTGGCCAAGTTTTAGCAGGTATATCTAAGTGTCTAGGTTCTAAGAGGAGATTGACATATGATGAAGCAGTGAAGTACACCATAGAGCTTCTTAAACTTTCCCTTAATACCTCACACCAACAACAGAGTAACTTTGCGTTTAACTGTAGTGTATTATTGGTTCTATTTCCTGTCTTTCCTCTCAGTTAGAACAACAACCTTGCATATGTGTTAATTTACAGCAGTACGCTTTCCATTTTGCTCAGAGAAATCATTTAACTCGTACCTTGGGCATGAAACAGATTGCACCCACAACCAGTACTACTTTCAATTTCAGATTATGAAAATGAATCTTTTGCTAGAAGTCTAGCACGGCTAAACTACATTATTCAGTATGGTTATCAAATTTAGATAGGCCAATTAGGTTCAAACAAATGTACTCAACCACAACTTAAATATCAAAAAAACCCGACAAAGAAAATAAGAAAAATATATAAACCAAATTAACCAAAAAACTGAGATCTCGAAATCAAACAGGTTTTCGTAGAGATAACCAGGGGAATTCTAAATCAGTCTGTTTTTGTTCAACCCTGTTTCATTAGTTTGAGTGCACTTAAGTTCCTACCACTACTCTTAGCAGGTAAAACTGTCCATCCTGGCTCCTCAGAGAATGGAGTAGATGACAGGAAAATCCTGTGAGTAGTGGAGATGATGATGATGACGAAGATCCATTGAGTGGTAAGAAGATGGTGATGATGGTATCGTAGCCTACTGTTCTGCCTTATTTACTGTAATATTTCACCAGTAATAAGACCGAAATAATATTATTAAAATAAAGAAATGCATGCCATGATAACATCTAAATAAATGTTGATAGATCTAGCGTTATAGTTTTAAAAATATCAATAAACAACAAAGCAATCCAGCTTCTGTGGCAATAAGACCGAAATAATAACATTAAAAGAAATACATATAAACCATGATAAGCTCTTGTGAATAAATGTTGATTAAAACAGTCGTTATTTGGCTAAAAATACCAATAATAGCAAAGCTGTATACAGCCTCTCTGCTGCAGCCTTACTGGCAGAAAGATTTGTGCTGTGATCACGAAAGATGCTTCCCATTGAAATGAAGCTTAGCGCAAATTCTTTCAGGAAGACATCATTACCCCAATCACTACTCATTCTTAAATCAAATCAGCTTTTCAAGAAGTGACGTGTCAGTTAAACCAATCAGACTCGGCCACGAGATTCAAGGGCCAATCACAGCCTTACAACTCTGCTTTAAATCTGTTCTCTCCTTGTGCTGTCAGCTGTCGTTTCAGGCAACGCGCTCGTCCCTCCTCCTCCCCTGCCGCCTCCGGTAGTTGTGTTTCTCCGGCTGACCGCTCCGTTGCCTCTTCGGTCCGGTCTCTGGTCTCTTCACCGCCGCCACCAGTGTCTGGACTCCATCGGGGGGTTATGTTCCTATTCCCTACCCCTTTAAGAAGATTAATTCGATGGAGTCCAATCTCCAGAAGACTTTGTACATTCAATATCATACATTTGTACAATAAATATCTTTGCATATCTGCAAACGAAATCTCTCCTGATTGAAATACATTAGTTTAAAAAACGTGACCCCATCACGAAAATCTTCAAGATATCGTGATGGTATCACGATCTAATAGATTTCTTTTCATTATGCCATCATGAACTGCCGTGAGACTGGGATGGGCACACCCCATAAATTAAAAAAATTGCAAAATAAAGCCAGGCCAAATGGGAGATATTACATTTGATCTCAAGGAATTTCACAATGTAAGCTCTGATTCTTCCCAAATTTTGTGTGACAGTGGGCAGTCGGTTGCTCTACATGTCTGAAAAATCTGAACGTGAATATGTTGATGCATCTGGAAGGAAATACGGCACTACAAACACAGAAATACAAAAAGCAGAAATATCAAATATCAGGGTCTATAATAAACTTATTCACTTGCTTTAAGGCAGCTTTGACAAATGTAATATCTCCCATTCGGCCTGGCTTTATTTTGCACTTTTTAATTCATGGGGTGTGCTGGGAAAAGCTGGGACAGGGGCATGTTTACCACTGTGTTACATCACCTTCTCTTTTAAAAACACTCAATAAGCATTTGGGAACTGAGGATACTAATATTTGAAGTTTTGTAGGTGGAATTCTTTCCCATTCTTGCTTGATGTACAACTTCAGTTTCTCAACAGTCCGGGGTCTCCGTTGTCATATTTTGGGCTTCATAATGCACCACACATTTTCAATGGGAGACAGGCCTGGACTGCAGGCAGGCAGGCCAGTCCAGTACCCGCACTCTTTTACTACGAAGTCATGCTGTTGTAACACGTGCAGAATGTGGCTTAGCATTGTCTTGCTGAAATAAGGAGGGACGTCCCTGAAAAAGACGTTGCTTGGATGGCAGGATATGTTGCTCCAAAACCTGTATGTACCTTTCAGCATTAATGGTGCCTTCACAGATGTGCAAGTTACCCATGCCATGGGCACTAATACACCCCCATACCATCGTAGATGCTGGCTTTTGAACTTTGTGCTGATAACAATCTGGATGGTTCTTTTCCTCTTTGGCCCAGAAGACAGGACGTCCACGATTTCCAAAAACAATTTGAAATGTGGACTCGTCAGACTAAAGCACACTTTTCCACTTAGCATCAGTCCATCTCAGATGAGCTCGGGCCCAGAGAATACATCGGTGTTTCTGAGTGTTGTTTATAAATGGCTTTCGCTTTGCATGGTAGAGTATTAACGTGCACTTGTAGATGTAGTGACGAACTGTGTTAGCTGACAATGGTTTTCCGAAGTGTTCCTGAGCCTACATGGCAAATTCCTTTACATTATGATGTTGGTTTTTAATGCATTGCCACCTTTCGATTTGAGGGATCGAAAAGATTTGAGGGATCGAAAGTCACTGGCATTCAATGTTGGTATTCGGCCTTGCCGCTTATGTGCAGAGTCTTTTGATGATATTATGGAATATAGATGATGAAATCCCTAAATTCCTTTTACATTGAGAAAAGTTGTTCTTAAACTGTTGAACTATTTGCTGACGCAGTTGGTGAACCTCGCCCCATCCCTGCTTGTGAACGACTGAGCCTTTTGGGGATGCTTCTTTTATACCCAATCATGATCAATTAACTTTTTTACCTGTGGAATGTTCCAAAACAAGTGTGTTTTGAGCATTCCTCAACTTTCCCATTCTTCTTTTGCCCCTGTCCCAGCATTTTTTGGAACATTTTGCTGGCATCAAATTCAAAATGAGGGAAAAAAAACAAAGTTTATCAGTTTGAACATTAAATATATTGTCTTTGTAGTGTATTCAACTGAATATAGGTTGAAAATGATTTGGAAATCATTGTATTTTGTTTTTATTTACGTTTTACACAACGTCCCAACTTCACTGGAATTCAACAATAACTCTGAGTCATAATTTTTATTAACAGCAAAAGTTTTGTTAAGATGTATTTACAATACACAAGTATGGCAAGATACAATGAACAGACCATACAATTCTACATGATCCTGATTTCCATCATTAAACATCTACGATGAGCTGGGACTACATGGTTACTTTGCTGTCTTTGTAAGTGTGTCTCAGCTGAGCTGCTAAGCCTTAGCCTATGTCTCCACCTACTGCTCAAAATTCCAAACTACAGTCACATAAAGAGAATGGGCCAAAAGAATAAAAAGATCTCATTTATGATATTTGTCTCTGTCTGCCACCCACAAACTGAGGAGCTGCACAGTGTGAGTATATAATTGAGTAATAATATGAGTAATCATTTCAATGAATAATATTTTGAAAAAATGTTTTACGTAAAAATTACCTGAAATGTCAAGATAATATGGTGCTTGTAAATTAATAAAATCCAGATGCAATACCATGTCAGTATTATTGTCAGTATTATTGTCATTATTATTATTATTATTATTATTATTATTATTATTATTATTATTATTATTATAGGCTATTGACACTGATTGTGACTAAAGTATGCCCTCAGGCGAGGAAGACCTGAAAGTCCTCCACAGACCTGTGCCTACATCTGCATCCTCTTCCTCCTGCTCCTCCACAATTGGGGGATGAAGCATATTTCTGTTATCCCTGTGTGAACGATCAGTGTTAATCTTCACCATTGCATGTGCAAGTTTGAGTACTTTTATGACTAGCATTAAGCATCAAGAAGTATATAGCAATATCACTTTTGAAACACAACACATTCAAATATGCTATAATCAAATTTATTTGCACACTATTAGAAAGTTTGGGTATTTGCAATTATCATGTGAACATAGAAATGAAGACAATGAACTATTGAAACAGGTGTGCAAGAATGTAGAAGGGAAAAGTAACCAACCACAACAACAGATAGTTTGCATAAATGATCAAATACAATGAAAAAGAATGAAATACAAGAATGGGTGAAAATCTATTCTACTTGAGGAAAATCCTTCAGATCATCATCAACCCTGATGTCCCGTTGGGCCATTGCCAACTCTTCATTAATTCATTAACTTCTATCATCCTTTTCCTATCCACATTCTTTCAAGGCCGGGCCCTTCCATTTATCTTTATTTGACAGGGACAGTGCATATTAATAAACATTTCTGTAAAAATGCCAGATTTAGCCAAAAGGATAGTTTTCATCTGAAGTCCCTGGCCAGATGGCACAATAGGCAGTAGTTGAGATTCTTAATTCAGCCTGTGTAACACGTTCTGAGCATTCTCTTAGCTCATCCCTCACTCCATCTATTGCAGTTAAAATACCGTCGAATTTTGTGGAAAAGTGCGCTCTCATAGTATCAATAGTGTCAATGTTCTCTGTGTTATCTCCCTTCATTTTGGGTTCACTGCACTCATGCACAGCCATTGCTGGAGTTATGCTAACATCTGCACCACCTTTAGGTTCTCGAGTTAGCTTCGGCGTTCTGTAATTTTGTAGTTTAGTAGGTGTAGTGCAGTCTTTGTGAAAGAGATTTGATTTGGACTCACTCTGCTTTTTGAATAAATCAAAAAATAAAGGAAACAAACCACCAACCTCGTAATCTCTACATACCCTTGTGTTATGTATGTTGTATGTTCGAAGAATTACACTTGCAAAGAGGGAAAAGGTAAAGAGGCAGACAACACAGTGTGTGTGTGTGTGTGTGTGTGTGTGTGTGTGCGTGCACATTGTGAAATTACCCATAAAGCTACAGTTATGATAGTAAAAAATATGTAGGTAACAAATTAAGCAACATTAATTTAGTTTAGTCAGACAACTCATGTTTGAAATGTTTATTTTAAGAGCAGAACATTATGTTTTTCACCCAGCCAGAAGTCTGACAGCCATAGTAGGATTTGGCCTCTCCACCATCACTCCCAGCGTACAGGGAATCAGAAATGTGGCCTTGCGAAACAGAATGGCACATGGACATGATGTTGGCAAGCTTACATATATACATATATTATTAATTACATGTTGTTATGTTAGGGCTCCACTATATTAAAATGAGGTATCAATTTCCTCCAATAAATATTAAATTTGTATATACTTAGGTTCAGGGAGACAGTTATTTTTTCCAAATTATGTATTTCTTTTACAACTCCAGTCCATTCCCCTTTTATGGGGGGCTCGTTACTCAGCCATTTCCTATTTTTTAGCTTTTTTACTAGTGGCAAACATTATTTTAATCAAATACTTATCAGTAGAATTGATTGATTATGGATGGGATATTCCCAAGATATGTCGTACAGAAATTCAATTTGATTATATTTACTGTCATATCATAACAATAGTTATCTCAGAACAATTTACAGAGAGTGGTTCTAGACCACACTATAATTTACAAGACCCAATTATTCCCTCTTATAGCAAGCATTTGGTGGCGAGGAAAAACAGACCTCAGACAGACCCAGGCTCTTGGTGGGCGGCCATCTTCCGTGACCATTTGGAACACAGAGACACTGATACAGAAATATGATTCCATAATAATCATAGCAGTTGGCATGATGCGCGGTGGCAATTATAGTAACAATAAGGATAATAGAACTATGACCAGAAATAATAGTAGCAGTGCAGGATGTCGAGCTCCAGGTGCCACCACAATCCAAGGAAATCTGTGAGGTGAGAAAGCACAAGGACTCCCATTATTAAGGTAATCTTTTGTACTGTTTAATTCCAATAGGGCCGGATAGCTGGGCAGCCCCAGAAGATGTTGAAGTGTTCCACATCACCTCCAACATTATCCCCAATTTGGCAAACCCTTCTGATTTAGTTTTATTTTCGGAGTAATAAAAAATGTAATCATATTCTTCCATGTCAATTCCCTCCAATGACCTGAACTCGAAGTGCTCAGCTGTGTTATTCAAATGTTTAGCCAATCCTCTACTGAAAATATTTTAGTTTCTTTGTCCCATTTTGTTTAAATATAGAGTGTAGAACTCCCATTGTGTAGCTGTACGCATGAATAGATTCTAGCATCATCATATGTTGAAATGGATGGTAACACTTAGATGCAGCCAAACGTAAACTATACAAATATAACAGAAAAAAAGAATTTAGTTGCATTCAGAAGTCATTTCACAGTTCAATGATGCTCAAGTTTAAATTCAATTTCAATGAACACAAACCCGTGTTAGAGCATTGTTGCAGTAATCAGATTTAAGAATCCCACATTTTACGACTCCACCTGGTTGCTGCTTTTGCAAGTCTCTTAAATTGAAAATCTGATAAAGAATCAAACTTTTCTAAGCCATATTGATCTTCCACCACATATTGATGATCGTTGAGTTCAGAATTCTTTTTTGCCAACAGGACATGGAATGACATTAGGACAATAAAAGCAATGTCACCTGGTCAGGCTGCTGGGATGGATGGAGCTGCACCTCTTCTAAGTGATGTGTGTAATGATCAGTTATTAAAGGTGCACTACCTCTATTGTCTTGGGCGGTGCTAAGAATAGATCTGAGGAGCAGTTAACCATAGTCCTCATAAATCCACCAGAGTTTAGAACACCAACACAAAGGACGCCCAAGGCGACGGATATCCGGCCTAAATCAGTGAAGTGTCATGTGAACACATACGTACGGTGGCCGGGAAGTGCAATGCAACATTCTTTGTAATGTTGCATTGCACTTCCCGGCCACCGTACATACGACTTTTTGTTGCTCTCAAAGTACATACACAGACAAAGAAAAAAACAAGGAAAGCAAAGCTGAACAAGGTAAACATAAAAATTTGACTACTATTTACATACATAAGTGTGTATATACATATACGCATACACATGCGTACACACACGTAAACAAACAGCTCATCTCAGGGATCAAGTTAGAGTAGTTACATGAGTAATTTTATTGTCTTAATTTGGAGTCACTGGGCACTTTTGGGCCTATTTTTTCAGGTATAGATGTGATACATTTGGCCCCAAAAACCTGCTTATCTTCAGGCTGGAGTCACAGTTCATGTGTAATTTTTGCCAGTGTTTGTGAGGTATTGAATATGCATTTAGTAAATTGTGTAATTTACATGAGCTGTTTTATTCTTTTATGACTATAATTCTAAATTATAGTCATAACATTTTGTGAAAAATTTGAAATTGAATTGAATGGTGTCATTGTGTAATAGCTCTTCTTTTTTAAATATTTAAATAAATGAACAGTTTTATCTCAACCATATTCTTTTACCGTATGTAATGATCCATCTGATGGGACTGGTTGACTTAGACCCTGTTTACACGTACATAGTTATTTTTACAAACGGAGACATTTCCCTTTGTTTGTGCCCTTCGTTTTCACGCAAATGAAGAATTCGCCTCTGAAACCGAGTCTTTCTAAAAACTCTGGCCAGAGTGGAGATTTTTGAAATATTTGTTTGCACGTTTGCATGTAAACTGAGAAAAACTGAGGTTTAGGCAGCCGAGAGAGAGAAAGAGGAAGTGATTGGTTGCTGTTGTTGCTATTTTCGGGATTTTGATTGGCTAACGTGGGCTTGAGCTTCTTGTTATACTGCCACCTACAGCATGCGCTTGACTGCATTGACGGCATATATACACGGGTACGTGTAAACAAACACTTTTCTGAAAACTGACAGCTGTGCACGATGTTATTTTTGAAAACTGAGAGGTTGAAATGTCCGTTTATAAAAATAGCCGGCCACGTGTAAACGTAGCATTAATCTGAAACACTCCCCTTTCCTTGTAGGAAACTCTGAATCAAGCAGTCCTTCCAGGATTTTGCGGCCTTTTTTGAGATTGTTGCTGCCCAAAATGCCTTTGTAAAAAATTACGATAAAAGTTGCGTTTTCTTTTGTATTTTATTTGCATTGAAATTGCGAGAGACAGTGAAAATTGCAAAAAACAGTTGCAATTTTTTCTAGTAACCCCCCAAAAAGGCCTAGGATGCCTGCAAAGTTTGGTATAATATGAAAATGATAATTTATTGAATGAATCAAATTTGAACAGCTGTGGCTGAGAGCCGACAGGATTAAAACAGCAGCAGCTTTCAGCGACTTTAGAGTGAAAAAAACATTACAGCGAACTTTAATGTTAAAATGTATACAGGTTGGAAGGACGGTCTGAAATGTTTTGCACGGTCTTTCTCTGTACGTTTTGTTGGTAAATGTGAAATGTTCAAGTCACACACGTCTCGTCTTCATATCAGAAACAAGGAAATTAATTTGGCGACGTACGTGAGTTACGTCAACCCGTTCTAACTCTTGCTTGGTCAGTGGCTCTCAGCGTCACACACTGACGCAAAGTCTGGCATGTGGGACTGCTATGATTGGTTGAAATCGCAGGAAATTCTGGTCATTGGTAAAATTTGCAGTGATTGGTCAAAAGTGTGAGTCGCACTGAATTCACGGTGATTGGTTGAATTCGCTTGAATTGTTGTGATCACAACATTGCAAATTCCTGGAGGGACTGATAAAGGGCGTAGGTCCACATTCGTGGGGGCACATGAAGTGAAGAACATTTTGAGCATTAAACACTTCATTTACTGCATTCTGGTGATTTTTTCAGCACCAATTTGTGCCTTTCCATATCAATTAATATAATAAAATATCTTTATTTATGTAAAGGAAAAGGTGACAATTTAAAATATCTAAATATAATGGAATGTAAGGCAGTCAGGCTCCCAGGCAAATATGTACAGGTTTTCCCATTAACGTTATCCCTGCTGAGTTAACACACACACGTAGGCATGATTTACTCTTCCTCCTCTTTTGTGTCCACTGTTTGGGGAAGTAACCTCTTTAAATGTGGCACCGGTTCACGTCAATGATACATGAATTCATTTATAAACCCCTAGACTGTAATAGCTCAGATGTGTTTCAGCTCATTTTTAAAACTTTCTGCACATTCAAAATATAACTTATCCCATCTGTGTTCTGAGATTTGAGAGTTGTAATATTTTGAGAAAAATATTATTGCTCTGCTGTCTGGCAGTATCTCATTCCGACCATCTGACAGACACAGAGCCCTGTATGGGACTGACAGTGGTCTCTGCATGAGACAAACTTCAGGGAAGAGGCTATACGCTGCTCTTCATCAGAACTATTATTGATGCCTTCTGTACTGGTTTGCGCTTAGCAAAGATGTACAAATGCGTATTGTTTTTTACAGCCATGAGATATGTGACTAAACCTCTGCATTCTCATCTTATGCATCACACTCCTCTGTTATGGTGGCCATTTCAGTAGATTTACTCACTAACGTTGTGGAAACACAATAAGCATGGAAACTAAATGCATCCTGCATTACTGCATTACTTCAAATACTAAGTTACTCATCTAGTAAACTAGTATTCACATGAAATAAAACAATAAATAAAACATTGAGACAATTCAACAAAGCACACTGGGTAATAAGCCAGTCCTTCCAGTTTTTTTGTGATTGTTGCGGGCAAAAATCCTTGATTATGCGGCACGTTTTCTTAAAAAATGCGATGGAATATGCGGGATATTTATGCAATTTTATGCGATGAAATTGCGGGAACTTGCAAAAACTGCGGTTTGATCAAAAAGAGAAAAAAAAAAAGATTCCCCGAACACCCTGCTTTTCGATGTTCACGTCGCATGATTATGTCACTTGTTACCATGTCAACAGGGGAAAATGGCTGCGCGTGTGAAGTAAACGCAACATTTTTCAACTTTCTGCTAAGATATATGTGACTTTTTTGCAACGAAAATGCAGGGATTATGAAATCATGCAAACCCTGCATATTTTGCGCGGGAATCTGGAATTTATGCGGCAAAAGTGCAGCACATTTAAAAAAATGTAGCTCCAGCATCAATATGCAGACTTTGGCTGATTATGCATTGAATTATGCGATCGCATAATCACGTTTTTCTGGAGGGACTGATAAACACACTGTTTGATATAGACTCGTCACTAGACTTCCTCAGTCATTGTATATTTTAACATATATAAAGTTAAACATTATCCAAAACTCCATTTCTCAGACGAGTGTCATATGGGAGCTTGCATGCTACCACTCCTTCCTACTCAAATGCCTTGAAAAGGCTGTCGTTTGCATAATTTCAGAAATACCTTGGGTATGGCTGCAGCCTGCAAACCTCCCGTCTCATGTCATACTTGCTGGTGCTGTCCGCGAGCTTCGACTTTTCAAAATATAAGCTTGCGTCTGGTCCACTATGTTTTCGTACGGTGTTTTGGATGTTTTTGAACTAAACAGCACGGCAATCATGCTAATCAATACAATTATTTTTTCAGCAGATGTCTTAGTTACAACACGATGGAGCTAGTGTAACAACTGCTTTTTAGAGCAGTTTGCTACTTTAAATAAAACTAGATTCCCGGGCCACACCAACACAGCGAGAAACGACCAGACAAAATGTATATATGTATATATATATAACAAAAAAAAGTAATTTATTGCTATTAAAAGTTAAGTTTAAAACATTAAAATAACATTTCAAGTAAAGACTTAGGAGACAATTAAACCCAAGGAATGATTCAATGTTCTGTCCAAGGATAAAAGCCTATCCAAGTTCAGTCCAGACTGGAGTTAGTTCCGGAGTTTTCCTCTGCCGCCGGCACAGAATGTCTCGCTCCCACGGTGCTTCAAATAGTCCGTTCCACATCCAGAAGTCCAGGACCAGGAATTCCGGGGTTCCGCTCTGCTTCTGTCAGTAAGGAAATGATAAAATCAATCGCAGCCCGATCCTTGTCTGGCAACTTCAAAACAGTGTCGGGTGATAAAAGTGACGACTTTCCTTTTATACACCTCATGTAGGCCCATCAACAACATTGCGCCTCCGCTGCTCTGCCGTCCGCTGCTGAATCCGGCACCTTCACAGAAATTGACATCTACTAACAACGGCTCGAGCTCAAATGCCAAAACAAGCTAGACATATATCAGTGCGGAATAACAAGGACCACTTCCCTTCAATAGGAGTTTTGCGAGCGTTGACATTGCAGAGTCTAGGGATCGGCTCCAGCAGGGCACAGGAAATCCAGCCAGCATTGACTCCGAGAGGACAGAAGCTCAGCAATCCGATCCGCTGCTACTCCACACAGCACACAGCACGTCCATCCCTCCAGCACGTCTCCGTCCAGCACACCTCCTGGTAAGAGATCTAGCTTCCTTTTATTGGAGTGGTCTGATCAGCTGGCAAATCAGAGCTGATGAACGGGGTTCTACAGGTGTGTCAATTAGTGTTTGTTTGTTGCAGTTCGTGAGAGAGGGAAAAAATAAATAGTCCACAGCAACATATAATAACGTAAAACCACAGCAAACATAAGAAAATCCCAGCAAACAATATATAGAAACCACAGCAAACATAAGAAAACCACAGCAAACAATATAGGGAAAATCACAGCAAACAATAGAAGTTTAAAACCAAAAAAATAAATAAGTATACAAAATAAACTAAGCTCAATCACACTGCTCCACTTATTTTCTATTATATGACACTCCTCCCCCCTTTAACAATTGTCGTCCCGACAAAGTCTTAGTGTCCATACCTGTCTGGAGGCCTACCCCTATTTTGTCTCTGGGACCTGCGCACTGGTGATCCATCTCCGGGCTCAAGTCTCACAATAGGGGCTACTGGGTCATCGTCCACTGAAACTGCAGGAGGGTCACATGCTATGGGCACAAAGGTCAGAGGTCTTTGGGGCTTGTTGAGGCTCCTCAGGGGGGTTAAAAAGGCAAGACCTTAGGTGATTCCGATGGATGGTCCTGATGGGGCCTTCCTTTCCTTCAGGCTTTATCTGAAAAACTGGCAGGCCTGGACGTAGTTGGTCAATAACCACATAAAGTTGGGGCTGCCAGTGAGGTGCCAACTTCCCTTGTTCTCTGCGACGGATGTTGCGCAAGAGCACTCTCTCTCCGGGCAACAAGGGGAGATTCTTTGTTTTCTGATCATACCTGGCCTTGTCCCGCATTCTGCTCTCTCTGGTTTTTGCTGCCACCTGTCTGTAGACTCTCTGTAGGGTCTGGTTGTGTTGATAAACCCAACCTTCCAAGTCTTGTCTTTGGGTCAATGGAGGTGCGCTGACAGCTGTTTCCACTGGCAGGCGGGCGTGTCGGCCAAACATGACAAAGTGGGGGGTCAATCCTGTGGTCTCATGCGGGGTGTTGTTATACATTTGCAGGAGAGTTGGCAAATGATCTGGCCACCGCACTTGGTCTTCCGGGCTCGATGCTCCTAAAAGAGACAGAACAGTCTTGTTAAACCTTTCACAGGCCCCATTTCCTTGGGGACTGTAGGGTGTGGTTCGGATTTTGGTACACCCATACAGACTGCACAGCTGTGCCATCATGGTTGACTCAAAGGCTGCTCCTTGATCTGAGAGGATTCGTTCTGGACATCCCCATGGCTGGATGAGGTGTCGCCAAAGAGCACGTGAAGTAGTGGCTGCTGTCTGGTCCTTTGTAGGGATAGCCCATCCATACTTTGAGAACAGATCAGTTATCACCAACAGATAAGGATAAGTGTCACCATGCCTACCAAGCGACAAATAGTCGATTGAAACAGTTTCCAAAGGATATGATGTAAGAATAGGCACCAAAGGTGCCCTTACCTCTGGTCCTCTCTTCTGTTGAGTGCAAGTTGAACATTTAGATGCCCATTCTTGCAAGTCAGCACCCATCCTGGGCCAGTAGAAAGTTTTTCTTAGCAAGCCCTCGATCTTGGCTATCCCCATATGGCCTGAGGCGTTGTGATACTTCTCCCACAGCTTGTGAGTCCTGTCTGTGGGAACCACGATCTGATGGAGGCTCAACCCTGTATGGCGCTCTTGGGCCTTCCGCTTTAACACACCCTCCTGGATGTGTAATCTGCTCCATTCCCTTAGAAGGCGTTTTGTTGCAGGCAGGCACAATTTCTTCTCCTCGGCTCCTGGAAGTCAAAGTACAAGTTTAGCAAGGCGGTGAAGGAGGCTAAACGACGATACTCTGAGAAACTCCAAAACCAGTTCTCAGCTAATGACTCTGCAACTGTCTGGAAAGGACTTAGGCAGATCACCAACTACAAGCCTAAAACCCCCCACTCCTTCGATGACCGACACCTAGCCAACGACCTGAACGAGTTCTACTGTCGATTTGAAAGACAAAAGGTCAGTCCTGACACCATCCCCCCACGACACCTCCCTACAGCTACAGCCACTGTTCATCACCTCCACCTCACCCACCTCAGCAGGGCCCTGGGCCCCCCCACCAATGCCCCCCTTAAAGGTCTCCACCTCCACCCCCCCTACCCACCTCAGTGACGACTCTCTCCATCCACGAGAGGGACGTCAACAGACTCTTTAGGAGACAGAATCCCAGGAAAGCTGCTGGACCAGATGCTGTCTCCCCATCATGCTTGAAGCACTGTGCTGACCAGCTGTCTCCAGTGTTCACAGACATTTTTAACACCTCACTGGAGACATGTCACGTGCCAGCCTGCTTCAAGACCTCAACCATCATCCCTGTCCCCCAAGAAGCCAAGGACCACCGGACTTAATGACTTCAGACCCGTCGCCCTGACCTCTGTGGTTATGAAGTCCTTTGAGCGCCTTGTGCTTTCACACCTCAAAGCCATTACTGACACCCTCCTGGACCCCCCTGCAGTTTGCCTACAGAGCCAATAGGTCTGTAGATGACGCAGTCAACCTGGCCCTCCACTACATCCTCCGGCACCTGGACTCTGCAGGAACCTACGCCAGGATCCTGTTTTTGGACTTCAGCTCTGCCTTCAACACCATCATCCCGGCTCTGCTCCAGGAGAAGCTCTCCCAGCTTGGTGTGCCTGACTCCACCTGCAGGTGGATCACTGACTTCCTGTCTGACAGGAAGCAGCATGTCAAGCTGGGGAAACACGTCTCCAACTCACAGACCATCAGCACTGGATCCCCTCAGGGCTGTGTTCTTTCGCCTCTGCTCTTCTCCCTCTACACCAACAACTGCACCTCCAGTCATCAGTCCGTCAAGCTTCTGAAGTTCGCGGACGACACCTCCCTCATCGGACTCATCTCTGATGGAGACGAGTCCGCTTACAGGTCGGAGGCTGACCACCTGGTGAAGTGGTGCAACCAAAACAATTTAGATCTCAACGCTCTAAAGACAGTGGAGATGGTTGTGGACTTCAGGAAGAACCCAGCCCCACCTGCCCCCCATGACCCTCTGTGGCTCCACAATTAACATTGTGGAGTCTTTCCGCATCCTGGGAACTACAATCTCCCAGGACCTCAAGTGGGAGCTGAACATCAGCTCCCTCGTCAAAAAGCACAACAGAGGATGTACTTCCCTGCGGCAGCTGAAGAAATTCAACCTGCCAAAGACAATGATGGTGCACTTCTACACAGCCATCATTGAGTCCATCCTCACATCCTCCATCACCATCTGGTACGCTGCTGCCACTGCCAAGGACAAGGGCAGACTGCAGCGTGTCATTCGGTCAGCTGAGAAGGTGATTGGCTGCAATCTGCCGCCGCTCCAGGACCTTTACGCCACCAGGACTCTGAAGCGTGCTGGAAAGATTGTGGCTGACCCCTCCCACCCCGGACACAAACTCTTTGAGCCCCTCCCATCTGGCAGGAGGCTGAGGTCCATCAGGACCAAAACCTCACGCCACATGAACAGCTTTTTCCCCTCCGCCACTAGCCTTATTAACAAGGCCCGGAAACCACCCTGACTCTCCACCTGGCTCTTCATGCCACTGTTCTCTCTGCTCTAATGCTCTTTGCTCTTTATTTATCTATTTTATTTTATTTCTATCTTTATTTTTAATTTAATACATACTGTGTACATATACTTATATTGTTTACCTATACTTATATTGTTTAATATTACATTTAGAGAATGAGTGATGTGCACCAGCAACACCAAAACCAATTCCTTGTATGTGTCAAAAAACGTACTTGGCAATAAAACCCTTTCTGATTCTGATTCTGATTCTGAAAGCAATTTCCATCCACCCAACCCTTCATTTGGGCCACCGTCTGGTCTTTCTCCTGCCAATCCTTCCAATTGTCTTCGGCTTCTGTGCTGGCCTCTGACTCCACCATGGCTGTCCCCACTTGTGAGCCTGTATCAAGCAAGCAGGGCAATCTCACTCCTGCAACAACAACTTCAACTACTGGACACGTCCCCACCAGGGATGGTTTGTCCGTTTGGTCCCCCTGATCCCCCTCCCCAACCACCTGGCTCTCAGTGGTTGGGGCAGCTAGTTTAACTGCCTCCTCCCCTGCTGACAGTACCTCTGGATGTGACCAGCTTTCCCACAGCCTCTGGAATAGGATGACCGGGGCAAACCAGTCTGCAGAGTGTGGTGGCGCCTAGGGGAGGTAATATAGTGGCCTTCCCGAACAGCCCCCCTAGAGGATAAGGGCGGGTCTCTACGTACCATAGTCTGAGAAGAGAATTGGCGTTTAATCTCATCGGTTAGGGTTTCTTTAAGAACAGAAAATTGGTCTGTAAATTCTTGTCTGAGTTCGGCTCTTACTGTCTCCCTCCATTCCTCTAGGCTAGGTGCGACCATGGATGGATTTGGCTGTGGCACAGAGATACGTGAGGCACAGACAGGCTCCATGTTCAGCTCAGCTTCTAATGCTTTCACTTCAATACATACTTCAGTGAAGGTCAATGTAGGCGTTCTACGCACCTGCCTTTGGAATTCCTGTTGCACCACACCAGGCCTCAAGCCCAGGACAAGCTGGTCCCGAATAGTCATCTGGTCCTGGGCAGAGCCCGCTGGTTCCTGCTCCTTCCATGCGGAGAATAACTCCCGGAGACGAAGAATGAAAGCAGCAACAGTTTCCTCTTACTGTTGGAGACATTTAAAAAATTGTGCCCGGAGTTGGGCTACTGGTGTTACACGCCCATACAGCCTCTTTAGCTCCTGCAGCATGTCTACACTTGTGGAGCGTCTTCCTGGGTTCAGTAGCCTCATCTCTCTCTTTGCGTCACCCTCAAGTGCCCCATATATAAAATCAACTTTCTGTTCGTCATTTAACCCTTGTGCCCTCAGCATAGCCTGCACCTGCCCACTCCATTCAGAAAAACTCATTTTACTTGAGTCACCATTAAACCTTGGGATCCATGGGACTCCCATAAACCAAGGCATCATCATTGCATTTATCACAGGCTGACTGGGTGGAACATTTTCCAGCCTGGCCCCAGTTCCTTGTGACACACTACACCCTGGACCTTCAAGCTGGCCTCCATTTTCATCGGCCATTCTACACTGTGTGGTGTGGAAAGGGAATCCTGCCGACGACGCCACTTATGTAACAACTGCTTTTTAGAGCAGTTTGCTACTTTAAATAAAACTAGATTCCCGGGCCACACCAACACAGCGAGAAACGACCAGACAAAATGTATATATATATATATATATAACAAAAAAAAGTAATTTATTGCTATTAAAAGTTAAGTTTAAAACATTAAAATAACATTTCAAGTAAAGACTTAGGAGACAATTAAACCCAAGGAATGATTCAATGTTCTGTCCAAGGATAAAAGCCTATCCAAGTTCAGTCCAGACTGGAGTTAGTTCCGGGTTTTCCTCTGCCGCCGGCACAGAATGTCTCGCTCCCACGGTGCTTCAAATAGTCCGTTCCACATCCAGAAGTCCGGGACCAGGAATTCCGGGGTGCCGCTCTGCTTCTGTCAGTAAGGAAATGATAAAATCAATCGCAGCCCGATCCTTGTCTGGCAACTTCAAAACAGTGTCAGGTGATAAAAGTGACGACTTTCCTTTTATACACCTCATGTAGGCCCATCAACAACATTGCGCCTCCGCTGCTCTGCCATCCGCTGCTGAATCCGGCACCTTCACAGAAATTGACATCTACTAACAACGGCTCAAGCTCAAATGCCAAAACAAGCTAGACATATATCAGTGCGGGATAACAAGGACCACTTCCCTTCAATAGGAGTTTTGCGAGCGTTGACATTGCAGAGTCTAGGGATCGGCTCCAGCAGGGCACAGGAAATCCAGCCAGCAGTGACTCCGAGAGGACAGAAGCTCAGCAATCCGATCCGCTGCTACTCCACACAGCACACAGCACGTCCATCCCTCCAGCACGTCTCCGTCCAGCACACTTCCTGGTAAGAGATCTAGCTTCCTTTTATTGGGAGTGGTCTGATCAGCTGGCAAATCAGAGCTGATGAACGGGGTTCTACAGGTGTGTCAATTAGTGTTTGTTTGTTGCAGTTCGTGAGAGAGGGAAAAAATAAATAGTCCACAGCAACATATAATAACGTAAAACCACAGCAAACATAAGAAAATCACAGCAAACAATATATAGAAACCACAGCAAACATAAGAAAACCACAGCAAACAATATAGGGAAAATCACAGCAAACAGAAGTTTAAAACCAAAAAAAATAAATAATTATACAAAATAAACTAAGCTCAATCACACTGCTCCACTTATTTTCTATTATATGACACTAGCAAAGCAGTTTTGTGTTTATATGTGCGAGCGGGATTTATTCAGTTTGGGAAATGCCACAGTCTCTAAAGCTACACCTAAAATTGTCTGGCTGACTAAACTGGAAGGGGCCCATCTGCTAGCGATAGGGGCCGAGACTGAGAGAGCTTCATGGAGCTACATGCATGCACCAAACAAGCCACTTTGAAATTTTGCTGTTCTCATGAATAAAAAGAGTTGGGTGACCCTCCCCCCTAGACTAAAAAAATGTGGATGACCCTCCCATCAACAAAGAATAAAAAGACATGACCCTCCCCTATTTTTCTCCGGTGGTCCATTCCATAAATACCAAACGGTCCCTAATCAACTGAAGCTGCTACGCTGACCACATCTCTACTTCAACAGAGACAGAAGACACATACAGTAGCTACTGGTCAGAGGAAAGACGCCACACAGCTGTCCAAACGTTTTACAAATCAAAATAACTGGAGCACACTCAGCAGCTCTCGCCCCCTTCATGTCTGGCAGTAAGACAATAAACGAGTTAAGTTAAAAATATTGATAGTAACATGTCTCTTCCGCCAAATATAAACCTACACCCTCGCTCTGAAGAGAGAAAAGACAGCATTGTTAGCTTCATGCAGTGAATGTGTTGCGATCTAGTGGCATTTGGACCCCAAAGCAGAGAGCGGAAACAAGTTTGTTAGTGAACAAATGGTGAATGGATACAGGTGTGCCTCGTCAGCTGCCTGGAGAAGCCAGCTATGCCCCCTACCACACACACGCCCAGCAGAGTGGAGAGGAGGAGAAAGAAAAAACAAACACAAGAAAAACACTAACTAAACCAGAACCAAACACAGTAGCATTCTGTTGAATGTGACAACAAAATTGTGTTTTTTTGTTTTTGTTTTAAAGGATACGTTGCCTGTAACATTTTATGCCCCAAACACCTGTGGTTTATTCATCAGACAGTCGCACCAGGCTGGTCATTTCAGTGTTCAGTGCCAGTTGTGTCTCGGCCTCCTGCAGAAGCAGGTGTAACGATAGCACAGGTGGGATTTACATACACATAATTACACATAAGTCACAAGCAAGGTCGTATTTGGAAAAAAAGAAATGTGAATTTAATAGACTGTATGTTTATATATAAGCTACTAAAAAAAAATTTTCAAGAAAAAATAGGATTGAGTGTTCACTTCAGCTTATGAAGTCTATCAGCAGAAGTGGATTTGTTGTTTTCCATTCAGTAGCTCACTGCCTCTCCACTGCCCATTGTGCTTGTGAAAAAGGTAACTTGTAAGAGCTGAGAGCCATGGAAAAGTTAAAAAGTCAGAAAATAATGAGGTTTCTCATTAATTAGAACAGACATGGGCAACTGGCGATATGGGTGGCATATGGCCCAGTGACCTTGGATTTCCCAATTTGAAAAGAGATTAGGCTACTTACTGTATTTTGTGACATTTCTTTTTTTGTTTGATTTTTGTTGATCGCCAACTAACGTTAGTTGAGAGGTGAAAACGGCATGAGCAAAAGAAAAATGGATAATGAAAACGGTATGTTTAAAGAAAAATGGGAGACAGATTACCTATTTACAGAGTAGACCACAATGTTTGGTGTGCTTGCAGACTGTATCTGTGATTTGAGAATATACCTTTAACCGGCACTAGAACAGCACCCAAGAGCTAAATATGAAAAGGGTGAGGCTATTTGCACCCATGGTACAATTAGCAATGTATGCTATTTGCACCCTTGGTACAATTAGCAGTATGCTATTTGTACCCTGGTGCAATTAGAAGTGTATGCTATTTGCACCCCTGGTACAATTAGAAGTGTATGCTATTTGCAACCCTGGTACAATTAGAAGTGTATGCTATTTGCCCCCCTGGTACAATTAGAAGTGTATGCTATTTGCACCCCTGGTGCAATTAGAAGTGTATGCTATTTGCACCCCTGGTACAATTAGAAGTGTATGCTATTCGTACCCTGGTGCAATTAGAAATGAATGCTATTAGTACCCCGCCGATGCACACAGCAATGTGTTCTATTAATACCCCGTCTGGTACAAATATCAATGTATGCTATTTGCACCCCTGTGCATTTACAGTACCTTGACATATATTTACACACAGTTATCCATACTACTCATGTATTATACCTTTTTGGAATATTATCGCCCTGACATTCTTACCCTAACCATAACCAATCCCACTCCTCTTGCCTAAACCTAACCAACCCAACCACAGCGGGCATATTCATGAGTCTTCCCCTACCACCCTGCGTTCGCGGGTCCTGACTTGCACAAATAATGTAAATTATCCAATCCAAATTTAAAAAATAAGATGCCCACACAGGGGGTTAGAACTCCAAACTCCCATACCAAAGGTAAGCGTACTAACCACTCAGCTAGCAGTTCTTTCAGGAAGTTGGGCAACTGTTTACCACTTGATTTCTTCAAGCCTCGGTTGCTAGGTAACCATACTGTATACAAAAAAAATAGGTACTAACTAACAAACTAACGGTTGTATGCTTTCACTGAAGACAGAAAGCGCAACTGTAGTATCCATTTTCCGCTAGAAATTCAATTGTTATAAACTTTAGAGACAAAACTTCCCTAATATGCCAGTTTCTGCGGTCATGGAAGATGAACGTCCGCCATGATTTCGGTGCACGCGAGCAACGTTTTTTTGTTGTTACGTCACAGGGTGTAAATAGCTCAGCTGTGTGGCCGAGGCTATTCGTACCGGGGGTGCAAATAGACACTCCGATATGAAAAATACATGCCATTATTGAAGATCTTAAAAGAAAAGTATATGGACAGCAGAGCCTCTTCAAAAAAGCACAAAAATGTTCCCTTGATGCATCCTACAAAGTCTCACTGGAGCTAGCAAAAGCCAAAAAGCCACTGTCTGATGGAGAGACTGTGAAGAGTGTTAATGTTGAAGGCTTTTGGGGATTACAAGATGGCCCAACATTTTGAGTCTGTGTCTGTGTTGTGACAGACAGTGACTCCCAGGATTTTTGACACTGACAATCATTTGGAGGGGAAGGATAAACAACTCATCGGAGCTCATACCTCTCTCTGGCCTTGGATGAGAGCACTGATGTAACAGATATTAGCCAGCAGCTGATATATTTGAACAATAAACAGTGAATTTGAACCCAATGAAGAACTGTTGAAACTAGTACATCTGCATGGTACTACCAAGGAAGCGACATTTTGAATGCTTTGTAACGGAATTTGGAGGCTTCCAAAAACGTTCTGCCATCATGACAAATGGCGCACAAGCCATGCAGGGGAGAAAAACAGGATTTGCGGGGATTATCAAAGTGGTGTGTGCTGTCCAGTTCTACACTGCATATATTACCAGGTAAAAATACAGTAATGTTACGTGAATGTCTTAGGAGTAAACCAGTATAGCACCGCTGGGTAAAAGCATTAGTGTTAGTGATTGTAATCAAAACGCTATAATTATATTTGATTGTAGGAGGCTCTTTGTGAAAAAAAAACCGAACTTCAGCCATGTCATGGATACGAAAGTAACCTAGTTGATCCCAGGTGGGAACTGAGCACTCGATGAAGTGGATGCCGCATATGGTGATCTGAAACTTCATACAGAAGTACGATGGATGAGCAGAGCACCACGCACATAACTCCCTTTGTTTTTAGAGGAGCATTTCAGTGAGAATGGCCCTCATTTATCATTCTTCCATAGAAACGGGCGTATATGTTGGCGTAAGATTATGCTTACACTCCTCGCACCGCCTGATTTATGAAGCTGTGCGTACCTTTGAAATCCATACCTGCCCTTGATAAATGCCGCGGCTGAAAACGATCGTCATTAGAATAACACGCCCCAATATCTCAAAGTCACCGTGGTTTTGGGTGTACACCAGGTGTACGCTGGAAATTTGGTTTACACACTTTTGATAAATGAGGGCCAATGTGACTAGTTACTGTGTCAAACTGAGGGATGTCAGCTTTCTTTCTGATCTGGCACAGCATCTGAATGGCCTGAATCTATATTCCTATCTTTATTCAAGAGCGCATTCTTTCAATTTGAGAGCATTTCTCACTGATATTACATTCAGATTTTGTAATAATTTCCCTCAAAACCTTGCTCTCACACTCAAATGGTCATGCTCGCGCTTGGATTTGCTCTGCTTGTGCTCAAACTTTGTGCTCGGATTCAGATATGTTGTTCTGTGGACAGATTTCCTGCTCTCAGCTTTGAACCTTCTCCTCGCACTAAGCCTGATTCTGCGCGCTTGCAAATCTGCTGCTCTCGGATCTCTCTCTGCGCGCTTGGATTTTTCTGTGTTACAACACTATCAAAATTCCACAACCAATAGAATGCCAGGTGTAGTGTTGACCAATTAAATGATCCCTGCTCCGTTGAGGGTGCGTTCGTTTTATGTGAGAACATCCGTTGCGGCCGGCTCCTCTGTAACTATGGGTCTGTAACCCAAGTTTATTTAACCCCACCGCCCATCGCTTTATTATTAGTATATGTCAATAATGTGCACAGAATGGTCGACGGTCTTTCACCTGCACCCATCAGGAAACGGGAGAAAGCTTTGAAGTGGGACATATCAAGTTACGTAGCTACACAACTATGAGGGTGAGTAACATAAATTAAGCACATAGCATATGGAGCTAGCCTAGCTTGATGTCCGTAAACAAATAGCTTTTCTTTATATCAGTAGTTTAGCTAGCTAGATAGATTGAACAACATACTGTATGACGGACAGTATGTGTGTATTTACAACTGGTATTTAATGACCCCACTTTGTAAATTATGTTCCTGGGGATTTGGCTAATTTCAGACATGTTAGAGGCAATTGTAAAACCTAAACTGTAATATAACTGAAAAACAAAAGAAACTGGATTGTTTGTATCAGTTTTTACATCACTGTTGCTTTTTTGTTTTTCATATGTTCTAAATTCTTATAACATTACATATACATACATATATATATTTATATATATATATATATATATATATATATATATATATAGTAAGTACAATTCCACTCCCATAATAAAACACTATTTAAAATAGCAGTTATTTATTTTTGCCCTTATGAAATCAATTCAAAGCTAATTGAACAGAAAAAAAAACAAGTATTTTGTTTCAGTTTCCCTTCTTCCAGGTGGGGCTGAAGTACCCCTGTTGAGCTGCACCGTGTGCATGGACCAGTGTTGTACAACCACACTACTGTGTTGTTCCAGTCAGTACATTACTCCACACGCAAAATCCCATCGGTTCCCCCTGTACTCACCTGTGTGCTGTGCAGAGGGCAGGCAGTAGTGGCACAAACCAAGTACGTTGGCAAGTCTGATAATAGTTTAATTGTAAAATCATGTTACATACACTTATCATTTCTTTCTTGCTTAAATTCACAGGGTGCACAACAAGGCCCAGGAGAGACAATTACTGTGATGTCCACAAATCCAAAGCAGAGAAGAGAAGGTAAGGTAAGATAGTAATGATGTTAAAGAAAGCTATGTACACCTAATATCTTATGTGTTGATGTCTATGAATTTGTCTTAAATAGGAGCACACTATACAAAGACAACAGTGGAGAGTTGCTGGATCTGTCTGTCCTCAAAGTGCCAGAGATCTACAAGGACTTCACCCGTTTCTGCACCATCACCTCCATAATCCAAGTGATAAAAGAGAGAACAAACTATTGTGTTCTCTGCTTACATGAATAGGTGCCTGTAATGTCTGCCCACATAAACAATCAATTAATACATGTTAAGTATCACTGATATGTCTTAAATCATTGTGGTTTTTCAGAGCAATAAGATTATTAAAGCCATGTTCATACTTGCAACAAATTAAAACCCTTATCAAGGCAAATAGGTTTTTCATTTTCTGTAATCTAAATCTAAAAACAGTATAATTAAATTTACCAGAGTGGACACTTGCAGGTTGTTAAACAGCTTTAATTTACCTTGTCAAAACAATAAGTAATTCATAACCAACTGCACAATAATTGACACAAAACCTAAAAAGCGTATGGTTCATATTCCTGTGAAGCAGTACACTTTGCCTGTAGGATTTACTGTAGCAGGAACATTGATATTGGCAAACTGATGACCCAGGTACAGGTGAGTTTGTGAGCAGGGTTATGATATGAACTAAAATAAAGATTAGATAAGCCTAGTGTTCACAAGAGGGATAATTCAGGTATTGCAACACAAGTTATAGAATAATTGAATTAAATAGGAGGTATATACAAGTAGTAGAAAATAAATTAACTAAACAAGAGCAATTAAGGCAAAGTTATGAGGTAGTAGCAAGCTAAAGTGATGTATAATCAATAGCAGTGAGTCACATCAACAGTGTACACCAGAATAATATATACTGTGATTAAGTATAAGATTAAGACCTCTCCGTGAACCATCACCTTATCGTGGTGGAGAGGTTTGTGTGTCTCGGTGAACCTGAGGGCTGTGTTGTCTGGAGCTTTGTGCTCCTGGTAGGGTCTCCCAAGGCAAAGTGGTCTCAGGTGAGGGGCCAGACAAAGAATGGTTCAAAATCCCAATGGAAAAACAAGGTAGAGAGGGAGTGACCCTGCCCGGAGGAAGCCCGGGGCCCTCGTCTGGAGCCAGGCCCAGACGGCGGGCTCGTCGGCGAGCGCCTGGTGGCCGGGTTTGCCACGGAGCCCGGCCGGGCACAGCCCGAACAGGCTACGTGGCTCCCATCTCTCCAGCCCATGGGCCCACCACCTGTGGGAGGAACCGCTGGGGTCGGGTGCGCTGCCACATGGGTGGCAGTGAAGGTCAGGGGCCTCGACGGACCAGACCCGGGCAGCAGACGCTGGCTCTGGGGACGTGGAACGTCACCTCTCTGTGGGGGAAGGAGCCGGAACTGGTGCGGGAGGTGGAGCGCTACCGGTTAGATCTGGTGGGGCTTACCTCTACGCACAGTCTCGGTTCTGGAACCGTACTCCTGGATAGGGGGTTGGACTCTTTTCTTCTCCGGAGTTGCTCAGGGTGTGCGGCGCCGGGCGGGTGTGGGGATACTAACAAGCCCCCCGGCTGAGCGCCGCTACGTTGGAGTTTACCCCGGTGGACGAGAGGGTCGCCTCCCTACGCCTGCGGGTTGTGGGGGGGAAAACTCTGACTGTTGTTTGTGCATATGCACCAAACAGGAGTTCGGAGTATTCGGCCTTCTTGGAGACCTTGAGTGGAGTCCTGCATGGGGCGCCAGTGGGGGACTCCATTGTTCTGCTGGGGGACTTCAACGCGCACGTGGGCAATGATGGAGACACCTGGAGAGGCGTGATTGGGAGGAACGGCCTCCCTGATCTAAACCAGAGTGGTTGTTTGTTGTTGGACTTCTGTGCTAGTCATGGATTGTCTATAACGAACACCATGTTCGAACATAGGGATGCTCATAAGTGTACCTGGTACCAGAGCACCCTAGGCCGAAGGTCAATGATCGATTTTATAATCGTTTCATCTGATCTGAGGCCGTATGTTTTGGACACTCGGGTGAAGAGAGGGGCAGACCTGTCAACCGATCACCATCTGGTGGTGAGTTGGGTCAGGGGGTGGGGGAAGACTCTGGACAGACCTGGTAAGCCCAAACGTGTAGTGCGGGTAAATTGGGAACGTCTGGAGGAGGCCCCTGTCCAACGGACTTTCAACTCGCACCTCCGGCGGAGCTTTTCGTGCATCCCTGTGGAGGCTGGGGGCATTGAACCCGAGTGGACAATGTTCAAAGTTTCCATTGCTGAAGCTGCGGCGAGGAGCTGTGGTCTTAGGGTCTTAGGTGCCTCAAGGGGCGGTAACCCACGAACACCGTGGTGGACACCGGTGGTCAGGGAAGCCGTCCGACTGAAGAAGGAGTCTTTCCGGGATATGTTATCCCAGAGGCAGTTGCAGGTTACCGAAGAGCCCGAAGGGCTGCAGCCTCTGCCGTGAAAGAGGCAAAGCAGCGGGTGTGGGAGAAGTTTGGAGAAGACATGGAGAAGGACTTTCGGTCGGCACCAAAGTGCTTCTGGAAAACTGTTCGCCACCTCAGGAGGGGGAAGCGGGGAACCATCCAAGCTGTGTACAGTAAGGATGGGACACTGTTGACCTCAACTGAGGAGGTAAAAGGGCGGTGGAAGGAGCACTTTGAGGAACTCCTGAATCCAACCAATACGCCCTCTATGTTAGAGGCAGAGCTGGAGGATGATGGGGTATTGTCATCGATTTCCCAGGCGGAAGCCACTGATGTAGTCAAACAACTCCACAGTGGCAAAGCCCCGGGGATTGATGTGATCTGTCCAGAAATGCTCAAGGCTCTGGGTGTGGAGGGGCTGTCCTGGTTGACACGTCTTTTCAACATTGCGTGAAAGTCTGGAACAGTGCCAAAGGAGTGGGAGACTGGGGTGGTGGTTCCCCTTTTTAAAAAGGGGGACTAGAGGGTGTGTGCCAATTACAGGGGTATCACACTTCTCAGCCTCCCTGGTAAAGTCTACTCCAAGGTGCTGGAAAGGAGGGTTCGGCCGATAGTCGAACCTCGGGTTGAGGAGGAACAATGCGGATTCCGTCCTGGTCGTGGAACAACGGACCAGCTCTTCACTCTCGCAAGGATACTGGAGGAGGCCTGGGAGTATGCCCAACCAGTCTACATGTGTTTTGTGGATTTGGAGAAGGCGTATGACCGGGTCCCCTGGGAGATACTGTGGGAGGTGCTGCGGGAGTATGGGGTGAGGGGGTCTCTACTCATCCAATCTCTGTACGACCAAAGTGAGAGCTGTGTCCGGGTTCTCGGCAGTAAGTCGGACTCGTTTCAGGTGAAGGTTGGCCTCCGCCAGGGCTGCGCTTTGTCACCAATCCTGTTTGTAATATTTATGGACAGGATATCGAGGCGTAGTCGGGGTGGGGAGGGGTTGCAGTTCGGTGGGCTGGGGATCTCATCGCTGCTCTTTGCAGATGATGTGGTCCTGATGGCATCATCGGCCTGTGACCTTCAGCACTCACTGGATCGGTTCGCAGCCGAGTGTGAAGCGGTTGGGATTAGGATCAGCACCTCTAAATCGGAGGCCATGGTTCTCAGCAGGAAACCGATGGAATGCCTTCTCCGGGTAGGGAATGAGTCCTTACCCCAAGTGATGGAGTTCAAGTACCTTGGGGTTTTGTTCGCGAGTGAGGGGACAATGGAGCGGGAGATTGGTCGGAGAATCGGCGCAGCGGGTGCGGTATTACATTCCATCTATCGCACCGTTGTGACGAAAAGAGAGCTGAGCCAGAAGGCAAAGCTCTCGATCTACCGGTCAGTTTTCGTTCCTACCCTCACCAATGGTCATGAAGGCTGGGTCATGACCGAAAGAACGAGATCCAGGGTACAAGCGGCAGAAATGGGTTTCCTCAGGAGGGTGGCTGGCGTCTCCCTTAGAGATAGGGTGAGGAGCTCAGTCATCCGTGAGGAGCTCGGAGTAGAGCCGCTGCTCCTTTGCGTCGAAAGGAGCCAGTTGAGGTGGTTCGGGCATCTGGTAAGGATGCCCCCTGGGCGCCTCCCTTGGGAGGTGTTCCAGGCACGTCCAGCTGGGAGGAGGCCTCGGGGAAGAGCCAGGACTAGGTGGAGGGATTATATCTCCAACCTGGCCTGGGAACGCCTCGGGATCCCCCAGTCGGAGCTGGTTAATGTTGCTCGGGAAAGGGTTCCAGTTTCTGGTGTTCTTTCAGTTATATTACAGTTTAGGTTTTACTACTGGCTCTAACATGAAATTAGCAAAATCCCCAGGAACAAGGTTAACCAAACGAGGAAAAATACACATACTGTCCGTCATATGTTGTTCAATCTAGCTAAACTATAAAGAAAATCTATTTGTTTACGGACATCAAGCTAGGCTGTATGCTAGCATGTCTGAAATTAGCCAAATCCCCAGGAACATGGTTAACCAAACGAGGAAAATTTACAAAGTGGGGTCATTAAATACCAGTTGTAAATACACACATACTGTCCGTCATACAGTATGTTGTTCAATCTATCTAGCTAGCTAAACTACTGATATAAAGAAAAGCTATTTGTTTACGGAAATCAAGCTAGGCTAGCTCCATATGCTATGTGCTTAATTTATGTTACTCACCCTCATAGTTGTGTAGCTACGTAACTTGATATGTCCCACTTCAAAGCTTTCTCCCGTTTCCTGATGGGTGCAGGTGAAAGACCGTCGACCATTCTGTGCACATTATTGACATATACTAATAATAAAGCGATGGGCGGTGGGGTTAAATAAACTTGGGTTACAGACCCATGGTTACAGAGGAGCCGGCCGCAACGGATGTTCTCACATAAAACGAACGCACCCTCAACGGAGCAGGGATCATTTAATTGGTCAACACTACACCTGGCATTCTATTGGTTGTGGAATTTTGATAGTGTTGTAACACAGAAAAATCCAAGCGCGCAGAGAGAGATCCGAGAGCAGCAGATTTGCAAGCGCGCAGAAGGTGCGAGGAGAAGGTTCAAAGCTGAGAGCAGGAAATCTGTCCACAGAACAACATATCTGAATCCGAGCACAAAGTTTGAGCACAAGCAGAGCAAATCCAAGCACGAGCATGACCATTTGAGTGTGAGAGCAAGGTTTTGAGGGAAATTATTACAAAATCTGAACGTAATATCAGTGAGAAATGCTCTCAAATTGAAAGAATGCGCTCTTGAATAAAGATAGGAATATAACTCCATACGCTATCAGACCGATATTTTTGGCCACGTCAGTGGATTTCAATGTGAACTTTAACTTTTGAAAACCATTTGTCATCCAACAAACAAAGCCATTTTACCCCGTGCACTCAGTTACGCACAGATCTGTCTGACAGCGAGAGCCCTGTCTCCTTTACCAAATATGTAGCTGATATCACTTCACTACAGGAGCAGTTTAAAAAAACGCTGCCAAGACATCCACGCCATGCAGCCTGGCAACCACCTTTTCACAGCTCCACTGTCCGCTGTGGTTAATGAACTATGCGAATTGCAGGCCGACCCATTCTACTCCAAACAGAACGACTGGGGTGTTACATTTTGGAAACTGTTGCTAGAGAACTGCTTCCCACGACTGAAAGACTTTGCATTGTCACTGGCAAGCATGTTTGGGAGCACATATATTTGTGAGGGCAACTTTTCCATTCTCAAGCAACTGCAATCAAAGGAGAGAAATAGACTCTCAGATGAAACACTGCTCCACCTTGTGTGATTGGGATGTACAACGGTAGAAATTGATGTCCCTTCTCTTGTTCATGTACATGAGAGAGCGCAAGTGTCCCATTGCAAGTGTAACTGTAAGTGTTCATTTATCAACTGTATTTTTTAGAGTTTATACATTTAAATAAATTCACGACTCTCCTTATTGCATATTATTATCCCCTTGTCTTTGCCCCATCTTTATTATTCATTCATGTTTTCATTTCATGTCCAGCCTTTGCTGGGTTTTCAAGTGAAGATGGTAATTGTTTCAACCTTCACTGGTCTTTGGTTTTCTGGTTGTTGCTGTATCTGGGCTTACAGTTATTATTATGATTTGAATGCTATGATTTAATAAATGAATGCTCATTCCTTGAAATAAATTTAATTTATTTTGGTAGTAGTTGTTCACTATAGATAATGGTGATGTTATAATGATATATTACATTTAATTAATAGCTACATACCTTTATTACTCATATCTTGTTTGCATAAATTGTCTCCTGATGTATAGGTATCAGTGTGGATTTAGACGAGAATATCAGTGAAATATTCACTTTCATTAGCCATGTAAACAGCTTAGTCTGAATACTGTCTTCTGAATAGTATGTGCATGTAAATGTAGTCATTGTTCGTAAACTCATATGGCAATAAAAAATATTAAAATTAAGAAAGAGGTAGCTGTGATTTTCCCAGAGACTGTGAAAACAGAGATGTGGAGAGTGAGAGAGAGTGCACAGCTGCTGTTCTACTCTCATCATCCTGCTGCTGATGGTAAGAAAAACATTGTCTCTCAATTCTATCCCTCTTTCTCATTACACAACTCTCCCTCATTGGCACAACATCACAAGCATCAACATGCACACACACACACACAGACACACACACACACACACACACACACACACACACATCTGTGTGTGGGACCAGTCGATGGGTGTTAGGGGTGGGGGTATCTCAGCTGTTGGGCTTGTCAAAAGCCTGGGAAAGTGGCGTGTCCCTCCTCACAGCCGCCTTGACCCTCCCAGTCCAGCCTACTCACGGTTTCCCTGTCCCTGGCCATGTCTCTGTGAAACCTGAAGCCCTGATTCTGATCATTTTTGGGAGATGACTGTGTACTGGGATAGCAGAGCAGCGCAGGATGGCTTAAACAACCATTTGGGCACAGACATGAGAACCTTTATTTGCCAGTGATTCATGGGAAGTTGTGAGTGTGTGATTTTAGCTTACACAAAAATGAACACAATCCATGTGCTGATCAAGGTCATTGGAAAAAAAATACCTGGCAGGTGATAGGGTTGAACTATCTGCCTATCACATCCTACATTGTTGTTTAAAATGAACAGTCACAACGCCTAAACCACGGCCATAGCTGCCAGGAGTTCCTCACAGGACGCTGATTGGGTTAGTAAGCAGTTTGTTTGAACACAAACACATTACTTGAAGCCTGACAAGATGCATGTCATGCTGCGATTCTTGAGCGATCTTGTGATATTGCAAGAATCCAGCGGCCATCTAGGTAATCTGACCCCCTAGCTACTGTGTAACTGTTATTCTTCCAGGTGGAAACTAAAAGTGGAAAAATACAAGTCAGAAAGGCATTGGGCCCTTTTGCATGACTCATGACAACACAGACTAACTCCCAACTCATCAAATACTGAAGCTCGCCAGGACCCCTTAGGAAAAATGCTCTGGTTCGGGAACCCTTGGCATAATTTTTCAATGAGCAGGGTAAAACCACTTAGTTTGGGGAAAAAAATTTACATTTCAGTAACGCGGGACAATAAAGGGATATGAAACCTGGTCTCCTGGGTGAAAGTCTTGCACTGCTTGACCTGTCCACTGCCACAGCCTGCCTTTTTGCAGATTTTCGGTCTTTAAAACTACTCGCTACCATTATCGATTTTCATTATATGTCATCTTACAGCGCTACGATCGAGCTGCTGCTCTGCTTGGTGCATCCCATACAGACGCTAAAGGGTGCCTTGTGTCGGTGTATGACGCTGAGAGTCACACTGACCAAGTGACAGTATGTGATGAGTTAGGTTTGACAACAGGAGGTTTGACAGGATGAGGTCCAGATACATTCTTTAATGAATTTGATGCATTTTGGAATAAGGCTGTAACATAACAAAATGTGGAAAAAGTGAAGAGCTTAGAATAATTTCCGGATGCACTGTAAATACCTGAATTACACAAACTTATAAATATCTTGTTTTTTATCTTGATGAGCATCTAAATTTTGTGAAAGGTACCACTGTGCTTTCTGAGTCTGCTGGGAGGGCTTTAGGGGGAGTTGTAGCCAACTTTGAGATGTGGGTTTCTCCACCTATACTAAACTATATCATGCCTGTATCTGTCCTGTGTTGGATATGGCACGCTAAAGTTAGCCATGGCATTCCACAAGGCTCAGTGCTTGGACCAATTCTATTCACCTTATACAGTATATGCTTCCTCTAGGCAATATTATTAGGAAACACTCAATTAACTTTCACTGTTGCAGATGACACCTAATTATACCTATCAATCAAGCCAGACGAAACCAGTCAGTTAGCTAAACTTCAAGGATATATCCTCTAACGCCCACTTAAAACAAACCTTAAGAACAGCTATTTTTCACCTTCGTAACGTAATTAGGCACATCCTGTCTCAAAACGATGCTGAAAAACTAGTCCATGCATTTGTTACTTCCAGGCTGGACTATTGTAATTTCTTACTATCAGGTTGTTCAAATAAGTCCCTTAAGACTGTCCAGCCGATCCAGAATGCTTCAGGGCGTGTTCTGGCAAGAACTAAGAAAAGAGATCATATTTCTCCTGTATAAGCTTCTCTCCATTGGCTTCCTGTAAAATCCAGGATTTAATTTAAAATCCTTCTCCTGACCTACAAAGCTCTAAATGGTCAAGCACCATCATAACTGGAAGAGCTCATAGTACCTTATTGTCCCACTAGAGCACTGCACTCCCAGAATGCAAAATTACTTGTGGTTCCTAGAGTCTCTAAAAGTAGAATGGGAGCCAGAGCCTTCAGCTATCTGGCTCCTCTTCTGTGGAACCAGCTCCCATTCAGGGTTCGGGAGGCAGACCACATTTAAGAGTAAACTTAAAACTCTTTGATAAAGCTTATAGTTAGGGGGTGAGGAGTTGCAGTGTTCGCCTAGACCGGCGGGGGAGGATGTATAGCTACAGACACAGCACCCCTTCTCTTTTCTGCTTCTCGTCATAGTCGTCAGATTCATCTACCAACCCTTATAGAACTGGGTCAGGTTGGCCTTGCATCATTTCTTTATTATGCTGTTAATTCCTTTGACACACTGAGCTCCTCTCTCCTCTATCTTTCCATCTGTGTGCATCCATGTCCCAGAAATGCTTGTTACTAACTTAGCTCTGGGGAGTTTATTCCCCAGAGTTCTTATGTTTTTTTGCCCAGCAGTTTTCCTTGGATTAGGGTGGCACCTAAATCATGGTTGCCGTGGTCATGCTCCGCGCCCTACTATGCCCTGCTACACTCTGCAGTGCCCTGCTACGTCCTGCTACGTGCTGCTACGTCCTGCTATGCCCTGCTACGTCATGCTATGCCCTGCAGTGCCCTGCTACACACTGTAATGCCGCAAAAGGAAATTTTCCTCACCACCCAAGGTTTCTCCCTAAAAGGGAGTTTTTCCTCGCCACTGTCGCACTTAATGCTTGCTCTCAAGCATTAATGACTGGAATTGTTGGGTCTTTGTAAATAGTGGGGTCTAGACCTACTGTTTTTGTGGTTTTGGACTTTTCTGTTGGGGTTGTTTATATATTCTGTTGTTATTATATTCTGTATGTTTTTGTAAATTGTTTCTCTGGATTTCTGTTCCCTGTTGTGTAAATTTCTGTTTCCCGTTTTATTGTGATTCTGTTTTCTGTCTTGTCTCATCTAGTTTTGCTTCCTGTGTTTTCCCGCCTTGTCTGATTGTCCTGCCCTGCCCTAATGTGTTTCACCTGTTGTATCACCTGTTCCTTGTTTGCTCATTACCTCTTGTATTTAGCCTCTGTGATCCCTTTGTCGCTTGTCAGATCGTTTTGCGTCTGCAAGTGTTTTTCAGTCTGTGTGTCTGTGTGTAGTATCTTCCCTGCCGTCTCTGTGTTCCCGCTTTTTGATATCCTGTTCTTTTGTTTGATATTCATTTTGGGCTTAGTTTTTGCCTGCCTCAGTTTGTACTCCTTGTGTCATTTGTTTTGGCAATTTTGGAAACCTTTTTGTATTTGCTCGGGTTTTTCTGTTAATAAATCGTCAAGCAACGAAACCTCCGCCTGATCTCTGCTTTTCTATCTGTAAAGTGTCTTGAGATACCTATTGTTATGATTTGATACTATAAATAAATTGAATTGAATTAGATTATGTTGCTGGGGCTTGGGAATCCAAGTATATAAGGGATGTGAAATAGACCTTAATAGAGCAATAAGGTATTTTCTGGGAGTTAATCAGTACTCCCCATTACTACGGTGGTCGGGAAGTGCAATGCAACATTACAAAGAATGAAACACTTTTACAAAGCTCGAGACAAATTTACATTTTGGAAAACAAATTTACATTTTAGAAAACAAATTAACATTTTGGAAAACAAAATAACATTTTAGAAAACAAATTTACATTTTGGAAAACAAAATAACATTTTAGAAAACAAATTTACATTTTGGAAAACAAAATAACATTTTAGAAAAAAAAATTTACATTTTAGAAAACAAATTAACATTTTGGAAAACAAAATAACATTTTAGAAAACAAATTTACATTTTAGAAAACAAATTAACATTTTGGAAAACAAAATAACATTTTAGAAAACAAATTCACATTTTAGAAAACAAATTGACAAGATGCAAAACACTTTTACCAGTCCTGAAACAAATTTACAAATGACAGATTCTTCACGGAAAGGGAATGTACCACATACCGGAAGTGATGAGGTGTTGTATACATGTCGCCTTGACTACAGCAGTTATGGACATGGATCGAATGCGTCAATAGAGCCGCCATCTTGGAACAGGGGAGGCACTGCCTTATATACTGTCTATGGGCCGTCTTTAATGCGTCAGCGTCAATGTAGGCAAAGGTCTAACGGAAATAAAATCACTATAAATCGTCAAAATATCATGCGATGTTCTAGTTTTTTTAAACAAAAAGACAAAGAGACTAATTAATGTGTTAATACAAAGAATATTTATTATAATCAGTTCACAGATATGAGTACAAACGGAAACTTCACCCTTCTGAACTAAGAGGTTCTGCTTCAAAGTGAAGTTTAAAAAGACTGAAATGTCCAGGCTCACTCCCCCACTAATGATTCATTTATTTCTGCATGTATTTATTTATTTAACGAGACTTAAAGTCATGTTTCGTCATCCACAGTCCGAGTCCCGCCAGACTCCCTTTAGGAAACCTGTGATTTAAACTTCAGCAGGTTGTGACAGTCCGCTCCGCTCAGTCCTGGATCTGATCTCCCGGGGATCCCTTCCCTCCAGCGGGCCCAGCAATACGGCCTGGGTCTCCAGCTGCGTGGTGTCGGTTTTGGCTCCCAGGAATGGACAGTGAGCTCCAGGTCCTGCAGCTGCAGACGGACTCAGCTGCCCCCCCCCACTGTAGCTTCGATCCGGCCGCGGCTGTCGATACGTTCCCTGTTTTTCCAATGTTTCCGTCAGGTCCGCGTCATTTAAAAACTCCAAACACCGACCAGTAAAGTCACCATAAACTTTATTCACGCCATATACTCACAACAACACAAATTGACTGCGCTCACCAACAACACCTCATTACTTCCGGCATGTGGTACATTCCCTTTCCGTAAAGAAAAAATTTGTTTCGGGACTGGTAAAAGTGTTTTGCATCTTGTTAATTTGTTTTCTAAAATGTAAATTTGTTTTCTAAAATGTAAATTTGTTTTCCAAAATGTAAATTTGTTTTCCAAAATGAAAATTTGTTTTCTAAAATGTTATTTTGTTTTCCAAAATGTTATTTTGTTTTCCAAAATGTAAATTTGTTTTCTAAAATGTAAATTTGTTTTCTAAAATGTAAATTTGTTTTCCAAAATGTAAATTTGTCTCGAGCTTTGTAAAAGTGTTTCATTCTTTGTAATGTTGCATTGCACTTCCCGGCCACCGTACATTACTGGAGACATTGGTTGGGAACCTTGTGAACACTGCTGGGTAGTATCTATGTGCAGATTATGGAATAGATTTTTGCATATGAGCGACAGTAGATTAAGACAATGTTAACATGGGACATGCAGATGGGTGGGCCTTGGGCTGAGCATATCCATGTTATTACAGAGGACAGGATTTGAAGAATTGTATATGTACCACAGACCGTAGACTGCAGGGAACAGACATTCCAATTGAAGGGCGAGCGCTCTACCCTTATGTGAAACAGCCGCCCTGTAATAAGGACTGCATTCAAATTTCAGCAAAGTATTTGACAATACACCTGAAACCAGCAAAATGGTTTAAGCCAACATGGAAAATTTAAATTTGAAAGCTGCGATCAAATGCAATATAATATATTCTTGAAAACATTCCACATGCATTATAAATTGTCACATTGTTGGCAAGAACTTTGCCACTTGTTGGATTTGAACCTTGTACTTTTGAAATCCCAGATAAAACACTTACATGAAATCGTAGGAAGGTAGGTAGGTACAATTCCAGTAAAATGTTATCCCATCATCTCTTTCAACTTGTGCAATAGTCACCATAATGCAGAAAGTGGTCGTCAGATCGGCACACAGGCACAGTTGAATGGCACCAGCACTCCAGGATCCAGCCAATTCTCGGCGAAAGGACACCACAGCTCCTGACATCCCGCTGGACCCACGCAGGCATGGTGCCACCATGCTCACCGTCCAATACCTGCTTTTTTTCAGAATTCTATCACCAACATTTTGATTGAAGTGTAAGTGTTTTCTCTGGGATTTCAAAAGTACAGGGTTCAAATCCAACAAGTGGCAAAGTCATACTTGCCAACAATGCGACAATTTAACAAACAAATGTGGAATGTTTTCAAGAATATATATGTGTGTATGTATCTATGTATGTATGTATGTATGTATGTATGTATGTATGTATGTATGCATGTATGTGTATATATATATATATATATATATATATATATATATATATATATATAGTATTTGATCGCAGGTTTTAACTTTTAATTGTCCATGTTGGCTTAAACCCCTGAATCGTTGTTTGCCTCTATATTTATCATTATTGGTAAGTATGTTGCTCTCTGTTAATACTATGTTTTTCATCTCCCTTAGTTACATTTTTCTTTTCTTAATGTGGCCATGATAATGCTGCTCACAAAGGCAACCTTTTAACCTCCAACTATTTCAGGGGACCTACACATAGCAGCATTAACATGCACTGTCACTGTTGCCTTTGCTTGATGCGATATTTCATGGCTCCATATTAGTTTGTACGCTTCATATTCAAGGATTTGATTATCGTCTCAGCAGTGAAGAAAAGCTTTAGTTGAAATATATTGGTTGTGGACTGATATAATTTTACGTAGTACATTTTAGGATCACAGAATACAGTGTGTGGACAGGGTCATCGCTACAGATAGGGGTGATAAAATTAGCATAGCCATTGTTTTCTCTGCTGTCTTCTCATGTACTATATCCCCTAAATTAATCTTTTCCTTTTTTAAATTGAGTCACCAAACCCTGGTAATCCTGCCTCTTAAAGTCTCTCGCAGTCCACTGCTGGAATGGGAATGATTATCATAAAGGCCTGTGATCTTAAAAAATTAAATTTTCCTCCCAGGTCTGGAGTTTTCTCATCCCAGCTGGAGACAGCGAAAACCTCCTAAGGAGCCACAATGGAGGGCGGGGTCGCCATCCTGATACAAGGATTTTGTAATCCTGAGCTGTGGTGTACATGAAATCCCACTGTAATTGCCTTCTTTCCAAAGGTAGGTCGGTTAGAGCTAAGATATTCACCATTCTCAAGACAGCTCACAAGGACAATGGAGGGGATTTAGTTCCTATACGTGCTGAATATTTTTAGTCCAGGTGCTTTGGAAAGTCTCACAGTATTCTCACAATATACCCTGAGCCCAGCTGTGTCAGAAAGAAAAGTTGAGCAGAAAAGGTTTAGAGGACAAACATGCTGGAACTGAATACTGATATTGCAACCGCAAGAGACTTGAAGACTAATACAATTAATTTGTGTGACCCTATCGTGCGTCATTATCTAAAGGGTGTAGTGATGCTGTGAGCTGTACAGGAATATCCACATGGGAAGTAGTGAAGAGCTACTCGTCCAGTAGAAGGACCCATGGGCACTGGAGGTGAATCGGGCAGGATCGTATCGATCCAACTTTGAAGTGACAGCGGACAGCAGCAGAGAAAGGAACAGTCAGGACCTCTCAAGGTCAATGCCTAACCCCAACCAATCGGGCTGCTTTGTAGGGCGGTCCTTTCCTAGAAGTTACGTGGGTTCCATAATAAAGCGTGAGAGAAACATTGAAGCTGCTATAGTTTGCCTGCTCAGCTGCATCACAGATTGCAAAGCACACCGGACTACAGGAGACATTGGCTCAGACTTGCAGAGTATATATTGTGGTGCGGTTGGAGGTCGGATCATCTTCTCACCACATACGAGCCACTCCAGAATTGGATTGAAAGCGTACCAAGACCAGTTCATCAAGCAGGTCTAGGTCTAGTGTGATTCAACCGAACTAAATGAGGCAGGTGTGAAAGCCCCCTTAGTTAATGCTGTGTGCAAGGTTTTCCTGGCTCAAAATGGGCCTTTATATATTAAGTTCTCCCCCAGGAAATTTTGAGCGTCAAAGACTTAATTTCCTGCATTCTGTTACATTTCACCACCAATTTTTGGTGTCTTTATTTATGTCAATAAAAACAATATTCTGTTGGCAGGTAACAATTAAAAATCTAAAAATATAATGCAGCAATGGAAGAGGGCTTTTGTATCCGGGACCATGGGCCTGGATCTGACTATACTTGAGCCCAAAGTCTAGTTTGTTTAATTAATATGAACAGCTGGATTTATGGTAACTTTTTTCAGTGCACGTTTTGTGTGTGTGACTTAAATGTGACTTAAACAAGGTAACTGCTATTACTGTTGTAGCTAATTTTTACAAAAAAAAGATAGACAAACACGCCTTACAAAGCTATTGTGAACTAAATCACTAAATCTTTTCTCAGGCCTAAAATCCACGATGATTTTCCATTATATGGCCATGAAGTTTAATTAAATTTTGTCCTAGGTGGTATTAAAATTGTCTTAAAAAGTCTTAAATTTAACTTGAAGAATCCTGGGGGTACCCTGGGTTGGGTACTGTTCACATTTTTTCTGGTACCCAACGGTACCGTTTTCGGTACTTTTCCTCTGTAATAACAAAAAATAATTTCAGTTGTAAAAATAATTCCAAAGCTATTTATCCTATTTACTTTTTGAAAATTTTACACACAACACAAAATAAAACACCTCTGTCTGCCCTGCCAAACCAATCCTTACAAACTATTAATTCAAATAATTATTAATTTATTACACTGCACTAGAACTTTACTCTATTCTTTTTTAGCCTGTTTTCATTTTCTATCTCTTTAAAAATTTTCTTTAATGTTTTATGTAAAGCAATTAGATTTGCCTCGTTGCTGAAATGTGCTATAGAAATAAAGCCTTGCCTTACAACCTACAGCCTGTGAGTCAGTCAACAGGGCACAGAGAACACTGGTGTGCCTGTCTCTCCCAGAGGAAGTGTAACTGCACCTTGACTGCTTTGGGATCGCCATTAATATCATATCGCAGCAATCGGTGTCTGTGTGGAGTTTTGAAAAGTGAACGACACTTGCTGTAACTACAGAGTAGACGTAGTTTTGCTCGGTCTGCACCGCAGCTCTGCGTGTGTGTGTTGGAGCTGAGCTCCGCTCCCTGTCAACATACAGGGAGGACAGATAAGCTCGTCTTTACACACTCTCAGGTACCGAAATGTGGCACCATTTGATTTAACGTGAATCGGTCATCAATAGTACCAACGTAATTCGGTTGGTACCCACAAAAGGACTGATTTCGGTACCCAACCCTGGCCTGCAGTAGACTGGGTAAACCCAGCCCGATCTGCCGACAATTTGATTTCACCCTGCAGCTCAGGCTGGAAATCTGTAAATGTTTCTATCCTGCTTCCAAATGCTTACAAATCTGCGGGGACCAATCACAAACCTTATCTTAACTAAGCTTATCCATGTGGCATGCTATTGGCGGGTTTAACACGATGACGATAGAGAAGCAAAGGCAATCAGCTTTTAGTTTACATTCAACATGGCGGCCACGAAAGTGCATCAACCCGTTGATGCTGCTGCTGTTTTAAAAGATTTCAAAGGCAAGGTTTCTCTGAAAATGGAACAGAAACTTGCCCTGGAACAATTTGTACAAAAGATGGATGGGTTTGCCTTATTACCGACTGGCTTTCGTATGTAACCCGGATCGTTGGTCTGATTGGTTGAAGGACTATCCAATTACGTACAGAGTCATTTGAACTATGCCCGTAGATCACGCCTCTTGTGCAGTAGAAAATACAGAGCAGACTCCCCCAGACTAATGTTCAATCTGAAATGATTGAGCTTCGTCTGGTGATAGCCAGACTAAGCCTGCAGGTGAGCTAAGTTAGATATAGGACTTAAATGTTTTAGTTTTTATGCATTTTCAGCTTGTGTAACTAGTATATCAATAACAAAAGAAATTATAATACTTTTTTTTTTTTATTTTTTTTGTTAACTTACCTCAAACAAGCTGGGACAAATGAGTAAATTACCAACTGGGAGCAACTTGTCTGCAGGAGCCGAGCAAGCAGCATCACCACAGGGCTAGCAACAGAGTAGCTTATCCTAGCCTAGCTTCTTAGCCATTGCTAGGTTGGGAGCTTAGAGCTAGGTGGGTGTGGTTTCAGCAACCAGGCTTCGTTCAGTCTGCCCTGGCCGTCCCAGCTCCACCCACACCCCACCTCCTGAAGTCAGCACTGCCAACATGGCATACAAGTCGTTAAAAGATGCTGCTGTTTCGATCCTGTCTACTCTTTAGTTCTCCTCGCGACTGACACACACACACACACACACACACACACACACACACACACACACACACATCTAAGTAGAATTAAAAGATACAATAGTGGTACATAAATAATGTTTCAAATTTTAAAATTCAACTTAGCTTAGCTGTTCATAAATAATATAGATCTGGAGCATGAAACTTGTGCTAGTCATGCAAAGCATCACCCTTGCATATTACACTCTTGCATATTAGTAATCTTACTCTATTCCATCTTCAACACATAGCAAAATATAACTTTCATTGATATCCCTACGTTTGATAGGAATATTGGAGTGATTAAAGTAAATTGTACTGATCTCTCCATCCTAACTGGCCAAAGCAGATGTCCACCTACCCTAGAGCCAACTATATACCTGGCTGTTAAAAGGGGTAAAATGTTTTTTGTTGCCACTGTGCGCAAGATTGCTGGACACATTTATAAATATTGCATCTTTCTGTTGCTCATGGAGGAATTGTTGGGTGTCTGTAAATCAAAGTTATAGAGTGTGACCTATACCTACTTTACATTGAAAACTAACTTTTGTTAAGATTTGACACTATGAATAAAATTGAATAGACGAAGCAGTAAAAAGCTCTCTACTCATGTACAAAAGATTGAAAGAGTAATCGTCTGGATACACTCAGTACCACCATAACAATTCTACTCCTACTACTACTACGTACTGAACTTAAAACACTGTACTCATTTAGATTGCAGAATTCAACTTTTAATAAATTCAGCTTCATTAATGAACAAGATAAGTCAAATGTAGCTTACACAAACATTATGTCTTTATTGTACAAAAGGATAAAAAAAAACAACACAACTTTCACACTATTTATGTCTTTCCTTTTGCAAGGCGTTATGCACTTATAGACCTAGAATTTCATGTGCTGCTTTACCCGGTTCTTAAAGGGATATTTCACCACTGGAAAGGTACACATCTCAAAACCAATGATGATAACTGGGGTTGTGTTTATTAATGAAGCCTCAGCCTTCAAATTAAAACAAAAAATGTACAATGCCATTACATCTGCATTGAAAATAAAATACAAATAATGAAATGTCACTGGCTACAGAAACCCCAAATTACACAAACTTGTAATTATAAAACGGTGTAGACAGAGTATTACTAACAACACTTTCAGAGATAAAGTAGGCTACTTGCTGTACCTGAACATGGGGATTAGATATTCTGTAGGCCTATACCAAAACTACACTGAGTGTTAGTTACTACCCTGCCATCTTTTGTGCTGCAACTATCTTCAACCTGAATAAACAAATGATTTTAAAGATAGGTTATTAGCTATTATTGATGATATAATACAGTATGTGTTGATTTGTGTTAAAGAATTTAGCATTGAATAACCTATTTAATATTTTGTCAATGTCATATTACACTTTTGATTCATATTAAGGCTGTGAAATGATGAAAATGACTTTCATAATCAACCACCAGGTCTTTCCCAGTTCCACAATAGTAAAAGCAAATATGAAAGACAAGGAAAAACTGTACTCTGATGGAAGACAGATGGAAAATGCAAGCTAGGATTTTTTGGTTTAACTTTTAGTTAGATTTGGTGAATTATTTAAACCCCTTCCCTGTTCGTTATCACGTTTAGAGTGGTACCATTGCATGCCTGATGTTTTCCCGTTTAATTTAATACCATAGTCTTCATCCTAGCAGCAAAAGTGAGCTCACTACAACCTCTCATATACATCCGAGTGAAATCGCGGTCAACCCGCGTTTAATTTCTAACACGTTTAATGTTTCAAATTAACCTTAACAGAAATAACAGCACTAAATGGCACGATCATTTTCATAATCATGATGCACACCCACGTTGATAGCTGACTATGCAGTTTGCTAAGATAGGGATAAAGGCAACCTATTATAATGTGTCCTGCTCCTGGCACTTACCTCTCACTGATGTGAAATTAATTCTGCTGTCTGTCCCTCATCATGACCAGTCACGTATAATGATGTAGGCCTACTCTTCTTCCTCAGTTTTTTTTTTTTACACATAGCATTTAAGTAATCGTATTAGCGCCCCCTGCTGTTGGCTGTTAATATCGCTTTATTCGATTTTTTTTTGTGCCGACGGCCGTTGGTTGGACAGCCGTTCTGGACTTTTCCCGAATGCACAGATTGTCAGTCCGTCCCTGTTCTCCAATCCATAGCAATGTATTCCGTTGGTACACATGTGCGGTAGTTTGAATGCACATAATTGTTGTAAAAGTTTGCTGCTGAAAAGAGAGAGCTGTAGCTTAGCTCCAAGACGGCAGACACTTGACTTGCTCGCTTCGGGTAAAGACGACAGTCCAACTCCCTATGGGTGGGTTGAAACCATGCGGAACTAGCTTGCTGTAGTCCACAGACTCTGGGCAAAAATGCCTCCGATGACACAAAATGACGATTTTTGCGTAATCCAAGGCTTATTTCCAGACCCACAATACAGAGAAATCTAGTCTCAGGGGGACATGAGGGAGGGAAGCACATCATTCGAGAATACTGCCAGGTTTCTACTGATACAAAGCTTAATGCTAATCGGTGAAGTATCCCTTTAAGAGCTTCTGAACAGTTCTTCAACAGTTGTTCCGGCTGATTAGACCTCTACTAAGGTTAAAGGTGGCTTGGAGCTTAGATGGGAATTTATTACGTCACAAATGTCATCTACCAATAAGAATGATAAAGGTGTCATTTGTCCTGCCCTAACAGGTATAACAACACTAACAGGAGGCTCAGGAAGATGTCAATCTATCTATCTAGACACACCCACACAGTCCTGGGAAGAGGCTGTGTGGGTGTCCAGGGCCTTTAAGAGCTTCTGGTTCAGCCCTTAGACAATTCTAACAGTCACTCTTTGCTGGTATACAAGATGTGGTGAATCAATTAATGTGCCTTTCCACCACCTGCGCCTCTATCTGCTTTCAGAGTGTTTTCTAAAGTGTTTAAATTACAAAGTTATTAGTGGAAACATCTCCAAAGGGAAATGGCAAAAAACAAAGCATGACTGGATTTCAATAACGAATCTCAGAGAGGGGGGAAGGATGTTGTCCATCACCATGCTGTCAGACGTGCTGGTCTGTCATATTTTGTAGGGATGGCAGTCAGGGTACAGCATACGCTGATAACTAACCAAAAAAAAGGAAGAAAAAAATTAAATAATAATAATCAAACCTAGGATATTTGTACTGTTCTTAAAATGTGCTACGAAGTTACTGACTCCTACGTCATTACCACAGCAGCCCATGCATAGGTGCATAGACAGGTTGGTGATGTCTGGCAACACAAATCCAATCTGATCACTTGTAAATAACGGTGCAGACACTGTGGTTGAAAAGATCTGATTTGCTTGCAATCTGTACATATTCTTAGATTGACATTTCCTTACAGATTCTAATTCTAATCAATTCAACCCCAAAGATGTTGATACATTCTGCAACACCATGAGTCATTGTGTACACTGTGTACTGTCAAAACATACTTGTGTTCTCCAGGTAATTTATTCTCCTTCTTTAATGTCATTCAGAGCAAACACTCAAAGGTGTGGGTTTCCATTCACCTCAATTTTACTTACAATTGGAGCCGCCTAAATGATCCATCTTCTCTCGAGGCATCAACTCGACCAACTGCCACTTTGCTCATTTGAAAGTCAGCAGAGAAGGGGGAGGTAACCTTGCTCCTTATGACCTCATAAGGAGAAGATTCCAGATTGGTCCATCTGAGCTTTCATTTTCTCAAAGGGAGAGCAGGATACCCAGGGCTTGGTTTAAACCTATCACCATTTCTAGCTACTGGGGGACCATAGGCAGGCTGGGGAAACGCATACTAATGTTAAAAAACCTCATAAAGTTACATTTTCCTGCCATGGGACCTTTTAAATGAACTGAGAGTTGCGGCGGACCTGCAGTTTTCTGGGATTTTGTTCCAGATATGTGGAGCATAAAAACTGAACGCTGCTTCTCCCTGTTTAGTTCTGACTCTGGGGACAGAAAGCAGACCTGTCCCAGACCACCTGAGAGGTCTGGGTGGTTTCATAGTGTAGCAGCAGATCAGTAATGTATTTTAGCTCTAAACCGTTTAGTGATTTATAAACCAAAAGTAATATTTTGAAATCATTTCTGGGAGAGACAGGAAGCCAGTGTAAAGTCTTCAGAACTGGAGTTATGTGATCCACTTTCTTGGTCTTAGTGAGGACTGTAGCAGCAGCATTCTGAATCAGCTGGAGCTGTCGGATTGATTTTTTAGGGAGACCTGTAAAGACACTGTTAAACTAGAGCGTCACAATATTTTTGCCCAAATACATCAATATTGAGGCGATATTGTAGGGTTGACTTTGGTGCTTTCACAAAATATTTACACAATGAGATTTTGGATTAATATGCATCAGAAATGTGGATATAATGATTAAGTGTGTAAGGCAAATAATAGAACAGCTAGCTTGTTAATATCCACCGGGTCGGCGGTGCCCCATTAAGTTACTTATGTATGTTTGAATGTGTTTCATAATAAGCATTTGTTTGTCAATATGGACAGGCTATACATTGTTAGATCCGTAAATTATCCACAATTTAATCATTTAGTTCATTTCACTGAAATCATGAGCACCAAAGCATGATTGATAATCGTAGTGCTCATGCTAATGAACAAAAGACATGAGAAATCATGATGATTCCCTACGCTGAATCTGGGTCCATTCCTGGCTTATTTATGTTCCTCTAGTCTGGAAGTGTCCCCCAATAAAAAGGAACACATGGACAAGACAAGTATGTATTGGAAATATTGTTAGCCGCTAGCAAGAAAGCCATAACATGAAAATGCTTATAGTCCAAATCTCCAACAAAGGCTGACTGGATCAATATTGTGAAGAAAGTCTGAAGTATGGAGAAAATTACTCTTTCGCTAATAAATGTTGGCAATACTGGGGAAAATGGATTGTGTTTGTCGATTCGGGCTGATTAATGATCATTTTCTGTATTGAACTGACATGTATAAGTGTAAACCGATTCATGTTAGGAAACTGTAATAGACGTGTAGAGAGAGAGAGAGAGAGAGAGAGAGAGAGAGAGAGATGCCTCCTCCATAATAAACCTGACATAAGCTGCTGTTACTTCAAAAATCCTCCATGTGTTGGATGCATGTTGCAGAGTTGCAAACCAACAATCCTGTTCTCATTGCCTCTCTATTGTAGTGATTTAATCGCGAGCATCAACAATCCCGTCCCCGATGGCTGAAGTGTGCATTCGCTGTGCCTGATTAAACATGTACATCAGACTGTCAGGCCTCCACTGATCTTGCCAACAAAGCAACTGGAGTCTCAAACCCCAACGCTTTGCTATTAGAATGGAAAGGGGACTTAAGTACAAAGGCAGGGAGCACAAAGAGCAGAGGGACATGTTTTTAAAAACTCTTCCGTGTGTATGTGTGCGTGTTTGTGTAGCTTAACTTAATTTAGCAGTGCACCAAAAGGGAAAACTAAATTTGTCAAATAACTTGACAAAAGAAAATGAAACATCTTGGTTGAGAGAATCAGAGACAAGTCTGTCTTCAGAGAACAATCGTAGTAGTCCCAGATTCCCCTTAATAACAAAATCTACCCCGGTTCACTTTCTGTAGAAATAAAACAATCAGAATGTTCAAGTGATCCGCAGTCGAGAGAGATGATGAGTAGTAGAGAAACACAGAAATGAAATTGAATTAGAAGAGATAGAGGGATGTAGAATTCTTTTTCTTTGCATAGCTTACAAAACACAGGGGAGATAGTGGGGAGATGCCACTGTGTTTCTAAACCCGCAACAAAAGACATCTCCACCATATGTTTTACTCAGGAGAGTTTTACGTAGTGGCCTGTTTTGTTTTCAGAAGAAAAATTATTTGGTTTCCCAAAACAAATAAAAATGAAGTCTGTAAGAAATTATACATCTATAGTCCCATTCAAACAGGATTAGCATCATCTGGGGACCTCGTGTGATTTAGAAGTGACCCCCCTCCACATCTGAGTTCCGTGTGGTGCATTCGCATGGGATAAGCGAAGCCTGCTTTTACTCAAATTTACAATCTGTACCCCGAGATTTGGGTACCCAAGGCCAGGGCGAAGCCGGCGCACCGCATTTGGATTGGGGTTCCGTATCCTTTTGGGCAAGTCCCGGTAGAGGTTACAGAGGCGCATACGAGACGAGAGTTGGAGGCAACAGAAAAAAAGTCTTCTAAATTTAGTTTCTATACAGAAAAACAAAATCATTTCTGGGAAACAATGAAGTGACAATAACACATCTGTATTCTGTAAACAATACAATAACAAGACCAGCATTTTCAGATTTATCCACTGTTGGAAGGGTTATGGAAAAGCTCCAGTAAAAACAAAGTATAAGTATAAAATGTATAAAATTGAATATATAATAAACATTTTATTTGATATTTATAATAAATAACTAGTTCTGAGCATTGCACAAGTCTTGCATGTCAAAGCAGATGTATAGATGGTAGGCTTGGGAGGACCAGCGCCTCATGACTTTGATGAGGTGATCTGGGACTCCTTGGCCTGAAGCAGACGTGATGAGCCAGTAACAACCCGCTCTGCCAGCCCACTACCTGTAAGCGTAGGAGAAAACACAAGCAGGCTAGACAGATTAGATACACAGAAGGGGTCGTCACGGTTCCAACTGAAGAAGTTTGATTTATAGTGAACATCAGGGTCATGACAGGCAATGTAAAGAGCTTGCTACGACATTATGGTGACAGAATACTAAAAATTGGAAGGGGCGAGACTGGGTGGGAAATGGCTGCAATGCAGATTTTTCATTTGGGTGTGTCACATTTCATTTTCGGATGGGCCTGGATGACAGGTACATATAATTAGTAACGCTTTAGCAATATAATGATGCTATTTCATTTAGCCACAGTAGCACTTGGCTCATGAATGAATGAATGAGGCAGTCTCCAGCTGTGTCCTCTAACCCATGATGCTATGGGGGGTTGAGGGTGAGTTTAAGCATCAAAGCCTTGAATCATTAAGAGACTGAAATCGTATAGAACCCCTACAATGAAAAACATTTTTCAAATTGTTAACTCCCAGTTTGCCTACCAGCCTCATCTGGGAGCGGACGATGTCATGGATAGAAACGGTTGCACTATGAGAATCCTATCCTTTGATTTCTACAATGCATTTAACACCATCCAGATGCTGCTACTGAGAGAGAAGCTGAAAGTGATGAGGGTAGACTGGTCCACCATCTTCTGTATTACTGACTATCTCAAGGCTGACCACAGTTTGTCCAACTGGGCAGTGTTCTGTCTGAAATAGTGGTCAGTAGTATGGAGCTCCGCAGGGGACGGTGCTGGCTCCCTTTTTACCTTGTACAACACAGACTTTCAGTACAACTCCGGTTCATGCCATGGAGTTTTCTGACTCTGAAGTAGTTAGTCGTATAAGTGATGGTTAGGAGGAGTACAGAGCACTGGCACGTGTGCAGCAAGATGTACAGCAGAGCTCTTTCTCAAAGCTGAACACACTAGTTCAGCTTTGCTGTCACAAGGAAATCTTTCAGTCCAGTTCCGATCAAGTAATTTGATTGGACAAGAGGCATTCCATAAGTGCTGATGTACAGTATAAGATCACTCAGACTTGTATCATGTATCACTCCGCTTTTTCTTTTTCTAAAGATTTTTTAGTCGTAATTAAAATTAAAAGTCCAAATAAAAATTTAAAAGAGAAGTTTAAAAGATTATTATTTAACTAACTACTAGGAATAACCAGGCCATTATTTAAAAAAAATAAAAGGGAAATTGAAAATGCAAAAGCTTAAATTGAAATGCTGAAACTGTAAGCATTGTAAAAGGTTGATGCCTCTCTGGGTTGTGTAGGGAAGATTAGGGATGGTAGGGCCTTTGAGGTGTAATCTTGGCAGTTCCAGACTCTTTCTCCCATTTTATTCTAACCTTATTCGTTGAATGTTTCTCAGTGGAGTCAAGTGCTGTTTCACACGCACCAGCGTTGTGTCGAAGTCTATTCCCCCTCGTCGATATCTGTTTCTCTACTGTTAAAATGCTACGAGGGTTTGGTTCAGGTTGAAGTAGAGGGGACCAGATCTCGACTGGGAAACAGAGTTCAAAAACACCGGCACAGCTGATGTAATTCAAACATTTCCAATTTTGTGGCAACAGGCGCAATCCTGTAGGCATTGTGTAAACATTTTTCTGTGTGACATAAGACGCATCTGCCTAAAAGCGCACATAGGAGCAGCAGCTGACAGCTATTTTCAATATTTTCTTAATTAGAATCAGAATTTCCTCATTAGAATCAGAGAATTAGAATCAGAAAAGCTTTATTGCCAAGTATGTTTTTTACACATACAAGGAATTTGTTATGGTGTTGTAGGTGCATGTCACACATTCTCTAAATATAAAGTTAAAAAAATCAAGTATTAGAATATAAACAATAGAAGTATAAATATATATATACACAGTATGTATTAAAACTAAAACTAAAAAAGAGTTAGCAGAGTAAGTATGGTGGCATGTAGAGCCAGAGGTGGAGTGTGGAGAGTGTCAGGGTGGGCCTTGTTGATAAGGCTAGTGGCAGATGGGAAAAAACTGCTCTTGTGGCGTGAGGAGGGATCAGCCACAATCTTTCCAGCACACTTCAGAGTCCTGGTGGTGTACAGGACCTGGAGCGGCGGCAGATTGCAGCCAATCACCTTCTCTGCAGACAGAATGACATGCTGCAGTCTGCCCTTGTCCTTGGCAGTGATAGCAGCATACCAGATGGTGATGGAGGATGTGAGGATGGACTCGATGATGGTGTGCACCATCATTGTCATTGGCAGGTTGAATTTCTTCAGCTGCCGCAGGAAGTACATCCTCTGTTGTGCTTTCTTGATGAGGGAGTTGATGTTCAGCTCCCACTTGAGGTCCTGGAAGATGGTAGTTCCCAGGAAGCGGAAAGACTCCACAGTGTCAATTGTGGAGTCACAGAGGGTCATGGGGGCAGGCGGGGCTGAGTTCTTCCTGAAGTCCATAACCATCTTCACTGTCTTTAGAGCGTTGAGCTCTAGGTTGTTTTGATTGCACCAGTTCACCAGGTGGTCAGCCTCCCACCTGTAGGCTGACTCATCACCATCAGAGATGAGTCAGATGAGGGAGGTGTTGTCCGCGAACTTCAGAAGCTTGACGGACTTGTGACTGGTGGTGCAACTGTTGGTGTACAGGGAGAAGAGTAGAGGAGAAAGAACACAGCTCTAGGGGAATCCGGTGCTGATGGTCTGTGAGTCGGAGACGTGTTTTCCCAGCTTCACATGCTGCTTCCTGTCAGACAGGAAGTCAGTGATCCACCTGCAAGTGGAGTCAGGCACACCTAGCTGGGAGAGCTTCTCCTGGGGCAGAGGCGGGATGATGGTGTTAAAGGCAGAGCTGAAATCCACAAACAGGATCCTGGCGTAGGTTCCTGCGGAGTCCAGGTGCTGGAGGATGTAGTGAAGGGCCAAATGGACTGCATCGTCTATCAGCCCAGTCTCATGCCAGGTCGTTATATAGTCACGTTATTGTAATCTATTAAGTCGTGGACAGGTTACGTAAATGCCGTTTTTTTCGTGTGGCGATTACGAAATTGAAAGCAATGCATTTTAATGGGAAGCATATTTCGTGATTCCAGAACATAAGCGAGTAGCGAGTAGTTGATAAGGCGAAAGTCCGCGTAGGGGGGTTGGTCGGGGTGGTGGATGGGTCATAAAACACAGGACTTTCACGCCCCGCGTGTGGCAGTACATTTGTCCCGCGTGTTGCAGTTCCTTTGTCGGCGTGTCCCGCGTTTTTTCCTAACCCCAACCGTCTCGTTATTGTGGCGTTTCATTTCCCGTGTCCTGCGAGTGGCGGCTTGCGAGTGGCGGCCCGTGCCATTGTTTTGGCCGGCTTGTGGCGCCTCGTTTCCCCGATCGCGAGTGGCGGCCAGTGCCGTTGTTTTGGCCGGCGTGTGGCGCCGCATTTCCCCGATCGCGAGTGGCGGCCCTGCCGTTGTTTTGGCCGGCGTGTGGCGCCTCATTTCCCCGTAGTCGCGTCCCCCAGAGCAGGTTCGAAAAGCGTGACCTGTACACGTTCAAAAGTCATTGCATATACACGAAAAAAACGTCAAAATCGTAACCTGTACACGAAATTATGAATCAAAATAATGTGACTATTACACGACCTGGCGTGAGACCGGGTTGCGTCTATAGACCTGTTGGCTCTGTAGGCAAACTGCAGAGGGTCCAGGAGGGGGTCGGTGATGTCTTTGAGGTGTGAAAGCACAAGGCGCTCAAAGGACTTCATAACCACAGAGGTCAGGTCGACGGGTCTGAAGTTATTATGTCCTGTGGTTCTTGGGATGATAGTTGAGGACTTGAAGCAGGCGTTGTTCCCCTGATGTTCACAAGCTCTTCTCTGGTGAAAGAGCTCCGGGTACCATCGCAAAAAATTAAAACACAACACAACACAAAACAATGCGCACCAACACACCGAGTTGACCGTCTGCAGCGCCATCGTAGATCACATTAGTCGTTATTTCACTCACAACCCATCCACTATGGCTAAACAGAATGTCCATTTTTATGACCCAATCTGCGGATAGTTGCTGGTTGCTGAACCCACTGACAGAGCTAGCATGTTGTTTGAATCATGTGTATTATGAATATTCCGGTTATTAGGCTTGTTTTGATTGTTTTGGGATATGATGTTTGCATGGCAGAGAAATCAGGTTATTCATGTCCCCGTACAGACCCATCGACAGCTGCTCTTTCAACTAATGTCATCATTATGTCGAATTTAGCATAAAAAAGACACAAATTGATTGCCAATAAACACATATCAATAAAAGAGGTTTGACCCAAGGGAAAACATGCCCAGACGCTGTTTCGTGAGTTGTTGAATCAGGGCGACACCTCAAATTTTGTGAAACGCTTCCTACGACAAATTCATAAATGTTCATGCCTTGTGAATTTGGCGAACATAATAGGCACACGCCATCATTTTGATTCTAACTTTTTTGTCTTGCCATCAGGTGGGGTTTTGCGTTTCCTCTAGTAATGAGCTCACAAGACCTTTAGACTAATCTGACTATTCAGAACCAATATGACGTGCTAATATCTAAAAAATGCTCTCTGGGCATTTATCCATCCCAAAACTCATGCCTGTTAAAAGGTAAAATAAAAGGTTGCAATGTAGTTAATGCATTGCCATTGTTCCATTACCATATAATGTCCATTAACTAGGGCTGTCAGCATTAACGCGTTAATCGCAATGCGATTAAGGGCCATAATTAATTTTTTTTAATCGCATGCCGGCATTTATTCATTTATTCATTTATTTTACACTTCACTCGGCTTCACGTCGTGTCTAACAGGCTACTATTTTGACCCTTAGCCGCACCGTTACTTATCATCAAGCTGTGATACTTCCTCCTGCTGCAGGCTGCAGGCATGATGGAGAAAGACAGCAGCAACATGATTCTGAATGGCGCTTTTAATTGTCCAAAACTCCCAGACGCCTCGTAGACAAGTCGAAAGGTATATGCACATTGTGTAAAGCCGAATTAAAATATAACCGAAGCACGTCAAGCTTGAGCTACCACCTACCAGCTAATTAACGTGACTCAGGTTGATGCTACCCACTCAGGCAAAGCAGTGTTTTGGAAAGTGCTACGAGTGCTACTTGCCGACCTGTGGATGAAACCAAATCCAAAAAAATTACTACAGCTCTTGCAAAATGGGTGGCAGCTAACTGCAGACCTGTCAGCATCGTAGAAGACTCGGGTCTTAAAGACATACTACGGTTGGCATGTTCTGACCCGTCTCATTGCTGTCGAGGGGGACAGTATAGTTTCACACATACTACGGTTGTCATGTTCTGACCCGTCTCATTGCTGTCGAGGGGGACAGTATAGTTTCACGCATACACAGCCTGTATGACATGGAGAAAGCAGCCAAACTGGAACTGCTGCAAGGTGCTGCAAACACTGTCTCATTAACCGGTGATCACTGGACGTCAGTGAGTAATCAAAATGATTTAGGAGTTACTAAACACTATATTGACTCTGGTAAGGATAGGGATTTTTAGTTTTTTAGTTAGGTACTTAATAGTTAGGAATTGTGCAATAATGACATTTTTCTTTTGTTTACAGTAAATAAATAATAAACAAATACAAATCTTAAAATCAAGTTCATGAAGTAACTTTCTTTGCATTCATTTGATTCCCAATCAAGATACACTGGTAAGAATTTTTCCATCTTTCCATTTTTAATGTGTTCTTAAAAACAGTTCTGAAATGCAAAATAATAGAATTTTAATCATGTGATAAAATATGCGATTAATCGCGATTAACTATAGAATTTCAGCGATTAATCGCAATTAACTAAAATTAATCATTTGACAGCCCTACCATTAACTGAAAGTAGGTGCTTCTCGGAAAGTAGAAGCACCATGTATGGCAATCACAAAAGTCAATAATAAATGTTCATAAGTGATTTATCTGCATGTTTTTGCTTTGTGGAAGCAGTTTAGCATCAGCGAGTCATGTTGCTTTTTAAAGCCAAGGTTTTTAGAGCGGCTGTTAGCTCAGACTCGGATGAGCTCAAGTCTTTTTCCACAATGAGGCTGATTGAGGGCCTGGTGTCGGAGCAGAGAGGTTAGTAAGACTCCCAGCTTCCTCCCAGCTTAATTTCAAAGTGCTACTGGAGTGAGGAGATTAGAATGAGTGGGGTGCTGGGAGTGCGGGGGCAGGGTGTGAGAGCAGGGTGCTGAACAACAGCGGTTGCTACAGGGCTCAGTAATCGTACATTCAGGGGACTACTGCGATAAGACATAAAAGACTCCAGACTTAAAGAAACCCCTCACACTAAATGAAAGATGAGGAAGTGGTTACAAAAAAAGATACTACCTCTCACTTTCTTTTGTAGTCGGAGAAAATGAAATCTGCAAGGTAAATAAAAGATGGAACGTTAGGAACCACAGCGGCCAACAACAGCAATTGGGGAGGAGGGGAAGAGGGATCTAGCAATTTATTCTTCTGTCTGTTTCACACCGCTTAAGCACACTACTTACAAGCTGATATTATTAGCCAATCATAGCAATCTGTCTCCTGTAAGCTGATTGTAGAGGGTGCAATCCCCTCACTGTGGTGATCAGACAGCTGGGCGCAGGTACATAATATATCCTGGAATAATTATGGGATTTAGGGAGATGTTAGGCTTTGTAAGGGCTTTCACTGTGACAGTGTTGAGTGTTTGACACAGCGGTACTCCGAATGTACAATACCCCTGGGTCTGCAGCAGTGGGGGGATTGAACGTCTACAGACATGTCCTTTAATCACTGCATTCCTCATGGCACTTTCTGCTCTCAAAGTGCTAACGTTTGTTCTGGCCGGTAAGAATCATTACTGTGTCTCGCTTCTCCTGTAATCTTTCTGTTGAGGTTAATTGCTCATTAAATCACCTGTTTTTCACATATTTGCTACCACTACTTAAATCTCTTCAATTTGAAAATGAAATGTCTTAAGGACTCCTCCAAACCTTATTTTGAAAAAAAAAAGAAAGACTACTTTGGTTAGGTTCATAGCATATGTTTCTGAATTTCTGAACATTACAAATAATTGATGCTGCTTCCAATTAAAAATGTTGTTCCATAAATTGACTTTTTGGACCTTTTCCTTTCCCTCCACAACCTCAGAGGTTTGGGTAAACTTTTTATGTTACACTCTGTGTTCACCTAAACTAATGGTCGTAACACTGACTATGAGAGGGGTTTGCTACGTGTTGTAAATAAAAATCAACCTGTATTAAAACATATATTTATTAGGGCTGTCAAAATTAACGCGTTCATTTTTGCGTTGATTTTTTAATATTTAACTCCATCTATTCCATCCATCTTCGTCCGCTTATCCGGTGTCGGGTCGCGGGGGGAGCAGCTCCAGCAGGGGGCCCCAAACTTCCCTTTCCCGAGCAACATTAACCAGCTCCGACTGGGGGATCCCGAGGCGTTCCCAGGCCAGGTTGGAGATATAATCCCTCCACCTAGTCCTGGGTCTTCCCCGAGGCCTCCGCCCAGCTGGACGTGCCTGGAACACCTCCCTAGGGAGGCGCCCAGGGGGCATCCTTACCAGATGCCCGAACCACCTCAACTGGCTCCTTTCGACGCAAAGGAGCAGCGGCTCTACTCCGAGCTCCTCACGGATGACTGAGCTTCTCACCCTATCTCTAAGGGAGACGCCAGCCACCCTCCTGAGGAAACCCATTTCGGCCGCTTGTACCCTGGATCTCGTTCTTTCGGTCATGACCCAGCCTTCATGACCATAGGTGAGGGTAGGAACAAAAACTGACCGGTAGATCGAGAGCTTTGCCTTCTGGCTCAGCTCTCTTTTCGTCACAACGGTGCGATAGATGGAATGTAATACCGCACTCCGCTGCGCCGATTCTCCGACCAATCTCCCGCTCCATTGTCCCCTCACTCGCGAACAAAACCCCAAGGTACTTGAACTCCTTCACTTGGGGTAAGGACTCATTCCCTACCTGGAGAAGGCATTCCATCGGTTTCCTGCTGAGAACCATGGCCTCCGATTTAGAGGTGCTGATCCTCATCCCAACCGCTTCACACTCGGCTGCGAACCGATCCAGTGAGTGCTGAAGGTCACAGGCCGATGATGCCATCAGGACCACATCATCTGCAAAGAGCAGCGATGAGATCCCCAGCCCACCGAACTGCAACCCCTCCCCATCCCGACTACGCCTCGATATCCTGTCCATAAATATTACAAACAGGATTGGTGACAAAGCGCAGCCCTGGCGGAGGCCAACCCTCACCCGAAATAAGTCCGACTTACTGCCGAGAACCCGGACACAACTCTCACTTTGGTCGTACAGAGATTGGATGGCCCTGAGTAGAGACCCCCCTCACCCCATACTCCCGCAGAACCTCCCACAGTATCTCCCGGGGGACCCGGTCATACGCCTTCTCCAAATCCACAAAACACATGTAGACCGGTTGGGCATACTCCCAGGCCCCCTCCAGGATCCTTGCGAGAGTAAAGAGCTGGTCCGTTGTTCCACGACCAGGACGGAATCCGCATTGTTCCTCTTCAATCTGAGGTTCGACTATCGGCCGAACCCTCCTTTCCAGCACCTTGGAGTAGACTTTACCAGGGAGGCTGAGAAGTGTGATACCCCTGTAATTGGCACACACCCTCTGGTCCCCCCTTTTAAAAAGGGGAACCACCACCCCAGTCTGCCACTCCTTTGGCACTGTTCCAGACTTCCACGCAATGTTGAAGAGACGTGTCAACCAGGACAGCCCCTCCACACCCAGAGCCTTGAGCATTTCCGGACGGATCTCATCAATCCCAGGGGCTTTGCCACTGTGTAGTTGTTTGACTACATCAGTGACCTCCGCCTGGGAAATCGACGACAATCCCCCCGTCATCCTCCAGCTCTGCCTCTAACATAGAGGGCGTATTAGTCGGATTCAGGAGTTCCTCAAAGTGCTCCTTCCACCGCCCTATTACCTCCTCAGTTGAGGTCAACAGTGTCCCATCCTTACTGTACACAGCTTGGATGGTTCCCCGCTTCCCCCTCCTGAGGTGGCGAACAGTTTTCCAGAAGCACTTTGGTGCCGACCGAAAGTCCTTCTCCATGTCTTCTCCGAACTTCTCCCACACCCGCTGCTTTGCCTCTTTCCTCTTTCAATATTTAACTCGTTAAAAAAATTAACGAAATTAACGCAGCTGTGTTTGTTTACTTCATGTGGCGGCTGAGAAACGTAATACGTCTCCATAAGAGCAGGCGGCGCTACTCTAGGAGGGACTTACCTGATTGAAGTAGGCCTACGGGCCAGTCAAGAGTTTAAACATGGACCAGTTAGAACCCAAAAGAGAAAAAAGATGATGTGTTACAATCCAGAAATGAATGAGCACGGGCTATAAACGGGATCGAGTACTAGTTCCGACATGTTGTCTCGTCAGGAGAGATGCGCCATCGGTAAGCTGCTGTTTCGCTACATTGAGCTGCAGTTTAAGTTTGTTCGTCTGTGCTGCCGATATACGTGCGCGATTTGTTTGCTTGATAACTGTTACGTTGGTCACGCTGATAAAACCTTATTTGTAGTCTGATGTTTAACGCTGTCGACTCGATAGTATCCGTGACTATATTCCAGTAAATGTTTGAAATTGGTGCGTCTCACTGTCACACAAGCTACTTCCTGGTTGCGGTGCTGGAAGGGAAATGTAGTCAATCGCTTTACATTGGTAATGGATTGCTGTGCACAGCGTCGCTATCTAAAACTACACTCACTGTTTTCACTTTAGGCCAACATACACCTTTGTGGTTTTGGGTTAATGGTTTAATGTGTAACATTGATATTGATATTGATGTGCATTTCTGTGTTTAGATATATGTGCTTTGCTTAGTCATTCAGATTAAACACTATGTATATTATAATATTTATGATATTAAGTACTACCTAGATTATAATTTTTATATATATATATATATATATATATATATATATATATTATTCAGAATATGGTATATTAGGTATGTGGCTAATATTGGGGGTGGTGACAAAAATCTGCTCTCAAGTCGGACAGTTTCTAGCCGTTTCAGCAGCCTTCAGCAGGACTAAATAAGCCAAATTGTTGCTGCTGTTGTTCTGAAAGATATTAAACATTCTGAACTTAGCAGAACCTTTCCTTGTTGTTTTCTCTTCATATTTGCAAAGTTAAGTGATTTAGCATTTAAATATCCATTATTATAAGCTTCAGTCTCAATTTTTAAAAAAGCGATTAATCGCGATTAATTACAGCAAATTGTGCGATTAATTAGTTAATTTTTTTTAATCGATTGACAGCCCTAATATTTATTGTTGTTTTTTGACAAGCACAACAAAACAAGGAACAAAGACAGCACATACACGTTATAAAAGCACACAAATAATAATAATAAGAGGAAGAAATAGCATTACAAATATTGCACAGGAGCACGTCAAAATAAATAAATAAAATAAATATAATATACAAAATAACTAAGCCATGTATCCAAGCTATCAGCTCAGTCCATCGGTCCCTCCATCAATTTGTATGTTTTCATTTTCCAGGAAGTTGTAAAAAACGTCCCAAATATTCCAAAACCTGTCAAGCCTGTTTTTAATAAAATAACTTTTTTAACTTTTTTATAGTATCAGATCATAACAAGAGTTATCTCGAGACACTTTACAAATAGAGTAGGTCTAGACCACACTCTATAATTTACAAAGCCCCAACAATTCTATTAATTCCCCCAAGAGCAAGCAGTGCGACAGTGGCGAGGAAAAACTCCCTATTAGGAAGAAACCTGGGACAGACCCAGGCTCTTGGTAGGCGGTGTCTGATGGTGCCGGTTGGGGATGATATCCTTTCCAGTGCCAGATAGGAAGTCATTCCGTTCAACCATTCAGAGACTCCACAGACAGTGGGCTTTTTCCAAGACCTAGCAATACACCTCTTAGCCTCAGAAGGCAAACACCAAGTAAATATTTTGTATCATTTGAGAGCACCAAATTGACAGGGTACATAACTTAGGATCAAGAGGCAATGCTTTGCCAATAATACGACCAACACCTCTCTCCAGAAGTGGGCAACCTGTAGACAGTCCCACATGCAATGAAGCAGTGACCCCTTCTGATGGTAACATTTGATTTGAAAGCAGAATGTTAATACTTCTGGACATACTAAGCTCATACTGTAAATAATGTGGGAAAAGGGTTCAACATAATGTTAAATGTGTCTTAAGGACTCATATGAAGGTGCTTATGCCTGATGCAGTGTCCCCAATGCAAGGCGCGCCAAAAGTGATGTCACCATGCCTCTTGCCTCCCAATAGTGCACATCCCAATTCTTTAGGCTTGGCACCCGCTGCGGGTTTCGCAGGGCTTTTCATTTCAAAGACAAGTTTGGCTTACTCAGAGACTATCTCTTCTTGCATTTTTTCTGTTCATCAGCCACAAACTATGGAGGACCTCCCGGGTCTTGGAAATTGAAATAGAGCATTTCTTTATTTAATATTTAATTGTACATTAAAACAGCAAGGAAATGGATTTGATTTTGAATGCCTTTTCACTTAGTGAATTTGGTTATTAATATCTGTTTTTAAAATTGCATTTTTCAAATTCATTTTTAAATGCTCTTTTTTATTTAATTCGTTGTATTTTTAAATTATGTATTTATTTACTGTTTTTAAATTTAACTTTGAAACTCTTTTTATAGTTCCTCTTTTAAATAATGGATTAATCATGTATTAATTTCTGTTTTAATGTTCAATTAAATATTAAATAAAGAAATGCTCTATTTCAATTTCCAAGACCCTGGCGGTCCTCCATAATGAACATATATGATATATGACTTTGGTTTGCGAAGGTGTGAAAGCAGGCAGTGTTTGAACTTCTCTCTCCAACTGTCTTATTTCATTCTTTACGCAACTGCTTCCATCACTTTTCATGTGAACAGCCAAGTGCAATACAATGCATGCCCCTGTAGAGCTTGTATGAAAGTATGCTCTGTTAGCCCAATGTATATGATACAACAAAGACACACACAAAGAGAGATCAGTGAGGCAATGGGATCCATTACTGGTTTTGACCTGAACTTTCACTGTGATTCCAACTAGATTGTAATATTACAATTTGGATTCACTAGCCAAGAAAAATGCCATTTTACATCGATTTTGTCTTCCATGATTTAAATGTATTTGTAGTGAAGCTTTTTTTTAAGGCTTTTCCCTCTGGTCCTGTGAGAGACAGTCAAGCCAGCGGGCCTCAGTGGCATACTGGACGGTCTATAAATACCATGCTGTGGTCAGGTCTGGGTCACAAGCCCTCAGGCAGCAGCCAACACTGCTTCACTGTGGGCTCATCAACATGACTCCATTCATTCTGGATTTTTTTAAATCTTCAATTGCTGGAGCTGTCCTCAAAGCCCTCAAAGCAAAGAGAGTCGTAGATTAACAAAGGGGGGGGTTAGATCATAATTTAGAGGTTATGTCATCAGGGCAATAGGAAAATAACTGCTGAATATAACTGAATAGCTTCATGCCATCAACTGAACAAGTTTCAAATATTTTGATCATGAATATAAAAGATTACATAGATATATTCAAAGAGCATATACAGGTGATTGCTGACATCCTCACCTGCCTCTGCCCAAACACCTGACTTGCATTACCTACTGTACTTCTCCCTGTCCCATGGCCCTCAGACAGTGTTGGACATCACAGCTTTATGTTTTGAACTATATAACTATATATCTTTTATGTTGTTGCAGTTTGCTGCAGGTCAGCCCTCCTCACTTTGGCCTGTGTGAGCATTCAGCTCTTAGCACCACCCTAAACCTACGTCAGGCTGGCTCTGCTTGTTTAATACAGTCCATGCACCATGTCTAGACTAAAGCAGCTTTTGTAGTTAAACTGTTGGGATATTGCATAATGCATAGTAATCAATTCAGCCTGCCTGTACAACAGCATAGAGCTCAACGGGTGGTTCCGGAAGTAAAAATCCTGTTCATATTTCTCCATAAGGATTTGGATTATTAGCTATAATGAGGTAGACTGAGCACGAGCTGTGAGGTTGTTAAACAAAGGTTTCTGATCCTGTAGAAGCTAGAAGTCCGTATGAAATCAACCTGGTTTAAAGAAAAATATGTTTTATTCGCAATGTCAAGAGAAAACTAAACTACCCACAATACTAAGCGTAAAAGCAAAGACTCTGATTGGTGGAGCACGCAGTTACCATGGAAATGTTTACCCCACCTGCAAACCTTTGTCGTTATTTTCAAAATCCTTGTTTTTTCGCTGAGTCAAATGTTTTATGGTCATGATTCATCTCATAACTGGTTGGCTCAGTTTCAGGCTTAAAACGTTTTATATCGGGGCGACCTCCAGCTCACCCAGTGAGAGCGTGCGCCCCATGTAGGCTGAGACCTATGCAGCGGTCCAGGTTCGAGTCTGACCTGCGGCCCTTTGCTGCACGTCATCCCCTCTCTCTCTCCCACCTTTCTTGTCTATCCAAAAGCCCCAAAAAATAATCTTAAAAAAAGAAAACCTAATAAAAGGTTAATGGACATATTGACGTCCAGAACCAGAGCTCCTCTGGGATTCTCCGACCATAATGGCGTCCCTAATGCATAAGGACAAGGCACAGACATTGGAAGCCCAGGTGTGGAGCAAGGATAGCACACATTGATAAACTGACAGATGTAATATGCAGCTATATTTCTTTCTGTTTTAATAATGTGATCCCGTCTAAAACAGTTGTCTCCTATCCTAATAACAAGCCTTGGATAACTAAGTAATTGCTGGAATCTGCTTGGGGAGAAGAAGGCTTGTTTTAAAATGGGTGATAAAAATGGTTATTGTTGAATCCAAACTAAATGAGTCTGACCTCAGATCTGTCTGGAATGGTATAACATTGAGGACAGGTCTACAAAAAAGCTCTAATTCTGTCTTTCCAAATGGTTTCACATCAAATGTGCAGCTGTCAAAATAATGGAATAGATTTTGATATTTATCTTTAATGATTCCTGTGAGTAACATTTGTGAACTTGTCAGGGACACCTCCTGCTTTAATATTGATTTCTCTTGGTTGCAAAGTTTTTTAAACAAATTAAGTAACATTAGTGGTGCTTACAGGTGATCTATTATGTATTTTCCGTTATATTTATAATGTTACAATGTTGAATTTTCATGTTAAACATGGCCAAAGCTTCAAATAGTGAGGTAGACGTATTTTAGAAAAATCCCTGTCCCAGATTTTCCACTATTCTTAACACTCCGGTTTCAACGTTTCTTTCTACCTTGTGTCACATCACTCAGAGCTGGGTCTCGCAGACAGCTCCAGGCAGGCTACTGAAGCGTTTTTTTAGGCTAACGTTCCTGCAGTGTTTACATTGTCACAAAGCTACATGCTAACACCAAGAAACTTGGCTACCAATGTTGTTCCTTTCTCCCCAATTTCCGGTCACATTACTGCTGAAACATGTCAAGTTGTGTAGTATTTGGTTTAGAAGCCTTTATTGGTGATTTTCCATGGTACAAAGTCTTGCTATATACTCCGTTGCAGTCACTCTTATAGTCTTATAGTTCCTTCACCTCAGAACTCGGAAGACAAAGCTGGGAATGACCTCACACCCAAGTTGAATGCGTTCCATTTACAAGTTGGCTTTTCATTGTTTTCATTAGCTCTAGCCAGGTTAGCCATCGTTAGAAAATGCCATTTTTTTGTGTGCATACAAACATTGAGCAACGTGTCCACGAATTAGAATATTGACAGCACTGTGTGTACGAATGACTTAGTGAGGCACAAATAAGACAGAAGTGCTAATAACTGTATGTTACTACAGCTTTCACAACTGTTGATGCACAGACCAGCCATGTTGGATTTTTAGCTGAGGTTACTCTGTGGTCGCCTGGGCTCCGAGCTTGTAAATCCAAGGTCAGGCGGCGTGTTTCCAACTTTGACCTCGGAAAATCCGACTTCTGAGTGCAAATGGAACGCGCTATCAGGCTTTAACAGATGCAACAACAGCAGAGATGCTTGAGACTCGCAGACATGTGGAAACGCACTGACCAATCAGAGACTGGTGCTCTAACAGAGCATCTCAGACTGAGGGTGACTAAAGGTGCAGCAGCCATGGGCAGGATGAAAAAAAATTATGTTTTGTTGTAGTAGAATCACAAAATACAAATATGAACCTGAATGAACCTGAACCTGAAAATCTTCTGGTTCATACTTGTATTCTAAAATATAGAAACATGCTACCAGTGTCCCTGTGGCTAAATGTAATAACCCTAAAATATTTAGAGAAAGTGGTTAAGCAGGAGATACTGAGGCAGGTGGAAGGTCAGTTGGACCCACTTCAGTTTGTCTATACACCATATACATGATTATAGATTTTCTTTCGACCAGCTTGCTTTTATGTACCCTTGTTTTATAGCTTGGACTAGACTGGATTGATTATTTATTTATTTATTTATTATTCCATTCCATTTGTACTCGTTTCTGTTTAGCACTTTAGCTGTTTCTTATGTTTTTAGCTCGTTTTTAGCTTCTGGTTCAGCGTAGCAGGTGTACCTTGTTTCATTTGTGGTGTGGAATTTTATGTATTTGTTGCCGTTGAATATTTAATGTTTGTCATAGACCTCGATGTGATTTGATGCCTGCTGCAAATCAAATATACTTCCGGATAATTAAAGGTATAGTGGAGGATTTTCTTTTCCACTATTTGAGTGGATCATCAAGACTATTGGTCCTCCTGGTTGTCAATCATTCTGGTGATATGTTTACGTAAGGCCGTGGTACGTGCACGTCCCTAGCTTTCAGGTGTATATGTGTGGTGAGCTTGAGCTACGGTTGCAGCCATTCATTGAAGCATTTGGGAGAATATTTCACACGCTGGCGTGCGCTAAAAGCACAGGTTGGGCTTCCCACTGATGCCTCAGCCGTGAAGTTTCTACTCCACAGGTAAAGTTTGGCATGCTATTTGGAGAAATCCATTTAAAATCACTGCTAGTAAAAGTTGATGTAAGCTATGATTAGCGATGCTAGCCCTGGCACAAGTCACGCACCGCGCACACACGGTAAACATCTCAGTTTGTGAAAAAGTGCAAATCTTCTTTTGGAAAGTAGGCTTGTATGAGTTATGCCGACAGCAACTTGTAAACAGTGCACTCTCGTGCACACGTTTAATAGGCGTTCCCTCTCGGGAGCAGGCAGAGTGTTGCGCATGTGCATTTTTTCAAAAAGTACAGAGGGCGGTTCTTTTCTTAAATTCGGGAAAATCCTCCACAATACCTTTTAAGTTAACAATTAAGTTAGCATAACAACAAATGCCAAAATGGGTCCTAACAATTATGTAGGTTATATATGAATTGCAGTGCACTACTTTTCTCAGTAATGCAGTATTATTATGAACAGTGAATGAGAACAGCCTGATAAGGTACACATTTAAGGAAATAACTGAATAAATGGTGCTTTTATACCTGAGATTTTAAATGCTAAATTTTTAGATGCTGAACATTATGTTTTTTTCTCTTTGAGTTTACAAAGAACAACAACACAGTGTATGTAAAGGAAGAGCAGGCAGCCAGCACAACCCTGTGTGGTGTTGGTCCAGTTGTAGAGCTTTAATAAACAGCGTTACAGTTAACACACCAAGAGGCTGAGGGGAGGAAATGCCAATACAAATTTGTCACTAGTCTAATACTTCATACAGGTAGAATAAATTATACTATGGGAAAATACACACATGCCAAACAGAAAGCAGAACAAACGAAGCAGAGAAAGGACTACGAGGTAAACAGGAGGGCTGGGGCTGAATGAGCATATCTGTACATTTGATCCTTAATGTTCTCCTTGGTTTGCTGTCATTGAAAAATATATATTTACACAAGGTAGAAGGTTAACACAGCCAGCATCCAAATAGTTTTCATGGCTCTTGTGGAGGTGCAGAGGGATGATATTATAAAAGCCTCTGTATCAGTGACAATTCCCCTTACCATAGGAATACATGGACACCAGCATCTGGTGGGAACCGAAATAAACTCATCAAACTCAGCTCAGTTTCATTTCATGGCATCACCTTTAAACGTATGATGGTAAACAGTATCTCTCTGAAATGGCGCCAAATGCAAAACAAGGATGAACAAAAGAAAAATAAAGAAATAAATAAAACTTAAATAAGGCTAAGTGTCCACATGGTGTTTTTTTATTATTTTTTTTTGGTGCCAGCTTCTTTTTTAAATTGTTCCCAGGGTCTCACCACACCAAATTCCATTCTCAAATTTAAGACTTTAACGTTTCGATTATTTCCTTCTTCCAGAACATTGGGGAAGACACCAGGAGCAACAGCCAGAAGTTGAGTTTTCATTCAAACTAAATGATGACTGGTGTGTTAACTGCATGCCAAATTTAGCATTGTTTTTTAAACTGAGTCCGACGCAGTAACTCCCACATAAAAACACACCGGGGCTACATTCACTTCCAGCTAACTTGACAGAGAACAATGAGAGCAGAGCAGCATCCCCGATCTGTTTTAACTGAATACTCTCGGTCCAGCTCAGCCTAAAACACTGGATCTGCAGCACGCTACCATGGCGATCACTACCAAGCCTGTTTTTAACTGACTTTACCAGATCAGATAACAGACACTCGACTGTCCTGCTATTTTAACCGACAGGTGAACTCACCACAGACAGTTGCCTTGTTCATGGACTCAGGGTAAATGTGGCCGAATGCGTCTTTTTTCAGAGCGTTAAGTAAGTAAGCTTGTGTAGACAACCCATTATTAATGTAGTGTTAAGTTAGCTAACGTTAACGTTGTTGTCATAGAAACAATACCAACAGGCAGCGCTTGGCAGCCCTCCCCTGGGCCCTGCCAGAGAAAAACACTATATGGACACAGGCCCTAATACAGGAGTATATTTTGATTGTTCAAGTATTATTATTTTTTGTATGGAATGATGCAATAGGTTTTGTCTCTGTTTATCTTCAAGCCCGTCAATGTTAAAGCGGTTTCCACTAAAGAACACAAAACAGAGCTCGATATGGTGGCATCTTTGCAGCATTGTTGTTGTGCACTGCACATCCTCAATGAAATCCTTTTTGGAACCGCTGTAGTGGGTACCACTTTAGCATTTAAGAGGTTCTGTCCACATTGTGACAGAAATTCTCAAATGAAAGCCGTTTAAAAAAAAATAATGGCCAGGTAAAAACACTGAGCATGTCTATTGCTAAGACAAATACTTATTTCCAATTGCCTCTATTCGGCAGAGTTGACGTAAATGGAATACTTCCTGCAGATATTTCACATCAAAAGGAGAGGATTATGCTTTTTGCTGGAAGTTTTAATTTTGAAACATCTATGCGGGAAATTAACGAAACTCTCTATCACGCTTATCAGTGATGAGAAGAACAATGAAGAAGAGAATTGATCGAGACAAGAGGTAAACATGAATTTGTGTCAACTGCAAATTAAGACAGGAGCAGATCAGAAAACAGAGAGGCTTCTTTTACTGAAATATGATAAAAAATATACTTATAGGAAATCACAAATACAGACCTCAGGTAAGCCTGTTCCAGATAAAGGCTTGGTTCTCTCTGTAGTTGAGGTAAATGAAATCCAATATTTCAGCGATTACGCTATCTTCATTAATTGATTCACTGCAGATTTTTTTGAAACACCCAACTTTCCTCTCAGTTCACTGTTGTTGAAACTCATCCGTCAACTGTATGGCGTCTGAACACAGCAACAGTGAGTTGGGAGAACACTTTAGGATTCCAGACATAGGCACTATAGCAAACTTTGCATCTGTAACCATCCTAAACCGTACTTTAGTTGTGATGGGCAGATGACATGAAAACATGTCCTCAATGAACACAATTAGCAAGAATGACGAGTTACTTATGATATTAAACAACACTGTTAACTAGTCCAATTGCAATTGCTGATAACTCATCAAAATCCATTTCTTATCCAAAGAGTATTTTAGAACAGTTGGTGTTGGCATGTCATAGAACAACCCAGTGGTTGTTTTCATCGATAAATACAAGTAGTAAGCATTAAATGAACTGGAATCAAAAGAAATGAAAATGAAGAAAGGAAGTGTCACGATTGGTACCAAGCTGCCTGGAGAAAGGTCCGGCTGCATTCAGGTGTGGAGTGATGGTCACGCCGAGTGTCAGCTGATCAGTCCGAGGCTTTGTTTGACCTCTGACTATTGCCAAAGCTCTTCAGGAGCTCCTGTTGTTGATAAGAGGGACTGCAGTGTCAGAACAGAGGCATCTCTTTAGGAATGGTTGAATTAGTCCATATCAGACTGCTACAGAGGTGATTTATCTCCCTCACATACTTACGCACACGCACACACACACACACACACACACACACACACACACACACACACACACACACACACACACACACACACGGGTTCCTGAAGGCTGACACTTTTTTAAAACGGCCAATATCCTGATAATCACTATTTATAAAGTTAAGTTTCACATGAAAAATTCAATGCATTTAGGGTTGCCCTGAAATTGTATTCTTCTCAAAGTGAAACAAATGTTTAGAATTTAAAACACTAAAATTAAGCCAGGACCAATCTGTTTATTTGGGTGGCAATTTCTTAAAGACAGCAGCTCAAAGTCTTGTTTCCGCAGACCACCAGCGGTTTGAATTCTGAACACCCATCTGTGATGCTGTGAGTGGTCAGAAGTACAACACACTTAAATTTGAGCTAAAATTCCTGAGCTGTAATCAAATCACACGGGCAATTGTCTGACGACACAACCAGAGACTTATGTCAATGAATGAAACTTAACATCAGAGCATGGAGGTGACTCAGCAGAGTAACCGGGCTGTGTGTCCCATAAGGTGTGTTAAAGGAGTTATTGACGTTAACAATTGTATTGTATTTCATGTCAATTCAATGAGACAATGGATGCCAACAGATGTCTGTCTGTCTGTGTCTGTATGTCTGTATGTCTGTATGATCTGTATGTCTGTATGTCTGTATGTCTGTATGTCTGTGGCCAGATACCCCAAGATATGGCGCCAGTTATATTGCCATTCAGTGTGAATGCACCATTACAGGATGGGTTAATTGTTGTTTGCTGACCCCCAGAAGAGCAGTTTTTTTATGTAAAAATATTTGAAAGTAGCTATGAGGAACCTTTGGTTTGTGTTGATTCTAGCGGTAGCGTTTTTACCACACCTGCTGTCTCAAAGATCTTTTCTAGCGCGTGCCGGCTGGTGCTGTGTTACCCCTGTATCACTGAGTTAGTGTTACCGGGAGGTCATATAGTTGAGATGAATGTTTTGCTCAGACAGAATGTCATACAAAATCATACTATGAGTGATACAGCCCAGTATAACAGATAACTTCTAAAATAAAATGATAAATACAATTAGGCCTATTTAAATCTCCTGCTACCTTTTACCTGCATACTCACTAACACAGGCTTTACCGGTGTTACACTGAAATCTGTGACCTGTCAGAATGTGTTACTGTAGCGCCGTCTACCTGCCGTTAATCATTTTGGGACTTCGCGGGACAAATCGGACCCTCGCAAATGCATTAATAAAAACTACTGTATATAAAAAGAGCGTTCTTTTCACTGTTAGTCTCGTTTGCTTTTACAGGTCATTTATGATCATCCTATGAAAAATTATACAATTTCAGAAACATTAAAGTTGCATATAGTTACTTTAAATAGATAGCAGGTCACCCAGTCTAAATTGATTGGCTCAGGATTTACATAGTAATTGTTTATATCACTAGTTTATAGCTGTCGTGCAATATGAACAACAAATATAAAACAATATAACAGTGGCTTTGGTCGGTCCCATTGGGAATGTTTAAAGCTTGGACAGCTGCATCATTCAATCCTTAAACCCTCGAGAAACACTTACATAAAATAAAGTATAAAATCAGCCCAATGTACAACACACACACACACACACACACACACACACACAGTCTCTGGGAGATTTGTATGGATGGTAGCAGGAGGTGTGGGTTGTGCTGGTGACCAGGTGTCATGTTGCATGTCCAGTGAGTGCTAGTAGGCCTGGCCAGTCTCGACCTGCAGCAGTCCCAGCACAGCTGAGTGGTCGGCCAGCTTCATCCTGCGCTGACTGGACAGGCTCACGTTCTTAGCCAGGTAATCCACGGCCGCTGGAGGAGATCAGAGACAAGACACACGCTTACTGATAAATGTATGTATATATATTTTGAACATGTTGTTACACTGAGTAAAACATTGATATGGATGCTTCTCGGTGCATTGGAAATGAAAATGAGGAAGAAAACGGAGCGGACCATGCTGAGAAGGAGCAATGACCAAAACCTGACCGTTGGCATCTGAGTTATTGTCCTACTCTCTGTGTGATCCCCTGTGGGACTCTGACTCTGAAAGGTAAGCTGTATGCAGTAACTTGTATTGTAGAGGATCACTATAGTTATTTTCAAATCAAATCAATTGAGCTTCAGAAACAATGAGTCCTACATTTCCCATAATGCAACCAATAGCATCTTTTTTACTGTATTAGGCCCTCTCTGCCTGGTCAATAGCCTGCCACCTTTTTTAAATTCCTCATCTCCAGTTTGTAATGCAGGCTTTCAGTTATAAATGTGTAGTCTCTGAGCCCAAGCTCACGTGATGATGGCATTACTATGACATCGCTATGACATCATTTGACAGAGCTTGTCCAGAATTGCAGACGACAGTAAACAACTGTTATACCTGAGTTATTTACTGAGTAGAGCTCGTGATGGCTGGATGTAAATTCAGTGCAATGCCCTTTTTAAAGCTTTGGACCTATGTTCAGCATTTTTGCAATTTCCATTGATTGCCATTTACAGTTCTGATCATAGTCATTGTAGAATGACGCTTGTAGTGTCATAACCTGCATGATTAGTCCTTTTTATGGATGTCACAGCTAGCACAGCTCACATTTATGCTGCTGTAAAATGGGAATCGGTTTTCTATTCCAAGTCATTGAACTGGTTACACTCCCAAGTGACAGAAAAATTGTGCCTCGGGGGTAGAGTGGTCACCCCTCAACAGCAAGATTGGTGGTTCAATCCCAGGCTCCTCCTGCCACATGTCAAAGTGTCCCTGAGCAAGACCCCCTGGCTGTTGTACAGTATTTATATATAGCTGTCCACTGCTCCTAATTCTTATGATGGTTTTAAATGCAGTAATTACATTTCATGACATTATATTGTGTATGAGACAAATACTTTTTTTTTGTTTTAAAAATTGGCACTTTAATGGGCTCATGCATTTTTTTATTTAGTCATGTATGACAAAATACACAGGTATACAATAATAATAATATATTATATTAAATGATTGAATCATCCTTCATGCTTAACAGACAGTGTTAAAGTATAAGACTGCTGTGTCCTTACGTCAATACTTTACTTCCCGTGGCATTGGTTCTTACTGAAGACATAAATCTTTGAAAACGGGTCACAAATGTATAGTTTTTTTTTTTTTTCAAAAGTCTCAGTCATTTCCTAAAACAGGAGCAAAGTTACATTTCAAGTAAAACCTCTCTCCTAGTAATTATGTCTACATGCTAATAATTTGCAACACCAAATCCGTTAGTAGCAAGGAAACATTCTTAATTAACATATCTGCAAAGTTACAACGCATCTGCAACATTTTAAGTAGCAGGACAAGTTTACTTTTTCAATATTTAACCATAATCCAGCATATGTACAGTATACACAGTGATACACACACAATACTTGTTAGTAGATACATTCAGTGTTGGTTTGGCGCTGCACCTGAGATTTGTTGACAAGAAGAAAAGATATTGAATATCACCAGACTCAAACATGCATTATATTGCTGCAGAATTGTTGTTTTTGTCATGTCCAATCATACTGACTGACAAGAGAACACTATGTTTGACAGACGGACAAAAGGAGCCAACAGTTTGGCTCCGCAGACAGAAAGACAGAGAGGCAGGTAGAATAAGTGTGGTTCTTGTAAAGCTGACATTAATGCTCAGCATATTTTTCTGTCTGAGTGGTGGATGCTGCACCTCCCTGGTTCAGCTGCTGATAACTTTTCTTTTATAGGCCAGGAGAGAGGAGGGCTGACAGCAGATGGGATGTGACAAAGTGAGTTTGTGAGTGCATGGGTGTGTGTTGGGCAAATAGGGGGAGATAAGTAACGCATGCCAGTTAGGATGCTAGCGTGCACAGACAAGGAAACTGTCACTCTGTACTGAGGAATAACAGAAAGAAGAGCACCTATGGGTGGGCAGGTCTGTCTGCCAAGATGCCAGTCACCCAGACAGCAAGAGGGGGAGCTGTCTGTGTGTGTGTGTGTGTGTGTGTGTGTGTGTGTGTGTGTGTGTGTGTGTGTGTGTGTGTGTGTGTGTGTGTGTGTGTGTGTGTTGTTTCACAAGGGTTTAGTGAGGTCCTCTGAAGGAAGCTGTTTTTTCTGTCAACCAGCTTTATACCTTAAATCCCTGTCGAGCAGTCACACTGAGAGTCCTCTGCCTCCAAGATTGAACCTATCTGATAATACACACTAACACACTAACACACATGCATAAACATAGGTGCACACACGCCTCAACTATTTTGACAGTATGTACTTTAATCTGTCAGGAGCTTCCTGCATTAGAACAAGAGAAGAGTCAAACGTCTGAAGTATCTGTCTGCAGGAGGGGGGAGGTGGGGTGAAGGGCCACAGCCTAACCACAAATGTCACATCAAAGAGGATCAGTTATAGCATCAGAGATGACATGTTTTTAATATATAACCTGAGTCTTATTGCTGTAACATGTGATGAGTTTCTTTTTATGGGGGGTGGGAGGGAATATTACTTTGTATTTTTGCGTTTTGAAAGGTGCTATATAAATAAAGTCATTATTATTGGAAGTAATCCACGGTTTTGCAGAATTGTCTAATATTGATATTCTTATAGGGTTGGTAGCCATTAGGCTTACATAAAATGGGCAAATACAGCAGTACAATTTCCCTAACAATAACATTTATATTGGACAAAGCTGGCATGCATAATTTATGTTCAGTAAAAAGATTTATGCTCAGGCTACAGACAGCGTCTGTCATCCACGGAGAAGTGTTGCAGATAGCCCTAGTCCTAACCTTTAAAGGTGGCCTCTGTTCTACAGCATGCAGCAATGCTCGTTGAAAGACTGCATTATAAGCTTTACATCATTGACAGTATTAATATCACAGCAAAACTGAAAACTGATAAGCTGTATTCTTAGTAATGACCTATGTGAGTGGCACTGGAAACATGTTGCTTTAAAATTTAAAGATTCTGTAATATTAAAAAATTCAGAGGCTACACAGTTTGTGACGTCATTCATATGCAAGTTAAAAACACTTTGGGCCCTATCTTGCACCCAGCGCGGCGCAAAGCCTGATGCAATTGTCTTTGCTATTTTAAGTCCAGCGCCCATGTTGCTTAAATAGCAAATGCACTTGCGCTCCATCTGGGCACCCATGGGCGTGCTGGTCTTACAGGGAGGTGTGTTCAGGTGCATTCTTGGCGTATTGCTATCTTGAGGCAGCGGGAAGTGATCGCGCCATTGTCCAACAAAAACCTGGTCTAAAGTAAATAACACAGAATTTCATTGTTATTTTAACAGAGCATTAGTAAAATCCCCCTCGGCTCGTGCACAGCGCGCACACTATGCTTGTTACACAGACAGGGATGCGCAGCAGCACACACACATGCAGAAGATTACAAATAAAAATATTACGGTGCAAATCCTCCATCATAACAGCAATGCGCCAAGGTAAAAACGCGTCTGGCTTTTAAAAGGAATGGGAGATGATCTCTGATTGGTTTATTGCATGTTACACCCAAAACACACCTCTGATTAATGAAGACACTAAATACAACACTTTAGGACAATGTGTCTGTCGCACGGACCCTTTTTTCCGCCGTCAGCCTAGCAAAAGTGGATTTGGACACGCCCTAAACGCACCTGCGCTGTGCTTCACGCCATGCACTTAGATCATTAAAAAGGGCCCATTGTCTTTGGCTTAGTAATAGAGGTCAGAAAATCAGTTAACTCTAATAAAAACTGTCCAGCTGAACCAGGAAGTTTAACCAGTTGTAGTTCAAAAGTAATAAAAGTTTCTGTGCTCAGCAATCGGCAAGACGCAGAGTCCCAATAAATGAAAAATCCATGGGGCACAATTTATGTTTAAATATAAACTCCATATTCTGTTACGAAAGCCAATTTTTCCTTTGTTAGGAAGCTGTTACATTCCGTTGTGTGAAAACTCTGAACAAAGCCTCTCTCATCTGTTTTAATTGGTATCATACATTTATATCATAAATTGTTACACTTTTTTTCCTTAAGATTTATCTGGTGAACCTACTTCAAACCAATCCTTCCTTCCTATGAATCCTTTTTCTGGTAAGACTTTATTTGAAGGGGTGTGCATAAGACTGACATGACACTGTCATAACCATGACACTACATCTGTCATGAACATGAAGGAGTCTTTATGACTAAATCATGAAACCCTTTAATGCAAAGTTAGCATTGTTTGAGCTATCTGTGTTTTGACAACTTGCATTAAACAGACAATATAACCTGTCATAAGTATGTCATAACAGGCCTAATTATCAAACGATTTAGCTTTATGTGTTGATATCACATTAAACTGCCATTAAGTGATACGTTTTGACATTGGCTGTCATGAAACTATTACAATTGTGTGAATATTGTCCTTGACCTCAAGTAAAGTGTAACCATTTGGACTTGTCATTAATATGTACAGTACCGAGATAATTTACTGTGTTTTCGACAGATGACTTTAGGCTACTAGTTGATAAAGTACCTGCTAAATGCTGCTAACTGTAGTAAGTTGCCAATAGCTAGTTAGCTAGGTTAGTTGTATTGAGAAGTTGTATCAGTTGTTAATGTCAGAAACATTTGAACATTTTAAGGGAAGTGTGACTTAAAACAGAAAAAGAAAGAAAGGAGGAAATCTATTGTTCAATATAATGTTATGCTGCATTGATGCGTTTTACATTTTTCTGAAAAAACATAGTTTATACATTGATAAACAATGAGCTGTTGGAGCCCTAAAGGTAAAAAAAGGTCATTTTTGATGGTGTATGGTGGAATAAGGAACAATCCACTGTCCATGAATAAATGTGGAAATTCAGTTAAACCACTACAACACTAGTCATTCACTGAGTGCTAGAATTGTGCAATATCAGAGAGTCGTAAAGCACATGTTCTATATCACAATGCTGCTGTTGTTTGTTTAGTCTGAAGTAGAAGGTGTCAGACTTACTCTGGCCATACTGACTGTACTGGTAGCCGGCAGCAGCCATAGCTGGGTCCATGCTGTAGCTGGTGGTGCTGTATGTGGGGGGACAGTAGGACTGAGATGATGGAAGGCTGTCCACCGTCTTAATGGAGGCCTCAGCTGAACGCTGGCTGCAGCTGGCTGAGATGGCGTTGGAAGGAGAGGAGTCCAAGGCACTGTGGAGCGGTGAGATGGAGAAGTCGTGTTGTGGCTGTGAGGAAACACCGCTGGGGTTACTCAGGATGCTCATCACCTGCAAACACAGAGGAGAAGACACTTTGGTACAGAGCAAGATATCCCCAGAACCACTAGTCGGATCACCATGAAATCTGCCCTGAACAGTTTCAGCATTTTGGTGACCACCTGAGCTTACATTTAGTGCCAAAATGTCAACATTGCTCACAAGATATCCCATTATCTAACAGGCAGATTGCTCTGAAATTTTCTGAGAAGATACATTCTCCCTAGAGGAGAAACCATATACGGACCTGCTGTGCTTAATGTAGCTGTGTGCTCAGTTTTCTTGTGCAATGAGTGCTTCAATTCAATTCAATTAAATTTTATTTATAGTATCAAATCATAACATGAGTTATCTCGAGACACTTTCAGATAGAGTAGGTATAGACCACACTCTATAATTTACAAAGCCCCAACAATTCCAACAATTACAGTAATTCCCTCAAGAGCAAGCAGTGCGACAGTGGCGAGGAAAAACTCCCTCTTGGGAAGAAACCTCGGACAGACCCAGGCTCTTGGTAGGTGGTGTCTGACGGGCCAGTTGGGGATATGATGCATCTTTTTAGTGATGCCATTGTGTTCTCAGACGTCAGCAATTACTTTGATGAATACAGTCGGTGTTTACATCCCACCGCAGGCTAACGTGCAGGAGGCACAGCGCTCGCTCGCCGACCAGATACTGAGTGAGGAGCAGACAAATCCAGACTCCGATCCACCCAGTCGTGATCTTCCCAAATACAGTCTGTTACAGTTTTTTTCGATTGCTAAACGACAGTGGGCACAACTGGAGTCACATGTGCAAAACTCTAACTACAGTCTGCACAGCAGCAGTTCATGTGGACCAAACTGTAGTTCGTTTTTCATTGCTTGAACACAGTTTTCAAAACTCTACACACTTATCCCATGACTTTAACCACAAGGTGCACAACACTGTAGATTTACAGCACTTTGTTCAAATGCTAACACACTGCTGTCAAAACTGTTAATCACACATTCAAAACAGAATAGATTTCAGTCTGGTGCCTGTCAAACATTGCTGATTGCAGTTTTAGCTGAAAGCCTAAGTAGGTGTCTTATTTTAGACTAGTTAGTGAACATATACGGTATTTATACAGAGAAAGCTCAGAAAGCCTTTTTTTATATACAAACACCAAATAAGAATGAAACAATTATACACTGTACTGTTTGAGAGAAACAGGTAAAAGAGCAAATATACCAATATGTCCAGGTAAGATGTCTGAGGTTATATACACAGCTATAAAAAAAGTGAAACACACTATATCTTTACAATAGTAAAACTGTGTTCTTACTGTTTTTCAAAAAGTAATGGAGGTGAAAGCAATAGAACCACATTCATTTTTATTTAGAGATGATGCAGACATCCAATGTGATGAAGAAAACTTGCCACATGATGCTGGAGAGAGGCAGGATTAGTCACACTAGTCTTTGTTACTGTGTACCTTTAGTTTTTCCCCCCAGTAATTCCATAAATTACTAGAGATAAAATACTATATTGAAGAAAACTGCAGATTTTCATTCCCTCTTGTTTACCTTATGTAAAAATTGGTATGCTATACAATCTATATTGTTTGCTTAAATAAACTATTGAGTAGTGTCAAGTCACTCAAATTGTTCAAACTGTAAAGATGAAAAAGTTTGTAATTTGTGTACTGGTGTTTGACGCTAGTGTTTTTACCCTCAGTGTGTTCTGAGTGACAGTGTGTGTTATCTCAGTGAGCATTGTACATAGTGTTTGGCTGCACTGAGCCTGTTTTGAGACATGTGTTAAGAGTTGTGTTGCTTTGAATGAGTTTTGCAGCTGATGTGAACTGTTTAGCTCAGGTGACTGTTGGCAGTGCAGACTGTAGTTTGAGTTTTGCACATGTGACTCCAGTTGTGCTCACTGTCGTTTAGCAATCGGAAAAAACTTTAAATGTCCAAGGAAAGCTTACCCTAACCATAACCTGCTGTATGGACATCTAAGAAGTGGACCAGTGATGCTATCTTCGGCCGTTTTTGGACCGTACAAACATCCCAGTTTTGTTCAACACCCCCACCGCACCCCCACGCCGTCTGCCAACTATATATCTATTTATATATATACTCTAGGCAAGCAAACTGAGGATTTTCATTAATTCTTGTCTACCTCAAAAAGAAATGAGAGAAAATAATTGAACTCTTTTCTTATAGCAAATATTGATTAGTGTAAAGTCACTTAAATTATTCAAACTGTAAAGATTAAAAGTTTGTAATTTCTTTTTAAGATTATTTTTTGGGGCTTTTCCCTTTATTTTGAAAGTGGATAGACATGAAATTGGGGGGAGAGAATGGGGGATGACACGCAGCAAAGGGCCGCAGGTCGGATTCGCACCCTGCGCCGCTGCAGGACTCAGCCAACATGAGGCGAACGCTCCCACTGGGTGAGCTAGAGGTCGCCCCAAAAGTTTGTCACTTCCGTGTTGGCGTTTGATGCTAGTGTTTTTACTCTCAGTGTGTTCTGACTGACAGTGTGTGTTATATCAGTGAGGCTTGTTCATAGTGTCTGGCTGCACTGAGCCTGTTTTGAGACGTGTGTTAAGAGTTGTGTTGCTTGGAATGAGTTTTGCAGGTGATGTGAACTGTTTAGCTCAGGGGACTGTTGGTAATGCAGACTGTGCTTAGAGTTTTGCACATGTGGCTTCAGTTGTGACCGCTGTCGTTTAGCAATCGAATAAAAAACTCTAAGTACAGAGCTGGAATCAGGACATTGTTAGCCTAGCTTAGCATAAAGACTGGAAGCAAGGGGAAACAGCAAGCATGGCTCTGTCCAAAGATGAAAAATACTCCTCTAAAGCTAATGCTTAACAACTTTAGAAGAAAAGAACATAAGACGTGTGGAAGCTGGTGTCCACCAGAGCACAAAAGACCTTAACTAAGAGTCCTGAGAGCTGAGGTTTGTGCAGGCAGGACAGACACATACACGATTAACTTGAAAACTGTAATAAAGTGATTCAGTCTAAATGAAGGAGTGTGAAGTGTAAATGAATACAATATGCATCGTTTCAGATAAATAAGCATTTCAGACAGAATGTCCTCAGCTGTTCTAATGAAGCCTTGTTTTGTTCGTGCTCATGTCAGAGGAAACCCTCTTCTTTGTTGGTTTCTAAGCTCAGTGTGCTCCTGCAGCTGCAGCCTACTGATAGCAGGACTACTTACAGATACTGTAGCCAGGAGCTAATGCTAGGGCTTCGTAAACATTCCCAGCAAGCATTTCACCGAGACAATATCCATAAGGTGTCCAGTGGTGTCAAAGTATTTGCACAGCAGCACACATTTTCTCAGCAGGAATAAGCACATGCAATGTTTTACAACCTGGGTAATATTTCTATGAATTGGTCATCATTCCTTTTCATAGCTTAATAACAGTTTAAGCAAAAATATGTTCAATCTAAAAGGAATGAAGGTGTATAAAGGTGAAGGTGAAAAGGTGATACAAACTGTTAATTGTTATAATTCAATTGCTGGCCATTTTTTACCTGCAGCATTCATTCACTGCTATTCCCTCCCATACACACCACATATGTTGCAGCCATGTAATGTGGAGCCCCAGTTCTATGGAAGGTCAAGCATAGCTAACACTGTATGTAGTGTGGAAGTTATGGTACAATTTAGTAATATTGGGTTGCACTATACAAGTTGTTAGAGTCCAGGCCTAACGCTTCAAATGTACTCGTACAACGTGCCGTCAAACAACCCGGTCTCACGCCAGGTCGTGTAATAGTTACGTTATTGTAATCTATTAAGTCGTGGACAGGTTACGATTTTGACGTTTTTTTCGTGTATATGCAACGACTTTTGAACATGTACAGGTCACGCTTTTCGAACCTGCTCTGGGGGACGCGACTACGGGGAAATGAGGCGCCACACTCCGGCCAAAACAACGGCACGGGCCGCCACTCGCGATCGGGGAAATGCTGACGCGACTACGGGGAAATGAGGCGCCACACGCCAGCCAAAACAACGGCACGGGCCGCCACTCGCGATCGGGGAAATGCTGACGCGACTAAGGGGAAATGAGGCGCCACGCGCCGGCCAAAAAAACGGCACGGGCCGCCACTCGCGATCGGGGAAATGCGGCGCCACACGCCACTCGCAAGACACGGGAAATGAAACGCCACAATAACGAGATGGTTGGGGTTAGGAAAAAAAAAGAACGGGGTAAGGAACCGTCACACGCGGGACACGCCGACAAAAGAACTGCCACACGCGGGACAAAGGTACTGCCACACGCGGGGCGCGATCCCCGGTCTCCGGCGTGAAAGTCCTGTGTTTTCGCCTTATCAACTACTCGCTACTCGCTTTCGTTCTGGAATCACGAAATATGCTTCCCATTAAAATGCATTGCTTTCAATTTCGTAATCGCCACACGAAAAAAACGGCATTTACGTAACCTGTCCACGACTTAATAGATTACAATAACGTGACTATATAACGACCTGGCATGAGACTGGGCTGCGTCAAACCACATCTAAATGGCAAAACATGTTCATACATGTTCGGGCAAGGTGAAAGCCTGCTGTCATGGAGAGACAGCAGATAACGATGCACACTTTCAGACAGTCTCTTTCCTCGAACACATTCATGTTGTTGCACATGTTGTTCACACGTCCGGAGACAGAAGTAGTATGTGAATAATGAGAAAAGGGAACTTGAGAAGTGCAAACCCAGCTTACTTTCATATCTCCACACACCTGAACATCACTGCGTAAAGTAGCTGTGCCCGGCAGATTACCTGTTTTGAAACGTTACTATAATTGTCGGATGCACCCCCGCCAGGTATGACATCACAAAGGTGCGTGGGGGTTTCAGACACTGTTCACCAATTCAACAAGCTTTGTTTGGCTTAAGTTATAACCTGACTTCAGATGCAAGTCATCCTATTAACTGTGGTGACATACAGTATATACCAGATTTTAGGCACAGTTAATAATGTAATGGATTGGTTATAACTTTCTAAACCTTCCAAATTTTCTTCAAAACCTGACATTTTCAGCGTATAGCTTGCTAGCTCGAAGGTTGTTGTTTCCAGTGCGAAATGATTTTGAGAATGTAAACACAGAGAGAGCAAGGTGAGACATCAGGCAGTAATCCTGGAAATGTACTTCCGTTGATCGAGACTAAGATGTAACTAATAATCGCCAAAGCTTTGAAAACCGACCCATCTTTATTTTTATATTTATATATCAGCTGTTGTATAAATGTTTGCAGCTTAACAACTTGTATAGTGCAACCCAATATTACTAAATTGTACCATAACTTCCACACTAAATACAGTGTTAGCTATGCTTGACCTTCCATAGAACTGGGTCCTTACCCAAATGTGCCTGACCGTTCACCACCAGTTAATCAGACAAAGATCTGAGTTCCTGTAGATGCGGAATGAAATTGTAGAGATATTTGGTAAAAACAGAATAAAGATTTGCTATTTGTGAGTCAATGCCACTCAAAGGATGAATGGTAGTGAAATATAACACACAGACACAGGTGGTGGATAAGGTGAGAAGCCTCCATCTCAAACAGTATAGGAGTCTTTCACAGATGAAGAGATGAGAGCAGAACAGTTATCTCTGCACCACACATTACCATCTCCTACATTCCTCACTGTTCCTCCACCTCTTGCTACACTACTTTGAAACGCTATCCCCCACATCGGCTTATTTATTTATTCCGCATTCAGGTTGGTGCTTGGTTCTGAGCTGGTTTCAAAATGCTGCGCTTAAAGATAATTTAGGGATTTTAGGATGCTATAACAAAATCAGTATGTTGAAGCATATGTGTGCTTCAAACGAAGTGCTTATTGGATTATCAAACACCGTCTGAAACGTCTTCCCTTCACGCCTGTCTGATGTCAGAATTGTTGGAAAATGTGTAACTTTCCAAAACAGAAAATCTGATAATCACGCCCACTTTACGAAGCTTGGTCAGGTGTGTGGAGGTGTGGAATCAGGCAAGGTTTAAACTTTTTATCCACACATCTACTTCCATGAGTTTTTGTATGTAGTAGAAGAGTTTGACACCTGAATGCCCTTCAGGAAAGAGTGAAAGCCTGCTTTGTTACTAAGCTCCCTCTCTGGCCATTCAGAAAAGCTAGTTCAAACTAGTAGTTTGTGGGTGAAATGATCAACCAATTTCAGCTTACTGCAGATATATATATGCATTCATGTCAGCTGATAAGAAGTGCAAAAATATGTTTAAGGTAGAGATCGACCAATACTGGTTTTTCAGGGCCAATACCGATTATTAGTAGTTAATGAAAACGATAACCGATGTTTGGAACCGATATGCATTTACAGTGAAAATGAAAATCTTTAAGTCAAAATTACAATTTTGGAATGTTACAAACTCCAACACAAAACTTTGTTTAAAAACTTTAAGCAATTATTTAATAAATTAGAAACTTTCAACATAATACCCAGTAAAAGAGAGTCAGATAGTGTTGTGGGCGGGACATTAAGTCAGACTCAGTGGTGAGTGAAACCAAAGCGAAGTGACAGACAAAGAGCTGTAGCCGAGCCAAAGTAGAACACTTATTATTTCATTAACTTTGTCGGTTTATGAGGCATATAAAACGATGATACAGATCATCTGCAAATTGCCAAAAAAACGGCCTAGTATCCCTAGTTTAAGGTCGTTTAGAAATAGAGACTTCATGAAATCATTAAGAGCAATGACAAGTTGATTTTTACACTGTAAACATCCCACTCACTACATCACATGGTTACTATTTCTTTAAAGGTGCCCTGCCACACGTATTTCATTACTTTGTGGTAATGTCTGAAGTTCTACCATGGACTCTGTAACAATTTTTGTGGAAAAAATGCCTTGGTTACCTTGTTTCAAGCCATTCTAGCGTGGTATAGAAAGCCTACAGGAAGACTTAGCTCGATTTCTGCCAGTTCTCATTAATATTCAACAAGCTAAGCTGTTTGAATCTGATTCGCTAACAGCTAGCCAATGAGAGCCTGGCTGTTAGAATCCTTTACCCGGCCCAACTGGGCGAGCTAATGAATAGTAATGAGCTCAGGTAATATGATGTCAGACTGACCAGCTTTTGTAATTGGCCTGATTTCTCTGCTTATTTCTTTTCAGTGGCTAGAGCTGACAAAGTAGGTAGCAGTTCATTTTCACATTCACAACATAACACATATGGACCTAACATATTTCAAAAAATGCAAGTAAAAACGATTTTGTCTGGCAGGGCACCTTTAATCTAAATGTAACCACATCCAAGGTCTGCATTCTACTTGCAATCCGTGTTTGTTGAGCGTACACAGTCATTGAGAGAAGACTGTACCGTGGTGAGATGGTCAAGAGAGAAAGGAACAAACAGTCAAGGATGAAGTCATTCTTCATAACTTCTACTGCACAACATACCTGTATAACATTTGAATTTAACTTTAAAGTAGATTTAGCTCACAGTGTCAGGTTGAGCTTCTGTTGTGGGCGGATACAGCGAGTGGGATTTAGGCTGATGTTGGCCTGTTGCTGGTGCCACACAGGATCTATCACTATCTTCCATGGAATTGTAAGTGAGACAGTAATTGCAGAGCACACTGATCATGTCAGTGTTGAATGCAGAATATCTGATGCAATCAGAGGTTATTATGCAATCAGCTTTTGCTATTTTACTATAGAAGATGTGTTTTCTGTTACAGGCGGTAATCCTGAAAATGCCAACTCCCCCATCAGTGATGAAAAATAAATCAAATTTAATAGCATGAAGAAGAAATATAAAAATACACAGATGGAACAACAAAAGTCATTTAGAGCCTTATTAAACTGAAAGACAAATATCATATATTATACCTTATCAGAAGAAATAAGATAAACCCAGAGACAAATGAAATGACAGTTACCTTTGTGTCCGTGATGTTATCACAAGTGGTAAATGTTCTAGTCTTAACTCAAAGCACTTTACACTACAGGCAACATTCAGCCCATTCACACACACATTCACAGACTGGCTTCAGTATCTTGCCCACAGCCAGTCAATGTTACGATGAATTATGTTTTGGCACTGTCTTTGAACATCTTGTAGTACTCCCTAATGCTGACATTTCAGCCCTGGGTATAATCACGAAAGTTGAAGTTCACATCAAGCATTGAACTTAAGCACTTTTTCTGGAAATAACAGCAAAATCATCTAAGGAAATTGAAATTATGTTGTTGATAAAAAGGTCGAGGGCCATATTGAACCGTGTTTGCTCAACATTTACACATGAAGCCTAAAGGTGCTCTGCTCTGAATAATGGAAAGTTGGACCTTAAGTTGAGAATTTGACAAATGTGTCCTGTTTACAAGAGTAAGCAAATTCTGAAATTCTGAAAATTCAAAGCAAATTCTGTCAAATAGTGGTCTGGGCTTTCATTTACCCAAACTACACCGAGAACCAGGCCTTCATTTAAAACAGGCTAACAATGAAGACATGTCTTTGTATATGGGGATCATATAAGCCATCTTCTGACCTGTTGTTGTTTCATTTTCCCTGTGTACCGGATATCTGGATACATTCAGTATCGTGTACCTTTCCACAGCACTGATTCCCTCAGTGCAACAACAGATTCTTGACATGTGACATGACTGTTGATGTATGGAGTGTATCACCACAATAAATATAGATATATATGTTACCATGTTTAATTATAATCATCTGATGAATTAATCCATTTAAAAAGCTATCATTGGGTGCCCTGGTAGCTCAGTTGGTAGAGTCCTCCAAATATATAGGTTTCCTCCTCGACGCAGCGGCAACAGGTTCGACGTTCACCCTCTCTCTCCCCTTTCATGTCTTCAGCTGTCCTGTCAAAATAAATTCCTAAAATGCCCCAAAAATAATCGTTCATGGTATCGTTATATGACTAAATAAATTTGCACTTAAACGTACAATACGTAATTTCTGCCACTAGGAGTCTCTCAATAAAAAAAGGGGATAAAAACATGAACTTTTAATGATGTTGTAGAGTTGCGTGCGGTTATGGGAGTTGTAGTTTTCATTGTTAAACACCTATGTTTATGTCATTCTAATGAAAAAGCTGCAGTTTCCCCAACATAATTAAGTTTTTCTTGATATGATTTGTATTGCACGCTAACATTAGCCAGCAGTTCTCAGCCACAATATCAAAATACATATCACATGTCAGTGTCACAACGTCACTCAACGACGCCGAGAGACTTTGTGGGTGGGGGCAACAGAGACGTCTGATGGCCTGTGTTGTGCCAAAAATCTCCCAGCTGCTGGAATACTCTCCCTCTTCACTTTTTTCTAATTTGAAATAGTTGTTTTGGTGCCTAAATATAGCTTTGTCACCGCAGGAAAGTCCCCTTTTGTTGGTTAAATGCGAAGCAGGGGGGAGATTTGCAACGTTATGGATAGCCCATGTTCGGCCAGACGCAGGCGCCTGAGCGTGATATGGTCTGTTCACCGACGGATCGTTAAACTTTATGTTACTGCCATTAGTGTTGTTAGCACCCAGAGCTGGAGTTTGTGCTGGCTGGGTTCGGGTTGTAGTGATAGCGGACTCCAAACTCCATACTGTTGTACTGATTAAATAAGTACTGTGGAAATGTGTCAAGAAATTACCATTACCATGTTAGCACTCTTGATCTTACCTGGGCTTTAAATAACCTTTCAACAAATAGTTCTTGTTTTGTGTGAGTGTGTTTTTTACTTACTGCCCATACACAATTTCCAGGTAACCAATTTGTGCACCATTACATCCACATCTGGGCTTCTTCCTCATGTGGAAACAGTGTGCAGCTAAATGCTCCCAGTCTTGCAAGGCCTCGCACCTCCCTCGCACCAACATCACCCACTGCACTTCCCTCCCGTACCACCTTTACTATACCAAACTAACTGGTTACCTTAAATGATTTCAGGCCAACAGGCTGGACTCGAGTCAATGGAAGCAGACAGAAGCTGTTTGCTCAAGCAGCGGGACATTGAGAAATGTCAGGTCAAACAGCAGCTGAAAGTGTTAATATCGGCTCCTCTTCACTATAATGACTTATATAAACAGAGAGATGGCTCTCAGCTGGAGGCTGACAGGCAGAGTGCTGCTGCAAACAGCAGACAGCTGGGTCCTGAATGCATCGCAGAGAGACCGACATGAACATGCCTACAGACACAGATAGACGGACAGTGCAGTCGGAATATCAGTTTGTTGTGTCTGGAATATTTTCTCTGCAAGCACATTTCAGCAACAAGGCAATCCAAAGTTCATTACATCAAACATTAAGGATAATTTAAAAACAATTAAAAACACTGATTAAAGAAAATATAAAATAAAAACAAGCTAAAATAGAAATGAGACATACAATTGAAGAGTAAAGGCTACAGTGCACCGTAAAGCCCTATTCACACAGGACTAGTATTCCCAGGGGACCTCATGTGATTTAGAAATTACTCCCCCCACGTCGGTGCTTAGTGAGGCACATTTTTAGGGATAAGCAAGTCTGAATTTGACTCAAATTTACTGACCTTATCCCCCACATATGATGTCAAGCCTCTGTCAAAACTTTCCTTTATAATTTCCAATGCAGCCAATCCGAGCCCAAATCATGCTGATTCGCACGGGACTAATATCATATGAGCTCTGTCTTTGGTGAAATATAATAGGTCATTTGCGGTGAAATTTTTGACATTACAAATTTTTGACATGGCAGATTCACACTGGATTAAGATCACAGACAACCTTCGCAATTATTACAAATTACTACAGGTCCCCAGGTATTACTAGTCCTGTGTGAATAGGGTATAATAAATGAACAGTTACTTGATTTGAAAAAAGGCAGCCTTAAATAGAAAGGTCTTCAGCCAGACCTGCAGTTTTCTGGGATTTTGTTCCAGATATGTGGAGCATAAAAACTGAACGCTGCTTCTCCCTGTTTAGTTCTGACTCTGGGGACAGAAAGCAGACCTGTCCCAGACCACCTGAGAGGTCTGGGTGGGTTCATAGTGTAGCAGCAGATCAGAAATATATTTTAGCTCTAAACTGTTTAGTGATTTATAAACCAACAGTAATATTTTGAATCACTTCTGGGAGAGACAGGAAACCAGCATAAAGAGCTCAGAACTGGAGTGATGTGAACCACTTTCTTGGTCTTAGTGAGGACTGGAGCAGCAGCGTTCTGAATCAGCTGCAGCTGTCTGATTGATTTTTTAGGGAGACCTGTAAAGACACCGTTACAGTAGTCGAGTCTACTGAAGATAGAAGCATGGACTAGTTTTTCCAAATCCTGCTGAGACATACTCTTAGTCCTTTAACCCTTAGCTATACATTCTTAAGGTGATAATAGGCTGACTTTCTAATTGTCTTAATGTTGCTGGTGAAATTCAGGTCTGAGTCATGACTACACCAAGATTTCTGGCTTTGTCCATTGTTTTCAACATTGCAGATGGAATCTTAGCAATTTTTGTTTAATTAAAGAAAGTTCCAGCACATCCAATCGGGAATTTGCTCATGCACTTACTCAGTGGTTGTATTGGACCATAGTCCCCTGGTGATAATGTTATGTAAATGTATGTATGTCGTCCGCATAATTATTGTTGTCAATAAAATGCGCTGAATGGACGGTTAATGCACTTGAAATCCGTGTGTTCAGTGCTGACAATCTGCTGAATCTCTTAACTCCTAACTTGTGACTGGTGGTAGAGGGCCACTGATAAACACCTCAGCATTCAGAGAGCTGACTGTGTCCAGCAGATCCATAAAGTCTCGTTACAGCACCACGTGTGCTGCCACGTTATGCAGGATTCAAGTCAGTGACCATGTCCTTGGAAAAGCAGAGTATTTGGGTGTTTGTACTTAACATGTCTGTTATCTTTCTTACAGCAGAATCACCTGCAATCCGAGTGTGCGTTGGCTTTCCCTGTAGCCTTTTACTTTTTGACTTACTCTCAGTCCTTATCCTGCTGTGTGACGATGATACATAATCCAGGTCATCAAATGGAGGTCCAGGGTCCTGCAGCAGTGGAGCAAATCTGTTGTCCAGTTGCAGAGTTTTTTTGTTGCTAGTTCTCCCTTTCGCAGCTGTCTCCGGCTGTGTCCTGCTAAGTAGAGGGGTTGAAGAGTCGCTCTGCCTGGATGATAATGCTTTGTCATATTACAAATCTCAGGGCGCTGTGCCCTGCCGGTTACTCGTCCTCCCATTTCCCAGGAAAATAATTTACTCTTAGGCTTTGAACCAAGAGAGTTCCAGGGAGAGGCAAACACTTGTAGATGTACTACCTGCTACAAGGCCCTCCTGTTCTTTGCAGTCTTGTTGGTGCTAATTAGCCGTGTTCGCATGCTTTTGTCCGCTGTTTAGGATCCATGGTAAAGTCATTCCCATTTGGTCCATTCACTTTGTTCACTTCTAACTGGTGAATTTGGGTTTCCAGAGCTGCAACACCTGCATTTCATCCAAACCACAGGAACTAGAGGGGCTTAACACTTTTCTACCCACTCAGTCAGTCAGACAGCACCCTGGGCTCAGTTTAGTTTCCACTGAGGGAGGAGGAGAGGAGAACACTCTGAGTGATAAATAAAGAAGAAAAAAATCCTACAAACATTCCATCAGTGGGTATGATTTAAATTCCTCTGCTTTTCTGGCAGCTTTCTTGAGTAGGTCTTGTCTTATTATTTATTTATTTGCTTTAAAGCTCCTTGCTTTGCCTCTTGCCAAACTAAAGCAGCATCTGTTTTTTAGGCAATTTCTAATTAACATCTACACCCCCCTCCGGCCCCCCAGCGCCCCCACTCTATTGCTCATTATGGGAATGATGTAAATATATGTGCTCATCCTTTTTGATTTGTTGACATGGGAGCGTGCCAGTTGACAGCGTGCCCAGTCAAAGGGCTTAGAACTGCAAATTTTAATAGCAGCTGACACTAATATTAGGCACCGCACTTCATTGACATTCAGGTGCAAACAGCCATGTCAACACACTGTGAACTGGGGGGCTGCAGGAGGACGGGCACAGGAATGGGGGTGCTGATATTTGTATATTTTTAAGGGAGGGGCCCCTCTGCTCAGGCTTCTTGAATATAATTCAACACATTTCCTCATTGATTTAAAAAACAAAATAGGTTGTTGTTAATGTAAATGGCTGTGTGTGTGTGTGTGTGTGTGTGTGTGTGTGTGTGTGTGTGTGTGTGTGTGTGTGTGCATGCGTGCGTGTATATGTGTGTGTGTGTGTGTGTGTGTGTGTGTGTGTGTGTGTGTGTGTGTGTGTGTGTGTGTGTGTGAAGAGGCACCCCACATCCCCCAACCCCACCTCCTTATCTCAGGCCGACAGTTGTCAGGAATCACGGGCAGAGGCCTGAGTTAGCGAGGCAGGCAGGCAGGCAGGCCTGGGGATATGGATCAAAGAGACAGAGCTGGAGAACCAAAGCAGCTCTGATCCCCCAACACTGAAACCCACTCTGTTCTATCCGTACTCACCCGCTCTCTCTCTCTCTCTCTCTCTCTCTCTCTCTCTCTCTCTCTCTCTCTCTCTCTCTCTCTCTCTCTCACCCCAACATCAAATAGCGAGCCAGAGAACTCCACCATTCCAAAGCAGGCTAAATCGTCCTCTCACAACAAACCGGAGAGGAAATGAGTATTGCTAGAGGAGAAATGTGTTCTTCTTTACTCGTGTGATGTGTTGATGTGTTGGGGTCACTGTGGAAAGTAATAGTTTCATCTTCAGTGGCAAGTCACTAAGTTGTCTGACCTGACAAAAACGGATTAGTGGGCCAGCATCACTGAAGAAAAAAAACTCACCACTTAGAGGGCTCTAAAGCAAAATAGATTTATGGGAATTTGTCAAAAAGGGGGGTTAAAAATAAGGCTTTATTTTTGCAGGCTTTCTTAGGGGAGAGGGGGGTTGTAACAACTCTGATGGTGAAGCTGTGGAAAGGGTTTCTCTTTACACATGCAGTGCCATCACAGATGGAATTTCATACTGTCATTTTGTCTTTCTGTCAATAAGACTTGGAATTGGCTGCACACTCCATCTCCACATGAAAGTCAGCCTCTAATTCTTTCCCATTCAATTCGAGAAGAGGAGGCGCAGAATGGCTTGTGCGAATTACATTCCAAATGCAATATAGCTGTTTCAAATTGAATTATTGCCTGTCAGACGTACAGCATATGGTCTTCCTGTAATTTTGAAGTGGGATCTTAGGAAATTCATCCTACATTGTTATCTCATGTAAATGCCTGGGAGCATGATGAAAGGGTCAACGACAGTAAAGCCATAATGGAAAAGCTTCAGCTGAGCCTCGGAGCAGTTCAGAACAGACTGAGAGGACAATAAACACAGAATGCAGCAGCATTCACTGCTGATGCATTTCATGTCAGGAATGAATACCATTTCAATCAAATGAATTCACTGGAGCTGTTTTGATTTAAATTTGATGGTATTCCTTCCACAGTCAAGTCATATGTTGGTGCTCTGTCCAAACATATATGAGTAGATACAAGCAGTCCTTCCTTAAGCTCATAAATATACCTGAAAGCTCGACAGATTGATGCCGCCATTTCAAATTCAGATTGTACTATTTGAAACAAATCAATTAGAAACTACAACATACTATGAATGATAATGTTGAGATTATATAGAAGGTAGCACACAGCATCAGCTTCCTTTAGAGTGGCTCCATTTTAATCTCTGATTTTCCCTTTCAATTTCCCTTTAGGAGCTTTAAGTTATAAAGACCATTTTTTTTCACACAGACAGCTTTATTTAAATAAACTGGTATGTGCTTGTTCCACTGCATCATTTAGGTTACTATAACTTGAACTGACTGAAATATTTGAACCAAAGACAACATGTCATTAATGGCTGACCATTTAGTTTCACTTCATTTACCCAGCCTGGTATTGTGGCCGAATTATGTTTGGGGGGGTTCTTTTAATTTTTATTTTATTTAGTATTTATTTTCATTTATTTTTTAAAGATTTTTTGGGGGGCATTTCCACTTTTAATGGATAGGAAAGCTGAGATTTGAAAGGGGAGAGAGATGGGGAAGACATCCAGGAAACTGTCACAGGTCGGACTTGAACCCTTGGAAGTTTTGCGTAGAGTAATAAACCATATATATATATATATATATATATATATATATATATATATATATATATATATATATATATATATTAGTGCTGTCAAACGATTAAAAGATTTAATCGCGATTAATCACATTAATGTCATAGTTAACTCACGATTAATCGCAATTAATTACACATTTTTATCTATTCTAAATATCCAACATGGAAAAGTGGACATGGAAAAGTGGATCGGCTTGCTTTGTTTTTTTTATTGAAAACAACATTGGCATATACGTAGTGTTAAATTTCACACTAACATTCTCACTTGGAACTAATAATCTATCACATAATGTAACCTCCATTTTCCACTGCAGATAGTACTGCCTCATGCCTGAGGTGAGCGTGGCTGGTCTTCATAGCAACTATGGTTTTCCCCGACTCATTTTCTGGTTCTCGTTCTCCATAACCAACATAAAATCAAGGAGAGGGTTAACTTTTCCTGCTACAGGTTTCCCACCGTGGTCAGAAAGAACAGAGGAGACACTTTGTTTCTCTCACTGACTGTAGAGTCACTACTCGCTCCGAAGCTAATCACCGTGACGAGCCTACTAGCTACGCGGCTCGCAAGCCCAAACAAGTGTGTGCGGCCGCAGCGTGTGGCTGTTTTGTTTCCGGTCTGTAAAATTACAAATCCCACTATGGCCACGCCAAGACCCGCCCTTCAATCACTACTATCGGCCAGGCGTCCAAGGTAACCTAACCCCATTTGTTCAGGTCCTATCCCCTGACAAATCCGCTATCCTAACCACTCGAGGTGAAATGCCTAACTCCAACCAATCGACCTGCTTCCTAGGGCGGGTCTTGGCGTGGCCATAGTGGGATTAATAATTTTGCTTCCTGCTTCATGTCCTGTGTGAAACCAAAAGTCAACGATGACTTAGTCTGATATTGGCGGACCTATCTGCACAGCGCTGCAGTGTGGTCCGGCTACAGCGCTTATTCATTCTGGGATAGGGGAAAAAAATGCTCTGGCTTGTTTGTATTTATTTAAACCTATCACAACCGTCCCGGGTGGCACTAATTAGTGCCCTTGAGAGCAAGAGTTGTGTCATCTTTCTATTGAAAAGAGCTGGGGCCAGCACGCAGCCTTGCCTGAATACTGTCTGAACGGTGAGCAGATCAGAGCTCTTGCCTCCCACAACCACCCGGGCCATCATTCCAGAATGAAATATATATATATATATATATATATATATATATATATATATATATATATATATATTTGCATCTCACACCTTATAAGACAATCCGATACGTATCTAGATACGGTTCAGGCACGATACATTGATACATCGATGAGATATGATTCAGTCTGACAGATACAGTTAATATTTGTTTTATGTAAACACATTCATGTTCGATTATAAATTAAAAGAAGCCAATTCTATAAAAGGAGCGTTCCCTACCTTCAAATAAATACTTTGTAAAAGGGACCAGGGAATAGCAAAATTAGGACATGCTTGATTAAAAGTATAATTTATATAGCTAGTCACTTATAACCAAATAACATCCACATCAGCTCCATATGCTGCTGTAATCTGAGAAACAGTAACTCTCTCAAAAGTCATTATGAGCACTCCAATAATTATCAAATAGAGTATTACGTGATTGCTATGGGTTACTTAACGTAATCGTCGGTTCTTTGATAACAGAGTATGGTGTTTTACTATAGGAATCACCTCTGCCTGACCAACTATGGAAGCTCCAATGACACCACACCTGTCAATGACAGGTCGCAGTGTGCCCCCCTCATTTAATCACAGTCGACCAGCTCCTTACAAATCATTCTAGACCACGGTTTCTTTCCGTGTCTTTGCAAGGAGCGTTGGTCGTCATTCGGTGTTTCACTATGGAAGATATAGACCACTCCCGGATTGCATGAATCTCCCGAAGCCATAAATCATATTGAGCCGAGCAGAGTGTCACCCTGACCCCAGCGCCTCCAGCACAGCTAGTGCCAAGGACGGCTCAGAAACATTGGCTCTGTGCCTGAATGCGAGAATGCAAGCTTTATTTGACGGTTGAACGGGGTCCTCCTCGTCGTCCTCCATTTCATATATGTCAAGGAGGTCAGAGTATGACATCCTCACAGCCCAGTTCCACTTCAAGGAGCTCCGCAAAGAATGGAGGCATGCTTGGGGACTCATGAGCCATCACGTCCAGCTAGGTGCAGCTTGCAGCTGATGGGTGCCGTTTGTGGCTTTCGAGGTGGTTCCCGATTGACATGGGTCTTGACTGTTGGCCACTGCCACTCTCAGTCTCATTTCCAGCATCTTTTCTGGTATTGACGCACAGTGGGTGCATGACTGAGGGTCAGCTGATGCTGCCTGCGCCCATGCAGGCTATGCACATCAGATGAGGGTCGCTGCCCAAGATGGATGCTCCAAATGATACAGCCTCACTAGCCATCGGTTCCGACCCTTTGGCGGGGGTTGCTGCCGAGGACATGGTGACTGGATGGAAGAAAACTGAATAAATGTACAAGCTTAGCAGGAGCGTCATAACACGTTAGCCTGTCGGCAAGTTGTGTTAGCACACAGGGTTTAGCCCGATCTAACCGTGTACCGAAAGAGTTTGCCCAACGTAATACGTTAGCTCACTCCAGGTACTAGGCCTGGCTAACAAACAAATGCTAACGGAACCCAGGAATAATTTGATTACAAAAAAGCTTTGAGGCAAATTCTCTGCCTCGAAGCTTTGTTTAATTCCAGTCAGTCGCGTTATGCGGCCCACTCAGCTCAGGGTCATTGGTTCACACGGACTGTTCAACGTGGTAAGCGTCGCTTCAGAACTGAAACCTCCTATGGTGACATTTTGATGCTACAAAGCGATCACCTCCCGTTAGCATTCCATTGACTGCATTTTTTTTTGACGTCACTTTGACAGCGAATAACTTTACATCTGCAGCGTTTATAGACTCTATTTGTCCATTGTTTATTTCTAAAGAAACACAACGATGTATAAAAGGCTCCATTACCTTGTACTTCACGTTATGGCTCAGTTTTAGTTAGCAATAATTAGCCTGTGCCTATGTTATCTCCTTACATATACCTACACTCTCCGTCTCTGCAAGATTCAGAATGATTGAGATTTCTCTTGGCACAGCTACCAGAAGACTTCCAACTTGCATACCACAACAGCACATCAACTATGATCCAACACCTGAGCCGAAAACATCCTCTTGTTAATGTCAGCTCACCGAGTCCAGCCGACACAAGGTAACGTATTGATGTTAGCTTAACGTACTAGCGCTAGCTAGAACGTGCAGTATTTTTAGCAGTTGTAGCCTAATGTCATGAGTTGATTAGCCTCGTGAGCCCGTCCTGATCTCGCGAGCTCCAGTTTTCCACTCGCAGATCAGTCTGGCATCTTGAGACAGAGAAAATTTGGAGCCGTTCGCCAAACGACCAGGTTAGGTGGTGATAGACAGATGGTTTATCCAATCAGCTAACCAGTCCTAATTCTGTTAGCCGCTCGCTAATGCTTTTTTTCTCTGGGATCCTTCTTTTGGAATATGGACCGGGAACTTGAAATGGTGCCTTTTATTCCTAAATTCTCGTTACACAAACGGCTAATATCCTTTACCGACATGTTGCTTGCTTGCTGAGCTAACGAGCTATGCTTTGCCTGCAGCAGCAGGGGCGGGCTTGTGGTTGTATTTTCATAGTATCGTATTCGTATTCTTCGTGGATCTGATTGGTTTATTTGGCCCGTCTTTCACCAACATAGGTGATAGACAGATGGTTTATCCAATCAGCTAACCAGTATTTTCGCCCGGAAAGTTCCCAGATGTATATGCCGAAGAAATCCATCTGGCGGAGTCAGGTTATGAGTTGATACAACTAGATATGATGTTAAGTTGTGGAAACTTTAAGTAGTAAACTAATGTATGTTAAATTGGAAGTGAGCAATATAATAGGCCTACACCAAAGAACCCCCGAACACACCCACACACACACACACACACACACACACACACACACACCCCTTGTGTCTCTCTCACGCAGGCACACACATAATCTTACTCTCTGTGTTACCTCACCAAATAGGCCTACCCCAGACAATTAATATAGGTTATTTGTTAGTTAAATGCTGCAGATGCACAAATCTACAAAAACAGATATATTAATTTACTTTGAAATGAGTAGTGCTAGTTTACAGCACATGGCATATTAAAATTTTTTTTTTGCATCTTGTTTGGAAAGCTCCCTCGTGCTCAGTTGAAGAAGCTGCAATGTTTACAGACAGCATTTTAAACATGCTCATTACAGACATGCACCCACTGTCCATGGTGGAGGACGAAGGATTTCAAAATATGATTTCCACTTTCAATTCCAAGTACACCATTCCTTCAAGAACTTACTTCACAAATATGATGGAGAAAAAGTACCAGGAAATCACAGACAAATTGAAGAATGTCCTTCAGAAGACGGAGTCTGTTACACTTACAACATTTGGACGAGTGTGGCCAGAGGCTTATCTTGGGGTAACATGTTACTTTTTGGGGGACAATTGGGAAATGAAGTCCCTCTCCCTTACAACAATGCCTCTGGAAGAGAGGCACACATCTGCCAATATTGCTGTCTGGCTGGAGGAGACTACTGCCAAATTTCACATTCCCTTTGAAAAGGTGAATGCAGTTGTCCATGACAATGGGGCAAATGTAGTGGCAGCAGCAAGAATTTTGAAAGAGAGGCATGGGTGGGCTTCTGTGAGATGTGCAGGGCACACACTGAATTTAGTTGTGCAGAGCACACTTAAAAATACCATCTCTAACTGTGTGGCTTCTGCGAGATGCCTGGTTGAACACGTTAAGAAGAGCGAACTGGCCTGTACCAAACTTAAAGAAAAGCAGCAACAAATGGGAGTGCCACCACTAATGTTGATTCACGATGTAAGTACTCGATGGAACAGCACACATCACATGCTATCCAGGCTCCTTGCACAAAGATGGCCTGTGACCGCAGCGCTTTCCGATCCTGCTGACAATCCAAAAGGAAAACACCACCACCTGGATCTAAAGTCTGAGCAGTGGAACATCACTGAATCAGGTCCTTGAACCATTTGAAGGGGCTACAGAGTTCCTCAGTGGAGAACAATATGTTACACTTGCTGCTCTTCCACAGCTGGTGCAAAACCTCAAGAAGTCAACACTGAAATCAGAATTTGAAACTGCACCAGTAAGGGCATTCCAGGCTGATGTGACAGAACAAATGGCAAAGAGATGGCAAAATCTGTTTGTATTTCAACCTAAAGCTCCTAACACTGTCCTCTTGGCTGCTGCTTTGGACCCCAGGTTCAGAAAACTGAAGTTCTTGCCTGCTGAAGAAGTGTTTAAGGTCCAAAGTACCATTCAAACCATGGCACTAGCTGTCAAAAGGGAAGCAAGACTGGGGGATGAAAGTAGAAATGAAGCCACCATCAGCACATTAGAAAACCCCCCAGCTACACATACCAAGGGTGGATCATGCCTCGGTATTCTGGGATCCTCATCATCCGACTCCAGCACCGGTGATGAAGAGGACGAGGATGAGCAGCTAAATCAAGCGGTGCAGAGGGAGGTCTTGCAGTATTTTGGAGAACATCCTCTCTCCAAGAAGGAGAATCCGCTGCCATGGTGGAAAACAAATGCAGCACGATATCCAACCTTGGCAAAGGTGGCGAAGTCGTTTTTGGGTATCCTAGCAACCTCAAAGCTCTCAGAGTGTTTGTTCTCTGCTGCTAGGAACATTGCCTCAAAGTGTAGGGCAAGCCTTAGTTCTGAGCATGTTGATATGTTGACATTTCTCCATTGTAATCATATGCTCTTGTAAAGACTTGCAGTTGCACACAAATGCATTCACACACACACACACACACACACACACACACACACACACACACACACACACACACACACACACACACACCTACCTTATCTAGGCACATTTAGAAGTTTGTTGAGTAACTGTGCCAAGGTCAAATGGCCTGGATTTCTTATTTATTTTTCATATACAATTATTGTTGTTGTAGACCTTTTGTTATTTTTTATTCTTACAATCCTTTGTTCCTTTTTGTCTTAAGAAGACAAAACTAAGGCCAAAATAGCCTTTACTATTAAAGTTGTATTTCAAAGTTTTATGTTATACACAGTAAGTTGACATTACTGTATTGTTATTAATTTGTTTCTGCAATGTCATGTGACACTTAAATGCAGTAAATGGGCAAGTTGCACTAAATGGGCTTAGTTTTGATAGCCAGTAAAAGTGTTAATAAATACCTGTATTTCCGTTGTTGTGTTCTGTTTAATAACACAAACTTTTTTTATCCGATTACTCGATTAATCGATGAAATAATCGCTAGAATATTCAATTACAAAAATAATCGTTAGCTGCAGTCCTAGTCTAGACCACACTCTATAATTTACAAAGACCCAACAATTCCAGTAATTCCCCCAAGAGCATGCATTCAGTGCGATAGTGGTGACGAAAACTTGGACAGACCCAGGCTCTTGGTAGGAGGTGTCTGACGGTGCCGGTTGGGGGTGTGATGAACAGTGGCAATAATAGTCACAATAAAGATAATGGAACTATGACTAGAAACAGTAGTTGTAGTAATTAATGGTGTAGCAGGGCACATATAAGGTGGCGTGCCCCTAGCACAGTTCAAATTTTTTGTCACATGCACAATAATACTGTTGTGAATGTTAGCATATAGCTAGCGTATTTTTATGCCAATGTGGTACATTCTAACTGAACTTCTTAGAACATAAAAGTCAATGTGAACTTCACACACCCAAATACACACACACACATACATATACTGTATATATATATATATATATATATATATATATATATCAGTTAGTTCAAAATGCTGCGGCCAGACTTATTTTTAACTGTCGCAAATATGACCATATCACCCCTATCCTCAAATCTCTACACTGGTTGCCCGTTCGACAGAGAATAGATTTCAAAATCCTGCTCTTTGTCTTCAAATCTCTACATAACTTAGCTCCCGTTTACCTATCCAAACTCATTCATTCGTACACTCCTACCTGAAGCCTAAGATCACACGACCAGGTTCTGCTGGTAGCCCCTCGTGCCAGACTAAAGCGGAGAGGGGAGCGCGCTTTTGCGGTGCCAGGGCCTCGTCTGTGGAACAGCCTGCCTCTAGAGATTAGAACAGCCCCCAACCTTGCTATCTTCAAGTCATTGGTAAAAACCTACCTATTCTCATTAGCATATTGATTTCCTATTTGAGGTGTCCTTTTGTATATTTGAATCAGTGTTTTAAGGTTGCTCTTAGCCTTGTTGTTTTTATTATGTGTTTTACGCTCTGTCTTGCTGGTTTTATGTTTTTTTATGCTAGCTCTGTAAAGCACATTGGTCTGTCTAGCGGCTGTTTAAATGTGCTATATAAATAAATGAACTTGAACTTGATATGTGTTCTAAAACTTTTGACCAGTAGTGTGTATATATATATATATATATATATATACCAATCACGTTTTTTCTTCAAACCCAAAGGCGCTGATCACTGCCACCCTGAATATGAATGACCACACACCATGTCTTTCGGCACTGCAAACACCGCAGCAGCTTAGTTGAATTGACAGCAAAGCTTCAGTCAACCGATTCGTAACGTTAGTACCAGGCCATCGGCCGTATCCTGGTCCATTTAGATCAATACAGGGGTCCATGTACTGATGTACTGTATACATAAAAAGGATTTTCCAAATCTTATTTTCTGGAGGATCATGCTGTTTGGGGTGTTCTGCACTGCCCAGTGTTTGTGACTAATTGCGTCTTTTTAGCCAGTGAGTGTATTGATATGATTCAGTTGTCTATTCTGCCATGGAGAACAATCCCCCCGAGCGCACAAAGTCTAATTTGGAATGGTTATTGTACAAGAGACCAAGACAGGATAACACTGGGAATCCCTCCCTCATCTCTGTTAGTGTGGACACAAAAACACACTGATACATTATTCTGCTGCCAAGTGTTTGTGAATGAGAAAAGCTGTGTTAACAATTAGCAATGAGTGATTTAAAGTGAAGATTCATGACACTGCAGTCAGACATTAACATTGCATGAAAAAACAACCCTGTCGGCAGACAACATCAGTATTGAATGAATCCGTAGAACCCTGGATTACGCTGAATTACGATGTTTGTGTCTATGTCCAAAATGATCACTATCTAATGTCTTTGCAAGAGAACTGCAGTATGGTTGAAGTTAGGGAAAGATCATGATTACAGTTAATAAGAAGACAAACATTAAGTGGCAGTTTGTGACAGGACATGAATTCCGGTGTCCTGCATGGAAGTCAGATGCACTACATGTCCATCCACCTCCCTGACATTTGTTGGCATTGGGCGGTGCAGAATCGTCCAACATGCACGAAATTCCATAGTCACTTTGAAAACAATGAAGGAAAATGCACAAGAGAACAGGAAAGTTTTTAGTCTGCTTTCAAGCAATGTTGAAAACAATCACACAGTCTGGAAATGTATTCCAGCTGGGACAACAAAAATTAAAAGCTTCTTCACCACAAAACGTAAACAATTCTGGAACTAACTGCCAATGCAGGGATTGGAGAGAAGATGTGATGTGATCAAATTTGTTGTTAGGATTCTGGATTGCACTTTTGATGTGCTTTACAATGCCTCTTTTTCACAAACAAACACACACACACACACACACACACACACCGATGGCAGCAAGCTTCCATGCAGGGTGCTGGCCTGAGCATTGAGAGCAATTTCGATAAGTGGACGATCCGCTCTATCTCCTGAGCCACAGCCACCCCATTCCTGAAACAGGAAACCTCTTACTCTGGATATAGTCTTCAAATGATAAAAGGCAGCATTTGCGATGTTGGTGAGATGGCTCTGGAATGTTAGGGCTTAATCAACGATGACAACCACATTTCTGTCCTGTGTAGTACTTTTCGGAGAGAAAGAGGCCAAATGAGAACCTATTTCCTGCCACAGAGGCTAAGCATCAATTACAAGGATTTCTGTTGTGTCACTAAAAGTTGTCGGACATCCAGGTGTTTATGCAAACTTTAGAAACAGCTTTACTAAATGTAAGATCATTGGTAGGGAAAACATTAAATCACTACCCTAATGAGTTATTCAAAGTGAACTCACCAATGGCCTCGCATTTAATAAACCTTTTCTTAAATTTAGTAGATAAGTGTTTTTGATGCAGACTTAGTAGCCAGGTGTGCAGTGGTGGAGAGGGAGGGTTTGCTCTTAGTCAAGTCAAAGCAACATCATCCAGCAACTTACTGTTATTGCCAATCAAATTGACTGAAATGAAAAATCCACTTCCTGGATCATATTTCATTGTCTAACCTGTACTTAAAGCAACATGCACACAACAATCCATCCCGACACAGGCACACACAGGCTCACTATGACACACAGATACGAGGTAAATAAATATACAGTATGAACCTTAAACTAAGTGACATATAGTTTGTGCTTTATAATTGAAATACTGTAACTGCTTCTCTAATATACTTTTGCACTCACAAACAAATGTCTTCCTTGATAACATTAGATTTATTAACTATTGTACATCTTTTGACAACTAACTGGCACCAACTTGTGCATTGTAAATGCAATGTACAAATAAGCATGTAGACTTTTGTGTGACCTACTAGCAGCAACACTATCTTTAAATTGACTACATTAAATATAGTATTTGTCTATTACCTCCTAACCCAATGAATGGTCCTTCTCAGGGCCTATGGTTGGATCTGGTTTAAATCTGATGTATATTTTAGTGTTATGTTCAAATTGGAAAGGGCTGAATCTCGCTGTATAAGATCTGTATAAGATGTCCAAATGTAGAAAGAATATGGCACAACCAGATGATGCACAAGGCAACCATATGGTGAGGAACATGCATTTATTACATATAACTAATATATTGTGCAATGCCTGGTACCTTGATCAAATGAGAAGGGATCCCTGTTGGAGCGTGTGCTTGTTCGGAACGGGCCGATTGCTTGGTTCCCAGTATTATTATTATTATTATTATTATCATTATTGTTGTTGTTTATTATTATTATACAGAGAGAAGTGAGTGTGTCAGCCGAAAGAAAGAAAGACCTTGTAGTCGCAGGACAATACTGGCGTCTCTCTTCCAAAGAAAGTTGCTAGATTTGTCACTAGTCATTTCTATGAACCCCTGCTGTTGTACCTCTGTAAGTGACATATAGTTTGTGCTTTATAATTGAAATACTGTAACTGTACCTCAGGCCTCTGCCTGTGGGCTCTCCAATGGTAGCAGAGCTGTGAACCGCAATCAGCCGTCTAGGGATTTAGCAACTCCCCATCCCACACTGTTGTACAGAGCCTTGCAACAGCATACTGTATGTGACGTTTTTGTTTCCAAAACTGGGGCGACGAGTGCTCAGCTGGCCCAACTTTGACCATCTCCCTGGTGTGTCAGGGCCTTAACACTGCCATTGGTTTACAGATTTAGTAAATGTCCACACAGCTCTTTGAGAAACACAGGTTTCTCATAGGTGGGCTGCTTTTCCTCTAGCTTTATGATTCTCCCAGGTCAGTGATTCCAGCATTGGGCAAGTTGCTTGGAAATTCAATTCAATTTTATTTACAGTGTCAAATCACAACAGTAGTTACAGTATATCAGGACACTTTACATATAGAGTAGGTCTAGACCACACTCTATCATTTACAAAGACCCAACAATTCTCCCCCAAGAGCAGGCATTCAGTGGCGAGGAAAAACTTCCTTTAAACAGGCAGACAGACCCAGCCTCTTTGGGAGGCCATCTGCCACGGTCGGTTTGGGACACAGAGACATTGATTGATTGAATAATTATAGCAGTTGGTATGAGGCGCCGTGGCACTTATAGTAACAATAAAGATAATAGAACTATGATTAGAAATAATAGTTGTAGCAGTGCAGGGAGTTGAGCAGGACCATTGTGGAAATTGTAATTAATTACTTTGTTAATTACTAATTGAAAAAGTATTCATCAAATGTTACTAATAAGTTAACAGTAGAAGTAACAATTGTTTTACTATCCATACTTTTTATTTTCCATACTTTAATTACTTTGCGTTAATCAGCACAACTCTGACTAAAGTGACTCCCAACACATTTAATGTTAAATACATGTGTAGGAACATCATGATTTAATGAACAAACCAGCCTACACTTTGTTCACTGACCATAGTGAAGGAGACTTTGAGAGGTACCAGTGTCTGGATGCGACAAGTACAACCCCCAATTCCAATGAAGTTGGGACATTGTGTAAAACGTAAATAAAAACAGAATACAATGATTTGCAAATCCTTTTAAACCTATATTGCAACACGTTCCAAAAAAGGCTGGGACAGGGGCATGTTTACCACTGTGTTAAATCACCTTTCCTTTTAACAACAATAAGCGTTTGGGAACTGAGGACAGTAATTAGTGAAGCTTTGTAGGTGGAATTCTTTCCCATTCTTGCTTGATGTACGACTTCAGTTGCTCAACAGTACGGGGTGTCAGTTGTCAAATTTTGCGCTTCATAATGCGCCACACATTTTCAATGAGATGTTGTCATCCAAACGGGAGTTTTACCAGTGGGTAAACGCGCACCAACTTTCCCTTAAGTTACCAGCTAACGCTAGCAGAATGTACGCTCAAGTCAGTGTTGCTTCGGTGTGTTCTGAGGCACTTTAATGAGAGACAGAAGCCGACTGATCAGTCCGACTGCCTTTTCTGCCGACGCTTGGCCGTAGGATTGGTGTGTGCCTTAAAAGGGACATGTTGACATTGTTTAAAGCACTTTTGATGTTGATATTGTTTACAAAATCATATGTGGTGTATATGGTGTATCATTTACAGAAATTAATAAGACTTGCAGAAGGTGCCTCAAGAGTTATATCTTTCAACTTAACAGCTAAAAGCTTGAGTTAGATTTGATTTCCGCTGTAAACTGTGTAAAATGTTACAATTTTCTTATGAAGGGATGTTACACTCTATTGGCTCCAAGCTGTTAATAATCCTACAACTCAAAGTGGAGGGGGGGGGGGGGGATGCTGGACAAAATGCTGGATCTAGTTAACGGCGTAAGGTTACTTGGATAGTGATGAGGCTGCCACAAGGGGGCGTGATACACATTGCTTAAGGCAGTCAGGAAAATGTCCTAGGATGTAATGCTGTCTGCTATAGCCGATACTGTTCAAATGTCAGGAGACAAATAAACAAGAAGCCTCTCGAGTTGTATGAACGTGTCACGGAGCATTCATTCCGCAAATAGAAACTTGTACATATGGTAGGCATAAGTCTGAGTGGAGGCTAACTTAGTTAGCATAGCTGCGGACATGTTGAGAAGGACTGGACTGTGTTAAGGCTAGCGATGCGGACAAAACAAAATGCCGCAGATACCGCCGTGCTGCCCGAGTTGTGACTGTTTCCCCATTGAGATGTGTTTCCTCTACCTGAACCTGAGCCAAACCTTATGTCCTACCCTTAACAACGTAGGGATGCTATCATTTTAACAGGAGGGAAACACTATTTGACGGAGAAACACACTTCAACCCACCAGCATGTCAGCGTCTCCGTGACTACATCCGGACGTGTGACGAACACAGAGAACTCCTCCCAGTGTTGCCACAATGTGTTGATGGAAGAAGAGAACATACAAAATCAGTACAAAGAGAGTGGGACCCACTTTATGGCAACGAGCAGCCAATCACACACTGAAAGGGGCGTAACTTGAAGCTGAAAGCATAACTTGAAGGGTCTTGCAGGCTGCAGACGGACTCACTTCCTCCGTTTGGGGCGGGACTTAAATGAGCTCTGACAGGTAGAAGATATACCGTGATGATGCAGCACCACAACGATAAATCAGCACATACTCCGCTTTCTCTTGTAGTGATTGGAGTTCCAACCACTAGAGGCATCAATGACTAGCGTTCCTACCTGTAAGCTACACTTGTATTTTCTTGACTAGACAGTAGACTCTCTCTCTCTCTCTCTCTCTCTCTCTCTCTCTCTCTCTCTCTCTCTCTCTCTGTATGTGTTGTTGGTAGCTCTCGTCCTTACCTGGCCGGTGTGAATCAGAGCGGTTGAGCAGCAAGCAGAGATGGAGACTCGAGTCTGAGACTCTAACTCGAGTCACACTTAGGTTGCACAAACAGCTGACTTCAGACTTGACTCGGACTCGACCCAAAAGACTTCAGACTTGACTCGGACTCGAGCTTTGAGACTTGTCAACAACCTGTTTTTATGCAATTATTGCTTTTTAAATCTAAATTTATTCATGTATTTCTATTTTCTTTTATTGGCGCATATACGTTGTGGAAACGTATGACGAGCTCCATGTCCCCTGCCCTTTGCCATAATGTGCAACGTAATGCAACATAATTTGTCATAACAGTGGCAGTAAGCGAACAGCTACATGCAAGGTGGGTGGCACCAAGATAAATGATGATCAACAACGTCGAACTTCATCAGGCATCTCAAAACGCACCCAAATAGGTCAGTCACTTGCTAATGTGAAAGAGACGTTACATTTAGCATATATCATCACAGGTAACAAGCTAACCATCGCAAAGTGTTGTGCTAATGCTGGGAACAGGCAAATTGTATCTTTATAGTTAGTAGTTGCTGAGGCTCAGACATCCATGGCGCACAGGAGGCGGGACGCACAGATCCATCTCCCCAGGAACAAACGCTGTGTAAGGTGGGCAAACTCATGTGATGGGTAGTTGATACCGTGGATGATTTGTATGCTATTAGGGAACAAGATGTACCCGGTCCACTAAACACTGGGCCGTCTTGACTGTCTTAATTCTGCACATATTTCTGTTACTGTAGTCCTATTTGCTATTTCATTATTTCATCCACGCGTGGCGCAGCGGATCCATGCGCACTGTCGTGGAGACGCTGGCCTCACTAACCTCTCCTCTGAGTCGGATCTCCCTTGCGCTGGACTCCGTTTCACTGAGCATACTAACACTTAGAAAATAAATAAATTGCATTACATCAGGGAGTTCAAACTGCTTATTGTGCGTGATTTGGACTGACACTGAGATGCATATTGTTCTGTAATTGGTGTGGTGCTGCCACTTTTCTCTTGATTTCCACTTTGACATTAGACATTTTTCTTGAGTGAAAGAGCCGTTACATTTAGCATATATCATCAGAGGTAACAAGCTAACCATCGCAAAGTGTTGTGCTAATGCTGGGAACATGCAAATTGTATCTTTATAGTTGTATCCATATGATGTGACAGACTTAGGTTAATATTTCATCAGGTCCGAGGGCTAGAGGGGTGTGTTAAGTAGACCCCATAAAGTTATCCTACAACTGATTTTGATACTGTACTGTATGGATGTTAGCTACAGGACATGCTTTGAATTCATAAGATTTAACAATATAGTGTTAGGGACAGATCAGATGGCCAGAGACTTGAGACTTGACTTGGACTTGTGGCAAAAGACTTGAGACTTGACTTGAACTTGACCCCTCAAAGACTTGAGACTTGACTTGTACTCAAGCTTAAAGACTTGAGACTCGACTTAGACTTCCAACAAATGACTTGTGAACATCTCTTGCAGCAAGGGGCTAAAAGTACTACTACTACTGAGTAACATTAGATCATAAAAAGTTTTGCCTGCTGACTAAGACAAAAGTAACGAGCAACGAGCCCATTTCAATTTCAGTAATTGTTATTGCGTTATTTAAATTGAAAAGTTAAGTAGTTACGTTTCTAGTTACTGCTGAAAGTAGTGGAATTACAGTAACGGGTTACTTTATAATGCATTACAAATATTTACTGGGACCATTACAGCAAATTGCAGTTGAACATTTTGTATACAGGCATTTACATTATAGACACTGCTTTTGGCCACAATTAAGCACATTGACCAAACACACTCCAGCCAGATACAGGTTTCAACCGAGTCTGGTTTCCCTACAGCAGGAATGTGGCAGGCAGCGTTCTGATATTCCATGAGTGTTGAAAGAGATAAATATTGATTTCTTCTTTCGTCTTTTCTCTTGCATCCAAGCACATCCAATTTCTTAAAAAGGTTCCCTTAATTAACGTTACTGTTGTTGCATAAAGTGTTTGCTTGAGCCAGTTAAAGGCCAAGTATGCATGCACTCATGTGCACATGATCAGGATGGTACCACCTCCGCCTCATTTTGAGCCAGGAAAACAGCCCAACACTGGTCCGGTTGATGTTTAGTTATGTTATGATATCCTCATGCCTAAATGTTATAGTTGTCCAGCAGGTCTTACCTGTGGGGAAAGTCCGTTGCTGACAGGGTTGACGTGGTTGCTTGGTGCTGCAGAGCTCATAAAGGAGTCAGGGTAGCTGGAGAAGCCGTGGCGGTTGGAGGCCAGACCGTAGGCAGAGCTGCTGTCAGTGCTGGACAGACCGCTCTGGTGCATGGTGGATGGAGGTAACGGCTGGGGACGGTGAACTGTGCCACCACCGTCTGAAGGGCAAAACACAACAGCACAAAGCTGAGCACCTAAAGATACACCAGCTTAAACCTCCTATTCCTGTACCTTCCTTGTGTGCAATAACACATCTATTTCTTCAATTGCTCAAGCATGTACACAGGACAGGAGCTAGGCTAGCAGTTTCCCACAGCTACCAGTCTATGTGCTAAACAGGAATAAACCATACTGTAAAAATATGAAAATGTTTACTGAGGTATATAAATCAAGTGAGAAGTAGGGTAATTTTCTCATAGACAGGAAGTGACTTCTTTTTGGAGCCAGTGGAGTTGCCCCCCTGTTGAAAATTAGATAGAATGCAGCTTTAAGGTAATACTGATGAAATGATATTAAACTTGATTTATTACCTTAAACATTCATAATGACATTATGGTCTCAATCTCTAGTTTCAAGTCTTCTTCAATACAGCATAACGTTCATTTCGTGAATGATTCTCCCATTTATTTTAAACAGAAGATAAAGCAGCGGGTGCTTTAGGACCTGTCAATCAGGACAGAGGCTTAGCGATGCTAACCATGCAAACACTGTGGACATTAAAAAAGCTCTCAACTTGTTTTAGGCTGTTGTCTGTGTTTTCATCTTAAACTTTGACCCTCTCACTGTGTGTTTTCACTTCAGCAAAGTCTTTTTTTTTATTAAATAAAAAAGTCTTGTTCAGCATTCTGCCAACTAACCTAGCTAGCTACAGCTAGCGTTAGCTGGTAAGTTAAGAGAAAGTCTGCCTTTTTTCTGTACTGCTGTACATGCAGATGAACAGTGCCAGTACCCAGGTCCGTGTTTACAGGCTGATAAATCTCTGCAAGATCAGGGTGCGAACTACGGGGGAGCTAGGGGGAGCTCGGCTCCCTTTAATAAGACATGGGCTCCCCTGAAAACGTGATTTGTGAAATTTTGGGGGATCTCTAAAAATATTGACAATTTGTCATTTTGACGTGCAATTTCAGTTTTGTGTAATGTGATCAGCGTGGATTATTATGTGTAAAACTGCAAAAATATCATTCATGCATGTCGGCGATTTGAACCTAATTCACTTCAATAAAGATAACTATACATGCTATTCTTGTTATGAGCATCTTTATATTTTATTTTATAAGTATAAATGTGTTATCTTCTCTACCTTGGGACAGAGTGTTGGTTGGGTAGCTAGACTCTGGCAGCTGGTATGTAGGAAGTGTTGGCATTCCTGTGGGAGGAAATCCGCCCGGCAACAGGTGGTTGAAAGCTGCTAGCTGATTAGCTCCTGCTTGTTTTCGCCACCTGGCCCTTCGATTGCTGAACCAAACCTGAAACAAAGAGCAAAAACCCAAATGGATCAGCTGTATCTCAGAGTCAGAGTGAGCTCTCCTGTTTCATTTCAATAAATTACAAATTAACTTGTCTGACCAAAAGCATTTTTTTGTACTAGGCTGTACACATGTTTATTTCTTCTACAAAGTTTGGATTTTTTAACTGGGGAATGACTCTGCTCAGCAGCCACTCGAGAAACTGCAGTTCAGCTGCTGCTTTAATAACAAACCTATGACAAACATAATTTTCATCTTCTTACTGATATATCACTAATTACTGAAATAAAAAACACTTTACCTGACACACCATAGTGTAAGCTAAACAATTCACTTAATGTTAGCTTAAAAGGATTACCATTACTTCTTGTGATATTAAATTAAACAAGTTCATAACATTAAAATTAAAAAAAAAACCTTTTCATCTGTGAAATGTTTTTCCATGTTGCTTAGTTTGGCATTTCTTTCGCATGAACATCCAAAAGCAGCACAAGTGTCTGTCTTTTTGTCTCAGTCTTTATGGTCAATCAGGTCAGATGTCCGTCCCAAAATGGCATCATCACACACGCATCTCACACAGCCGTAGGTGGTATCTAAGTATTTATACTTTTGCTGGTCTGTGCTCATCGCAGCCCAACAGCCCAGTCTCATGCCAGGTCGTTATATAGTCACGTTATTGTAATCTATTAAGTCGTGGACAGGTTACGTAAATGCCGTTTTTTTCGTGTGGCGATTACGAAATTGAAAGCAATGCATTTTAATGGGAAGCATATTTCGTGATCCCAGAACGAAAGCGAGTAGCGAGTAGTTGATAAGGCGAAAGCCCGCGTAGGGAGGTTGGTCGGGGTGGTGGATGGGCCATAAAACACAGGACTTTCACACAGGAAACCGGGGATCGCGCCCCGCGTGTGGCAGTACCTTTGTCCCGCTTGTTGCAGTTCCTTTGTCGGCGTGTCCCGCGTGTGACGGTTCCTTTCCCCGTTCTTTTTTTTTCCTAACCCCAACCGTCTCGTTATTGTGGCGGCGAGTGGCGAGTGGCGGCCCGCGAGTGGCGGCCCGTGCCGTTGTTTTGGCCGGCGTGTGGAGCCTCATTTCCCCGATCGCGAGTGGCGGCCCCTGCCGTTGTTTTGGCCGGCGTGTGGCGCCTCATTTCCCCGATCGCGAGTGGCGGCCCGTGCCGTTGTTTTAGCCGGCGTGTGGCGCCTCACTTCCCCGATCGCGAGTGGCGGCCCGTGCCGTTGTTTTGGCCGGCGTGTGGCGCCTCATTTCCCCGTAGTCGCGTCCCCCAGAGCAGGTTCGAAAAGCGTGACCTGTACACGTTCAAAAGTCGTTGCATATACACGAAAAAAACGTCAAAATCGTAACCTGTACACGAATTTATGAATCTAAATAACGTGACTATTACACGACCTGGCGTGAGACCGGGTTGAGCCCAAACACTTCATTAGCATTACAGGGTAAGTTAATGGCCCATCGTGTGCCACAGGTCTTCCCATTTATTTTGAATGGGGGTAGTGCATTTAGGCTGTGATGGTGAGGCCACATGGGGAAGCCGAAGAACACCTTGTATTGCACCTTTTGGAGAAACACAACCCTGTGTCACGCTGTGGTGGCCAGTCATGTAACAGAGATCAGACTTTTCGTTGTGTGAGGGCGGTGTGAGAGTCCCGTACAGGAAACAGGAAACATCACTGCCTCTATAGCTGCCACAAGAAAGTTTTAAAACACCAAACACAAGCACTGAACTGCCCGGGAGTTTGCAGCTGACTGTTTCCTTAGTCCCTCCGTCTCTTTACTTTCTCTCTTTCTCCGGGAAATGAAGCCGCCTTCAAGTGCGCTCGAAAACGTCCAGATCTATAAACGATCTGACAGAAAATAGGCTAACTGAAATATAGTCTAATTGTGCTACATTGGGGAGTTAAAGAACACAACAGAACGTCACACAAGTGGGCCGTTTCAGTGACACTTCCACACCTGCACACAACCCTGCAGAGAATTGCCATATCCCCTTTTGGTGATGTGAATGCAGCCTAAGTCACTGTTTTATGTCACAGACGGCATAAAAAGCAAGTCCTTATGAATTCCCCTTCACATCTTTCCTTAAAGCGTATCTCTCGCCAAATGCAACCTAGGGTCTTTTTGTGAACGTACTCAAGTCTTGTTTAAAAGCATATTTAGGACGGAATCGCCACTTTTAAGATTTTCCGCATTTTCGTTTTTCAGTCAAATGGCCTTTTTGGGAGTGCTAGGGTCACTTACATGCTAGCCTCAAAATAGCTATTTTTAAAACGCTAAGAAGGCTCGACACAACATGAAACTTTGCTCGAAGTATCACCAGGAGCTCTACACCTTAACGAAAGTATTGACAACATTGTTTGTGTACCCAGAGTTTACTAAAAAGAGAAGTTTTGAACAACTCACCGTAGCTCTTGTTGTTTCCGGCCACTACCACCTCGGCAGTCAAAACGAGTCAATATCCGAATGTGAATGAACGGACTCCATATGAGGCTCCTTTTTCAACTACAAGGTCAATATTGTTTTTCAATAACGACAAAACAAGAAATAATCCGTGCATTTATATGGAACTAAGCTTTAGGAGCTTTCCATCTTTACTGTCCTCCCTGTTATGTTGCATTCGGAAATCGATTGTTTTTGACTGATAAAATGGCTGCGGCCGGAAACAACATGAGCTACGGTGAGTTGAGAGGTCGAGGGGTGTGGCAATGACATCATTGATACGAAGTTTCGCGTCCAAACAAAGCCAAAAGGGAGCCGTTTTTGAATTTTTTCATCCTGGGACCAGGTTTCAAAAAAGTGTGTTTTCAGGCAGTGCGTTTACAGGATCCGTTTGGACGATTGACCCAAACGATGCAAAACGTGCTTTTGCATCATAAAGCGTCTCCGTGTGGATGGCCCCCAAGTTAGAGGAAACACAAGGAGCCACACCACACCCTTGGAGCATCCCTCAGCTCTATATACAGTACAGGCCAAAAGTTTGGACACACCTTCTCATTCAATGCTTTTCCTTTTTATTTTCATGACTATTTACATTGTAGATTCTCACTGAAGGCATCAAAACTATGAATGAACACATATGGAATTATGTACTTAACAAAAAAGTGTGAAATAACTGAAAACATGTCTTTATATTTTAGATTCCTCAAAGTAGCCACCCTTTGCTTTTTTATTAATAAGGGAAATAATTCCACTAATTAACCCTGACAAAGCACACCTGTGAAGGTAAAACCATTTCAGGTGACTACCTCATGAAGCTCATTGAGAGAACACCAAGGGTTTGCAGAGTTATCACAAAAGCAAAGGGTGGCTTCTTTGAAGAATCTAAAATATAAGACATGTTTTCAGTTATTTCACACTTTTTTGTTAAGTACATAATTCCATATGTGTTCATTCATAGTTTTGATGCCTTCAGTGAGAATCTACAATGTAAATAGTCATGAAAATAAAGAAACCCATTGACTGAGAAGGTGTGTCCAAACTTTTGGCCTGAACTGTAAGTGTCATTTGTGAGTTTAATTTCATTGTCTGATATTTGACTACCAAGCCATGTTTCAGACAGTGTAATAACACTGGGTTTATGTCTATGAGCAAGTCAATATTGAAATGGACTTCTACCATTCAAATGAATGATTTTTAATCATTTATTATCATCCAGTTTGAAGGCAAAAAATAATAAAAGTCAATGTTCACACATTAACTAGACTAGAGAAGTATAACCATGTACACTATATAAGGCATGCAGCTTTGTAGAGGTTGTAGAGATATGAAATATGAATCACATATAAAACACTTAACAAACACCAAACCAAAAAGAAGCCATTCAAGCCTACCAAGGGCCAAGTCATCTCTCTGACTCAAAGAGTAACTCTCGCCAAAATGCAACCTAGGGTCTTTTTGTGAATGTACCCGAGTCAAACTTTCATTTAAAAGCATAATTAGGACAGAAGCGCCACTTTTAAGATTGACCTTATTTTCGTTTTCGGTCAAATGGCCTTTTGAATTAACCTGACTCCGCCAGATGGATTGCTTCGCATTTGCTCGGCATATCCATCTGGGAACTTTGCGTTGGAGAACTTTTGGGAAGGGGCGGAAATACTGGTTAGCTGATTGGATAAACCATCTGTCTATCACCTATGTTGGTGATAGATGGGCCAAATCAACCAATCAGATCCACGAAGCATATGAAAATACAACCACAAGCCCGCCCCTGCTGCTGCAGGCAAAGCATAGCTCGTTAGCTCAGCATGCAAGCAACATGTCGGTAAAGGATATTTGCTGTTTGTGTTACGAGAATTTAGGAATAAAAGGCACCATTTCAGGTTCCCGGACCATATTCCAAAAGAAGGATCCAAGAGATAAAAGCATTAGTGAGCGACTAACAGAATTAGGGCTACCGCTGTCTGAAAATACTGGTTAGCTGATTGGATAAACCATCTGTCTATCACCACCTAACCCACCTCAAAACCAACGCTGATTGGTCGGTCGTTTGGCAAACGGCTCCAAATTTTCTCTATCTCAAGATGCCAGACTGATCTGCTAGTGGAAAACTGGAGCTCGCGAGATCAGGTCGGTCTCACAAGGCTATTTTTGAATGGGAGTGCTAAGGGCACTACTATGATCGCATCAAAATTGCTATTTTTAAAACACTAAGAAGGCTCGACACAACATGAAACTTTGCTCCAAGTATCACCAGGGGCTCGACACATGAACTCAAGCATTGAGAACATTGTTTGTGTACATAGAGTTTACTAAAAAGAAAGGTTTTGAACAACTCACTTAAGCAGTTGGTTTTTCCGCTCGCCGCCATCTTGCCACTCAAAAAGTGTTGATCTCCGAATGTGAATGAACGGGCTCCATAGGAGGAAATTTCATTCTTATATGAGGCTCCTTTTTCAACTATAAGGTCAATATTGTTTTTCACTAACGACAAAACAACGAATTATCTGTGCATTTATATGGAACTAAGCTTTAGGAGCTTTCCATCTTTACTCTCCTCCCTGTTACGTTGCATTCAGAGATCAACACTTTTTGAAAAACCAACTGCTAAAGTAAGTTGTTCAAAACATTTCTTTTTAGTAAACTGTGTAAGCACAGTATCTGAATAAACCTAACCCTAGTACAAGTAGTATCATCAGTTGTCTAGAAGTGTAGTGTCATTAGTTAAGGGTTTAAAAAGAAAAGGAAGGATGTTGAACATGAGGACATGTCAAACACACACACACATACACACACAGTACACTGAGCTAAATCAGGCAGATTGTAAAATGACCAAGGGAGTGTATTGCCAAAAGCTAAACTGTCTTCTTTTTCAACTCAGCAGGGCACTAATTTCCAAGTTCTTAATTAAAGCCAACAAAAAGAGAGACTTTCAGGGCAGGTAGCAGCCCGACACTGCAGAAAACACACTCACAGAGCCTGGATTTGTCTCCACACACTGACCCACATACAGGTAACTGCATTTTTATCCATATACCACTCGTATGAGTTAAAACACACACGCGCACGCATGCACGCGTACACACACACACACACACACAGACAGACAGAGTAGGAATCTATGTATTGCCTCCAGCTTTCCACCTGCCCATTTTCTCCAGGAATCCTCCATTTTTCATTTGGAGCAATTGGAAACATGCCTTTCAAGTGTAGAAGATCATTTGGACTCTTATTTCTGTAGAGGAGACTGAAATAATTAGAACCGGTGTTGATGCCCTCAGGTTCTACTGCAAGAGAAGCAGAAGAAGTAGCGTCTGACTGATCAACTCAATTGTCCAAAGACATGACTGTGGAGAGTGGCTCAGTAAAGGATCCTAAGACAGAGAGTTGGTAGGAGACATGACAGCTGAAGAGCTGCTGTTATCCATTCACCAACACCTTCAGTGTGCAGGGATAGAGTATGGAATACTTTAGGTTCAGTTCACAAAGTCTCTGTTTCACAGAGTCAAAGGGCTTTTTCAGACTGAAGTGTGGATATATGTAAATATGACTTCTGCTCTTTCTTTTCTTTGGAAGTAGCCTGACCAGAATCTGCCTGGGACCATCTCTGTTACTGTCGACTACTGTATGAATATCAGCAGCAGTATTGTGAACAAAGCTGTTGTTCATCATACCAACCGCTATAATTATTATTAATCATATTTCTGTATATCTGTATCAATGTCTCTGTGTCCCATCCTGTAGTGGCAGATGGCCACCTAGTATCTGGGTTTCTCTGAGGTTTCTGCCTGTTTAAAGGAGGTTTATCCTCGCAAACAAATGCTTGCTCTTGGGTGGCAATTGTTGGCTCTCTGTAAAGTGTCCTGAGATAACTCCTGTTAGGATTTGACACTATAAATAAAAATCTAGTGTTTGTTACATTCAGAACATGAGAGCGTTGGCAGAGGGATGACGCAAGTTGATGACATGTCTATGTCTCTGCTTGCATCACTTTTCTTTTATAATTTACATCAAAGAGCTGCATTCATTGCACCATCTGACATGCTTTTAGATTTCGAACACTTTATAAACACTTCATAAACAAAACCATAAAACAATAATACAATACAATTAAGAGTAAACACATAACAAATTCTCAATATACACATATTCATAAACAGCATAACAAAACAACATAAATAAAAATGCAATTTTCGAAAAAAGGAGTAGGAAGAAGTTTTCACTTCCCAAACTTTCCTTTTAAATTATAGACTGATTGTTCAGTGTTCATTTGTACCAGATCTCTAAAAACCAAGTTTTTCCCACAACTTCAGCGCTCCTGGCCAACTTTGCTCGCACATATCTTAAATGGGGTTTCCTGGTCCAACACCACACCCAGAAATGTATTTTCACATGCTCTTTTTATATCAACATTGTAAATCATAGCTTGTATGCCAGTGTTTATTTTGCAGTTTCCAAAACAGCATATTTTTTGTTTTGTTCAAATTGAATAATAATTTGTCCTTAACATTTTTGTGAGAGATGCCACTGTGTGCCATAAATAACAATAATCACATAATAACCTTGGTTAAACAAGGCTTATAGTGAAGGGATTTGAACTGTGATTTGCTTATTCTTCCAGAGTCTCGCTAATCTATTTTGAAATGACTAAATATTGTTTCTAGAGCAGCAACAGGAACGTTTACGACACTCTAAATCATAGTATAATATTCCTTACAGTTTGAAAAAGAATGAAGAACACAGATATGAGTCAGTATCAGTCCTTCATCCTGTCCTGCTGCTGGGATTTCAGGCTCTGCTTTCCTTTTCAGCAGATGTGGGGGACTCGAGTCGCCCAACTTGACACGACTCTGACTTATGGTCAGGGTTATTATAGTTTTGCATTTTTCATTAGTTTTTTATTTTTATTTCGTTTTGACTTTTGGTTTTCAAATTCAGTTTAGTTTTAATTGTTTTTTAAAGCGGGTTTGCTAGTTTATTTTATATAAATTTTTTGAAAATGCTTAGTTTTAGATTAGTTTTTATTAGTGTTAGTCAGTTAGTCTTTTTTGTAATATGGGTCATTTGTCAGGGGCAAGATTCAAAAAGGTCAGAAAAAGTATTAAATAATAACTCAACAAAAACATCATACAATTTTAGAAATATGTATTCACAATGTATTCAACAATACTACCGGTACATAAAATGTACATATGAGGATGAGTAAATGCAAGTGTGTAAGTGACGTGGACCCGGTAAAAAAACGAACTATGGCACGAACTATGTTGTGTTCAATTTGACATGGAATGTCGGAATTTCTGGGTTCCAAGTCAGAAACTATATATGTCTATGGCATAGACCAGTGGTTCCCAACCTGGGGTCCGGGCACCCTTTAGGGGGGCGGCAAAGATCACAGGGGGGCGCAAGTCTTTATCTGGTTTGAGGTTGAGGTAAAAAAAAAATGTTTGCACATGTTAAAGGAACACGCCGACTTATTGGGAATTTAGCTTATTCACCGTAACCCCCAGAGTAAGACAAGTCCATACATACCCTTCTCATCTCCGTGCGTGCTGTAAGGCTGTCTGACGGCATCAGGCCAGCACAGAACATGCAGGAATGGTTCCAGTAATCCTACTGCTCCCAATAAGTGACAAAATAACGCCAACATGTTCCTATTTACATATTGTGATTTATAGAGTCACAGCGTGTACAAAAAACAACGTAACACAAGACACAGCCGTCTTCTAACTGTAAACAAACCGGGAACTATATTCTCAAGCGGAAGAATATAGTACTTGGGCGGAGTGATATGCTCACAGCAAGCCTGTCTGAGAACATAGTTCTCCATTCTCCATTCACACACTGCACCGTACAAGGTGCCACCTGCTCATCAGATAATCATTCACACACATTTATACTCTGATGCGCAGACTCGGGGTTCAGTGTCTTGCCCAAGGACACTTCGACATGGGACTGCAGGGCCAAGAATCGAACCACCACCCTTCCGATTGGCAGGCAACCTCTCTACCACTGAGCCACAGCCGCCTCTGTTAGCTGTTAGCTGCTAGCTGTTATCATCCTCGTTTTTCCTGCCGCCACGACATCACCATTTTATGAATGAAACATGGCGGAGAAACGTAAACGTGCTGATAACTGCTCTGTATCAACAAAAAAGAAAGTAAGGCTCGGGGGGGGCGGGAGCTCAGCAAAAAAAGGTTGGGAACCACTGGCATAGACCGTATAAAACAGGTTTATGGTTGAAAATGTCTATGGTTGGTCGACCAGGTAGCGAGATCCTCTGCTCATTAGAGGAACGTTACGATCACCGGTACGATACACAGAGACATCGTAGCTTCAGCGAGTCGTCATCCATGAGACATTGAAGCTTGTAGTCTTTCTAATTACGTATTTTCACAGTCTTATACTTCAACAGTTTAACAATGAACGGAGACTTGCTTCGGTTGAAAAATAATGTTTTAAATTGACGAACATTATATTTGTAATCCATGGCTCAATTCATGGGATCAAAAAATAATTATTATCTCTCCATTGACTCTCGTTCCTATTTTTTCCGAATTAAGGTCCCGTGAACTGGAAGTAGAAGGACTTGACTTTGGCTCTCTATTGCTCTGCTGTAAAGGCTAACGCTGCTCGGTTAGCAGAATGACATCATGTTAGCAAGCACAGCCGAAACGACATGTCATAAACGGAGTAGTCTATATCCATGATTTTCTACTTCCGGGGATGGCTCTGGTGCCGCCGGAAATCTCCGGAGGATTTATGAGGACTATGGTTAACTGCTCCTCAGATCTCTGCAAGGTAAAACTGTTCAGAGTTTTCTGTTGCACGACTAAAACAACTTTTAAACGTACACACGTTCCCCCGAAACAAGTTCCTTCCCGAGGCTATTTAGTAGAGGCACGGGGCTCCGCCCGGAGCTTAGCACTGCCCATGACGATTGTGATTGGTTTAAAGAAAGGCCTATAAACCAGAACACTTTTTTCTCCCATCCAGAATGCTATGTGGACTCGACAGACCTTCATCCGCAGTGCTGTGGAGGAAGGTCTGGACAAGCAAGACTATAAATAGAGTAACAGCCGTTGTTAGCCACCATGCTAATGGCATTGATTACTAAGCCAAACGGTGCTGTCCAATCCAATCCACTTTATTTATATAGCACGATTTTAACAAACACAAGGTTTCCAAAGTGCTGCACAAAAAGCTAAAACAGAATAAATAGATAACACAATAAAAGCACAATAAAAAGATGAGGTACCCAATATAAAAGATAAAAAGCAATAGAATTAAATACAATTAAATAAGTAGAATAAATACAAAATAAAAAACTAAAATGCACTACCTGCACACAATAAAAATATGCAAGTATGCAGTCTACATCAACACTCTACCTGGTGTTAAAAGCCAAAGAAAAGAGGTGGGTTTTAAGAAGAGTTGCTGTCACTACTATGTTAGTTGTTTATAAGCACCTGTTTCTTGCAGAGTGTCACGTTAATGAGTCTCTCTCTACTGTTACTCAGTCCTTCTAAGGTAACGTCAGCTCCGTGCTCTAAGACCTCACAATGCCTTGTTTTTCTCACTCCCGTTAACTTGTTGTTCATCAGATGTGACATGACATGAGCATTTTGTTTTCACACGCGGGTAGGCCAAGGCGAGAAGAGGGAGATTCGCTAACTTTAGCCAACATATTTATAAAAAATAAACATTCAAATAGGAATCTCAGCATTCAGTTAGTATTGATTCCTTTTAGTATTCAAATTATATTATCTTTGGGAATTCGTTCCAACAGCCCTAGTGTGTGTGTAGGAGCTGAGAACTCTCAGCAAAGTTTGCTACACGAAAGTGTTATAATTGTCGGGTAAATTCTAGGGGGCGTTGATAGTGAGTTTACTGCGTCCTTTCTGACTTAAATGCTATAGACACAGGCAGTTATCTAGCAACATCCCTGGAACTATAGATGTCCAAACCTCTAAGCAATGACAGTTCATTGGGGACCATGTACTACAGTCAAAAGTTCCAGAACAAGTGAGAAAGTGGACCTTGAGTTGGGTTTGTTTTGTCAACTGTACATTAACTGCTCCTTTTTGAAAAACTGTGAAACGTGTCAGTGGATGTAAGATGACCTGCGTAGATAATTCTGAGGTCTGCAGGTATAAGAACTAATTGACAGAGTGTGGACTTGTTTCCATGCCATACTGGTTTCTCACTCTAGGTTTTCCCTGGGTCTTGATTGATCCATGTTGCAGTTGTGGATTAAAGCTCCCATGAGACAGCCTCAGACACTTTAGTGATGCGCTGTGAATTTTACAGTGAGTGGTGGGCTTGAAAGTGGTGGGAAATACAGATTCCAGCCAAAATGTCAGGGAGTGAGACATGCATGAGGAATGTGGCCCCCACCCCACTGCTGAACACCTAACAGCTGTTGTTACAGCTCTACAGTATTTTCTCCAGCAGTACTGGGACACTGGGGAGCTGTCAAAAGCCAACAGAGATCAAAGACAGGGTTCTTAGCTGAGATGTGAACAGCTGGCAGTGTCTAGCATTATACTGTATGTATGTGTGAGTAATAGTTGAACTCAGTGGGTAAATATGGAACTTGGTCTCTTAAGTAATGTGGCATCTTTTGCAATAATACATCCAATCATAGAGGTTAACAGAACAGCTTGAATGCAGAATCTGTAGGCAACGGGACAAGATTTTTTTCTTCAAGTATTTTTTTTTTATGTATCTGCATTCATATGCAGATAGAGACATCTTCTCTAAACTCCAACATTCTCACTTCCATAACTTGTATCTGGATATCCACTGGCTACATTGGAACCCCCGAAATATTGGCTATTGCTCCTAGAGGTTAAGCCGGGCACAGACAACAGGAGCTTCGGATGGTTTGATGCCAAATTCACCCTTTCCTGATAATCAGCGAGAAATGTGGTCGAGGACCTGGTTCGGTATCGATGTTCAAACATGTTTGATATTTAGGTAGTAAAAATTTGTATGATTACGATTATGTTTGTGTCAGTACTTTTCAATAGCCAATGAGAGAGAGAGTCCTGGAGCAGCTGACGGTGTCGCCAAGCAACAGTAAACAGGGGGTTGAAAGGGTTAAACTCAGCCGATTTTTAGCCTGCTATATTAGAGAGGGCTGGTAGAAATAATAGGTGGTCACCTGGGGCGGTTGGTTGCCCAGAGGTTAGAGAAGTGGACAAGTGGCCCAAAGATTGCCAGTTCAAATCCCTGGTGAGATGACAGCTGGCCTGGCAACCCAAAGGAATAGGCATTTTTTCAACAGTCATGGGACACATATTAGGTGGGGGGTTTTGGGTCCTCCCACAGACAATTTTAAGCTTTTAACACTTCATTTCTTGCATTCTGGTCAATTGTTATGAGCCAATTTCTGCCTTTTCTGCATCAATTTATGCTGGAAATGTATTCTCCTGTAGATCATGTTTTCTCATTAACGTTATCCCTGCTGAGTTAACACACACATACAGGCATGGTTCCTCCTCTTTTTTGTCTACTGTTTGGGGGAGTAACCTCTTTAAATGTGGCACCTGTCCACGTCAATGATACATTAATTCATTTATAAACCCCCAGACTGTAATAGCTCAGATGTGTTTTAGCAAGATGTATGCTCATGTTTAAAACTTTCTGCACATTCAACATATAACTAATAAAGACTAATAAAGTCACATTATTTAATCCACCTGCCCTATGTATATCAGCTATGCATTATGTTATTGCTCTGCTGTATGGCAGTATCTCATTCAGACCGTCTGACAGACACAGAGCCCTGTTTGGGACTGACAGTGGTCTCTGCATGAGACAAACTTCAGGACAGAGGCTGTACGCTGCTCTTCATCGGAAAACTGAAACTAGGGCAGAAATGCATGGAGCACGGACACATGCTAGAAATATTGTCTAAATGGATCTGTGGCCCAAATTGGTAAGACAAAGAAATCTGACATGACCAAAGCCAAGGATCAGTCTCATAGTGTTTTCTTTAGAATCAAATGTTTGAGTGAATGTTGAATGTTTGACATTCTAACAACACTGTATGTTTATGGTTGGATGGATGGATGGGCAGATGAATGGATGGAAGGATGGATGGATGGATGGATGGATGGATGGATGGATGGAAGGATGGATGGAAGGATGAATGGATACATAGATGGTAGGATGGATGGATGGATGGATGGATGGATGGATGGATGGATGGATGGATGGATGGATGGATTGATGGATGGATGGATTGGTGGGTGGGTGGGTGGGAAGATGGAGGGATGGGTGGTTGAATGGATGGATGGATGGATGGAAGGGTGTGTATTACCTGGACCCTGGCCTCGGTGAGTTTGGTCCTCTGGGCCAGCTCCTCCCTGGTGTAGATGTCGGGGTAGTGGGTTCTTTCAAAAGCCTTCTCCAGCTCCTCCAGCTGCTCTGCAGTGAAAGTGGTGCGACTCCTGCGCTGCTTCCTCTTCAGGGGGAGGTCAGGCTCCGACTCCACGTCTGACACTTCATCCATCCGACTGCCTGGACAAACACATTCATGTCAGCATATTTAATAAAGTAAATATGTGCTTCTTCTCTAAAGATAAACACACAATAAGCTGACTAAATCAAAAGGCTCCTCATTTAAAATACTTTGTAGTAAAAAGATGCTGATCGGCTTACTGATTTTTCCTGATTGTCTACTGATAATACTGGTAATATTAAACATTATTGATCAAATTGTACGTATAATGTACTGCCATTCTTATTGATGGTTGATGAACATACAGGAAGTAAATTTGGCTTTATTCAAGCCATTCTGTGGTTGGGGTATGTATGAGCTTTATTTTATTTATAAGATATGTTTTTCAAAACGATGACCTAGTTGTCTTGGGATGTCTATTTCTAATTACTGTAGCAGGTTCATATATTGCTAATTACTGCTGCAAAGTGAGACCATGTAATAAATCACATCATTATTGGCTCAAAATTGTTTAGGTGGCAAACATCTGATTTTTAAAATGAAATCAGACGCTTGCATTCACATATGCAATATAATAATATGCAGTATATATGTAGTAATTCAACTTTACACATAGCATTCAGGTGACCAAAGTGGTTGAAAAGAAAACCTAACGTCTGATTCATACAGTCCACTGTATTATTAACATTATAACATTATAATCTGAAACAAGAGACTGAGAGTAGGACCATAGCAAACAACAGAACAACAAATCAACACAACATGGAGCCAACTTGTCAATGTCATATTTGTCCAGCATTTATTAAAAGTCATCAAACCTGTCAACACACAATGTATAGTTATCCAAAAGAGACATCTACAGCATGGAGCTGCTCGGTGATCGGCGATCGCAGCCCAATGCATGCTGGCTATATTTGTGTCTGACTTGCTCTGACGTCATGCACACATGGGCAACGATAACTTAGAGAGATCAAGGCATCCGCAGGTTTAAGAACCAGGCGCCGCTGTTGCTCTCCACCGGCTGGAAGACCCAGGGCATGATGCCTCTCAGCTGATAGGTTCAGAATTAATTCAACACTATGATGTTAAGTTTAGTTTAGTCGTCAGAGAAACTAAATCCGTTCAGGTTACGGATCATCTACAGTATATTAACATCAGCAACAGATCGCATGTAAAGCGTTTTGACAGCTACTCTGTCATACTAAAAACAACTGGAGACTGTGTACAAGCTGATGTGTCTGATAACATTTTATTAAATCGGAATCAGTCCTAACAGTATGTGAGTGTTTCTATGACTTCCTGTTCAGACTGAAGCAGGGTTCGACATAAGCGATGGCTCGGGGCCAGTAAAACAGTATGTCGAGCAGGTAGATTGGCCAGTCAAAGTCACGAGTCAGTTCTTAACGTTTGGTGCAACACGTGGAGTTTTCAAAGAAAAGAGTCCACATATGCTTTGGCCCTTCAGTAGCGGCTGCAGCAACTCAAACCCAGTCAGACTGGAGCTGCTGTCCGCTCTCCTCCTTCGCCAGGAGCTAGCTAGTAATATTAGCGTACGTCGGGTCTGGCTGAGGTCGGGGTGCTGCAGCTAACTCTAACCCAGCTGCAGGTGCAGCAACTGCTGTTTGCTGATGTCCGCTTCCTCCCAGCCAAGTAGTTTCTAAAGGGTTGGGATCGAGGCATACAATTATTTCAAAAGTTTTTTGCCACCGCTCCCGACTGCCACTGCCTGCTCCCGTACACTTTACAGGCGAGGCGCAGTTCGTCTCGAAAAAGCCTAGTTTGGTTTAGTTTAGTTTATTAGGTTATAATGTCATGGACAGTCCCCTTTAATCAACTGTACAGTTAAGGAGCAGCTAATGCCTCTACGGCTAATTTCCAGCTGTCAAACGCCAGTTGTCAATAGGCATCCTCAAATACAGTGGTAAAAAAAAAGAATTTAAAATATAAATTATATTACATTTATAATTAAAGCAGGCCTAAGCAAAAGAGATTAAGACATATAAACATATGGCACACAGTTGGAACAAGCACAAACAAGAAAGCACAGATGATGGCAAAGGCATCAAAGCAGTTCAAGCAATAAAAACATTCCAAAGGGAACAAGGAGAATAGTTCCAGAGGCCACATTGAAAGAGGTAGGCAGCAGAGATGGAGCTGCAGCAACAATGACTGACAGGGCAATTTCAGTGAACACGATCCAGGCAGCAGTTACAGTGTCTCCAAAAAAATATTTGACAGAGTAAATGAGTAGTGTGTAAATTCATTTTGAGGGGACATTGACATCTGCAAAATGACAAATGGTAGGGCACCAATAGAAAAGCCGCGGTGCTTGAAGACTGTGGGACCCAGAGTAGAACAGTCTTCTCACAATCACTGATGGGGAAACAATGTGTCCATTCCAAGAGAGAGGCTATCTAACCTCCCTAAAAACCACCATCACTTCTCATGGACATCCCAGGCCAGGCCACAATGGGTGTAGACAGATGAATAGTCCCTGACCCGGGACCATGTGGATTCTGAGATCTTCTCACAACATTTGTATCGTATCATAAGTGTCCAGGGGCCTGTACTACGAAGCCAGTTGAAAGTATCCAGGATATCTTCGGGTTATCTGGCTTCACTAACCCTAACATCCGCCATCATGCTAGGCGGTCACACAACGGTGGTTATCAACTCAATCAATCAACCCAGGGTTACCCAATCCAGCCATGAGTGCAATCACAAAAATGGGGCGGGGTTTGCAGCATATGACCAATCATGGACAAGTCTACTGGCAGAAGAGTTAAAACTACAGTATAATATTAGACAAATACGGAGAGGTTAAACAAAATCCAGGCAAAAAGCATCACATTTGCTGCTGCCAAATGCAGGAAAGACTGCTGACACAGTGTAAATGCATAGATTATAGGCTTATTATATCACTGTATAATAGAAAGTAGTAGCATACACTTCTCCAAATTAAACAGTGTATCACTTATAAAAGAGGTGAAACTTAGGCATGTCTCAGGCATTCAAAACGCAGTGGTTTTGAAGCATAAAATGTAAACTTCTGTTGTGGTCTTCTTATTAATTGTCCTTATTTATTGTGGGCAAACAGAAACACATTCATCACAATAAACAAGGCTATGTTTTTATGATGCTTCAAACAGCTCTGTGTGGTTATTTATATGGCAAAACAATTTTCTTGTGCTTGGTAAGTACAATTCTATATCAAAACCTGCATATCCCAGCATCCCCTAGGGCACAGTCCTGAGAGTTGGAGTAGAATGAGGGGTGCTAATCTCTCTGGACCACCTTGGTGATGTGTGTAGCACCATTCTTCCACTATGGGCCTCAGGGTAGCCCAGACAAACACACTGAAAATAGTCCCAAAATATTTATTGCGCAGCTGATTTCACTTGTACACAATGTGTCCATGCCGCTGTTCAGAAAGAGCCATGGAAGATTATCTGAAGCATGCAGATATCCATTTCAAATGAGGCTGCCTACTACCGTATGACATCACAGTTCAGGTGAAACTAGTCTCTCATGTCCAGCTCTTTCTCCACAGCGCTGTGGGGTAAGGTCTGACTACACCACACAGACATTCTGGGATTTCTTTAAACCAATCACAATCGCCTTGGGCGCCACTAAGCTCCGGACGCAGCGACAGTGGCTCTGCCAAATAGTCTCAGGAAGGAACTTGTTTTAGTGGAAAATTTGCACCCCGCAAAAGAAAACGCCACATATAATATTAAATTAAGTCAACTGTTCTCGCTCGGGAGCTATTTAAATTAGCTGGATACATAGTTAAACCTCATTGGCCCCAATCCCACCAATCGGTCTCAAAACGTCCCAGTTAGAGAGGAAATGCCCTAAACATATTCTTTGTAAATCTTTACAATGATTCCCCGAAAGAACCAAGCAGGCCTGCCTTATGATGCCTCATGTCACTGACTGTCAGGCATACCATTTCCAAATATCAGAAGCATCTACAAACACAGAACACTAAAAAAAGGCAAAGCAGACACCCCCTTGCCTCTTGATTTGAACTGTGGCCTTCTGGATGATGAAACTGAACCCCAATATTCGGCCGAATCCGAATCCTGGATTCGGTGCATCCCTGGTTTTCAGTTAATCTGTCTGATTGGCTGTGTGGGTGTGTATAGACTGATTGACTGACTTTGTTGCACCTTTTAGGGCAGGACAAATGACAGTTGTTTCATTCTTATTGGTAGAAAAAGATTTGTGACCTAAAAAACTCCCATCTAAGCTCCAGCTCACCTTCAAACGGAATCTAATCAGACACAATAACTGAAATGACCTGTGTGGGCGTTCAGAGGCTTCAAACGGATGTCAACAGGCAACAGTCCCATGCTGTGAATTTAGCGTTCATAGAGACGCAGTTACAGATGCAAATACATAGATTGTTGATGGCCATATATAGTATCTAAATGAAAATGTTTAAAAGGCCCCCTGCACTGTGATCGTGGGCTGTTTGGATGAAATATGACAATGGCAAGAGAACGTTGTGGAAATGTTTGGTCCTCTATCTCAATGTGAGGCATATAAAGCCATGCCGTCAGTTTCTCAGTCTACATGTTCTTGTGTCCTGCACCTATGTATAGTCAAGGTGGGCGTACTTTTGTTAACTTTTGCACATAAAGCAATGATGGCCTTTGGAGACCAAAACCACATTTAAGACTGAAATCCCACAATGCCACCCATGTCAGCAAACTATTCAATCAAAATATGGCATGAAATTGCACTAAATACACCAATGTAACAGTGTTAGCACTTATTTTTAAGTTGGTGGTAAAATGAAAAAGCATGGAGCATGTAAATGCCGGTGTGATGCGCTCCCCGCCCTGCTCTCTTCTTCCTCTCTGTTGTCTTCCTTTGTGTTTTATTGCTTTGAGGATGGAGGTCTGGTAGTCTAGTTTTTGCGTCTTTATTTCTGTTAGTTAGTCACTAATCTTCAGTTTAGGGGGGGTAGTTCTAAGTCCGACGGCCCTTGATGGGTTGCCTCAGGCTTCTTCCCTTCTTTTGTTCTTTTTGGCCAGACCTCCAGACTCCCATAGTTTTGGTTTAATCAATAATAGTTAAGTTGTGAAAAAACTTTAATTTGCTTCAAACTAATCCTCCGGTTTGGTGTTCCTCGACAGATTGACGGTCACATTTAAGTCGTGTTTGTTTGCTGTGGCCGTAACAGCCGGCTCTATGGCTTTTTGATGTGGTGCATTTTAAGATGTGGGAACTGTGCAGGTGGGTGATGTGAGTTACTCAGAAGTGCTCTGTCTGCATTCAGTTTTTTTCATTTACATTGTAGGTAGGGCTGTCTATCAAATAAAATATTTAATCACGATTAATTGCATGATTGTGAATAGTTAACTCGCGATTAATCCCACACATCTTTAATCTGTTCTAAATGTACTAGTAAAAATTTAAGTTTTAATGCTCTGATCAACATGGGAGCAGACAAATATGCTTGCTTTATGCAAATGTTTATTATTGTTGCAACAATCCAAAACAATGACCAATACTGTCAAGAATATTCACCAGGCGCCCGGGGGGCTCACCTGGTAGAGCGCCCATATATATGGCTTTACTCCTAGACGCTGCGGCCGCAGGTTCAACTCTTCCCCGGCGGCCCTTTGCTGCATGTCATTCCCTCTCTCTCTCTCTCTCTCTCCGCCTTCATGCCTTCAGCTGTCCTATATAAATAAAGGCCTAAAAATGCCCAAAAATAATGGGCATTAATTAAAAGGAATTGTGTTAACTCGTTATTATCGCGCTCATTGTAAGTGTATAATTCAGCATCCATCTCACACAGTGTGAAGATTCCTGTGACCGCACGAGTGCAGAGGCTTCAGCTTCTGATATATCAGATGTGTAAGTCCTAAGTGGAGCAGAGGTTTGCAAATGTGCAGGTATATATTTGTATATGTAAATGTATTTGTGTTGTGGTGTAGAGAATTCTGGGCATTGACTAGAGAGTGGAGGGCAGTTTGTTTGTTTGTATGTATGAGTTCAGTGTGTGCAGAAGTTGGCCATTTGTTGGTAAAGTAAGAAAAAAGGGCCAATCAAACTGGCTTAGACAAACAGGGTTGGCTCTGTAGTTTAATTAAACAAGGAATTATGGGATTAGTGCGAGGCTATCATTAAAGGCCACTTGAGGAGGGTCTAGGAGAATATCTTTTTGCATCCCCCCCACCCCCCTAGCTGCCCCTCTTGAAAGCTCCCACTAGAGAATTCTCAAAGGATTACATGTGGCCGCAGGACATGCTGCTGCATTAATTAAATCATTTCTTTCACCATTTAGTCCCAGCAAAGATTTGATTTCCTAAAAAGCGAAGGTAAAGAACATATACACTTATACACATGCACGTCTTTACAGAGAGCCTCCATATATAGTATATGTCTTGTTTGTTGCTGGTAGGTTGGTGGAGGGATGTTGTGTGTGTGTGTGTGTGTGAGGGAGGGTGGGGGGTGAGGGTGGGGGGTGGGAGGTGGATGCTGCAAAGCAATTTGGCACTAACTCAGCGTGACAACACTTGAGGCCGCTGCAGTGGGCTGGGATCACTTTCCAAAAGGCACCTCTGAGTCCTCGGGGTGCTGCTGCGACAGGATGGACTCTATTTGTTTTCCCTCCACATGCTGCTGGATTTAGGGGAGGAGAGGGGCAGAGGAGGGACGGAGGGAGGGAGAGGGGGAGGGATGGGAGTGAAAATGAGGCTTCCTGGCCTCAAAGTAATTTCGCTCTCTGTCAGCCCACACCGCCTGGATTTGACATCGGAGCAAGCAAACGAAAGGCTTGTTGTTTCCTGTTTTTACCTATCTTCTTTTTGAATCACCTTACTACCAAAACCACTTAATCTAACTCAACAACCAATGTTATCTGAGTATCTACTTTAGGACTCCTTAGCTTAGTATTGTTGTTGTGTGAAATGCATATCATGTGGGTCGATATATTTTGGAAATCTAAATAAAATATGTTTCTAAAAACAAAAAAAAAGGAAATCACAACTCGGCCTTCAACTGGATGATCTCATGATACAAAACAAGTCAAGTATCGACATGATCAGTTTCTGTGGGTGTGCCAAGCAGCAGGATGAGATAAAGATTGTGGCGCTCGCAGAAAGAAAATGAAAATTCAACAGAAATGTGTCTTTCCAGAGACATGAGCCCGTTACTCTGAATAATCTACAGACCTCCCTGTGAACATCTTTTTTCTATTATTATTATTATTATTATTATTATTAAGTGTTTAAAGTGTATATATAGTCAGCTGTTCTAGCACTATTAATTATTTGGTAACATCTGATCATAGAATAAGCAGATGAGAATGAAGAATCCTCTTCATGCCTGTGTTTCGGCAGTAACATTTCATTTGCACTTGAATAATATGCATTTTAAGTGTTCTTGCCAGAGTAGAGACTCAATAAAAAACTGGGTCACCTGAGAGCAGATTTGAAAAGCAGAGCTGAGAACGAAGCTCCCCAATAATTGGACATGTAAATGGCCCAGCCATCGCCGGCAGTGTCCGGGCCGCCGCTGCAGCATCGCTGGGCCGGCATTGCATGCTTGCAGCAGCTCCACGCTCATTTAGGATGGCAACACAATGAGGATGGAGGAGAATAAAGTTTGACAGGCCGGTGGATCAGGAGGGTCAGCTCCTCTCTCCAGCTGATAATGGAAAGCAGAGATTATGGTAATGAGACAGACGCCCAGAGCCGATAGAGGGGCTAAACCTGGACTTCATCTTTGTCTCCACCAGATCCCTCGATTGGCATGCTACGTCTTATCGGGAGAATGGGAGCAAGGAGCAGCTTCACACACACACACACACACACACACACACACACACTTACAGGGTTTGTTTGAGCTGTGGTATAAATAACAGCCTGGTTTTGTTACAGAGAGAATACGATTAGTATAGAAACACATCCATGCTTTTATTTTTTTATCAGATCACTGGCATCATGTGCAGCAACTGCAAACAAACACACACACACACACACACACACACACACTTTCTAAAAAAACAAATCTAATTAAAGTCCAATAGCATCTGAAGCCGGTTATTCATTGTCGCAAGTAAAATGGGACATTCTGATTAATTAATAATGATAGCTGTAATTCCATAGTTATGTTCTAGGGAGAGAGATTTATTATCAAATTAATACCCAATTATTTTTTTCACAATGTGCACTAAGTGTGTGCTGTGCTCTACGTCTAAGGCTTTTATTCTTTTCCTGTCCTGAAGTGAACTTGAACAAAGACTTTTTGTTTGAGATAAGTCCATCAATGCCTCCCAACGGGATCATTCTGACAGCAGGAAGCATTGGTGGTAACGCTGATAGTTTCTCAAGCCACAAGTACACTGTAGAAATCATTGTATTATTATAGGTAAATATATTGGTATATGTGTTTATTGTGCTGTGTATGGAAACTGTGTTTCCATAAACGCTGTAGAACCCACCCCCAAAACAATTTCCAACAGAAATAAAGGCTCTCATATTGTTATTCATATATAGATTGTATTTATTGAGTTAATTGTTCATTTACAGTATACATTTCCTGCGTATTTTATTTCCCATCATGAAGCCATCTCAACACTGCCTGGAATTCAGTTCTGCTGGAAAAACATTGAATTCTATTTTATTTTTTTTTAGGATTCAATGTTTACCTTGACCTGTGTCTACACTTTTTTTGTGCGTATTATTTACTATGATGATATTGCCTATGTTGTTGTTATTCTTTCACCCTGATGGAAACCGTGCGAGGCTGAAACTGGTTGGCGTTTGAAATAAAAGAAGGATGTTAATTTACCTTTTTGTTTTTTTGTTGTGCGCAGATGTCCCATCCTCCCATCCTGGGTTCCCTGACTCACTTTTATGTGACACCGACTGAGGTCTTTCATGTATTTAAAGGAGCATACCAGATGGTTTGGTTGGCGTTATATAAGAGCAGGACAGGGATCGTCAAACCTTCGTTAGATAGATGACACAAGTCCTGAGTAAGACTGCAGTGTGTAAACGGAGCACTGACAATACTGTTCCCCACTTTGACCAAGACATGGGGACAAAAACCGACAGAGCTCTGGAGAGCTGCATGAAACTAATTATGGGTCATTTTGAAAATCATATTAGTTCCAGTATAATTACACTCAGGATCTGCTTTCAGTTGGGCTCCAGAGGCTCTGACCGGTGGAACAGACTACACTGGCTCAACAACTGATGAATTTATTATTATTATTATTATTGTGCAAAACCAACTTGCAAAACGGTGTGTTGATGCCTCAGTTTGGTCTGCAGCTGTTGTGTTTGTGTGTGTGAGAGATGAAAGAAGGAGAAAGTGGCAGTAAAAGTCTTTTCTAGTGAGCTGTCTCTGATAAGCATCTGTGTGTGTGCTATCTGCTCAGCCTTAGGGCAGGATTTACCCCACCTGCCTGCTCTCCTCGCGGCCCACACTCGCACCGTGACTAGCTGCCTGCCGCGCGCACACCTCCCTTCAACATTACACACTGTCAAGTCAAGTCAAGTCTGTTTTATTTCTTTTGCCCAGAACCTCAGACTGAAACTAGATGAATCTGGTCTGTGTGAGCAGTTAAACACAGGCAATCCTCTCTCCTGATGGTGGTTTATTTACCATCACCCCCACCCACAACTTAGTGTTTAATTCATTCACCACTTCATTTTATTGCCAGCTACTTTTGGGAGGAAATGTAATTGCTGCCTGGATTGTGTTCACTGGCATAAAATGTTACACTGTTGCAGCACACAGCAGCGGCAGGGATAAGATCGGGGTGGACAGACCATAGATAGGTGTGTGCACCGCGTGTGGTTAGCTTAAGTTTGCTTTCTTTTATTTTTTGGTTATTTTGGTGAATTTGAATTTGGTGCTTTAATCAACATGCTAGCTAATTATTCCGAAATATTTACCCTTCATTGCAAACAGACCAAATGAACAGAGAGGGTACAAACTAGGGCTGGACGATTAATCGAAAATTAATCGACATCGAAATTCTTAAGCTGTTATCAACGTATTTTTCCCAAGACTATAATTTCGATCATTTATTCCTGTTGATACGCCTACTTTCTCCTTAAAAACATTATACCGCGTGTGCTTTCTACCGCATGGAAAGCATAATGGAGGCTAACTCAAACACAGAGTCCGAGTCAACTGATCAACTCGTGCCCTTCAGTGTCCTTCGTCTGGAAACATTTGGGCTTCAGAAAAGATGATTTAGTACAACGTGATTCATTATCGTTCATTTATCGTTATCGAGGTCAAATGTGCAATTAATCATGAGTTTGATTTAAGTTCATAAATGTGCAGCCCTAGTACAAACTCCCAGCAGTAAAAGACTACAATCACAATGTCGACTTCTAGGCTGCTGGCGGTCCTCAGCAGCTGAGCAGCGCTGGCTGCAGGCATGTGAATAGATGGGGGCCATAGTGAAGTGGAGAGCTGCTGGCTGTGGCTCTTTTAGCCGTCATGTCTTGGCTGTGAAGGCTCTTTGGACGCCTCTTTCTGGTCAGCTGCCCAGGGCTTTTCAGGGCCAATAAGAGGCAGCACCTCAGGGGGCAGCTGGCCATGAAAGAGGAGCAGCCCCGCCGCACTCTGCACAACTTCAGTAACACTTCCAGAGTCACTAAAGCTGAGCAGCCAAGCATATTTAAGAGTTAAAGAGGTCAAATGGTGCCGAGGCATGACATGGAACACATAGATGGGGGAGGTTGTTAGAACCTGAAACTGATTTGTTTTATTTAGGTATTGCTGCATTTTAACATATTAGAGTTTTAAATTCCTGTCCAACAGCATTTATCAGCACCAATAAAGTAGAGTCTAAATGAAGCTCGGTAATAATACCGCAGAAGTACCTGCTACGGTCATACATTTCCCAAACCTTTATGTCTTATAAATTCACTGGCTCCTGCCAATGCAAATTTAAGAACACTCGTGTCACCTATTGAAAAGGAAATTTGACTACATTTTCTACAAAACTCTACAGCATGTGTTCTATGGATAAACAGCTTTCAGTTACTCCCTAAGGTTTTTATAAAATGAATATGTTTTACGTAACACAGCTTACTGTAATATCAGCTGCAGGTTTATTTCAGTTTTGCTGCAATGGCATATTTTCATTTAACTTGCAGATTTTAATGCATGTACCAACAACACAGGGCCTTGAATTGAAGGTATGAGAATTTGACTAATTGAGGCCAAAGACAAAGTTTTAAAATGTATTCAAAGAGCACAAAAGAAAGTAAAATAAAATCTGCCAGTTGGCAACAGGAGCCGCTCCTCAACAAAGGCGACAAATTCAAGCCCAAGTGAGAGCAGCGCTGCAGCGCCGCCACCGTCCCTGCCTCTGCACACGCTCCCATTCACACACTTCAGCATTGTTCCCGCCTTTGTTCCAGTACAGCTCCAACACAATGGTATTTAGTCACAACAAATGCAGTAAAAGTGTATAGTAAGCATCAGGAGTGGACTGTGTGCAACGTAGGCAGTTTTACAATGATGGGTAAAATATTTGCCAAAAGATTTAGGGAGTCTGCACACTTTCTGTGCGTAAAAAAAAAAAAAAATGAATGAATGGAAAAATCCCAACTTTTGTTGTTTGCCTATGAAAAAAAACTTTACTGCAGCCATAAATATATGGTCTCACAGAAAGATATAGGATCTGTTACAGGCGAAAACACTGCATAGAATTGGCACTGAACTCAATCCAGCCCACACAAAGATGCTGGCTGTATCAGGGCATTATGTCTTAGCAAACTGTTATTAATGCAAAGTCTTTATCTTCTTTCCTCCCCAGGCACTGGCATGCACGTGTCTTTATTTTGTAGATAAAAAATAGCATAAACAAAAATTGCCGACTGTCAATATAAACACTGATAAAGATTAGAGCTGGGAGCAAATATAATAGTAACAGGCCCTCTTAAGATATATTGGACACAGCAAAGCTCTCAGTGGACAGCTGCAGGCTTAAAGAAAGCAATTGCAGAAAGTTTTAAAGAGCAATAGAATAATCTTATTTTGGAAGAAAGTAGATTAACAATCAGAGCAGCGCAAATAAAATGAAGTGATCTGAGCTTGTTGAACGTCTTTACAGATTCTGCTTGAAAAGCTTTGAAATGCTCTCTGATACAATTGTAAGAGATGGAGGGATAGGTGAGCTTTTCATCTGCTGCTTGTCACTCCAGGGGAGGGAAAAATGGCCATCCTTCTGCTGATGTGTTCATGCCAATCTGGGCCGCTCATAAAAGTGTTATACACATCTGTTACAGTACAGGGTCATAAAATCATATATGTAGAAACACTAGAGGAAACTGTAAATTTGTCGCGCTATTTCAAATTATTCAAATTGGCAGTGAAAGCTACCTATACGTTGGACAAGAGAAGCTGAAAAACATTGCAGGAAATCTCACTGACTTTAAGAATTATTAAGTATTTTGTGTCATATTGGGTTGCAACTGAATAGCAAATAAAATGTTACCAACATTTGTCAAGGGATTCAATTCTTGAGAACATACACTTAATATGTAAAGATGGACAATGAAAGTAATAAGATCACAGTTATTGTTGTATTTGATTTATCCATTTCACACCCTCAAACCCTTGCACTAATCCAGTAAATAATTGGGAGCAAGTTTGAAAGGATTCTATATTTTTCTTGTTGTGTGCAGACCCAAACGTCTGTTTGTCTTCCCCACTCAGTCTGTCTTTCTCAGCTCCAAGCCCACTGGTTCCTTCTGAAGACTACATTTTTAAAACACCTAAAACAATATATATAGTTTCATTTAAAAGATCACTCAGGTGCACACAATCGAGTGCGATTTGTGAACTGTTCAGAAAAGTGAGACAAGCTGGCTCGCTGGTGCCTTTGCAGGCAGATTCAGGATATCTAGCAGGCTAAATATGTGGAGCCTGTGGGGACTCTGCCGGGGGAGCTACAGCCAACGAGAGCGCAGGGCATGGGCATAGGGGAAACCAGGGGGACGGCCTACAACAGCCAGTCATATGGATTGATTTAGTCCTTGTGATAATGTCCTAATCATCCCTGTATCAGCTGTGTTCTGGCCCAAGCCCTGAACCTCACTGACAGACGGCATCACAACGTCACCATGACTAGGGTTGGGCATCGAGAACCGATTCCTACTTGGAATCGGTTCAAAAATTACGATTCCATCGGAATCGTTTCAAAAATTACGATTCCATTGGAATCGTTTCTTTATTGGAATCGTTTGGAATCGTTTGGAGGATTTGGTTTCAAATCTGATCATGGGTTCCAAATTTAACACGCGCAAGTTTTGGTTTCCGTAGCGACCAGGCGCTTGTCGTGTTGCAGCCATGGAGCACAGTAAGCGGTGCTCTAGTGTGGCTTTATTTTACATTGAAAAAGCCCCGTCTGCATTGTCAAGTCAAGTCATTTTATTTGTATAGCACATTTAAACGAACAATAGTTGACCCAAAGTGCTTTACAGGTAGAACAGGGAAGGCAGAGACAATATGCCTTAAAAATACATAATCGTATGTGCGAGGTACCATGAATATAAATAGGCAAAGAAAGAATTAATAATGTAACAGAATAATACAACAAAGGAACAATGTTTGTAAAAAAAAAAAACAAACAAAAAAAAAACAGGAATCAAGGAGAGTTAAAAGCAAGATGAATCAAAAAAAAACTTTCCTCTTATTTGAGAAATAAGCATGTGACCCGTTTCAACTCCACCACTCAAAGAATCGGAATCGAGAATCGATGAGAACCGGAATCGAAAGGAAGAATCGGAATTGGAATCAGAATCCTTAATATCCAAACGATGCCCAACCCAAATCATGACGTTATCTGGCTTGCTAGGAAACATTACTCAAACAGTTAGAAATAGTGACTTTGCTGGGGACTGTTTTCAGCGGCGGATTAATCCACGTTTGGTTCTCTAGTGAGTGTTTGTGTCAGCCAGTGCAGCAGTGGCTGCTCTATTGCACAGAGGAAGAGGAGATACACACAGTAGATACAGACAGGGTTGGTCTATCTCTTTGTGGGATAACTGGGATGATTAGTAATTATAATCAGGACTTTTAGCGTGTATAGAGCCAGCATATTTCCACATGTAAATGGGTGAATTAAGGGTTTGTTTCAACCAAACCAGAGTGGTGATTGTTGGAACAGTGGAAAGATGAACCAAGACGGCTTTTGGTAGTTTTATTTAGTTTCTGTCCACTTTGAATGAAGTGTGTTTTACGATGATAAAAGTCCTGATTATTTACATGGAGTCTGGTGGGTTTGGTGATGGGGATTTCAGGGCTGTTTCATGTTAAACAAAAAGGATCTTACTCTTTAACAAAAAAGGTCTATCTCTGTAGGGATCCTTTCCATAATGTTGTCAGACACTTAATAATAACAATAATAATCTGAGCCTGTTAGTGGCAAAAACTGTTTTTTAGGAGATTGAAATTCAAAGTGGGCCTTTGCCCATAAACAATTAAATTACAGCTTCTTTCATACTGGACCAATGTCAAAACGTGTTGTTCCCATCAGTCACAAAAACATGGAAAAATAGGGTCCAAGTTGAAAAAAAACAAAGTTTTCTCAACTGCATGTTTTCAACTGCAAGAACATGAAAATGTAGCCTTTCCCAGAGTTCATCGGTTTTCTCATTGATTATTTTATCTCTACTTAAACATTTTTTTTCATCAAATGAATTGAAATCAATTTAACATGAGGAAACATTATGCTACACTCAGCTCAGAAAAGACCAACAACTACAGACGTAATGTTGTTAGCTTATTTCATATACTTTATAGTTAATAGTATGAAGACACCTGCTGCTTGGAGTGGCTGTAGGAGGCTCCCAGTTTTACTTCCACCCAGACTCCAGTAAAATGTGTAGTGAGTGGACCACAGCAAACCCTCCCACTGCTGATGTACATTCATTCACGGCAGGAGCATTAGAAATCAGCTCGGCAGCGCAGAGGAGAAGCTTTCCTTTCAGCGTTTTGCTGTTGTCGAGCTCAATCGTGTCACTTTGAGGGAGTCTATTCAGAGGTATTCATGCATCTGCCTTCAGGCCACAATGGCCGCCACTTTATAAACTGTCAGCCTGCTTGCCTCAAGCCTTTGGTTCATATTGTTTCCTTTTCTTTAATAAACTTGGAGGAGTTCATCAACTTCTTCAATGGCAAATGGTAGCACAAAATAACCGACGGGCCCATTTTAGATTTTTTTTTCCTTGTTAGCAGCTGTTAATGTATCAGCAGACCATGCATGGACACAGACATAGGGGGTTCTGTGTCCACATGCTCATCTATGGGCGTCTGAACAGGGATCAAAATGCTGAACAATGCTGACTTTAAAGCTCTGTCTTCATGCCAAGTGTTATTTCCAGTTTTCCAACGTGAAGCTCTCACTGATTCCTGCTCAGATCCGGCTGTATGATCACATGGTCTGGCCTTTCTTCCAGAGACAGGATACGATGATAACCGAGATACTCTCACCGACAATATACACAAAATGTACTCTCCTGTACATTTTGGAGCTAATCGCATTAATCACTTTTGATACATTGAATTAATTAGAAGGTGTTTTGATAGTCATGAGGTAAATCCACACATCTTTGTTCCCAGATCATGTTGTTTTGAAGCAGGAAAGATGATTTTACCATAAGGATCAGTGAGAAATGTGTCACTGTCTGAGAGTGAAGAACTGAAATCATCTGACTTGTACACTAATTGTGACTTTTGGAGTTGTGGTGTTGATGGACAATGTTGTCCCACAATGCAATGCACAACAGAAATGGAGGAGCTGCTCCCATCTGGAACTACTGTAGACTGTTGATGTTGATCTGATTCCATCTCAGAATACATTAGGAGTGTGCATTATTAATAGACTGCATGTCATTTTATTTTGCGCTACTGTTATAGAGTTTTCTGGAAAATAAGACATCTATCTGAATTATAAACTGAAATCAATTAAATTCTGATAAAGGTACTTTATCAAATTGATGCAGAAACCCTGTAAATCTGTTATTTCTCACTGATTTGCAACATTGTGGCACTGGCCTGATACATAAAAAAAAAATGTATTGTTTGAAGACAGCTTTTTTTAACACTTTATTTGTACCTTTCCAGTTATTACATAAAACAATCATATTCTCTATCTTACAAATAATGTTTGAAGACAGCTTTTTTCATTTTTTGTAATGTTTCTGAATTTTAAATTGGCCGCCATTTGATTTAATAATATAATGCATAATAATAATGTTACAATCGTATTAATTATTAATAATAATATTTTTTTATAAAGCACTTATCAAAACCAGAGATTACAAAATGAACCAAAATGGGGAAAAAGAAAAACATACAACAAACACGTTACGAGTTTCACACATATCAACCTAAGAAAGGTTGGCGAGTTTCTCTGAGTGTGTGAGTGAGAGTGTGTGAGTGAGAGTGTGTGATTAAGTGTGTAAAGACATTAACAAAGGAGTGATATGATCTCCTTTCTTGGCATGTTATCTAACTGATGAAAGTTAGTACAGTACAGTGTTTATGTGCTTTTATATTATGTTATGTCTTTAAATGGACAGAACAGCAATCAACCAATCAAATGTCACATTCATAAAGGGTTGTTTTGGTGTATAAATAAATAAATATTTAGTTTGAAGGACATAATCACGGTCCAATAAAAAACAATCACTCAATATAAACATCAGGATGTCTATAGCCCGCTCACTAAATTATTAAATTATATTATTCTTCTTTTTTAATATTCAAACCCTCTGTATTTGGGTAAATGCTTCAAACTTTAAAGTAGCAAATATAGAGCTGATGCTGTCATATGAGACTAGTTATCAACAACAAGTATCTTCTGCTCTGATTGGTTATCACAGTACATGGATGCTGGAGGTTGGATTTTCCTGCTCTGACACGTCAGTGTATGCTTATTATTATTATTATTATTATTATTATTATGAATGATGTTTCCTGTTTCCTGTACAGAACTCTCACACTGCCTCAAACCATAGCTCAAAACACTCTGACACGTCTGATCGCAGGTTACACAACTGTAAATGGACTGTATTTATATAGCGCTTTTCTAGTCTTAATGACTACTCCAAGTGCTTTTACATAGTACAGGAACCATTCACCATTCGTACACTGTGGCCGAGACTGTCACACAAGGTGCCACCTGCTCATCAGATAAACAATCACACACATTTACACTGCGGTGGCGCAGCATCGGGAGCAATTTGGGGTTCAGTGTTTTGCCCATAGACACTTCGACATGTAGACTGCAGGACCAGGGATCAAACCACAAAGTTTCCAATAGAGCCACAGCCACACGCAAGCGTGGGGTTGCGTTTCTCCAAAAGTCTAGTCGGTCTCAACTTTTTGCCACAGGCCGCCGCAGGCTGAGGAAGGCCGCCGCAGGCTGAGGAAGGCCGCCACAGGCAGTCTGAACGCAGCCCTTCGTCAGCGCTTTCCACCCCCATACCAGAACACTGGATGATCTGTTATCTTCCACACACTGAAGCAGCAGCACTGAAGCTGGCTCAACACACAGCCTCTCACTTTCATTTTTCACCTAGCTGCATATTGATATAATAATAATAAGTTTCTGTTCAAAATATTCATTCATATTTAATTTAATACTGCCAAAGCCTAATAAAACATACGCGCTCATATTTCCAAACAATTACATGAAATACAATCCAATAAATAACAAGTGATGAGAGCAAAAAGCCAGAAGATAGTGTGAGATCAGCTCCGTAAACTGGGTGCAGAGTGCGCTCCCTGCTCTATTGTGAACAATGATCAGTTCCCATCATCAGTGTGTTAAATATGTGGCTCAGATCATTCTAATGCAGTGACGGAGAGATGGCCATTAATCCACTTTCATACCTTTCAGTAGCGTGAACATTTACTCATCCCCCCCAAAACTGCCGGGCCTTTATGCCACTGTAATCTCGCTATATTTAAGGTCATTTTCTAGCCAATTACACTGGATGGTTGCATTTGGTGAATGTGATTTCCACCGTGAATTGATGGAGAAATCCATGAATAAGCCATCTAATAGATCCAAGCACACGGCCCTCTGTATGGAAAAATCAAACAGGATTTCAGAGATGCATTTAGTCACTCGCTAAAAGAATTCCTTCAACCATTTCCCCCAACACGGGAACTCACTGATAATATGAATACTATATGATATACTCAGTTATACACATGATCTCTACGGTCATATTGGACCAATTCTTTTTTTCTTATTAGATTACGAAATATTTGGAAAAAAAACAGCTAATGATAGGATTTAAAAAAAATATAAAACACAATATCCAGCTGTCTTTCAAAAAATATGATCATTTATACCCCTAATACACATAATACTTTGGCTGCTTGTAACTACATTATTTCTTTCCGTACTTAATGTTATCTATATTTATGAGGTCCACTGAGGTCAAATCAACATGTAGTACAGCAGACGTTAATAATACGCAGATGATGTTATCCAGTATTTCATTTTGGTTTCATGTAAAGGACATTGTCTTACAGTATTTCTGGACTTCTGTCCAGAAATACTGTAAGACAATGTCCAACACAGCTGGCTTTAAAGACACAAACCCTGACTGAATGAAGGTTTGTGTCTTTAAAGCCAGCTGTGTTGGACGTGGCAGCCGGCTGTGAGGAAGAAGCCTCTCCGAGTGCTTTGAGTGCTCTCGGGCAGTGTTTGGCAAAGCAGATGTGTCCCTGCCAAATCCTGACACATTGGCAGCTAACAAACCAATCAAGCACAACATATCATGTGAACCTCCTAAAGCCTCCATTTCCTTCCCCTTGTAAACTGTCCTTACATTGAGTAAAATATCAAAAACCCAGAATATGTTTCATGAAGGCTACATTCCATCAAATGGAAATATTCAAAATTATATAAATTAACAAATTGGAAACTTTGGGATGTCCAGTAACTATAAAACGTTCTATGTGTTTGAACAAAGCCTGACCACTAAATGGGTTCGTTAAAAACATATCTGTGTATAATCTATCTGGATGACATAGCTGTGGGGGTTCTCACCGAGGGCTCAGTTAAAGTGTTGACATTTTATTAATTTGCTGTTGCCATATTGTTTGTGCTGTGTTTTGTGATTTTGTTTCTGTTTGCCATTGTCTTGTGTGTATCCTTTTGCAAATGGGCTGTTAATGGGATGCCGAGGCCTCTGACTGCCCTCCTCCCCGTTCGGCCTGTTGGCTCTTTGTGCAGCGCCCCTCTTTTGTTGGCTGATCAGCTTCCCATTGGGTTGCCAGACAAGATTCTTGGCATTTGTCGGCGAAATGAAAGGAGGATTAAGAGATGGCTACTGAACACTCCATGGCAAAGAAGTGGGCTGCTATTCTCCTATTCAAAGGCCCTCTCAGTTCAGCAGCTCCCCTTCATATATCTATTGGTTTTCTCAAAGACATCACTGACAAGTCCAAAGTGCTTCTAGAAATAAAGAAAAATCAACAAGTAGGTCAGCCCCGACAAAAATGCTAATGGGTGTTGAAAAAGAGAATAAACGTACAATTAGCTGCACTATAGGTTCTAATTACAACAATGATGTAAAGCTTATTTCATTACATGCATTTATCAATCTCTTAACCGATTGGCCTCTAAAATGTGAAAATGCAAAGTAATGTGATGTTGTCAATGAGTTAGTTTGTCTGTTTGATCAGCAAAAGTAAAAGCCAATAACTGTTTTTATTTCTTGAATGGTTGTGTTTTAAAGAGTGTTACTGTTGTTGGGTTGAAGCCATTTCCTCTCCATTTGATACCTACACACCTTATTTTTCTTATTATTTCATGTGTGACATTCCTAGCAGCCACGTGCTGGTGCAGCTGAGCATCAATTCAGAATCAGCGTTAATCAGCTTTCAGCAGAATGTTGTTAAGATATGATCTTAGCAGGGGATTGGGTTGCATGTGTTTCTGTTTATTGATTTAATGAATGATTCAGAGCGAGTAGTTTGGTATCATGTCTGGCATAACATTAGCTTGATTTTAGATATTTGACTTTGCCTTATTCTTTTGCCAAATTATGAGACATTTTAATATTGGTTATTTTCCTCATAAAAAATTATATGTATATTGAATGTACATATATATTTAATAAATATATTTCACATGCAATGTCTAAAAAAAATGAAATTCTGAAATGGTGGAATGTGTTCATGTGAAATTTGTGCATTTTTGGGATGAATTATGTTTGTTGTTTATGTTGTTTAATAATGTTAAAGAAGCTGAAACCATCCATATACATTGATAGATACACTGACTCACTCATTAATCATTGGCCTTATTAAGTGTGTCAGTATTCAACTGTTGATGTTTTTTCCGCTGAGCTAATACTAAAACTCTGTTGATTACACATATTACCAAATAGAGCATTTGAGCTCACATGTTAGGCTTGCTACTCTTATTTCCTGTGTGTCTTTGCTTCATCCTGCTCCCTGTACTGCCACAGTGACCCAGTTTCCCAGCGTGGGGATCACAGTGGGATCTTCTAAGGCGGCCCTGCCAGCTTCCTGATCCAACAATTAACCCCTTCATCCTACATAAGGAACACAGGGAGTTTGGCCTAAAGTAACAAAATATTCAAAACAATCATCAATTGCAACTGGGAGCATTCAGGCTGAGTTCTCTAAAACATGTTGTTGGCTGAGAGGTCACCATATACGTAGATAGAGCAACCCACCTTGATACCCATTATAGGCATGTGAAAGATGAACTCATGTGGTGTCAAAATGACCATTTGTATGTCAATTACTGTACTCGCTAGGGCTGCAACTAACGATTCTTTACATTGTTAATTAATCTGTCGATTATTTTCTAGGTTAATGGATTAGTTGTTTGGTTTTTAAAATGTCAGAAAATAATGAAAAATGTTGACTCGTGTTTTAAAAAATATCCTCAAATGTCTTGTTTTGTCCCCAACTCAAAGATTTTCAGTTTCCTGTCCCAAAGGAGAGAAGAAACTATAAAATATTCACATTTAACAAGCTGACATCACACACGTTTCACTGTGTTTACATAAAAAAATTACTCATACTGATCAATCAATTATCAAAATAGTTGGAGATTAATGTAGTAGGTGATAACTAATCGATTAATCAGTCATCACAGCAGCTCTATTACTCACCGAGTGCTGCCTTGAATTTGTGAAGAAAATGTTATTGTGGCATGCCTCCATTGTGAATGGAGAATCAAAATAAATAAAGTATTGATGCATTGAAGTAATAAAGGGCCACACAAAACTATATGAAAAAATCAGTTTACAAACTCTAACCTGTGATGAATGTTTTTATTTTCACAAATTCAGGGCGAACACAGTGAGTAATTGATATGTGAATGGTCATTTTGAGGTATTCCTTCTGAATGTCATCAGAGCAAACAAAATAGAATAGAATCTGTCCCTTTGAACAGACACCCACCACTGGTGTGTGTGTGTGTGTGTGTGTGTGTGTGTGTGTGGGGGGGGCAAATGGGCTTTAATTAATAGACAGGCGAGCCTGAAAGCAGCGCTGGCACCAGCTAATATGATGAACTGTGATGAAATGATAAGCCCAGCAGCAGAGGATGGGAGCCTCGGAGCGGTTCTGTGTGTGTGTGTGTGTGTGTGTGTGTGTGTGTGTGTGTGTGTGTGTGTGTGTGTGTGTGTGTGTGAAACACAGAGCACCAGTCTGTCTCAGGTCTGCCTCAGGTCAGCATGCTACTACTGCTGCTGCAGGAACATCACAGCCGCATGTTCCGCATGCACACTACTGCTAGCAAATGACTGTTTCAAGGGTGCACCAGTCTGGATTCCGAGCTAATCACACCACGACTTGGCTATAAATGATATAGTATCTGCATTAGATAATAAGAAACACTGTGCTGCCCTTTTTGTGGATCTGTCAAAAGCTTTGGACACAGCTGATCATCCTGTGCGTTTACAGAAATGATATAATATTGGTTTTGGTTCTCTCAGAATAATGTGTTTGAGAGGCATCGGTGTGTGGAGGCGGGAGGTGCACAGTCTGAGTCTCTGCCCGTAACAAAGGCTGTGCCGGCTGCAAGCTTTCATTTTAGCTCCAGTCCTCTTCACCGTTTCTTACGAATGATATTGTCTTTTCTTTGAATGGTTGACAGAAGCTCATCTTTACGCTGATGATACTAATACATATTGTATCAATTGTATTGCTGATTCTGTGTGCCTGACCATGGCACAACCTGCACTTTTCTTTAATGCTCTTAATAATCTTAAACTGGTATGCAAACAAACAAAAAAATCATGGTTTTCTTGAGATCCAAGAAGATTGACTACTGTAATCTGTACATCTCTACTGTCAACAGATCAAACATTGAAAGGGTTACGGATGGCATCTTGGCATCTGGCTCCACGACTAATTTAGCCCACATTTAAATGCCACATCAGGAACCTTGTTTGCAAATTACGAAAAAATATTGTCTTTTTATTCAAAAAATAAAAACAGCTTCCCTTTCATCTGTAGGAGAGGATATGGATTACGGGGATGTAATTTAGCGCCACGCTGCTGCCTCCACTCAGCCCCGAGCTTTATCACCGGTGACAGCTACACCACTTTACCATGAGCTGGTTGGTCCTCTCTGACTGAAAGAGCCAATGATCACAGCTATCACTATATCTTATATATTAGCATCATATTTTACATCTACTCCACCTGTCCCTGGCTCTAGTGAATGGAATGTGAATAGTGTGATTTATGGTTGTGCGGAGGCTCCACGCAGAGCTTTCTCTGCAGCCTACATAAGTGGCCTGAAGTTCATACTTGTGCGTTGGTGTGTGCGTCGATCTCTTTAAGAGAATAGAAGGGCCGGCGCATGTGTGCGTGTGTGTATGCGTGGGGAGTGTGTGGTAGAGCGAGTGAGAGAGTGACGGCGATTTGCTTCGGAGCGAGTAACGACTCTAGTTGCATAGTGAGAGAAACAAAGGGCCCTATCTTGACGACTCATTAGTGACAAACAAGGGCCTAACTTTGGGGCCAAATTACATTTTCACTTCATTTTCTGCATTCTAGCGAATTTTTCTGCACCAATTTATAGTACAAATGTCTATATTTATGTAAAGGACATTATAATAGGTTTTTGGGATGCACTGGCCAGTTTTTTGTAAAATACGCCTATGGTGACAAATGCTTGGACTAACGGGATGTTGCACGTGATTTGGATGCAGCGATTAATGCGGGGGGCTGAGAAGGCTTTGGTTTTGGGTTGCTGTGACATTTGTTTTGATGAAAGAACTGACTACAAATGATTATTTTCTACTCCTGAAGAATGATTAGTTGAGAAAACATGACCAATGGTTACTAGATAACTAAATGAATAACTTTCAGTTCATGAACATTTCAGGATGGACTATATGATGATATACATTCCATTCACATCATTTCTTTTATACCATTTGTACCAAGGGACCTGCCCCCTTAATAGTTCTGGTGTTGCAAATCAACGATCAGGACTGATCAGTGTGAGGAAGTTGTGAACTTGACTCTGGATTAGGCATTTTCATCCAGAAATTTGGCTATAGCCTATCACAATACTTATTATTACAATATATATTTAAAAAAAAAACATCATATGTTGATGCTATGGTATGGATAATATGACATGTTCATTTCTTAAATAAATGTTTGTAAAGATTAGGGCTGCAGTTACAAATGTATATTAAATACAGATTCATCATGTGTATTTAAATTATTTCTTTAGTCGTTATAATTTCAAAAGACAAGCATCCATCTGCAGTTTAGTGGATGACTAGTTCAAACTGCCCTAATCTGTCCCACAGGCCAGGAACTAAAACTGCTCAGTTAAAGAGAGAAAATGGAAACAGAAAAGATTTGGGATTTTTCTTTTTAATAAATGACTTCAATGATCAATCGATTATCATTTCAACCCAATGATTATCCTGGCGATGATGGTGATCGTCATCATTATTACGGTTGATACCTTTCCTCTCTATGTTGCACATTGGCTTCCGCTCCCGTTGTCTTCTCTTTTTTTTTCAATGTGTCTCTTAAAAATGTGAGTTTTTGGTGCGAGGCAGCGGGGGAGAAAGGGGAGGTTAATCCCAGTTTAATACACGGATGCACAGCCCAGGACCGAGGCTGTGATGATTGTGTTATCTCCAGCCAACATTTGGGTCTCCATCAATTTCAACCCGGCAAAATAGCTGGGAGAATGTGCAGATGGAGGAAGTGCGGATGCCCGGGGAAAAGTGTTATTAATAGCTGCAATAGAACTTCCCACCGCCTGCGCTCGCTGTAAAGCCGCCTCTCGTCACTGCCACTGGATTTGTTTGAAGTGCTCTCTCCATCCTCACTGTCAACGTTTTTTCTTCTTTTAACCAGGCTTATTCTGGACCCCAAAACTGACACTGTCTTCCTACAGCAGGTTATGTATATCTTTGGGAAACAGCATATTGACTAAATGCTGCAGATGAAAAGAGTGTGCATCAGTCATGCGATGATAGGTGACCTGGCCTGTCAACACATCATATTTTGTCAACCAGTATCTTGTTGCAGAGATATGATGATACATGTGGAGTAACTTCTTATATGCAAATGTCAGTTCTTTCAAAATATGCAAATTGAAGAGTAGAAAAGCATGCTATTAATTACAAAGTGGTTCATCCTAAAGATTGAATTATAAATCTCATGTAATGCATTTTCTTGTATTGTTTTATGTGTATTTTTTTTAAAACATTTAGTCACTGGTTTTAACGGTTGTACAGAAATAAAGCTGACTTATTTGATGTAGTTTGTTTCCCATTGTATATTAGTGCCAGCATGTCATGTGGAAAAACAGAAGCTTATCTGATGAAAAATGAGAAATGTAAATAGTACTCATCCATGTGTTTGAATCAGTCACAGTAGCCCACAGTCACAACTCTTTCATTCAGCCTAATACTGGTGCAGAAACACACTCGGCTCTCCCTGAGATTCTGCCAACATGCCTCCAAAAACAATCCCATAAAAGCAAATGAAATGAATATTTAAAAATACAATCTAAACAACACGAGAGAAAAACCTTAAAATCTCAAGATTTGCGCCGCGGGCACCACACCGCGAAGTGAGCTGCTGAAAGATGAAAGTGAAAAGAAATAAAAGGCTCAATTTAATCTGCTTTAAAGCCCTTCAACAGAATGCATGTGCCTGGAACTGTGAGAGTGAGGGCTGATAGGGGATAAATATATTTCCTACCATGCCTTGGAGCTATTACACCCCTCTCCAACACAGACGCCTATTCAACACACACCGGTTTCATTAGCAGCTGTAATAGGCTAAGTCTTCAAATGATTAAATGCCAGGCCCGGATGACAGAAGTAGACACTAGCTAGGCTGATCTTTTAAAGAACATGAAAAGGCAGACAGTTTGGAAAAAAATGTCACCAGGTCAGGAACCACTGGACGGACAGCTGATCCAATCAAACAAGGCCCACAGAGAGACAACGGATCCAGAGCCGCTCCACTCACACAGGAACACCACATATCAAATGTTATATTCACGGTGGGAAAAATGTAATTGCCTAACTATCTTATAATATATATATATATAGCCTATACACCAAATTCAAAATATGTCTCAATTTCATTACTAATTCTGACTGGGAAACTGAGAGAAATGTAGCCTACCTTTAATTCATTAGGGCTGCAACTACCGATTATTTTCATTGTAAATTAATGTGTGGATGATGTAAAATGTCAGAAAATTGTGAAAAATGTTTTGTCCACAACTCAAAGATATTCAGTTTCCTGTCTCAGAGGAGAGAAGAAACTAGAAAATATTCATATTTAACAAGCTGACATCACACAAGTGTCACTGTTTTTTTTTCATAAAAAAAGAAATTCGATTAATCGGTTATCAAAATAGTTGGCGATTAATTTAATAATTAATTTGCAGCTCTAAATTCCATCTTAATCATAAGGCCTATTACGGATCAAATTCCTTCCTTCTGTACATTTCATTAAAACTTGCTTTAAAACGTTTAAGAGGGGTGTGTTTCTGATGTATGAATTAAATAGGGGCCTACATTCATATGATATGGGGTTGTTGTTGTTGTTGCATTCGTCCTTTATTATTTTTTATTTATAACAAAAAAAAAAATTCGGTGGCGAATTGGTTTTGTGCACACCTACAATGGCTGCTGTCCCCGCAGACAGGCCGCTGAGAGCCAGCCGGCCTCACGCTCCTGTCCCCGCAGACAGGCCGCTGAGAGCCGGCCGGCCTCACGCTCCTGTCCCCGCAGACAGGCCGCTGAGAGCCAGCCGGCCTCACGCTCCTGTCCCCGCAGACAGGCCGCTGAGAGCCGGCCGGCCTCCAGCTCCTGCCCCCGCAGTCAGGCCGCTGGTAGTCGGCCTGCCTCTGGCTCCTGTCCCCGGAGACAGGCCGCCTGTAATTGATATTGAGTGGCACATCGGTCAGCTGTCAGCCCTGCTTTAATGGAGCGTTTAGCAGCGCCACGGGAGCTCCCCGTCATAAATAATGGAGCGGCTCTGGGTCTGCTGGGAGAACCGCTTAAAGGAGGAAAAGCCCCAGCGACAAAACGCCCGTTTAGGCCCAATTTGTAGACAAGTCCTCGCTATGACAGCCGGCCTGCCCAGCCTACAGCTGTGTGTCTCCTGTGGCCTACCTTTGTCGCCCAGGATGCCGTCGATGCTGTGTTTGCTTTTCTTTTCTCCGTCTTCATCCTTTTTATCACACTCGTCCTCATCGTCCTTTTTTCCAAATCGAGCTCGAAGTACACGGCTGATCGAACTCACTGCGAACACAGAGGCAGCTTCACTAGCCTCATAATAGCCTCATAATAATAATAATAATAATATATAATAATATATAATAATAATAATAATAATAATAATAATAATAATAGCATGACCAACCTTGGCCTCAATTTCAACATTTTGTTTTTCTATTCCAGTCGGAAAAGAGCGGAGAATGAGAGATGTAATGAAATGCGGCTTACCAGAGGAAGCCTCACCTGAAGGGACCGTGCTTCTGTCACACACCCCGTCCTTCAGCAGCTTGTCCCGGATCTCCCAGCTGAACATGCCGGGGTTGTCCCGCTTGTACTCCTCTATCCGCTTCTCCACATCCGGCGTGGCGACCTGCTGCAGGTGGCATACACACACACACACACACACACACACACACACACACAATGTTACACACTCCTGACACGTTTACTTAGAGGGAAAAAAAGACCTACTCAAACAGCATTAAATACAAAATAATTAAATAGCCTACATTAAATGAAAATCTTATTTAGGCCTATATGTAATTTATTATTATTGTTATTAGGGTCTAATCCTCCGGTTCTTCGCTCTTACCCTGGGCTTGCTACCTCCTATTGCCCCGGGCCGGATGGAGCCGGTCTCCTGGTAGCGGCACAGGATCTTGGAGACGCAGCCGTGAGAGACCCGCAGCTGGCGGGAGATGACGCAGGGCCGGATCCCGTGGTGGGCCATCTCCACTATCTTGTGTCGGATGTGGTTGGGCAGCGGCCGGCCGTTAATGAAGACCCCTCCGAGCTGGTTGACCCGCCCCTGGCCCAGAGGAGTGGACACTGCGGGCGACACAGGCTCACTCAGCATGGAGTGTTCACAAAGAGTCATGACACATGTTTAAATAGGAAAACATTCCTGTAAAAATGTGGGCCTAAACATAACCATAGGCCTGCTGTTATTCTAGGCCTCAGTAATTCCCGTAAATAATGTCTGGATTGTAGAAACAAATACCAAATGATAATGTTAATAATGAAAAATGTTAACAGATTGGCATTAAGGGATGCCACTTCACAGTGCCAGCCGACCCTAGAGGAGGTGAAGAACTCCTTCTGTCCGTCTTTATTATTCACCATCACGCCTTCCAAATATTGATGTAGCCTAATCCTCTGCTTCTCCCTGTTGATTTGATTTCCAGGCACAGGGCACTTGAAGAAATCCAGCATTTATGGCTATAAGAAGTCTAGGTTTTCCTTGGGATTTAATGCTCATTTTCAGTTCGTTGACAAAATGATCACTGCATTAATAAATGAAGTGAGAGTCTTTAATATTTAACCTAGTATGGTAATTATTTCTAACATCTTATTACAATTTTAGCAATGTGAAAAAAAAGCTTCTAGGCTACTTAATTTAATGCCTGTCCTTCACGGCAAAAAAAAAAAGAAAAAAGTTTGCCTTCTGAATGAATAAATTAATACATGGATGCCTTTATTTTCATTGCATGTTTACATACAATGACATCAAAAAAAAGAAAAAAGTTTGCCTTCTGAATGAATAAATTAATACATGGATGCCTTTATTTTCATTGCATGTTTACATACAATGACATCTTCCTGTCTCTCATAAAAATAAAAATAAAACTGTTCCCATTTATCCACAAACACACACTTACTCACACAGATTAAAAAAAGGTGAAAAGGTAGGACTGTTGGACAGTCATGTCCTGGCTATTGTCAAGGTAAAGAATTTCATGTCTAAGCCTAGCATATTTTATTTTCAAATTGAGCTCTCCAGTTTTCAGTCTCCTCACAAAATGTCCTCTCCGCCGGTGGAAAAGGCCCCGTCCCGCGGCTCCGCGGCAGCTGCTTACAGCCTACCTTCCAGAGGGAATCCAGTGCGGGGATAGTTCTGTCCAGGAGTCGGGCGCATCATCCGCGGTACAGTTCCTGGCAAAGACGACATTGTCTCATTTAAAAAAAAAATACAAATGGAAAACAGAAGCCAAAAAAAAAAGAAAAAAAAGAAAGACGGACACGTTTTAGATGTCCAGTTCAAGTGCAGACTGGACTTGTTGGTCACAAGTGTTTGAAGGTGGAGATGTGTGACGGCTCCGGTGGGTGGCGGAGACAAAGCCGAGTCAGTACCAGAACCACGGGGCTCGGGGACCAGGTGGAGCGCTGTGTGTGGAGCGGCAGGGAATCCTGTCACTGTTAATGTGCTCACAACGTGGAAGTGCTGTCTCTAACATAGAGCTTATTTAACCGGTGTAAAGGCTGGGCTACTTTGACGGTCTCTCGGACAAGTCTGGACCAGGCGGGCTCGCCAGGGGATGGGGAGGGGAGGGGAGGAGAGGGGGTGGGGGGCGAGCACCGATAGGTTCTTGGTGCTTTCTCTTTTTCCAGAGAGAAAAGCTCCAACAAGTTTCAGCAGCCAATGGGAACGAAAGGATAAAGACGCACGCACGCACACACACACACACACACACACACACACACACACACACACACACACACACACACACACACACACACACACACACACTTATGTTAAATCAAGCCTTCCACCTACAATAGTCTCACATATGATCCACTGCTGGGCTGGTTTTATTGTTTTACTTGCTTTTAATATGCTTGTTTTATGTGTTGGTTTTATTGCTTGATCTGTTTTTAATGTGCTGAATGTGCTGGTTTTACTGTGTCTTTAAGTGTCTTTGAGTACCATATAAAGCGCTATATAAATAAAATGTATTATTATTATTATTATAGGCTTATATAGAAAAAATACACATATTTGAAGAGCAAATAAAACAAATGAAAGAAAAGCAAAACACAGTATGCAGTAACTAGCAAACTGTAAAAAGTGGAAATGAAACATGGGATATGAAATATGAAGCTCTATGGGGCATGAAAATGCAGAGCTAAAAATATGTAATGTAATGTTAAGTAGGTCAGAAATCTGTATGTTGAATTATGGCGTTAACACGATATTGCACGAGTGAAATAATAAAACAGTGGCAATGCATTCTACAGATACTGCCACCATCTCCGCATGCGTTTCGAGAAATAAATCATAGAAAGATTTTGACTCCCAGTTGACCAGGTGTGATTATGATATCCATCACAAATGTGACAGTAAAGGACAGTGGTCTGTATAGTAAAGAGGCCAAATCTATAAGGACTCCAAAGTTAGCGCACTACTGTTTATGCAGCATAGCTTTCTTTTGTCTTTTGAATTTGTATATTGATATACATGTATAGAAATGCAACATTATATGTGTAGGCTTTACAAAAATATACAAATAACATTCACCTAGTTTAAGGTGTGATGTAGGATTACAAGACACACTGTAAACTATGGAGGATATTTTTAGTCATTAAAATTAAAAGTCCAAATAAAAATAAAAAGATAGAAAATTAAAAAGATTATGATTTGACTAAACTACTAAGGAATGATCAGGCCATAATTAAACTCAATAAGAAAAAGGAAATTGAAAAAGGCTGATTTAAAATGTAAAATGATCATTTGAAAATGTGACAATGCAAAAAGTGAAATGTAAAGTGCAAAAGCTTAAATGAAAATGCTCAAACTGACAGCTTAAATTGTAAAGATGAATTTGAAAAATATAAATAAGAAAAGGGGAAACATCAAATATGGCACACAAAAAGGGAAACGAAAAAGCTGTATGTAGGCGTGGCCCAAAGGATAGAGGTGGGCCATTTTGTTGTGTTTGTATATACCCTATATAGCGGACTCAAACTATCCCACAATGCATCGTGAACAGTAGTGGACAATGATCGTCACTAGGCGAGCACCATTGCCATCATGCATTATGCTGAAGGGAAAATGGGGGGAGGAAGAGCAGCGCAACTGCAACCTTAGATGTACATTTGAAAAAAAAAACAATAATGTAATTTTCTGTTTAACTTGCAGTTATATTTAGTTTTATCAGTTTATGTAATGAATTGTTAATTTAATATCGCTAAGTTCAAACTAGATGGGGTAAAAATAATAATTTATAAGTAGAGAAAATACAGTGGGAGTGTCACATAAGTAGAAAGATATCAACTGTTAATGAATTGTAATCTCTTCAGGGACTACATATATAAAATATAGCGGAGGGTGTGGACCAGTAGGGTTCCTGTTGCTGCTGTAGGTCTGCTCACAGCAGGAACTCTGTTCAGTGCACAATACTGAGATGGATGTTCACGCTGTAGATACAAATATAAAGAAGGAAAGAGGGATATTGTATGGCGTGGTATTTCCAAAGAGTTCTGAAAGCTGTTAATAAAGAGTATTATTCAGAAGTATTTTCGTTGGAAGTTGGTTTTTCCTTATGACGGTAGGAAAACAAAGAAAAATAATATAGTAGTCTCAACACAACAGCCATTTGGTATTTATTCATTGGGAAAATACTCTCAGTATAATATGTGTTTATCATAAAAATGCATGTGGCTTTACAGGTATGGAACTTTTAAAAAAACTCCTCCTAGAGGACTCTACATAGTCCAGTTAGCCCCGAATTTCTCATGCTTGATAAGAGTCGGACATCTACAGGCCGATGTTAACTCATAGTCATCGCGCCACCTGCTGGCAACAGTAAGTCAGCTTAATGTGACAAAGATCATCCCATTTCCATGACATTTACATGGTGTGGTCTACACTTGATACACAGCAACATAATGCACGTTGCATGGTGTCTAACGCCACATAGTGGACACAGGAAGTGACCCAATATTTGCCATAGGCCTACATTATCTCCAGCGCCTCGCCCAGTGCAGTGTTCATCACCCGAGCACCGGCGACATCACTGTTCCTCTGGTCCCAGAGGGGCGGGGGGTCAGTGTGGCAAGTGGATTTGGGATTGTCCGTACAGTAGTCCTTTGGACAATATCATCAATGTACATCCCGATGTGACTAAAGGCGCTGACACACTAACCCGATAATCGGCCGTTAGACAGTCTAGCGAGGTCAGTGACTCAAGTCTGTTCGGTGTGTCCCGTGCCGTCGTCCGTCTGGGGGGCTGTTGGTGTTCATTTTGGCCGACCTGACATGTTGAGTCGGAGACGGGGCAGTCGGGACTCACCCGGAAATGGCGAGCGGAATGAGCGTGACTAGAGTCTCTCAAAATCTGAGGAAAATCTTTTAAACTGACCTTTGTTGATCTGAAATTTCTCGCTGAAAATGTTTTCAGAAACATGTTTCAGTGAACTATTTTAGTACAATATGAGATTGTATTCTGAACGAGCCGCCATGACAGTCTGGCTTTGAATTTCTGGAGAAAACAAAACCACATGACGCGTTCGTCCAATCAGCTTTTTTTGGGCAACAATACAGATTAGTGCTGCCTGCTGTTATGGAGACGTATTACGTCTTTTCGGTGTGTTCTGAGGCTCTTTTTGGACCAACTCGGGGAGACTGATCAGTCCAACTGGCTTTTCTGCCGACGGTCGGCCGTCTGGTTGGTGTGTAACCGCCTTAATGACGACGTCCGTGTCCGTGTCTATACTGTTGTCCTCAACCACCCACCACTATGTAGTGCTGAAGCAGTGATATAGGGCCGAGTCTGATGGTCCGTGTCATTGTTATGTCTTGTTTGAGTTTCTCCCTATAGGCGAGGCGAAGCAGAACTGCCTAATATACTTCCTACAGTGCTCACCAAACCTCCCACATTCTGCAGTCTTTTGGACACATTCAATACCAACAAAAGTAGCGCGAGGCAAGCTCGTACGTGAGGGCAAGCAATTGAGAGTTGCATATTTTTATGTGGAACTGCAGCCTATGTTGTCCTTTTCCCAGTTTCAACATGCATTTTTTTTGCCCCACATAGGCCATGCCACAGGGACGCGGTATCCCATAAAAAAGCATTACCAGCCTTTTGAGTTTAAAAGTTCATTTTTATCGTTGGAAATAACAGTTTGACAAAATAAAATCTTATCACATGGTCCACTTATTTGGTTGGGCTTTGTGGTGCTTCCAGCCATATCTCATCTGCTTCATCAGCAGATGGATTTAAAAAAAAGAAGAATCATTTTACCAGTTCCCATTTTACTGCATTTTCATATTTTTTTTTAATGTTTGACACACTCGTACAGTAGTCAGTAAAAGAACACAATAGAATCACAGATATATAAAATAAAAGCCTCAGTCGTAGAAAAGGGCAAGGCCAATCTGAAGCAGCTCCTAGCCTGCTCTTTAATCAATGTTACAACCTGTCCCCCCCCCCCCCATCTCAAATTGATCAATGCTACTTGCTACTTCACCAATGGACCATTATATATCTAAATATAAGTATTTAAAAATAAGTAAAGCGTGAACAGTCTATGGTGCCATAGAACGATAAAATTTAGGCATTAAGATTTAGCCGCTACAGAGTTCCAGGACTCCGGCTACCAGCGGCAGTTGATTAGCCGCCGATAGGTGAATGTGAGCCGGCTACAGGCACCGCCAGATGACAGTCCTTTCAGGGGCCGTGGTGGTGGAGTTTAGCCAGAAAGAGTGAGCATCATGCGGCGATGACAGTTAAGTTTAGGCACCAAAACGCCTCGTTAAGTTTAGAAAAAAGTTTGTGGTTTGAATTAAAGCCCTCCCCTGTGGCCGGGATAGCTCAGTTGGTAGAGCAGGCGCACATATATAGAGGTTGACTCCTTGATGCAGCGCCCGCAGGTTCGACTCTGACCTGCAGCCCTTTGCTGCATGTCATTCCCCCTCTCTCTCCCCTTTCATGTCTTCATCTCTCCGATGGAAATAAAGGCCTAAAATGCCTGAAAAAGGTGTTCTGGCTGAGTGGCACTATATCCATGGTATTGGAAGGGATTTCATTCTTGCATTTTTTTTTTTTTTATGTGCATGATCAAAAAACATCCCCCCCTCTTCCTTGTATATATATATCTATATCTATATCTATATCTATATCTATATCTATATATATATATATATATATATATATATATATCTATATATATACATATATAGATAGATATAGATATAGATATATATATATATATAGTTTAGAATTTTTTCCAGTTTCTAAAATGTGAGGATTTTTCTGCATTGAGTACTTTTGCTACTTAAAGTACATTTTCCTGATGATACTTACATACTTTTACTTAAGTAACATTTTCAATGCAGAACTTTTACTAACGTAAAATTAAAATTAAGTATTTTTAGTACTTTTACTGAAGACTGAAGTAAAGGACTTGAGCACTTCTTCCCCCAGTGCTAACAGTCACTTTTGAGTTGGCCTCAGGTACTTGGCCCTGATGGCTTCGTGTCCAGCATGTCCTCCGCTGACATGCACTGTGCTGCAGCCTCCATATCATGTGATAGGCTGGTTGCTTGTTTTTGTATTAATCAGTTACATCAAATGTGCCTTCATCAATGCTGAAAAGAAAAGAGTCTGTGTGAGCCATATGAAAGTACCAGCCCTCATTTACCACGCAGTGGGTCAATTGGTTTCACTTAATCGATCTTGGTGACCAAGCCATGAAAAGAGATGCGTCTGATGCCCCACAATGCCCCAGTTCACCAAGGAGCAAAAGTCAGGCCTTCCTGCTCCAGACAACACAGTTTTCACCTCCTTTTGAGAAAAACAATAAATGCAATTGAAATATACTAGATTTCTGTTGAATCTGTAACCTTCCTCTAATCAATGCCTCGAGAGTAACAATCCACTATAGTTTGGGATATTGCCAAATGACATATGTTTGCAGTACTAACACTGTAAAAGTGGAGCTACAACCTTTTTTCTCTTTTCTTCTTTTTCTTCTCTTCTCTTCCTTGTTTCCATTCATCCAAATGTACTTGACAGGATGTTCCCTACTCAGACAGAATTATGCAGCTAAATTGGCGGCTGTGCTTCAGCCTCTGCAGCTGAAAGCATGGAGGTCTCACTAAACAAGTGAAACCCAAATGTTAGCTTAAACGCTAATCCAATTTCAAATGAAGGGAATTATTTCCATACAATTTCAACATCTTTTTTTTCGAGTTGTGAGGAGTGGGCGCACTGGCTGTTTGGGCCACCATAGCCAAACCTCAGTAATTAAGATTACAGAGTTTAGAGTTGGCATTTGATACAGAGAAAAGTGTGTATAAACTGTCGGTTTGCAGGGGCTTTGGCTTTCAGAGTTCCACAGCAGTGTGCCCTAATGTGTGGCTGACATATCGGTTGAAACTTCAAATGATCCGAGTTGACATCTAGCGTCTCCACGTGGGTCTGGAATCACTCTTGAGCACCACAGATAACATCCCATCGGGCCCTGCAGGTTACTGAGGTTAGGGGGAATGGAGAAGGCATTAGGTGAATAGTAAATACTGTATGTTCCAAGCTGTTCATACATCAGCAATCGTCCCTTTTGTGCAGTAACTATTTAGCATTACTGAAGAGAAAATATACAAACCATACTGTGGCCAGTGAGAAATACAAGAATGAAGTCAAAGATTTCCAAAAGTTAAAGCGAGCACTGGAAACATAGCTAATTTCTTATGGTCGGGTATTTTTTACTGTTTGCTGGCGTGCTACGGCTCTGTCGAAAGCATCGCTAACTTGTTTTTTTCACAGCCGATTACAGTGAGAACAAGACGGGCTCACAGGCCAGCAGAGCATGGGACCTTCATGAGGCTGAGAGCCACCTCCGGGATCAATGTTGCCATTTTGTTGATCGAGCAGCACAGATCCACCATGCAAGATGCATTTCGTGTGCTGAATAACTGTCTGAAGTGCCTATTCATTGAGTAATTTTTCACAGGAGCAAAAGTGGATAGCATGATGATGCTGAGCAGATAAAAAAAACCCATCTCCAGTCTGCACGAGATCCGTTTGCTACATTTGGTACAATGTTTGTATTATATGTATTATATGGCTAAACTTTCTTTGTGACAAAGTCAGTCTTTCTTTCTGAACTGAACATTATTTATAATAATAATAATAATAATAATAATAATAATAATAATAATAATAATAATAATAATAATAATAATAATAATAATAGCCACCCGGTTCCAACCTTTACTTGGCCAACAGAAGTGCTTCACAAAGCTGAGCAAAGTAACTGCAGCAGTCAAATTGAAGTCTATTCATTAAACTGTTTCACGTTCATGGAATATTGGATATTTCCACCAACTGCGGAACGGCTGCGCGTCGGCTCCGCTGCGGGTCGGCTCCGCTGCGGGTCGGCTCCGCTGCGGGTCGGTTCCACTGCGGGTCGGCTCTGCTGTAGGTCGGCTCCACTGCGGGTCGGCCCCGTGCTTATTTTATTTTGTTTCTGTGCTTGACTTCCTGTCCCACACTATCTGCCGTGTGCTGAATTGCTGCGGAGCTCTCCAGCGTCCGGCAAAATTAGAAGCTCTGCGTATCTGCTCCGGAGGGCTGTGGATAGCAAGTTCTGCAGTCAGTGGAAATACACACATTGACTTTAAAGGTCCCATGGCATGAAAATTTCAATGTATGAGGTTTTTTAACATTAATGTGAGTTCCCCCCAGCCTGCCTATGGTCCCCCAGTGGCTAGAAATGGTGATAGGTGTAAACCGAGCCCTGGGTATCCTGCTCTGCCTTTGAGAAAATGAAAGCTCAGATGGGCCGATCTGGAATCTTCTCCTTATGAGGTCATAAGGAGCAAGGTTACCTCCCCTTTGACTCCAACCTTTTCTGCATGTCATTCCCCCTCTGTCTCCCCTTTCATGTCTTCATCTGTCCTATGGAAATAAAGGCCTAAAATGCCCCAAAAAAATAATCTTTAAAGTTTTTTTAAGTGCTGTGTAGTAAGAACCTTTAAAGTGTTAAATGGATCCCCCAAACCCCCGGGTGAGACACTGAACTGAGCCCCAAACTGGTGCTCACGATGGTCAGACTGTCACCGTGCATGGTTGCTGGCTTGGGGTGAATGTGTCACAACTGAGCCAGTTCAATTCACCGATGCAAACAGTGAGATGCAATCAAAAGTGCTAAAAAAGCTACTAAGTGGACCTTGAGTTGAGATGCTGGTAAGACAGTTGTCTCCTTTTCCAGTAGCTACACAAATTTGTGTTAAATCTAGCAAGGCATCTACTGCATCAAAGCATCAAATCATATTATTTTCTTATATATCAACAAAAATTGACACGAGAGCTTATTGTGAGTGAGTGCCGTGAACAAGCTTGTAATGTAACTGATCCAAGTCATCACAGTGTACTCTCATCCCCAAATCGTCCTTTGTGTGTGTGAATGGGGTTCTTTGTAAAGATGTGAAGGGGAAGAGAGGAGCATGGAGACCAACGAAAGCCTACTTATTGAGGACATTTGGTCTTCTCTTGTCGCCGAAACTCAGATTGAACACACATGACAGGGCTGACAACACACACCAGAATGTGCCTGAAGAAATGGACGCTTGCTGTAAATTTATCATTAGAGACATTAAAGACAGCTACACTGCACTACAAATCATCTTAACAAGCAACAAGGTGAAGTGGCATGTCTTTTCTTTTCTTGTCTTGCCTCGCAGGCTGAATGGGACAGCACTCTAACTCTGACCGCTTTTCTGTAATAAGCTGCTCAAAGTGGGTTTAAAGTGTCAGGTTTTTATAATCTTGCTCTTATTCTTAGAATGACGATAATTGAAGATCCTTTCAACTATTAAAGAATTGTAATTATCACTGGACACGTTCTAGGCGTTGCCATATTGTTATCTATATCTTAAAAATATCATAGAAACTATCAAACCATTTCAGACATGTCCATCCAATGAGGAACAGCTATCAGCTGGGCGAAGGCATTTTAAACATGCACACTGGAGCTGTGATCAGGGACAACCCGAGCCAGAACCACAGCAGCAGCTTTGGGCCCCAGCTCGATTGAAAACTTCAATTAAAACAGTAAGATAAAGAAAATAAAGAAAAGTGTGGTAAGAGGCATTTGTGATATGTGACATGCGCCTCTCGAGTGTCAAGCCCAGTCGCATGCCATATTAAATAGAGATTTTACAACATTTCTCCTTTTCAAATTCAAATTCAAAGAACTTTATTTATCCGTTAGGAACTTCATTTGTGTTGAGCATCAGTGCATGTACAGTACCACGAACACAGCATAATCTAACACACACACACACACACACACACACACACACACACACACACACACACACACACACACACACACACAGTTCCATATAGACAAATAGTAAATAGTTACCAATAAATAGTAACATAAATAGTAACCAAAGCTTGCAAAGTACAGTAGATAAATACATGATCAATAAGCATTAAGCATTAAAAAACAGTTACATAAATTACATTACAAAAAGTTAAAATAGTAAATGTGTCAATCATTCATATTTCTGATAGATGTAGGCACAAAACTTGTCATGGCTCTCTTGGTCCTGAATATAAGTGATCTGTATCTCTGGCCTGAAGGTAAAAGACAGTGACTGTGCAGTGTATGAGTCTAAGGCTATTTGTGTTCCTTTTGTTTTTGTCCTCCTGTAATAAATACTGATGAGTGGTTCCTGCACCTGTGCAATTATTTTACTACTTATTGTTATAACTTTGTTTAGTGTGTTACGATGAATGTTAGATAGTGATCCAAACCAAGCTGATATGTTGAAAGTTATTACAGACTCAATGAAACATTTGTAAAAAGCTATCAACACTGACTGATGAACCTGGAGTTTACGTAGCTTCCTCAAGAAAAAGAGTCGCTGCTGACACTTAGAGAAAATATTCTCACTATTTAGTTGAAATGTAAGTTTATGATCAAGTATTGTCCCAAGGTATCTATATGATTCTACCCTTTCTATTGGCTGATTGTTGACTAACAAAGTGGGGATAATGGAAACATCCTTACGGAAGTCAACTACCAGTTCCTTTGTTTTCGAAGCATTAAGGTCAAGACAGTTCTGCTTACACCACACCGCAAAAATGTCCATCTCAGTCTGCAACTCTCGTAGTGAATTAATGGTGTCCATGATCACAGTGTCGTCAGAATAATTAGTATATATTATACCTGGGTTATTGCTCCTACAGTCATTAGTGTATAGTGTGTACAGAACTGGTGAGATTACAGAGCCTTGTGGTGAACCGGTGGAAACTGTCTTAGACGAGCTGAGGTGACCGTTGACTCGGACCCTCTGATGTCTATTTGTCAGAAATGATAGGATCCATAGAATGAGGTGCGGGTTCACATCCATTTGAAGCAATTTTTTTCCCATCAGGTGTGGTTGTACTGTATTAAAAGCACTCGTGAAAATCCACAAAGACCAATCTAATGAAGGATTTGGGCTTTTCGAGATGTGAATAAGTGCCATGTAGCAGCGTTAATATAGCATCATCCACACCTCTGTGCCGTTTGTATGCAAACTGAAGGGGGTCAATGTGCAAGCTGACCTCCTCCTGTAACTGGGAAAGAACAAGCCTTTCAAAACCTTTCATCACCAGAGAAGTTAATGCCACCGGCCGATAGTCATTGTTACAGGTGGGATTGCTCTTTTTAGCTACTGGGCAGATCACTGAGGATTTCCATGTTGCTGGAATTAAATGTTCTGAGAGAGAGCGGTTGAACAGATGACAGAAAACACCTGCTAGCTGGCTGCAGCAGGCTTTTAGCAACCGACCACAGATCTGATCAGGTCCTGGTGCCTTGTTGGGTTTAATCCTCTTCAGCATAAGTTCCACTTCCTCCTGCCGCAACTCCAAGTTTGCTTGGACAGATATCATAGGAGTGATCTCAGCTATTAACTCCTTATTAATGAGAGGCGGGAGCCTGAGGACTGTTCTAGGCCACTGCTGTCAATGACATGGATCTTGTCAACAGCAGCGAAAAATCAATGAGACGATAGTCAAATATGGATATTCTGAATAGATATCCAGAAGATGGCGGTCACACACAGCGGTACACAGCCCACACATTACTCATGACATTAAACAGACTACGAGGTCTGCATTTAAAAACTACATTTGTGTGAACCTAGTCTTCCTTAGCAAGACCTTCCTCCAAAGCGCACTGGAGGAGGGTCTGGCTACTCCACACAGCATTCGAGGATGGGAGGAAAACGTGCTCTGGAACCATTGGCATTTCTTTAAACCAATCACAATCGTCTTGGGCGGTGCTAAGCGCCGGAGAAAAGCCGCGGTGCCGCTGCTAAATAGTCTCGGGAAGGAACTTGTTTTGGTGGAACGTGTACATTCAAAAGTAGTTTTAGTCGTGCGAGAGAAAACTCAGATTGGACAGATAGTCTAGCTAGCTGTCTGGATTTACCTGCAGAGATCTGAGGAGCAGTTAAACATAGTCCTCACAAATCCACTGGAGGTTAGAACGCCAACACAAAGGAAGCCCAAGGCGACGGATATCCGGCCTACATGAGTGAAATCCGGCGGATTTTTCGGTGGCAACGGAGCAATCCCGGAAGTGGAACGTTAAGGATATAGACTAGTGTGACCCTGACCTAAGAAATTACAGCCCGGCCCAAACCCTGCGGGTCGGGTTGGGCAGAGAATCAGAGCCCTAGTCCAGAGATCTTCAACAGTGGGGTCCGGGTCCCCTAGAGGGTCCTCAGAGTTAGGCCCTACACTTTATTGTAGGCCCGGTTTAACATGCAACTTAATTTTAGAATAGAATAGAATGCTTTTGTTATCATTAAAAATGTACAACCGAATTTTGAGTGCTACTTCTGTAAGGTGCTGCTAATTAAACAAAAAAAACATTCTCTCCACACAGTCATTCATACATTCCACACAATAACAACTCAATAAATAAATAGATAAATGCAGTAGTTAAAAACTGTATTAAGAAATTTGCACATTTATACAATATATGTAGTAGGGGGTCTCTTTCAGTTAAGGGCTCCTTGGGTTAGTCTACACCAGCACTGGCTCTTCTTACGCTGATGACGACATGCTTTATGTCTAAATGTTCGTTACTGCACTTTTAAAAGCTCTGTTCCAGATGTCATCATTCCAGATCCTTCCTCAGTTGTCCTGTGTGTTGAGGCACCCCTTCACCTTTGTATCTCTAATATTATCCCTAATAATCAGCTGACATATACACAGATAAAATGTCTCTATGATAAGATAGTATCAGTTTATGTGTCGGCCGGGCCTAGTTATTGGTATGAACCTTTTATGCAAATGTTAAATTTTTAGGTTGGTTCAGCAAAAACAAAACTTGATTCACACACAAACATTTAATCCAAGCTCCCCAGATGAGTTTTAAACCCGAGGAAATCTTCATCTTCCCTGATGTTTCAGTAACACCTTTTCATTTAGCTACAGCGGCGCTGTCCTACACAAGTCAAACTTATGGGATTGGGCATCAGAAAGAATTCAGAATTAAAGAGGAAATCAAGCAGAAGCTAAGTGGAAAATGAGCGGAATGTGTGAAAAAAATCTGTTCAACACAGAAATAAAAACAACCCACATTCTCATTCAAATCAACATAGCAGGGTGGTCAGAGCAGCGGCCATCACAAAGAACTGTAACCTCAGCATACACTGTGAAATTATGCAGCAGGTCGCAGACTCACTGAGGTGAGTTCTCAAACTATTGAGTGTGACACACTTTACGGCCACACGGACGTCACCATGACAAATAACAACTATCGCCATTTCCTCTCGAATATGTCAAAATACCACGGAAAACAGTTCAATGTCCCTTTTAATCTCATGTCTATACAGTCACACCCTTTCTCTTATACAACCACACCCTTTCTCTTATACATCCACACCCTTTCTCTTATACAGTCACACCCTTTATCTTATACAGTCACACCTTTTCTCTTATACAGTCACACCCTTTCTCTTATACATCCACACCCTTTATCTTATACAGTCACACCTTTTCTCTTATACAGTCACACCCTTTCTCTTATACATCCACACCCTTTATCTTATACAACCACACCCTTTCTCTTATACAACCACACCCTTTCTCTTATACAGTCACACCCTTTCTCTTATACAGTCACACCCTTTCTCTTATACAACCACACCCTTTCTCTTATACAGTCACACCCTTTCTCTTATACAGTCACACCCTTTCTCTTATACAGTCACACCCTTTCTCTTATACAACCACACCCTTTATCTTATACATCCACACCCTTTCTCTTATACATCCACACCCTTTCTCTTATACAGTCACACCCTTTCTCTTATACAGTCACACCCTTTCTCTTATACAGTCCACACCCTTTCTCTTATACATCCACACCCTTTCTCTTATACAGTCACACCCTTTCTCTTATACAACCACACCCTTTCTCTTATACAACCACACCCTTTCTCTTATACAGCCACACCCTTTCCACTGCACCAACCACATAGCGTTGTTTTGTTTCTTTCCCATTTACAGAGCCAGGACTGTGTTTGAACACCAGATTTGTTTTCAGCACACACAGAACGGGCAGCTAGCGGACCGTGAGGAGATATTTGCTGAATTTGACAAAAAGTGTATTGGATAAGTAATCTATAATTAATCTGCAGAAGACCTTTTATGTCAAAGTAATAATACAACAAAGTGAAAGCAAAAAAAATGTTGCATTCAATTTCTTACATAAGTAAAATGACAGTAATTATTTTCAGAAAAATGTACCTAAAGTATCAAAAGTAGCAGTGTTGTAGATCGCTCTGGACTTTGTTCTGTTGGGCTGTTCAATCTTTAACAATACAAAAGCTCCCATCTTAAAAGCTATAAAACCTTATCTTCTCAAAACAAGTGAACAAATCTGTGTATTTTAAACTGTTTTAATTTTAAAGTCTTAAAACTGAGGCATGTCGCTGCACAAAAATAAAGACAAATAAAAACAAATTGTTTTTGAATTAAAAACAGGCAGGTTATTTTAAGGTTTGGAGAAAATAAGGGGTTATGACTCAATTCTACATTTATAAACCCATTTGAAACGTTATCACTCTATTAAATGGGCGTCATCCGAGGTTATGCTCATAGATCTGGGTCAGAAGAAGCCTGCTACACCTGCTGGTGGGTTCAGTTTACTGTGGTCAGGACCCCTTGGCATCACATTTTAAGGCTCTGGGAGTCCCGTTATGAATTCAACCAAAGTAACGTTACTTGGTTAGGTTTAGGAAAAGATCGCTGTTTGGGTTAAGATGCTAATGTTCATGGTGTTAGTTAAAGGTTTGTACTCGACATTCGGAAGGCTAATAGCAAACAGCATTTAAAAAGCAAACAAATATTTGTTATGCAGAGATATAGTGCAGTAATCCTTGATACTGAGGTACACTCCACCACAGCACAACAGCCACCAACAGACAGTTTGTCCTCCGGTAGACAGCTTGATTTCTACCGTATGCTCTCTTTCACGTCCGGTCACTTCCGGTCTCTACCTGCCAAACTCTCTGGCCCCTACACACCCCTCTAGCTTTCCTTTGTGGTTGAAAAGACTACAACTACAACCTCTTTGGGTGCCTGCACGCCACCTCACCAGCTCTTATCCACAATAATTGGGAACAGACCCAGAAAGTCTAATACCAATGTGCACTCTCGTGGAGGAGTAAATGTTGCAAATTTCCACTTAATTAAATTCTGTGGAAATACGCAGCCACAGCGAACTGCTCAGCAACATCTGGAGTCTCACTCCCCTCCCCTCCTATTTTATTTGCTTGCATGTTGGACCTTGTGGTGTTTCAACCTTAGCGCTAGGTGACTGTGTGCATTGAATCCAGTTTATAGTAAAACATGGGTCTGCAGTGTTAGGCAGAGACTTATTCTTTTGCATTAAAAATGCAGAAAATCGATGGTCAGGTCACTTTAGCTCCAGTTTGACCCTGTGGTTGCAAAAGGGGCAGCGGAGGCATTAGGATGTGCTAAGGGATTTACTCACAGAGTGAAAGTACGCCCAGACATTAAACCAGTTCAGCAGAAACTGCACAGGTTAGCCCTCAGTTAGAGCAGCAGTGTCTGAGGAAATAAAAATAAAAAACAGTAGTCACCACAAAAAGAGGGGGAAAAGGACTACGGCTCTGTGTGGGTCTGAGAGAGCCTAACAAAGCAGTCGTGATCAATGGGTTCCCATTGCCTGACATGGAGGAAATGTTTGAGGAGCTGAGAGGGGCAAAAAAAAATCTACAATGGATCTCCAGAGCGCTTATCACCAGGTTCACCACTCCACAAGGACAGCCACAGCCTAACAACATTCATTACCCATGATGGCCTGTTCCGCTTTGAGAGGGCGCTGTGTGGACTGACATGGGGAGCCAGCGGCTACCAGCGAAATGATGTCATCTATTCTCAAGGGCCTGTCGGGTCCAGTGCTACCTCGATGACATCATAGTCTCAGACACCTGAGGAACACGATGAAAGTCTGAAGGCTGTGCTCCGGTCCATTGTCATCGTCGTTATGCAGACAGGACACAATTTTACATTATGGTTACTCCTAATGACACCTGCTCTCTGAAACACCTTTCTGGTTGTCTAAGTGACATACAACATTGGATGGCTGCAAACTTCCTTCAATTAACAGGGAAACAAAACTGAAGTGATTATGTTTGGCGCGTCATGCTCTGTTGCCAGCTTAACCAATGAGCTCGATCCCCTGTCTGCTAACTTCAATGACGTAGTTAAAAATCTTGGTGTCTTTCTGAATACACTGCACTTTGGCAAACAAGTCAGTTGTGTAGTGAAAGGCCTAATTAAATCAGTTTTTATGTGACCTGGAAATAGTTATTCATGCTTTTATCACCTCTAGAATTGATTATTGTAATTCTTTGTATTTTGGTTTGCCCCACTCCACCCTCTCCAGGCTCCAAATGGTCCAAAACGCAGCCTCTAGACTTCTAAAGACAACACATCACTCTTGTTCTGGCTCACCTGCATTGGCTACCAGTGAAATACAGAATTGATTTTGAAATCTTACTATTTGTCGTCAAAGCCTTAAATGGACCACACCAGTCCACATGATATATTACTGACCTGCTTACGCCATATTCTGCCCCCAGGTCACTCAGGTCATCCTCACAACAGCTCTTCCTCGTCCCTCACTCACACTGGAAAACAAAAAGGTGAGCCGAGCTTTCTTTTTTTCTGCTCCCAGGCGTTGGAACAGCCTCCCGTCCCACATTAAGGCCTGTTCTACGATTCAACATTTGAAATCTCATTTAAAGACCCAACTTTTTTCACTTGCTTTAAGCGTTTAGCTGCCTCTCTACTTGACTTTGGTGTCTTTGTGTCAGTTGTTTTGTTTTACATTTTGTATAGTTTTTTTTATGCATTTTTGTCTATTGAGGCAGATTTCACACTATCTGCCATGGTTTTAAAGCACTTTTCGTCAACTTGTTTATATGTGCTATATAGATAAAGCTGACTTGACTTGACAGTGTGTGTCAAGGCCTCAGGTTAATGAGGAAATAGATACCCAACACATTTCTCAGTGCACATTTAAAAACCAAATGGTTATGTCTTGATGTCTAGTGAATTTGTTTAGGAATGAACAGCTTGAACTAAAGATGGCACTTCCATTTCTAGGTTTAATTTAATTTTTTTTATCTTCTTTGGGATGTCTCCAATTACAAATAAACCTTAAGTAACGTTTGAGGAAATGGCCCTGAAAGGTTGGCAGTTGTAGTGTTGAATGGAGACAATGTTATGTTAGTGATGTCATCCTGCCATCTGCTGGCCAAATTCTTAAATACACCAAACCTTTTTGGAAATGCTGTGATAATAAAATGTGCTTGGAAGGACACGCATTTTTCTGACATAGGTGTGTGGATATTTAAGATTTTCGAGAAATGTCCCCATAGGGAGCTGTAGATGTTGTGGCGGAGGGAGGGGGGACAAAATAGGTGATGTTTAAATATTCTTCAGGATGACAAAACCGGCACTCAGTAGGTTGGTCTGTGTAGCCTCGGTCCACCATGTTGGTTCAGATAGGCGGGGCTCCTGGTCTCACCTTTCCTCTACTGCCAATATCTCCACATTTTACCTTTGTGCACAAACTGAATGAAATGCAATTGGCAGACTGCCTGCCATGGTATTTAGTGAGTAATATATTATTCCTTGTATGTGTCAAAAAACGTACTTGGCAATAAAACCCTTTCTGATTCTGATTCTGATTCTGATATACGCAAACTAGTTCACAGACATCAATAGCTGTTTTTGCATGGTGTCACCTTTATTTTTCACATACATACATACATATTTGAACATTTGAACAAACTACAACATCCACACTGCATGCTAGGTACTTTCACCTTCCTGAAGCCAAACCACTAACTTTGTGTTGTGTAGAGGATTCTGGGGAAAATACTAACTTCATCCAAGAAAAGAAAAAAAAAATCAAAAAAAGCAGCAAACTGATAAAGTGCATATCTTCACGGCAGCCTTCCTGCTCAATTGGCAACACACAGTGTATGGCTTTCATTGACAGCATGGCCCAATCGACCACAACTTTTACATACTGGACTAATTCAGGCACATCCAGTCTGGTGTGGTTTTGTCTCCTTCAGCATTTTCCCCATTGTTTCCAATTGAAAGGCAAATTAATAAATTACATTATATACACATTTTAGAAACCAAGAGCACAATTTCATAAAAAAAGGGGGAACTGTTGCTAGATTTGGCCCCTCTTATATACGCCATCATATGTAGTTCAGATTCCTACCTCTTTGTTTTGAAGTGGAACCTTAGGTGACGCTGGCAGAGACCTGGCCACATATGCATTCAGTGCAAGACAAAAGAAAAGTAGTGAGTAGTGGTTGATACACAGGAGACTTTGACTGCCAGTGCTACCATCTCACATCAGAAACATGTTAACAGTTGGGTCGGTTTTATTAAATATGTACGGAAGACAATCAGGGCCGCGCGAAAGACGTTCCGACGCCGGAGATCATTTGTGAATGGTCAGAAAAGTCAGGATTCCGAGTTTAATGAGAGAAAGCTGAAAATGAAGTTGCACACCCACGCAGTTTGATTTTAGTGCAACTGACATACCCAATCCCCTCTGAACTCCACACGGACGTTTTGAAAATCCAAACATTTTGTGGTTGAGGACATCAAATGTAAAGGTGTCGGAGACCGACCAATAGTGGATTTTATAGGCTCATCATTATCATATCATAATCCGCCAAGTCAGAGCTATCGTTTCACATAAACACATTACAGGAACATTAACATTTGTGATGAGAATTCTTTCAATGTGGTTATTAAATAATGACCAGTGACCAGTATATCTGCTGAGTGGGACATTCTACAGAGTAAATATAAACTATCTGGTGGACAAAGTCTAATGGCGACTGCCCCTTAATTGTCCTCAGACATATCTTTGGCATTTATGTGCTGACATCTGCCATTTAAAGCTGTGGGCATAGATAATAGTATTAGTAGAATAAGAATTGGATACAGCGTTGGAGGTGGAGCTCCGTTCATTCCGCTGAGAGTTGCGTGAAGCACCCCGCCTAATTTGAATGGGTATACGCTGACTTAATCATGCTGCTCTTCTACACTTTATAAATGTTATCGGATCGAATGGATGTAATTCTGATAGTAACGGGTAAATTCACGGGGGTTGTGACGTTAAAAAAAATTAAATAGGAATGCTCTCTCTCTGAAATGACCGGCGATTGGCCAAAGTCTCCCATCACAGACTAGATTTACTAAAGCCTGAGAACAGCGCCAAGAGGAGGCGCACAAGTCCTAGTTTTCTCTCCGAACTCTTGATTTACAATATGCTAAAAACGTACGGAATCTTTGCCCAACGACGGCCAAAATAAACTGCCCAACCCCGTCTTTAACAGATGACACGTGCTGATAACATCTCACATAGGCTCTAGTCTTCAAAGTTATGGAAGACAAAGTGAACGAAACAAATTTCTTCGACAAATGAATGTATCCTATTAAGTATTAAGTATCCAACGCCTGATACATCTCATTCCCGATGCCATGTAGTTCCATTGTTCACACTGAAAACAGCCCCCCCAACAAATGCACTATTTTCTCTTTACCCGTAAAGTTAGGATAAAGGAATCTTACATTTTTCTCCTCTGTTGTTTAAAATGCTAAAATCTATTCAATGACTTCACAGCCCAAGCAACTTCAGTATCCTTGCAAAACAAAGATGTAGGTTTACCCTCGGAAGGAACAGTACAGCAAATACACTACATACGAATGTAGACGTCAGGCTATTGTACATATAGGGCCAAGGGGTTTCTATGTAGTTTAAATAATCAGCCATCTCCACTCTGAGACCATCAACAGCTGTGGCCACTTCTACTCACAGGACCAAGCTTTGAGAGGGACAAGTGGTCCTCCTCCTCGTCACTCTGACTGACAAAAAAGGAGAGCAGGTCAATACGACAGTTCTTTCTCAGTGGCAACCTCCAACTACAACCAAGATCATTTCCAACAGCTTCGTCCTCTGAACAAGGGCTACATTTTCCCGAAAACAACAACAACAGCTGGAGGAATAACTAATGTTGCAGTATCCTTCTAACAGAAGCCCCTTCCTTCTACTCCCTCATGTGGACTGCCTTTTTTACGTCAGCATGGCGTTGTCTGTTGTTCCTAATGTATTTACAAAATCTACACACGTTCAATGTGGCGAGAGTTAACTGGTATCTGATGTAAAAAGGCCAGTGTGGAGTTTGTGACAGTGCTAATGATGTCCAGAGCTCAGACGCGTCAGACATCTGGAGACATATCACCACAACTGGACATCAAGGTGCTCAACGATGAGAACAAGCATCAGGAAATACACTGAGGGCATGGTAGGGGGTTGGTTAAACCTTTTTTTTTTTTATCCATTTAATATTTTATGCTGTGGCTTCTATCTAATAGCTGACTCACTTTTTAGTTTTGTGTGACAGGTCACCAGTTGAGCACAGGACACCCAACCGGAGCTCAGGTCCATGTATTGCTGTCTCAGCCACCAGGTAACTCTTCGTCTCACATCAAACCTTCCCTTCTCTTTTCTCCTCTTCTCTTCACAACATTGTGGAGTATTTCCTCTCATTAACTTCTAAATACAGAAGTGTGTCATCTACAGGGGGGGGGGGGCAGGTGTTCCAGATGTTCCTCTGGTATTTCTCAGTCTCTCAGCCAATCCTCTGGGTGCTCTACTTGCTGTGGTGGAGGTACTGCTGGGTGAACATGTTGAGCTCGCTGTCCAGCCAGCCCGCCTTGTTCCTAAAAACAAAACACACACACAGACACAGACACACACACAGACACACAGACACACACACACACACATAAATATAATAGTCTCTACATTTATGTAACGAGGTGTCTGAACAGGGCTAGAAATACAAGTACAACAGCCGTGCCGTGTAATTGGCTCTACACATTTAAATGAGTGATCAAAGGGACAGTTAGAGGAAACAGAAAGTTGACTTCTTCCTAACTGTGCCTAAAGCGCTGGGTGTACTCGAGCGTGACACCGTGCGCGGACCTCCGTAGATGGAGCGCTCACGGAGACGTTTACGCTCAACGCATTGTTTGTTGCAGTATTCTCCGACACACCAGAGGGTGTACAGACAAAATAATGCGTGAATGAGCAAGAAGTAGTAGAGAAGAAGAGAACGGACGTTAAGGAAAGCAGCCTACCTGGCAACAATAGTAAACCTCGTCCATGATAAACACAGAAGTACCGCCAAACATTACATTTATCAACGGGACATTGTGACTTTGCATAAACATACACGCCCACTTTCTTAAGCCAAGTGGCGCGTTATCTGTACGCATTTTGAGCACCGTATATCCGCGTGCATATCTACGCGGTCTACAGCTACGGTTGGGTTTAGGAAATGTGACATGCGTCTTGGGTTTAGGAAAAGAACAGGGTTGGGTTTAGAAAAGAAGAGAAGAACGGGGTTGGGTTTAGGAAGAGAAGAACGAGGTTGGGTTTAGGAAGAAAAGAACGAGGTTGGGTTTAGGAAGAGAAGAACAGGTTGGGTTTAGGAAGAGAAGAACGGGGTTGGGTTTAGGAAGAGAAGAACGAGGTTGGGTTTAGGAAAAGAAGAACGGGGTTGGGTTTAGGAAGAGAAGAAAGCGACGGTTGAGTTTAGGAAACATGATATGGGGGAGACAAAGAGAAGAACGGGGTCGGGGGTTGGGTTTAGGAAGAGAAGAACAGGGTTGGGTTTAGGAAGAGAAGAACGGGGTTGGGTTTAGGAAGAGAAGAACGAGGTTGGGTTTAGGAAGAGAAGAACAGGTTGGGTTTAGGAAGAGAAGAACGGGGTTGGGTTTAGGAAGAGAAGAACGAGGTTGGGTTTAGGAAAAGAAGAACGGGGTTGGGTTTAGGAAGAGAAGAAAGCGACGGTTGAGTTTAGGAAACATGATATGGGGGAGACGAAGAGAAGAACGGGGTCGGGGGTTGGGTTTAGGAAGAGAAGAACAGGGTTGGGTTTAGGAAGACAAGAACGGGGTTGGGTTTAGGAAGAGAAGAACGAGTTTGGGTTTAGGAAGAGAAGAACAGGTTGGGTTTAGGAAGAGAAGAACGGGGTTGGGTTTAGGAAGAGAAGAATGAGGTTGGGTTTAGGAAAAGAAGAACGGGGTTGGGTTTAGGAAGAGAAGAAAGCGACGGTTGAGTTTAGGAAACATGATATGGGGGAGACGAAGAGAAGAACGGGGTCGGGGGTTGGGTTTAGGAAGAGAAGAACAGGGTTGGGTTTAGGAAAAGAAGAATGGGGTTGGGACTAGGAAAAGAAGAACGGGGTTGGGACTAGGAAAAGAAGAACAGGGTTGGGTTTAGGAAAAGAAGAACAGGGTTGGGTTTAGGAAAAGAAGAAAGGGGTTGGGTTTAGGAAAAGAAGAAAGGGGTTGGGTTTAGGAAAAGAAGAACGGGGTTGGGTTTAGGAAGAGAAGAAAGCGACGGTTGAGTTTAGGAAACATGACACGGGGGAGACGAAGGAAACGGGACACGCGGGACACAATCCCCGGTCTCCTGGGTGAAAGTCCTGTGGTGTTGTTTTGTCACATATTTCCATTGTAGCAACTGCAACTCACCGAATCTGGAATGACTCAAAACCTGACTGAGACCGATTGGATGAGCTTACACAGTGTGACATAGACAGACCTGTTCAGATCACAGTTATCACTAATATGAATCAACCTTGTGGCTACCACAAAGAGCCCTCCACATGGGATAGATGTAATGGTGCACTGCACATCACAGACCATTAGGAAGCCTGGAGATTTAAAACCTCGTTGTTGAATGTGACTCCTGATTATCCCCACCAATCTGTCTGGCTGCGTATGTGTTGGCTGAGTGTGTCACGTCCTTACCGCAGCAGCTTGGCCTTACTCTGAAGGCTGTCCAGCAGCTCCATCATGCTGTTCATGTCGGTGATCTCGTCCTCCAGGTTCTGACGGGTGACGTCTACCTGCTGGCAGAGCTGAGCAAACACACCTGCCAACTCCCTGGGCACAAACAGCAGGGACACAAGCAGGGTTAGAAAACACCGGATTCCTTCAAATCACTGACTATAGTAATAGTCAGTGATCTGCGCATAGTAATGCCTGTGTGCTGTTAACATGCTCACTGCTGGACTTGGTGGCTGCAGTTGGATCCGGTGTAGCTGACGATGAGCTGCAGCTTCTCGCTGGCGTAGTCCACAAACTGTCTCTTGAAGGCTCTCTCCTTGGCCTTGGTGGTCCAGGTGAGCCGCTCGTAGATGTAGAGGAGTCCGTACAGACCCACTGACAGGGCGATCAGACGCCAGCCCACTGCCTTCCAGATCTGCACACACCATCACAGCTTTAGGTCTGGCTCAACCCTCCTCCCTCTCATATCTAAGCACAATCTGACTGCATCAACATTACTGTCTGATGATGGTCGCACAAAAAGCTATTTGATTTTAAATCAACCAAGCATGAAGAGATAAGTACATTTTTAATGTATCTGGTCTGGAGTCCTCATAATAAATGGCATAAGATGTGCATTACGTAATGAGCAATGTTCAAACATGCATCATAAAGTAAAAACACCCCTTACTCCACACCTCACTTTGTTCTCTTTACCCAGGCCTTTATTCCTCATCAGTTTCTGTGTGTGTGTGTGTGTGTGTGTGTGTGTGTGTGTGTGTGTGTGTGTGTCTCCTCACCACGCCGCCAACCACAAGGACACCCATGGAGGTACGAGAGGTAAGGGACGCCAGCCCAGTCACCATGGAGACCATGAGCTCCTCCTGGGTGACGGAGCTCTGGGGGAACGGAGGCATGCTGCTGCTGACAGGAGTCAGGGCCAGGGGCCTGGGCACCTGCAGGGGGAACACACACACACATAATCAAGAGGATATATTGAATCATAATTGGGCACAGAAGTCAGTGACAAACTGTGTGGCTACATACGCGTTTCTACTAAAGGATACTGCAGTGAAGTAAGGTCTGGCTACACCACACATACATTCTGGGATAGGAGGAAAAAAAAAACTCTCTGGGTTTGTTTTCCATTTCTTCAAACCAATCACAATTGTCTTGGGCGGCGCTAGTTCAGGGAGGGAGGGATGTTCTGGGCCCATACACATACCCAGGTCCTGCTGTTGATGTTACCCTTCATGTGGCAGGGAAACGAAGAAATCTTCATCATGAGTCATCATCATTAGTGTTAAAAGTTAGCAGCACTGAGTCTGAGTGAGACCCAGAGCTCTCTTTGCCAGTCAGCTCTGAGATGTTGTTATCTTCTGTCTGTTTAGAAGCTCAAAACAACTTACTACCATATAGTGTCTGGCTTTAGTTTGATATCTAGTGTTGGCAAAATTGCCTTTTTAATGAGTTTCATCTTATAATCCAAGTGAAGGTAAGTTGTCCAACCTTTTCTGTTTGGGGCTCCCAGACCGTAGTCAGTAAGTACAGGGGAGACGTTTCCACCCTTCACTTTACCGATACCGCATAAACAACAGATGAAGCCACCGCGTCTTGAGGAGCTCGTTGTTTATTGTTGACTGTAGGCTCACTTTACGTCTTTGCCAACTCTTTTTCCTCTCGCTTTCCTCACACTGCATTCACTCGTATGCTACGTTACTCTCGCAAAAACAACACCGCCAACGCTCGCTCTAGTCTCCTCGCTCAACCACTCACTCACTGACATCACTCTTTTAACCCACCTGGCATTCTCGCTCTAACTTACGCTGCTCTCATAACACTGGGCTTTTATTGTGAAGGGTAGAAATGCCTTTTTATTGATCTTCCCCTTAGCGAAATGCTCTGAGTGAATTTAAGCTGGACTTTTACCGTGAAGGGTTGACACGGAAGAGTCAAAGTTATGGCAGCGCCTTTTTTCCTCTAAATGTTTTCCTCAACCTTTATTGTTCGGTCGTTAGGTTTAATTCACAGTTTATTAATATCCAATATCCAATGCTGTCCAAACTGCTCCAAATTCCAAACCCATCTTTATGATTCTTCATGTACAGACCACAGGGAGACAAACTGCTTTAAATATGTGGTCAGAGAGAGACTCCACACTGGGAGAAGAAGAAGCATTCTGCTGGAGAGAGTGGAAAAACATGAGCGAACGCTTTGTCAAAGCTAAAAAACGTGAAGTGTTTTTAACAGTGTTAGAGGCAGACAATCATTTCGACCCCCCACCAATGCAGCCTAAGCGCACTACCCCCAATCAAAATGAATGGGCAGACCTGGGCAGTGTGAATGCAGGCTAAAAATCCCCCACTCTGCACTTCTGGGAGGAAAATGGAATGCTGGCTGTTCTAGTTTTAAAAGAGACATACAGGGGCGCCTCACCTGGTTGAGCGTGCAGCCCATTTACAGAGGCTCAGTCCTTACCGCAGGGGCCGCGGGTACAATTCCAACCTGCGGCCCTTTGCTGCGTGTCTAAAGTGCCCAAAAGATTTTCTTTAAAATAATAAATAAAGAGACGAACAGCGTCAACGTGGCGGCCAAGAGCCACCGCAGAAGCACAGGAGCTGACCGAGGAAAAGACAGCAGTCCCGTTAGCCACACACACACACACAGATGTGATCTTGAAGGTGTTACCTGGTCGTTGTAGCCCATGAGTGCCCGTCGGGTGTTCTTAGGGCCCAGGAAGCGGTTGACCAGCATGGTCCAGCCCAGAGAGAAGTGGAAGCTGATGTCCTCCTGAAAGTCACTGCACAGCTTGTCACAGGCCAGGTCATAACTGAGGCTGAAGCACTGACGGGGAACCAGCTTGTCTACCTGCTCTCTGACCGGGTTGGGCAGCAGAGGCTTCAGACCCTCTACACACACACACACACACACACACACACACACACACACACACACACACACACACACACACACACACACACACACACACACACACACACACACACACACACACACACCAGTGACAAACTGTGTGGCTACATACGCGTTTCCACTAAAGGATACAGCAGTGAAGTAAGGTCTAGCTACACCACACATTCATTCTGGGATAGGAGGAAAAAAAACTCTCTGGGTTGTTTGCTTTTCTTTAAACCAATCACAGTCGTCTTGGGCGGCGCTAAGCTCCGGACGCAGCGATGGTGGCTCTGCTAAATAGTCTCTGGAAGGAACTTGTTTTGGTGGAACATTTGCACCCCGCAAAAGAAAACAGCACGTACAATATTACATGAAGTTAACTGTTGACACAATACAGTAACGTGAGCTATTTAAATTAGCTGGGTACATGGTTAAACCTCATTGGCTCTTACCAGTGTATCGCCGTGTGCACTTTGTTCACAGCAATCCCACCAACTCGGCTGCGAATACTTCACATCAAAATTATTCACACCGGCAGTGACGCAAATTTTCAATAAAAGTTTTGGATATTTTCACGCAAGCTCATCACCACTTTTAAGTTTAAGGTCCTTCTGGGAACACTGCTGAAGAGAGAGAGAGAGTGACAGGAGATGCTGCTGAAGAGAGAGAGAGTGACGGGAGATGCTGCTGAAGAGAGACGGAGTGACGGGAGATGCTGCTGAAGAGAGAGGGGGAGAGAGAGAGAGAGACGGGAGATGCGGTGCCAGCGAACAAATGAAAGAGAGCGATCGGAGCAGAGTGGTAATGTTTAGATATCAAGTGAATGTAATGATCCAGTAGGTAAAGTCTGCAGTATGGTGCAGCCTGTGCAGTGTAGAGCGATGTTTGTGGTCAGTGTTAGACAGGTGAATGGAGTAGTCTCCGGTGTAAACAGGAGGTGAGTTACCGATCATGTCGGTGTGTGTGGCCTGCAGGGAACTGGTGATGGAGGTGGAGCACCTCTCGGACATGTTCTTGCCCAGACCCTCCTCTATGTGCCGGTGGAGCTCCTAGAAAAGAAAGGAAAAACACGCGCTGCCATTTGGTTTCCTCACATGTACATCCACACTACTGCTGCCTGACCACTGAGCCAGAATAACTGATACTGGGGGGAATACATTGCAAGCACAATGATTTAATAAGCAATAAACTAAATACATATTGTTTTAAAGTGGAAGTAGTGTTTTATTTTTGTAAGAAAAGCTACATCCTTTTAAGCTTTTTAAGTGTGTCTGTCTGTTTGTTGTCTGTCAGCAGATTACTGGCCAGATTTTTTATCAAACTTGGAGAAAGGGTATAGCATGGGCAGGAAAAAAAAAACAACAAAAAAAAAACAAACATTCATTTCGGAGCAGATCCGATTCACGGGGAGGATGCGGAACTAAACTTACACTACACTTCTGTTAACATTGCGAGATAGTCATTTTTGTTCCATTTTAAATGTGTTTTGGGTTTTTAAAAAGGGGACGGCTAAGTAATAAAGTTAAGTGCACTTTTGAAGAGCAGGCATATGGAGAACGGAGACGGGGGTGGGGCATCACATCCCATGAAAAGAGACTGTCACTTACGCTGATTAACGTAGGAGACTCTACTCTCTCAAGGAGCTTAGAGAAAAAGGGAATGTTAGGTATGGGTTTAATAATCGCTACTTTAAAAAAAGGACTGTGGCACAGCCTGTTACTAAAGACATATTGATCATATCTAGTAAAGAAGTGCTAAGTAACCCCCCCCCATTTCCACGGGACGCGTCTGCGCTGCGGAGTCACCATGGCCCCAGCGAGCAGTCGCGGCGATGCAAGTCAAAGGTTGATATTCCCCCAGCCGGTCCCAGAAGCGTGCGTGGAGTAGCTCTCTGCTCCGCTAAAGATACTAAATGGACTGTGTGGAACTGACATGGCCTAAGAGGTTTGGCCTCCGGCTACACGTGGACGTCTGCGCAAAGGGCAATACGGACATAGGAAAATAACTAAATGTATGCCATGTGGACTCTACAGTTAATGGCCAATTGGCTCATGAGACACCCAGACATGGTATCTGTCTACAAGACTTCCCAAAAAGTACAGTATGGCTGTGTACACACTCGTGAAATCAAAAACGTGGCAGGTATAGACAGAAGGCTTGGGCTCCATTCCAGCCTGCCCTGTGAAGCTCACATTAAGGACAAAGAAGTCTGTTGAATATCTGCATTAAACTCACATTCTTGTAGACCTTGAGTACCACTGGTGATGGGTGGAAGTCCATGTGGAAGTCGTCCACCAGCACATGGAGCTTCCTGATCTCCTCTGACATGGCATTAGACACCTGAACATGAGCAGACAGAAAGGGGTGAAAACTTGCCCTCTGGTAGAACCAACTGAACCAGGACAATCGGGACTTAGAACTTGAAAAGTTTCTTCTTTTACTAGGCTAGACATTTATTTTAACGGAGGGAATAATTAGATTCCACAAGTCCATCACTGCACAAATCATCACGGAGATTCAGGAAGAAAATAAAGCCCAGCTGGGTTGTAATGATGTCATGTTGGGTTCACCTGTCTCTCCACCTCCTCAGTGATCTTCTTGATCTTGGCCTTACAGTCCATGGTCAACAAGTCCAACTGCTTGTCTATGAATTCCAATCGGTCCTGGCGGTCGTCTTTGGTCTCAAGGCAGTAGACCCTACACACACACACACGATAAAGCGTGATTTATACTTCTGTGTAAAATCTACAACTTTGTATGTACTTTGAGAGCAACAAAAAGCCTGAGCCACATTCCCTGTATGCGTTTATACTGAATTGGCCTTTAAGCGGATTCTGATAAAATCTGAAATAGAAGTTCTTTTTTAAATTTTGTATCTTGGCAGATACCCCTGTTTAATTGATTTCCAATTTGACTTAAAAGGCATCAGAGAAACATTGTTGATTTAATAAGATAACTAATATTTTCTGATACTTTAATTTATAAGCCTGTTTTATATTATTATCCGTTAGCATTACATTAATACGTTACACATTAGCACCAGAAAGTTAGCAAACATATCAAATCACCTCTAAATTATTATACACAAATAAATACAATTAAACTACATTGTTGCTAGGTGTTAATATATAACCAAACAGGGCTGGGCAATATATTGATAATTATATCGATATCGTGATATGAGACTAGATATCGTCTTAGATTTTATGGCAATATGGTTATGTCTCCTGGTTTTACTGGCTGCATTACAGTAAAGCAACGTCATTTTCTTAACTTTCCAGACTGTTTTTAGCTGTTCTATAATGTGCCTTTACCCACTTAGTCATTATATTCCCATTACTGATGATTATTTATCTAAAATCTCATTGTGAAAATATTTTGCATTTGTATTTGAAAGCACCGACACTCAACCTGACAATATCGTGGAAATATCGACGAGGTATTTGGTCAAGAATATGGGGATATTTGATTTTCTCCACATCGCCCAGCTATATAACCAAATAACCACATAAAATCAATATAACAAATAAACCATTAAGAATGCAAACTTTTCATGCATGAAATGCACTGTATTGCACTAAGCTTTAATTTTTAACTAAATAGTTACTGTGGGCGAACTATTTTCAGTTTGCGTGAGTAAAAGCACAGCGCAGCTTCTTCTGTGGTATTTTAAGAGGGTAGACCGCTCCATCTCCTTCTCCTGGTAATCCTTCAAGTGGCACAATCCGCCCAGCATACCCGTGTTTCCAGTCTTTGGTTCATATACAGACTCAATCTGTACACTTGTACCATCTGCTTTTAATACCGGACTCACCTCTGCTCTTGTGCAGCAATGTGCACTGAATCCATGATGCGGCGCAGGGCTTCAGAGATCTGTTTGGCCCTCACGGTGTGCTGCTCAAATTTGGTCTTCACTGCTGACTGCGAGATACACTCCTACACACAGCAGCAGACAGGCCAACAATCCAATCAACTCAAGAACAAAAGGATGGGCTGCATGATTCACTGGATGCTCACTACTCCAGTCCAATCGCAAATTAACTTTTGGTATCTGGATTAATTAGTTACTTTACACAATGAATAATGTACAACACTGACTCAGTCAGAATTTGTCATCAAATAAAAGTAGGGCTTAAGTTACACTAGTCAACAATGAAGCACTTTAGGGAGAATGTGCTTGTTTGCCATCTTAGCCAAGTCATCTCTGTGTGTCTAGTACAGAAAAAGGCCCATGAATATGTTTAGCCTAGCTTAGCACAAATACTGAAAGCAGGGGGGAACTGCTAGCCTCCTTCCATCAATGCTGGAGTGTTAGGCAAGTAACAGTGATAAATAAAACGAATAGCCAATAAAACCATGGAAGTAAGCATTGCCTACAAACGTATACGAGTATTGAAACTTGTGACCCATTAAAACCGTATGCCTAGTTCTTACGGGTATGAGCATCTTACCTCAAATCGCCTCTCAAAGTTCTGAAACTCAAACATTCTGGCTTGAAATCCCTCTGCAAGAGCTCCACCTGAAACAATATGTAATACTGTAGAAAACTGTCCACACAGTCCACATTTAGTGTGTTCCTTCAAAGCTACGGTACATATCGTCCATATGTACAGTACAGGCCAAAAGTTTGGACACACCTTCTCATTCAATGCATTTCCTTTATTTTCATGACTATTTACATTGTAGATTCTCATTGAAGGCATCAAAACTATGAATGAACACATATGGAATTATGTACTTAACAAAAAAGTGTGAAATAACTGAAAACATGTCTTATATTTTAGATTCTTCAAAGTAGCCACCCTTTGCTTTTTTTGATAACTCTGCAAACCCTTGGTGTTCTCTCAATGAGCTTCATGAGGTAGTCACCTGAAATGGTTTTACCTTCACAGGTGTGCTTTGTCAGGGTTCATTAGTGGAAGTTTTTTCCCTTATTAATAAAAAAAGCAAAGGGTGGCTACTTTGAAGAATCTAAAATATAAGACATGTTTTCAGTTATTTCACACTTTTCTGTTAAGTACATAATTCCATGTGTTCATTCATAGTTTTGATGCCTTCAGTGAGAATCTACAATGTAAAGAGTCATGAAAATAAATAAAAAAACGCATTGAATGAGAAGGTGTGTCCAAACTATTGGCCTGTACTGTAGATGATGATGCGGAACGGATTTTACTCCAAGACAAGACGACGAGGGTCTACACAAGGTCTACACAAGTCAAAACTGATATTCATTGAAGAGCATTAAAATATCAATGAAACTATTTAATGACTTTTCCAAAACCTTTTACGATTTCAAATTCAATTCCAGGTTTTTCATGAGCGTACAAACACTGTCAGAATCCACAGTGACCGGCATCCCTACCTGCTTCAGGCATTCCTTGAGCCTTCTGCACACGAGCCTGAAGGACTTCCTTGGCAGAGACGAAGAAGATGCGGTCACTGGCCTGGGCTCGGTCCACCAAACCCAGCTCATCCACCAGGAAGTTGGTGCAGCGGTCCATGTGCTGCCTGCGGACCTGACACAGCAACAACAACACTTTATTAAACATTATTGTAACACAACAATAGTAACCACTGAGTCACCAAGCTGCTAGCTTTAAGAGCTGGGTTGATTTCCGGCTTTGCCCGCACGATATACAAGCTTAAACCGGTTTGATTTATGCAAACCCGTATTTGTCATTTTAACCAATATGGCAAATGGAAAACTAGCTTACATCAGCAATCTGTGCCATGTGCGACAACTAGTGATGAAACTGCGGTATACCGAACCGGTGTTTGGCTTAATATCAAACCGGTTTGAAAAACTTTACACTGGCCCAACCCTAGCTGCCAAACATTTTGTTTGTGGGAAACACGTAGAAAACATTAGACAATCTGAGAGTAAACTGTTGTACTCCGTGTGTTGCTTTCTGTCTATTCATTCAAAAACCTGGGAATGAACACATTTCAATGAAACTGGGTGTGGTGTCATGTCTCAGCTGCAGATATTTCTAAATCTGGACAAATAAAACCTGTAGAATCAACATGGCTAGAAAACACCGGAGGTCACTGAGAAGGCTTTAAAATAGGATACAGGATTTTAGTCAGGGAGTGGAGAGGCCTGTGAAGCAGGAAGTGATCCTTAGGTCACTTCCTGCAGACCAGATGGGAGTGAGGGGAATGGTAATAGCAGATAAGCTGTTCACCTGTCTAATCTAAGGCTACTGCTGCGTCAGCAGCAGGTTAAACTGTAACTCACTCACTCACTCACTCACTCACACACACACACACACACACACACACACACACACACACACACACACACACACACACACACACACACACACACACACACACACACACACACACACACACACACACACACACACACACGTCAGTTTCGCAGGCTTTACTCTGTCTGGGTACCAATGAACACTTTGACATGGTCTGTAGTAAAGCTGCTGAGTGTGCTGGGGGAAATTATTAAATAATATGGATGTACTTTCTGTATGTATGTATGTATGTACGTATGTAACTGGTCAAAAGTTTGGAGTCATTTAGAAATTTCCATTCCACTCCATTACTGCCAGAATACCAGCTGAGATCAGTTGCATTGGTTTTTTTTTTAATTAGGGCAGCAGTTTTCAGATTACATCATGTGCTTACATAATTGCAAAAGGGTCGTCGACTGTTGTAGAAAGAAGTGGCTGATCTTTAATGAAATATCTACATTGCCCATTATCAGCAACCATTCATCCAATGATCCAAAGGCCCATTCTGTTTACTCATCTGATATCATTTTAAAAGGCTAACTGAGAAAACACTGGGGAACCCTTTTGCAATTATGGTTATCTCAGCTGGTATTCTGTCTATAATGGAGTGGAATGGAAATTTCTAAGTGACCCCAAACTTTCAACCGGTAGAGAGAGAGAGAGTGAGTGAGAGAAAGTGTGAGTGAGTATGTATGTATGTATGTATGTATGTATGTATGTTTATACATACACACAAACACAACAGGAGACCGGCTCGCGACCCTGGATGGCATGTTGAGCAGTGGACCGATCCCCTCCGACTGGGTCTGGGGATGGCCCACCACGATAACTGACTAATATGATAAAATGACTATGTCCCTAAAAATCCATTGGTGATCACACCTCCGGCGTGGACCCTGCTGTCCTACCCCCTGCTGCAGTCCACGAGCCTGCCCTCTAGACAATATGATGAGTCAAGATTGGGCAAAACAAATACTCGATGTAGATGTCCCTCTCACTACCTGCAGCATGAAGCTACACAAACCACTGGTGTATGGCGGCACAAGAGCCAGGCATACATCATACAACATTTTAAACGTGGTGGCGTGTTTTAAATCTCTGTGTGTGTTCCCTAGTGTAGATGTTTTGTGAAGCCGACTGACCTCCTCCATGTATTCAGGTTCGGAGGCTGAGGCGTCCCAGCGGTTGTTGAGGATGAAAATGTTGGGACTAGAGAGCCGCTCATTGACCTTGTGAAAGAAAGACTTCTCCTGTAGGAAGACATCATTTATCAAACATTTAACACATTAGCATTGCGTTGACATTTGCTACAACAGTTTGACCGATTAGTTCACGATCTGGTCATACAACAGAGCTGACTGGCAGACACACGCAGCTTTCATGTCTCACCGTCTGCATCAGTGTGGACTCAGAGTTTGCCACCAGAACAAAAACATCAGCATCCAGGCAGAACTTGTCAATCCAGCTGTCCAGTTCTGTGGTAACATCTATCCCTGGGCTGGAGGGGAAAACAGAAAAGTACAAAATTCCAGTTGCAGTGCTCGGCAAGTGAGCATGGCACGGCGGCTTTTAGGCAAGACAAAACTGAAATTAAATATTTTCCAGACTTTTGGCCACTTGCCACTTGAAATAGCTACCATTACATACAGGGTCCCCACCGTAGCCTTGGTATAACATGCTGTGACTGTTCTATGACAATATACATAGATGTCTGTGCCTCGATATATGCTAGGTATGCTAATGTGTTCACTTCATTGTATTTCTAAAGAGGTGAACAACTGGGGCTGCACTTCAGTGCTTGATGACATTTTAATGTAATGGATTCCAGTATTGTTATGAGGAAAGACTTTGATGTCCACTCAATATTACTACTATTACTACTATTGATTTTAACTGTGGATTAATTGTCAAATATATAATAAATTATGTTTTAAAGTTTATTTTGCAAACAGGTGACGGAAATGAATTTGTTGATTACAAAGCGTTAACGTCTGACCTGTCCACCAACACCAGATCATCCCTGAGCAGAGCACACTTGGCTTTGGGCCACATGACGCAGACCAAGCTGCCGGCGTCCAGGTCCTCATCCTGGTGGAGCGCGTGGGCCAGCTGGTTCACCGTCTGGAAAAAACACACATCGGCAACCGACGGGTTCACACACACAGCAAAGACCAACGTTCCACTTCTACAGATTGGAGTCGCTGAGATCGGAGGTGTGGCGTTTTGGAGACAAAACTATTTGCCCTGCGTGATCAGTGACTTGTGCTGACCTTTATGCTCTTCCTCTCCTCGGAGCCTTCCGTGAGCAGGAAGGCCTCATTGCCATCGGTGCCCTCCACCCTCAGGAAGCAGTTGGTGGTGTGTCCTATTCCAGACGGCAGCACCTTGTCACAGAGCATGGCATTGATCACCGAGCTCTTCCCATTACTCGTCCTACAGAACAAACAACGTGTCTGTCAGCCACGCCTGCAGTCTTTCCACAGCTTTACTTTTATTCTATTTTGTTTATTCTAGTTTAATCCTCTAGTTTCAGGTCAAATTTAACATTTATAGATTTTTTTTACAGCGACACAGAATTGGATTTTAAAACTAGGGCTGCACAATTCATCGAAAATAATTGCAATCACGATTTTGGGCTTTCCCACAATTCGTTGAACATGATCGACCTATTGATGTTTAAAATGCGTGCTCCGCTCATAGAAAAACGCCGCTGCATATCAAATCAAGCGCTTCCTAAACCAACAGCATGACTCAGCCAGCCATTGCTGAGCCAGCAGCGGCACTACGCATGGCTGTTCTCTGTTAAAGGAACACGCCGACTTATTGGGACTTGGTGAATAGCTTATTCAGCGTATCGCCCAGAGTTAGACAAGTCCATACATACCCTTCTCATCTCTGTGTGTGTCGTAACTCTGTCTAACGCACCAACCGCTAGCCTAGCTTAGCCCAGATCCTGGAGGTAAGCGGCTCCATCTAGCCTACTGCTCCCAATAAGTGACAAAATAACGCCAACATTTTCCTTTTAACATGTTGTGATTTGTAGTCACAGCGTGTACAAATAACAAGGTCACATGAGACACAGCCATCTTCTAACCGTATACAAACTGGGAACTATATTCTCAGAAGGCGAAGCACTGCTACTTCTGCTACTTGGGCGGAGTGATTTGCTCGCAGCACCTGAGAAGCCCCGTGGTGAGGAGCAGAGAATTTGTCTGGAGTTCGCTCAGAGTTGGAGTAATAATCACTCCGCCCAAGTAGCAGCAAGTTCTGTGCTAGGCTAGCGCAGTCAGACAGAGTGACACGCACAGAGATGAGAAAGGGTATGTATGGACTTATCGAACGCTGGGGGATACAGTGAATAAGCTAAAGTCCCAATAAGTTGGCGTGTTCCTTTAAATAGCCTGGAAACCAAACCAGCTGCTACCGTATAACAACACTGACCCCGGCTCCGTTAGAACTCGACTTAGCCAGACATCGGCCTCATTCTCGTCTGAGATGGGCAGTAAAGAGCTGCATTGCTTCAGTGTTTAGTCTGTATAAATTAGCCTAGCAGATATTTGAATCGCAAAATTAAAATCCAATACCTACCCAATGAACTAACGCCTGAATATTCCAGCCCTTATTATTTCGATGCAAAGGTATGTACATTAGCAGGAAGGTGGCACAACATGGAAGTGAAAGCAGCGCTCTGTTCATTCATATGTGCAATACAAATATTCTTTTCCTTAAAATCAATGATTAATCGTGGTAAATTGATCAAAATAATCGGGATTATAATTTTGGCAAAAATCGTGCAGCCCTATATAAAACTAGTTTTTCTAGTTTAACAAACAAGAAACAAACACAGCAAAGTAACCCCCCCCCCCTCCATAGACAAGCAAAAAATAAAAACGACAACATAGACTAACAAATAACTAGTCAAAAAAAAAAGTTTGTAGTATTGATCTTCATCTTACATCTCATCTCTACAGCACTCTGAATCTCACTTCTCGCTCATGCAGTTTTTATCCCTACACTCCTTGAATTTCTCACGCTTCATCTGTGTAGCTCTGGAGTAAAAACAGTAGTAGTAGTAGTATTCCGAAAAACAGTAGGTTATTATTTCGCCAGGTCAGCTTGCCGTTGTTTCTCGCCTCACACAGCACCATATCACTGTCCAAGGCGCGTAAAAACCTTCACCAGTATGGACGTGTGCACATTCAATCTCGCGTTCTCCCTCTATCTCCAGAAAATCCAGAAACAGCTCCTCTAAAAACGTTACTGCATCTCCTCCTTCTTTGCCCACGGGAACGCCCACAAAACGAACACTATTGCGTCTCGAACACGACTCCATGTCTTCTATTATCTACCACAGCAGCTCTCCAGCTTTCTTTCTAGCTGGTAGATTAGCTTGCCATTTTCTCTCGTCCGTTTCCAGATATTCCACCTGCTTCACGACCTCCTCCATTCTGGTTAATAAGGCGGAAAGTGTTGTCTCCATCGAAGCGGTAGCGTGGCGAATATCTGACAGGCTTTCCATGCAGGGGGGTAAGCGAGCGTCCAAAAAAGTGTAGCTCCTATGGAGCCATTTTGTTGCTATCAAGCCATCACCCGCCGTTAGCATTCCATTGACTGCCATTCATTTTGGCGCCACTTTGACAGCAAATAACTTTACATCTAAAGCGTTTAAAGACTATTTGTCCATTGTTTATTTATAAAGAAACACGACAATGTATAAAAAGCTCCATTACCTTGTATCTCACGTTATTGCTCCGTAGCAGACGTTTTTGTAAAAATAGGCTAAAGAGTGTGATAATCACGCGACCTACTGTCGCACAGTAGAGGAATTACCGTATAGTACAGGAGAAGCTCGCAGGCAGTTTCGAATCACATTAGCTGTTTAAGTTTAATTACTAATGTTAACTAGCATTTTAGTTAGCAATAATTAGCCTGTGCCTATGTTATCTCCTTACATATACCTACACTCTCCGTCTCTGTAAGATTGGGAATGATTGAGATTTCTCTTGACACAGCTACCAGAAGACTTACAACTTTCAGACACGTTGCTCACGTCACATCTACGTCTTCAAGCTCAGTTGGAGGCTGCTCAGTAACGCTCAGCCAGCACCGGAAAAGTGACTTCTAATTCACTTCCACTGGTCTCCGTCAAAACAACTTTGTCCACTTATTTAACGGTCTATGTTTCCATGTCACCTGAGATCTTCGTTAGTGCAGCATAGATGCTATCGATACCATTCGCTATGTTATGAGACTAGCTCCAAGCACACATCCACCGACTTGGTCTTGCACGGCTTCAGGTCCACAGGATGAGCAGAGGGTTTTTAATATCCCCACACACCCAGGACTTCTTGTCTTTCAACATCCTTGGCTCCCACAATGTTTCTCTTCCAAGCTGAGCACAAATGTGTCCCTGGTTACGGCTCTTAAAAAGGATTAGCGTAACAAAGTGATGCAGAGCTCGCTGTTCAGCAGCCTTTTAGCAGCCAGGCATTACGTCACATGATCCCTGCTCCATAACGTCTGACAATAGCTGATATATTTGAGTTCAGGACATATCTGACTATATACAGGCTCAAAATCAGGAATTTCTACAGTTTCAAAATTAAGCCCCACATAATAAAGTCCCACATGTGTACCTTGGAATAACTACATTTTTTAAAAACCAGAGGCGCTGTAAACATCGGTAAGTTCAGCTATGTGGGCCAGTGGCAAACAATATTATTGTTGAGTCCAGACATACCTCCCAAAGAAGACCACCTTCATATGCCTGCGTGCAAGTACTTCTCCAATCCCTGCCACCTTGGCCAGGTAGCCCTGGACCTCCTGGACCTGCTCCTCTGTGGCGACTGGGTCCAGCTCTTCATTTTTGTAAGTATCTGTAATGTGGAGTCATCAAACGGAGGCCAATCAGTCTGGTTATATGTGGAGTTTCCTTAGATAGCTAAACCTAACTACATCAGATTTAGCCAGATAAACATGCCTACAGGTGGTCCCAGGGTTAACAGAGAGGGTTTGCAAGGTGAATTACAAACTTAAAGTGATGGTTCGGATAATTTCACCCTAGGGTCCTTTGCACCATGACCTCGAGCCAAACATCCCCCCCCCCAGAAGCTTTTTTCACCTGGATTGAACATTGGGAGAGTTAGCGTTATCAGCTGAATAGCTTAATGCAGGTGCTAATGGATCCCACTGTGTATTTCGTAAGTTACCCCAATAATAATGCCCAAAATGATACCAAACTTCTACACTAGTACAAATAGGTTATGTACTCATAAAACGATGGATTGGAAAGTTTGTAAGTACACCAGGAGTTTATTTTAAATAACACTTGCCTGTTGGCTTCTGCTCTCTGCTGCTATCGGGCAGTGAGACGAGTGCTTAGGGACGTCTACAAATTACAACACCGAAAAGAGACACAATAAACATATTTATTAATTTAATGATTAAATAAGGTAGTGTCTCCAAACTTACCTCAATTATAATTTGTCTCCTGCTAGTTGCACTACAGCACTTACTTTTAAAAAATAAGTTAAATTAATAAATATGTTTGTTGACGTCCCTAAGCACTCATCTTACTGCCGGTAGCAGCAGAGAGCAGAAGCCAGCAGTAATGTAATGTAAGCAATATTTTCAATGTACCATGACTTTTTTCAATACAGCAAGTTCAGCTACAATAATATCAATGTGGAATGTATTTCACGAATGTACTTTTAAAAAAATAATTGGTAAATAAACAAGTTGTAAAAAGTAGTTTTAGAAGTGTGCTGGAATTTGTATAAAAACATTACCTTACCCATTGTGACAAACTGTTTTGGTCACTTGAGCTTGTGTCAAGTCTTAGGTATGTAACAAGCACAAACACTTGCATCTGCTCTATAGTGTGTCCCAGGTGAATGGAACTGCAGAGAACTTACAGCAGCCTTTTCAACTATTCCGTTCATGCAAAGAAAGCTCAGTGCCTGGGCCTGGACATTTTGAGTATGATGGGCTTGCTACAGTTGAATATCTAAGAAAGAGACAAAACCTAACCTTTATGTGCGGGACACACGATCATTTAATAATTACAATATGCCCGCGTGGTGGACCTATAAACCTAAGTTCAAATGCATTGTATTTTGGTGGCTTGATTGTAAACAACTTAAAAACACTGCAATAAATAATAAATCAATGGTTTTGAAGAAGAATATGTTGGTCAATTTAGTGAGCTGTTTCATTGAATCAGAGAGACACTTTGAGAAAGAAAGAACATGGCACATCTCCCTGCTCCACTAACAATAGTAGTAAGGCTTTCCTGTGTACACATATCCTTTATAAGTAAAGTTTGGGCTGTATTATTTGTGCCAACTTCAAAGACCCCCCACCCAGAGTGAGATATCTACGCCCATGCTGTGTATAAAAGATAAAGATTGAGATAATAAATGTATCAGTTACTTTAGAAGGCAGAAAGATGGATCATTTTCTCTCTCTCTCTTTCTCTCTAGGCATGCTTAACTGTGTACTGCTGCAGCCTTTATGTTCATCTGATGGCATTCAACTCACAGTCACGCGGTGCTAAAAGTGAAACTGAAACGTTACATGTCTGACCTAGTGAGATTGTAGCCGTGATTTTTTTACATAAAAGTCACCTGGGAGTTTGCTTAATCAGATATGAGACAAACAGGTTACATTGCCTTCAGATTATCATAAAGGGGTGCATGCGTGTAAGGGGCTAGAAAATGGCAGGTGGGAGGGTACCATCCAGAAAGGAAGCGCTCTCCTTGATGTAGGCCCCCAACTGCTCAAAGATCCCGTTGATCTTCTTCTTTGCCGTGACAAAATGCTTGAGTGGCGATGCATTCACTTCCGCCATCAGTCTCTTATCCTTCTTGCCGTGTACTGCGTTGGTGTTGGGTCGAGGGAAAACCAAAGACATGGCACTGGACAAGGGGATAAGACATAAAAAACACCCGTATAAGCACGTCTGGCAAAAGTGTCTTGACTGAAATATGAAATCCACTTGTAGTGAAAGAAAGTCAGTGAGAAAAAAAGTTCCAGCAGGGGTGCAAACGTGATATCCATTTTAAATATCTTCACCATGTCACTGTAGACTGGATGGACAACTATCTTGTGGACTAAATATCCAGCACTATCTTCCAGCATTCCGTAGTACATTGAATATGTGTGAGAGAATACCTGGGTGTGGCTGAGAGATGTAGGTCTATCTGTATTTTAATGGTTTAGCCAGTACATCAATTTCAGCTCTGTTTAGTGTCTTATTTATTCTCTCTCTCTCTCTCTCTCTCTCTCTCTCTCTCTCTCTCTCTCTCTCTCTCTAAGAACAAATTCATTGTTGGTTTGTGGTCTCTTTCAGGGGAATAACTGATAGTTCAAAGATAAGATACTGCCAGCTTTAACCATCTGTAATTCAATAACTTGTTTTGGCTTGCAATTGAAAATTTTAAATATTTCTGTATGTTTGTAAGTTTTCATGTTTAGCTTCCTCCTCTGGAATCTGCATGATCCTGCACGTTCTTTAGTAATTCATGCATTGAAACATATAACCTTGTTGCACTTTTGCAACCTTGTTAGGTGAATATTCTTTATAGCAATAGCATTAACTACCTGTACGCCTGTCTTATTGAACTTCAACAGACTTGAATGTTAATGTTAGTAGAGTTTGTGACTAGTGGAGGGATCGTTGGTGTCCCACTCCTCTCACTCCTGGACATCTATAGAATCCGCCTCACCCGCAAAGCATTGTGGGTGACCCCCCCCAGCCTCCTGAGTCCTGCCATCTGGAGAAGGTACCGGAACCTCCGAAGTCTGTTCTACCAGAACAGCTTCACTCCCCAGGCTGGCTGTCAGTAAGCTCAACTGCCTCCCCTCCCCTCTGACCCCCAACAACTCTGGACTTCGATTCAATTTCTTTACTTTTCTATACTGTTTGGTTTTGCCTTACCTTTGCACTATTTAGAATGTATTTATTGTATTATATATTACTTATCTTGTCAAGTCTTGACCGTGTCCACCTGTATGGTGACGGCCATTACTCAGCTCTGACCTTTCACACAGTTTGAAGGTAACACTGTACGCATGGTCTGAATGTCCGCCTTTACTCGTTTAAAAACAGGGGAACGTACTAGCTAAATGTTATACCAACACCAACCCAGGCTGAAAAGAGACAATACACACCCAGCCGAAATCTATTTCAAGTTCACGCTAGTATCAGCGCAAGCTAGCTAGTTGAAATGCATGTCGTCAATCTGTCTAACGTGACATGTCTAACGCTAGTCTCTTACACCAGTCCCCATCCTTGTGTTGTTAACGTTAACTGGCTGTAACTGTAGCTACTCATCCTGACTAACGAGCAGAGACTGTATACATACAATAGCTAGGTCCTGACTGACATGACAACGCACTGAGTGGGGAAAAATCCATGCTAGCTAAATTACAAGCTAACTAGCCTACTAGGCTACAGTGAAGTTAACTTGGTTAGCTAAGCAGCCAGCTAAGGTACTACGGTATCCATCCGAACAGACTGTCAACTGTAGCTAGTTAACTGTGGTTTGTGACTTACCGTGGATGGGGTCGTTCCTCACAAAGAATCCTCTCGCATCCTGGCTCCTGGGGTTTGAAAGCTACAAGCTAATCGCTATCGTTACTGCGCGACTAGTCGCAGTGGATGCTAGGGGGCGTCGCTAAATGTTTCAAGCGAGCCCAGGGTTGACGAAGCTACAGGCTGTTTTGGAGCACTGTCAGCGAGCAAAGTAGGTTTGACTCCCAATAGATAGATGTATTCCAAACTAGGTTGTTTTCTGTTCCCAGAACAGCACTTTGTTTCAGCACATTACCAGCCACTTTAGTCTTTCCCTGACAAGTTGGGTTCGATTGACATTTTAAAGCACAAGTATCGCGGTAAGATGTTTTGATGCCGCTCACGCCACGCCCCCTGTTTCATTCGCCTTCAAAATAAATGCCCGTTTTCTATAGTTCTTAGCAAAATTTGTATTTCTAATTTTATTTTTCTAAATAAAAGCCCATTTTCTATAGTTCGGGGTGGAACTCTAGAAAAATAAATACAAATTTCACCCTTTGCTTCTTTGTCACAACATTATCATTGATACATTTCAACATTTTGAACATTAAAACACTTCATTTCCTATTTCTACCTTTTTCTGAATCAATTTATGCTGGAAATATCTTTATGTAAAGGGAAACATAGGGGACAATTCAAACTATAAAACTATAATGGAATATATTGCAATAAGGCTCTTAGACATTCTGTATTGCTTTCATCTATTTACAGTGCCCTCCACAATTATTGGCACCCCTGTTTAAGATGGGTTCATGGACTTCTAAAAATTCTCCTTTTTTTTCAAACAACATAGAACTCAAATGCAAAAAAAGAGAAAAATCCAACCTTTTATTTAAGTACATTACTTTGGTGGTAAAAAAAAAAAATCGCATTTAGAAAAAGAAAACTTGAAATCATGTGTCCCACAATTATTGGCACCCCTAACAATTCCGCTGAAAAATTTAATATATTTTTTTTAAATATATTTTTCTGTAGTTGCTAAAGTTGGTCAGGGTATCTAGGAACTTTTAAATAGTAATTCATGACTTCCTGTTTCCCTGGGGTATAAATATGACGTGACACAGAGTCCTAATTCTCTTACCCATTTGTCAACATGGCAAAGACAAGAGAACACACAATTCAAGTAAGGCAGATGTGTGTCGACCTTCATAAGTCAGGCAATGGCTACAAGAAAATAGCCACTCGCCTTAACTTGCCCGTATCTACAGTCAGAGGAATCATTAAGAAGTTTAAAACAACTGGAACAGTGACAAACTAGGCTGGAAGAGGTCCCAAGTTTATCTTGCCACAACACACAGTGAGGAGGATGGTAAGAGAAGTAAAAAAAAGTCCTAAGCTCACTGTCACAGAATTGCATCAAAGAGTGGCATCTTGGGGTCACGAAGTCTCCAAAACAACCATCAGACGCTCTCTACATGCCAACAAGCTGTTTGGGAGGCATGCAAGGAAAAAGCCTTTTCTCACTAACACTCACAAACGTAAACGTCTGGAGTTTGCTAAGCGGCACTGGTACTTCAACTGGGATTGTGTGCTTTGGTCAGATGAGACTAAGATTGAGCTTTTTGGCAACAAACACTCTAAGTGGGTCTGGCGTAAAACAAAAGATGAGTATGCCGAAAAGCACCTTCACCACCGTGAAGTATGGTGGAGGATCTGTGATGCTTTGGGGCTGTTTCTCTTCCAAAGGCCCTGGGAACCTTGTTAGGGTGCATGGCATCATGAATGCTTTGAACTACCAAGACATTTTAAATAAAAACCTGATGGCCTCTGCCAGAAAGCTGAAGATGGGTCGTCACTGGGTCTTTCAGCAGGATAATGATCCTAAACATGTGGCAAAATCTACACAAAAATGGTTCAGCAGTCACAAACTCAAGGTCCTCCCATGGCCATCTCAGTCCCCAGACCTCAACCCAATCGAAAACCTGTGGGGTGAGCTAAAGAGGAGAGTGCATGAGAGAGGACCCAGGACTCTGGATGATCTAGAAAGATTGTGCAAAGAAGAATGGTCAAAGATCCCTCTCTCTGTGTTCTCCAATCTTGTGAAATGTTATAGAAGGAGATTAAGTGCTGTCTTGTTGGCAAAAGGGGGTTGTACAAAGTATAAACATCAGGGGTGCCAATAATTGTGGGACACATGATTTCAAGT